>CM053582.1:542280708-542304601 GCA_028627135.1 Pseudochirops cupreus
CTGTGTGGAGAGGGAGACAAACAGACTGAATGGAAAACTATTGTAATTGTCCAGGTCAGAGGGAGTGAAGGCCTGAACTAGAATGGTGATTGTGTGAGCAGAGAGAAGGGGATGGATGTAAGAGATGTTTTGGTGGAAGGGTTGGAAAAGGCTTGACAACTGATGGAATGTAGGGAATGAAAGAGAATGCTGAGTGTAAGATGACTCTGATGTTGAGGGCCTGAATGACTGGGAAGGTGGTAGAGAGCTCAACAGAAATGGAAAAGCTAGGGGAAGGGGTAAAGACACTGAATCTATTTTGAACATAATGATTTTATTATGCCTACTAGACATCCATTTGGAAATGTCTAGTAAGCATTGTTTGCACTTCTCCTCTCACTTATTTCCTAATGCCTTTATGACCTGGCTTCCTGTTTCATCACTCAACTTTTCAGTTTTATTGTGAGCATTACTAACAATATTTCTTAATCTAATTTCTTATCCTACTTGACTTCTTTGAATCATCTGAAACTGTTGACCACTCTCTCTTCCTGGATACTCTCTTTTTTTTTTGAGTTTTGTTGACCCTGCTTTCTCTTGGTTCTCCTTCTGTTGGTCACTCCTTTTGAGTGTCCTTGGAAGCATTATCATCTCCCCTCGCCCCCAGACTATGTGTGAATATCTCAAACGTCATTGGCAACTCTCAAGATAGTATTTTCAGTTGATTGATGTAATAGGAAGCCAGGACATAAGGCATTCAGAAATGAGTAGAGGAGAAGGAGAGATAAGAATGTTTCTAGATCTTTTCCATTTTTCTCTGTTCACTGTCTACCTTTCCGTTTCATCCTTTAATTTCTCATGGGATGATCTGGCTAAGTTTGGTCTCTCTTAAACCTTCTGCAAACTTATTTTTTTTTCCATTCACTAATTCTTGTTGTATTATAAGATGATATTGTTCAAAATCTTCTACCCATCTCCTACATAAGATTTTACAAGTGCATTAGTATGCTAAGTTGGCATAGCCCTATATCTCAGCGTGGAACAAAAAAAAAAATCAAATAATTTCTGTCTGAGATAGTTTCTAAGCTCTTTTGATCTCCTTGTAATGAATATGGATTTATATCAATTAACCTTCTTTTGGAAATTGTGTGAATGTCTGTTCTTTTATCTATTTCCCCCTTTTTTTGATTAACAACTTGTTGAAATAAATGAGGTTGAATTTCATTCAATTGCACATTATATCTCCTTATTTTTATTTTTTTCTTCAAATTTCATGTTGATTTGGATCTTAGTTCTAACAAGCTGGTGGCCTGGCTGCACATGGACACTTGATTCAAAAATAACTCCATACCTCGTAACCAGTCATTTCCTGTCAGTTAAAATACAAGGCGATCCAAAAGTCGGATTGGCCACTCTCTACCTACTATTCCACAATGCTTCTATTAGCAGAGAAAACAGAAACAAATATAAAAATTAAGCAGCAATGTCTTCTCCTTTACCATCATTATCCCAATGCACCACGAGCAGAGATCTCGTCCCTTGTCTGATCTCTTTGATAGGAAGGTAATTGTAATTTATGTATCAATAACTTGCTCAGGATGCAGAAACTGAGAAAAACTCCTCCAAATGAAGTTAAAATCCCTCTTGGCATTTGTTATATATGAAGGTGGCCATAGGATATGACAATGAAAGTCATGTTGAAAAAATGTAGTTGAAGATGAAGAAATAAAAGACTCCTAAGCTAATCAAAAGTTTCATTTATTCTTTGCATCATAAATCCTTTTTTTTTCAAGAAAAAATTGAGATGCTTCAAATTACTAAGAATAAGAAAAATTAAATCCAAACAGTTTGGAGGCTTTACTTCATACTCAGAAAACTGGCAAAGATAACAAAAGATGAGAATAGTCAATGCTGAAGAGGTTGTGGTAAGATGGGCACACTGATACATTATTGGTAGAGCTGTAAATTGATCTCACCATGTGAAAATCATATATTTATGTGAAGAAAGTGATTAAAATGTGCATATCCTTTGACCCAGAGATTACATTGCTAGTAATATACCTACCCCAAGGAGACCGATGATAAAAAGAAAGGTCCTGTCTACACCAAAATACTTATAACATCATTTATTATAGTGTCAAAGGGCTGGAAACAAGATAGATATCCTTCAATTAGGGAATCACTAATCAAGTTATGAAACATCAATCTGGGGTGTGCTGAAGCCAACTCTAAAAAGCCGATTGTTAAATTTTCAATGTGAGCGTTTATACCTCAGAAATCAGTACACTCTACAAATCAGGGCTTGATTATTGTTTTGTGAAAGGTCTAAACTCAAGAAAGTGATGGAGGAAATGTTGATAATGCAAATTAAATTTAATTAAATTTATATACACATATTTTCCCAGAAAGCTAGTTTTTAAAAATTTATCAACATAACCCTGAATATAATGGGATATTTCTGAGCTTTAAAAAATAACAAATATAAATAATATACAGAAGCATGGGAAGACATAAAATGGAGGAAGAAGACACAGGAAAACCACATGCCAAATGGTTGCAATAATATAAATAGTAAGAACAAAACAAAATAATCAAAAGCAAATGATACAAAATTAAATAGCCAAGTTTGACCCCAAAGAAGAGATATGAGAAAGCACTTCGCTGCTTCTTCTTTCCAAAGGTGGGAAATTATGGATGCAGAATATTTAATATAATGTCAGATGTATTTAACATGTTAATTTTTCTGAAAACTGGACCTTCATCTGTTCATTTAAAAAATGATAGGATTGGAATAGATTACCCCTCTGTTACCTTCCAGATGTAAATCCATGAGTCCATAAATTGTCCCCCCCTCCCCCATTTTAGTTTTTGTCATAAGGGATTGCTCTCAGGGAGAATGGAGAGATATGTGGGGAAATATAAATGATGTGCAAACAAAAGAGATCGGAAAAAAATATTTTTAAAAAGAGAATAAAAAGGAAAGATTGGTGAGTAATTTTGGTCCCAGAGAAGAGGTGAAGAAATAGATTTCTTCCCTCTCAGGGGAGAGGTAGAGGCCTATGGATGCAGAATGTTGCATGAGATGGAGGTTGTGGTTTTGTTGCTTGACTTGGCTTAACTATTATCTTTTATTACAAGGAAGAATTCATTAGGGAGGGTAGGGTATGTGTGGAAATCATTGTGGAAAAAGAAACAAAGGGCATCAGTAAAACTTTTTATGTGAAAAGAAAACAAGAGAGGAAAAAGAAGATTGGTAATTAGAAAAAAATGCTGTTTCAGTTCTTGGCATAGCATTTCGCCAGTGACATCCCTTGGCATAACCCCACTATCTCAGTCCTGAAAAGAGTCTGGAAATCAGCCAGGTATATAGGCCATCTTTATGAAGACATTTGCAATCCTTCAAATCCAGGGAGGGAATGATGCCAAATCTCAGCTGCCTTGTCCCAGGCAATGGCAGAACTATTGGCAAAGAAATTCCAGAGTGTTCTTTCCACTGGGAAAGACTCTACCCTTTCTGAATTCTGAAAACACCAGCCATGACAGTCCAGTGTCTGCTGTCTTACATCTAGACCATATTTTTGCTTATGGTCTCCAATGGGGTAAGTGAATAAATGGCTCAAAATCTTACGGATGGAATTCACCCTTAGAGCCTCCCGGCAGATCTTTCTCAGAGGTTCCATTTCCCGGTTGAGTGACCAGGAAGAGTCATACTTCAGAAGCAAAATCCAGTGTGGGGAGCTGAGGGCAGAATCTGGCCTGTGCATTGCCTTTTCTGGGATCCTGCTAGGAAGGAGATGCCCCCAGCAGAGATCAGACTAGAGCCTTGGGTTTCAAATGCGTTCATTGATTTTTGCCATGCCTACAACCTCTTAGTTTCAAAGAAATAGAATCAAAGTCCAATAAAAATAATAGCCATGAGAAGCAGTGAGGTCTAGCAGGGAGACTGCTGGACCCGGAGTCAGACATTTGTTCCCATCCTGCCTATTGCAATGGGTAAGTCACTCAACTTCTTTGACTCTCAGTTTTCTCATCCGTAAAATGGGGGAAGGTGGGACCAGATGGCTTTCAACATCCCTTCTGACTCTACATCTATGATCCTTTGAGATATTTATTGCATATTAACAGCATACTAGGAGCTATGGAAAAAACAAAAATTCAATTTTGTCTAGGTCATGGGTATTTATAACTGTAAAAAAAAAATAGAAACCAAAGGGTAAAGAGTAGAACAGTCATGAGACCATAGTTTTTGAGTGGGAAGAACCTCAGAATCCAACCCTCTTGGTTTATAGGTGAGGAAACTGAGACCCAGAGAGCTTAAATTACTTGCCCAAGGTCACTCAGGATGGAGTATTTGGACCAAAATCCTCTGACACCACAGATAGTGTCCTTTCCACTAGACCCCATTGTCTCCACAGCCAGTTGATCATTTAGAAGGAGTGTTGGTTATAACAAAGATAGGTAGATTTGGGGCCAAAGGTGGAAGAGAGGGGGAGGAACAGAGAGAGACAGAAAAGCAGAGACTGAGGGGGAGAGAGGAGAGACAGAGATGAAAGAGAGAGGGAGGGGGAGAGATAGAGACAGAGAGAGACACACACAGAGAGACAGAGAGACAGAGAGAGAGGGAGAGAGAGACACACACACAGAGACAGAGAGAGACAGAAAGACAGAGAGAGAGGGAGAGAGAGAGACACATACACAGAGATAGAGATAGAGAGAGAGAGAGACAGACAGACAGACAGAGAGGGAGAGAGAGACACATACAAGACAGAGACAGAGAGAGACAGAGAGACAGAGAGAGAGACAGAGAGAGAGGGAGAGAGAGACATACACACAGAGACAGAGACAGAGAGACAGAGACAGAGAGATAGAGAGAGAGGGAGGGAGGGAGAACTTTAAGTTCTTTCTATTCATTAAACATTGTGAAGATTCCCAGGTATACAAATAAAAGCAATTAACACAATCTTTGACTTTCAGGAGTTTACATTCTAATATGGGAAGACAATACATAAAAGGAAGCTGGAAAAGGGAGGAGGGGTAGTGTGTGGTGATACGTCCAGAGACTGCTGAAGAGACTTAGAACAGAACAAGATTAGGTCAAAGCTAGACTACCCAAATTCACCGTGGTTCGGGGCTATATTCTGATTTTCTGGCGTGAAGGCAATAGAGACAATGGCCCAAGCTGGAGGGGAGGCAGCATGGCTGGTGATACCTGAAAACTGAGGTAGAGGTCTGGAACCAAATATCTTAGAGTAGGTACATGGAGAGATAAAAAGAAGGTATGATGTAGGCAGAATGAGTAAGTAAATAAATAGATGTAGCTAGGTTGGAAGGTAGTGAAGAATGGGTAGTAGAGATGTAAGGAAATGGAAGAGAGAGGGGAAGCACAAGGCAAGAGAAGAGAAGTGGGAGAGGGGGAAAGTA
This sequence comes from Pseudochirops cupreus, assembly GCA_028627135.1. Lineage (NCBI taxonomy): Eukaryota > Metazoa > Chordata > Mammalia > Diprotodontia > Pseudocheiridae > Pseudochirops > Pseudochirops cupreus. Next base: position 542,286,109 of record CM053582.1, read on the forward strand.
AAGGGACAGAGGGAGGGAAGAATACAGAGGTGGGTAGCCATGTGGCTAGGTATAGAAGTAGGTGGATGAAGAGAAGCAGGGAAACAGGGCAGATTTCCAGAAGTGAATCGTGAGGACTCACTTTTACTCCTTAAGAAAATAACTCTGAAAGGAATATTTGGCCCTTTTTTATTCAATCAGCCTCCCCTCTGGTGGTTTAGGGAAAGACGATTTAATATTCTTAAAAGGTCCCAAACTAGATTACCAAGAAGTGAAGAATCAGCATTCTTACTTCCCTTCATCTATGCATGGGAAGGTTTTTAACCGACAAAACCAAAATGCGGCTCCCCCAACAGCCCTGCTGCGGTCAGAGTGGAACACTTTTCATCACTTATCTGGCATGGCAGTTTCCTAGTCTGGTCCAGCCATTTAGAATGCTACTGGAGATGCCTCTGTGGCTGCCTCTGTTGATTAGAATAATAAGAGTAATAACTGATTTGCTTCCAGGAAGACTAAGGCAACCTGCCCTCCTCCTACACATCATTGTCCTGGACTTACCCCTTTGGTCAGTCTCATGTCTGAGTGTAGAGGAGGAGAAGAGTAGTGAGATGCCTAATAATGAGCTTTATTCTCTGTTCTTTCAAGAGTGCAAGAAATATAGAGAAGTGGAGGTAGTTGGGTGCATTACATAGTTAGGTGATGGAGAGAATGCAGGATTGAGATCTGCGCTCTAATGTAGATGGGGGCTCCCTGTGGGTCTGAGCCCCAGCAAAATCCCCTGAGGAATTTGGATGGAGGAGGATACAAGGAGAATTATTAGACTAGAAGAATAAAGAAGTCACAGCTTCAACCTTGCCTACCAAGTCTATTTAAGACCAAGACAGGCTGACATAAACAGCCTACAATTCCTAAGCAGCTCTCTCTCAAAAGGTGCCACTTAGAAGAAAGTCTCCATTAAAAATAATAATAGCTATCATTTACATAGAGCTTTGCTTTATAGATTTTTTTTTACCTCATTTTATCCTCACAACAATGTTGGGAGGTAAGTGCTATTATTATCCTCCATTTTACAGGTTAGGAAACTGAGGCTGATACAGGTCAAGGTACTTGCTCAGGGTCACACAGCTAATGTGTCTGAGGCCAAATTTGAATTCAGGTCTTTCTGATTTCAGTAGAGAGCTGTATCTACTTATAACACCTAACTGCGTCCCATGAACACAAATCACCTCTCTAGGAACAATTTCCTGACCCCCACTACAATCTCCTAAGAAGGCACCTGTGTTCTCACCTTGATCCCCTATCTCCATCCTTCCAATCTCAAGCTTGCCTTCTCTTTCAGCAAAAGGTCCAGCCTTAACTTCTTCCTTCCAGTTCTATACCCGCTCATCTCCCCGGGTCTAGCCTTCCCTCTGGACTTACTCAAACTTGAAGTTTTTATTTCCTTTCTGTCACTTCCTAGCACAGTGTCTGGCACACAATAAATGCTTGTTGGGTGACTGAACTACCTCAATCTCCCTATATACCCATTTCTTTGTCATACACATTATTATTTAGGTTACACTTAGAAGACAGAGGGGAAGTGGTGCCTGGTAACTGAATGTGAACCCGGCTCAGACCTGCCATGAGGGCAATATTACTGGTGCTGGGGAGGGGGGGAGGGAATGCGGCACTGTGATGGAGGCCTGGGAAGAGAGGAGTCAGAGGCATGGAGGGGGAAGGCAGGCAGTGACAGGTGCACAAGTGCCAGGAATGGTGGCCCTTCTGTTTCCTTGGGCCCTCCTTCTCTACCTATCACTTGCTCCCTGTCACCTCCTGGGGTGAGGGAGGGTGAGATCTCGAGGAGGAATCCTGATTTCTCAGACGCCTAAATAAGTAACAATGAGCTCCTTCAATGCCGGTTAGGACTTGCACTTACCAACCTATTTAGTCCATGCAAATGCGCCTTTGATCCGTTACTTGTCTACACTCGCACCCACTTGTGTGGCTACAGCTAAAGCCAGGACCCAGACTACAGACTATGTCTGCTCACCCACCCTCTCCACCTTTTTCTGTTCCATGTACCTGATAAAAATTCTCTTTTCTCCCAGATCTGAGACTGTCAGTCCCTGTGGCTTGGGTAATGCATGTTCATTGCTTATGCAAACACCATGCTTTAAATGCAGGTCTGGAGGCCTATCTTCTTAAATCAAAACAGAAAAGAATTTTCTCACCAAAGCCTTTTTTTGGTAACAGCTCTGCTGCCCCTTTGATAGCTAACTAAGCAGGGGCTAATAATAGCTCACCTTTCTAGATCATTTTACAGTTTACAAAGGGCTTTACTTACAGCGTCACTGGAAAGTAGGTGACCTGAGTACTACTATTCTTCCCATTTTACAGATGAGAGAAGACTGAGCTCAGAGAGATAAAGCAACTTACCTATGGTCACATGGGTAATGAATGGCACAGTGGCCTCTTGATTGGGCACTAGGGCCATATAATCTAGTGAAAAGAAGTCTTGGGCAAGGGTCATTAATGCTGCTATGAAAGGCATGGAATGTACAAAGGGTCCATGGGGCAGAACTAGAAACAATGAGTGGGAGTCACAGAGAAGTAGGTTTTAACTTAATACAAGGAAAAGCTTCCTAACCAATCGAGATGGCCCAAAGAGAGTGGACTGACCCCCTCATTGGGGGTCTTTAAGCAAAAGCTGAATGATCTCTCGGAAGAGATGTTATAGAGGGGATTTCTGTTCAGGTAGTCACAAATAGATGATCTCTGAAGGGTAGCTAGGTGACACAGTGGATAAAGTTCTGTGCCCAGAGAAGGAACATCTGAGTTCAAACCTGACCTCAGTCATTTACTAGTTGTATGACCCTGGACAAGTCACATAATCCTGTTTGCCTCAGTTTCCTCATCTGTAAAATGAACTGGAAACTGAAATTGACTGAAACAACTCAACAACAACAAAAAGGTGGTTTCTGAAGCCCCTTCCCAGTGAAAAGTTGGGATGACTTTCCATTCAGTACTCTTTCTACTATGCCACACTTTCATTGCGACACATTTGCATTGGAACTTCCAGGCAAGGAAACTCCCTACACCACTTAGAGTCTTAGAAAATTACCTAGCCTACTGAGATGTTAGGTGACTTGTTCAGGGTCACACAGTCAGTATATGTTTGAACTCAGATTTCACTGATTCCAAAGTTACCCACTATGCCATGCTTCTTCTCAGTATTTAACCTATTACCTGTTTGGATAGCTCTCAGATTATTTCTGATAAACTCAATCACTGACTTAGTCAATGTGTTTCAAAGAGAATCCAGAACCCAACAGCATTATCCTTGCCTCAGAGACTTTGATGGGAGTTTTTTCCATAACCCTTTCAACAAGGTGATGAAAACTCTTTAGTTATCAAATGGAGTTACAGCACTGACCATAAAAATGGGACCAAGGAGGGGGCAAGACTCCTAGAAAACAGAGCAGCAACAGAGTAGAAATCCTCCAAGGCTAATGTTAGTCTGCAGAAATTGTCAGTGTATTCAAGACTTCTCTGGGAGGATGCTCAGCAGTCTGTGCCTGCACAGCTGTGTTAAGTGAAATTAACATCACATGTTATTTTCCAATGGTGAAGGACCTGATTTCATTCAATAAGCATTTGTTAATAATTATAGTTTTATGCATATTAGTTACAAGGGTCTTATTTTCTTTCTTTTTCAATGGATGAGAGATGAGAGAGAAAAATAAATTTTTTTTTGTTCATTGAAAAAAATTTAATTGAGTTGAAAATAATGATAGTCCTGTTCAATTATAAAAATTGGTCATTTTATCCACCTGCAAAAAAGTCCACAGAACATTAAGTATAAAAGGATAATATAGCAGGATAGCAAGTAGCCTTCAGATCCATGAGAAACACAACAGTGATAATAAAAATAATAACAACTGCAATATTTGTAGTTGAATAAATGCTTACTATGCAAAGTACTGTGCTGACTGCTGGGGATACAAAGAGGGAGCAGGACATTCCCTACTCTCAAGGCTCCTTCTCATGGGCGAGACAACAGCCATGGAAAGGGCCAGCTGCAAGTCAGGTGGCAAGGTCTCCTGGTCCTTAGGGTGCAGCAGCAAAGTAGATGATGATGCCTTTTTTTTCTATTATTTCCAGTTTCTGATGTCAAACCATTTAATAGGGACAGGGACTTGGGTGACAAGACTTCCTTTTCTGGGTCTTCAAAAATGTATAATCGCACTTTAAGGATTGAAAAGCACTTCATGTACACTTCATCATTCCAGCGACTTGTGAACTGGGTTCTATGGGTTTTATGCCCATTTTACAGGTGAAGAAACTGAGGATTGGAGATGGTAGGTAATTTAAGTGCCTACTTGCTATGTGTTCAGGTTCATTCTAGATGCTATAGGAAATGTCAAAGAAGTTGAAGGAATAATCCTGCCCTGTTTTCACAAAGGAAAACTGTGAAAATGATCTGCTGGGGTGGAAAGCAGCATCTATTGCCAATAACCCCAGTGAGGGTTCCAATCTCTCTAACCCTCTGAGGCTGCCTGTAGCCAGTCTAGAAAAAATAGATCAGGCCAGGTGTCAAAGTCATGTTTTCAAATGGGTCCTAATACTTCAAAGCTGACAAAGCAATCTGCAAAGTCTCAAATGTTGTTCTGGTCCATAAGATAAATAGTTGTAGATTAAGATAATGGGTCAGTGAAACAGATTTGGAACTGGCTGAATGAAAAGTTCCAAAGAGTAGATATGAATGTGTCAACATCAACTTGGGGAGTGGGGATGGAGAAGGTCCCTTGGGAGAGTCACAGGGATTCACTGACCTTGGCCCTGTGCTTTTTATCAATGTATTTTATCAATGACTGAGGGTGCAATAATAATAATAATATTAACATTTTATGTAGGATCTATTATGAGCCAGGTACTGTACTGTTCTACAAATATTATCTTATGTGATCCTCACAACAACCCTGAGAGGTGGGTGAAATTATTACCCCCATTTTGCAGTGAAGGAAACTGAGGCAGACAGAAGTTAAGTGACTTACCCAGGGTCATACAGCTAGTAAGTATCTGAGGTCAGATTTGAACTCAGGTCTTCCTGACTCCAGGCCCAGCACTCTATCCAGGGCACCACCAACTGTCCCAAAAGGCAAATATAAAATTTGCGAATGACAGAAAGCTACAAGATCTAGCTAAAATACTTAAAGACAGAGTCAAACTCAAAAAGATATCCCAACAGGTTTGAAAATTATGCCAAGGAGGGCAATTATATGTGCATTAGGGCAGTGGCTGTTTTCCTTTTCTGTCTTCATATTTCCATTGCTGGGACATATTTAATAAAACCTTGTTGAACTGAACAGAATGAGGAAAGAAAACAAGTATTTAAGAGCGCCTTCTATGCACCAGGCACTGTGCTATGTACACTTTACAGATAATACCTCCTTTGGATCAAAAAAAGAGGAAAAGTACCTATATGTAGAAACATATTTATAACCACTCTTTTTGTGGTGGCAAAAAAAAAAAGAATTGGAAATTGATGGGATGCTCATCATTTGGGAAATAGCTAAACAAGTTGTGGTATATAAACAAGTTGTGATGGAATACCTTTGTGCTATAGAAATGATGAGCAGGATGGTTTCAGAAAAACCTGGGAAGTCCTATATAAATTGATACAAAGTGGAGTGAACAGAACCAAGAAAACATTGTACACAGTAACAACAACATTGTAACAACAACCAACTGTGAAAGATTTTGCTTCTCTGTTCAACAGAATGATCCAAGACAATTCTGAAGGATTCATTATGAAAAATGCTATTGATAATAGCACAGAGTTCGAGTGCAGATGGAAGCATAATTTTTCCACTTTTTTTCTGCTTTTCTTTTTACAACATGGCTAATATGTAAATATGTTTTGCATGATTTCACATGTATCATTGACAATTGGTTACTTGCTTTCTCCATGGGTAGGGGAGAGGTAGAAGTGAGAGACAGAATTTGGATCTCAAAAAAAAATTTTAATTAATGTTAAAAATAAGTAATAAATTTATTTTTTTTAAAATAAAAATAAATAAATAATACCTCACTTGATCCTCCCAACAACCCTGAGTGGGAATGAAATTATTATCCCCATTTTATACCTGAGGAAACTGAGGAAGACAGAAGTAAGGAAATGGCCAGAGGCTTATAGCTAGCAAGTGTCTGAAGACAAATTTGAACTCATGTCTTTTTGACTCCTTTCTTGTACTTTATCTACTGCTTCACCTAGCTGCCTTAAGAAAATTATAAAGTCTTACACTCAGGGTTTTCTTTAACCCAACTTCTCAAGAAAAATAGTAACAATAACTGGCATTTAAATAAACTGTTTGGAAAATTTTTCAATCATCATTTCCTTGGGGCCTCACAGCAAATTGTGAAATAGGTACTACAAATAAGGGTGGGGTTACTCAATTACCCCATCCTACTTAAAGTAATTATTGTGATACTATCATTTGATTCCTTATTCAGGTGAGAATACAAGTCAATGAATCAAAGACTTTAGACAAAGTGCAATATGCCTTTGCAAGGAACTGAATTGAAATTGCCCAGGATATGTATTTGGATTGGTTGAATAAGCTTGGTCACCTCCTAGAAGTCATCTATTAAATAACAAATCAGTTCACAAGCAAGAATTTTGAGCAGGAGAAAACCTTCCAGTCAAGCCACTAAGAAGAAATCTTTTGTGGGAGGGGGCAATGGGAGGAATGTGAGGTAGTGCCCGATTTTTGGCCTTGATTGTGATTTCTTTCCCTTCCCCTTGGTTAAAAATGTGTCTCATGAACTTCAGAGGACCAGAAGATTTGGACTTTTTTAAAAATCTGTGTCCTCAGAGCATTTTTGGGGACAGTAATAGGTTAAATCAGTTGAGAGGAAGATTCAACACTCTATAAGAATCCCAGAAGAGAAGCCATTTCATACCAAAAGGGAATCTGAGGATTCTGGAAAAGAAAATACTTCTAGAAACCAGAGACTATGAATTAACATCACCCTCCTCTGCCACATGTGCTTTCTAAGTTTGAGTCCATTTTCCCCTCAATTCTGTATGTCCTTGTGGAAAAGTGTGTCACAGACTTTTTTTTTGGTGGGGAGGGGTGGTATTTTATACCAAATATTTTTACTATACCAGCTTAGTAAATACTCCTTTCTAAAAGCAAATCATCTGCATGACTATTCAGAATCCGGGAGGTGAGATAGTCTTACCTGTCCTCCTCACACTGAAAATTTAACAATCCAGTCATTGCAGATTGGCTCCAGGACACCTCTGCAAAATACATCCCATGTGGTTCTTTGAGTATTTCATGTGTGAGTCTTGTCTCCTCAGTTAAACTGTTATCTCCTTTAAGGCAGAGACTATTTAAAATTATAGATCCAGGATCAATCAACTTCTCCTAGTGATATTAGGGTACACAATGAATACTTGTCCATTCATTAATTGACAAGATTGATCTATGGCCATGGATTCAATTTAAGTTTGGGGACTCCAAGCAGCCGAAGTCAGAAATGGCCCTTCTCCCTATTGTGCACAGAGAGCTAATTAAATCTCTAGTCCAAAGCACACAATTCCTTCAGCATATCCCTCCCTTTCTATACCCACCCTCCTTCCCCCTTTAGCTTTAGGGCTTTGCAATTTCAAGTTAAGGACAGTGGAAGTGCTAAGTTCAATGTTCAAAAGGCTATTTTATCTTCCCTTGGCAAATGTGATCCCTCAAGACCCCAAGTTACCTCCCACTGACATCTGGTCTTTTGACTGCTCTTGGCATGCCAGCACTCACAAAGCAGGACTGGATCAGACACCTCATGAATTTCTCTCTCAGGACAGTGGCACTGGACCCAAGAACTGGAAGGAAAGGCCATGTATCTTCATGTTCCAAACAGCACCTGTTGTCTTAGAAATGGTTCTAAGAAACATGAAACGAGAGCAGCCTCCTTAAGTCGCTGCTGATCACAGACAGGTGACAGACAGGGCCATGCTTCAAAAGCTAAGCACTGAACAGAACGATTATCCATTGAATTGTATTGGCCGGGATAGCTCCATGCCTTATTCAACCCCTAATGTGTATTTCTTAGAGCCTGGAAAGTTTAAATGGGCTGTTTAAATAGGCAGGTTAGGACCCTTAGGGATCACTTGGACCTTAAAACTTTAGAGACCTTTCTTTGTAGTTTATAAGGTTTTTAGGGGAAATATAATGATTAAAAAAAAAAACTTTGGACAGAAAGAAATGTTTGTAGTTACTTTGTTTAGATTTTTTTAACAGCAACCGGGGGCAACAGTTTATTTAGAATATAAACTCATTTGCAAAATATTATGAAGAATGATGGAGAATTAGAAGTATAGCCCTATTAAACAGAAAGAATGGGTGGAGGTTCATAGACTGCTTGGCATGAGACCCAGATCATCACAAGAACATATAAGAATGACAATAGAAAGGGGACAAGAGACCAAAAAATGACAAAGATCTGGCAAGATTTCTGTGAAAATCTCCTTTTTCCATCAGTGACAGTATTTAAACCACATTGGGATGCTAACATCAAAGCTCATGATGCGCTCCATGAAAAAATAGCAGGGCCACAAGAGACCACATGGGAAGAGTAACTAGACCAAGCCAAGGATACAGGGATAAGGTCTGCACTCTATAGAGGTGATTTGGAGAACACTGAGCGATTGGTCTCAAGATACTTGAAAGAAGGGAAGATAATAAATGATGGGGGAGGGGAGTAGGAAATCACAGATGTTAAAACTACTGAAAAAAGACAATCAGGAAAATGTTAGCAGCTCCCAACCCATATGCCTCCTTTTTCGTCTCTATAACATCTTTATGAGAGTAATTTGCACACATATGAAAAGCGTCCTTGCTAAAAATATGAGGAAGCAAGAACTGTGCAAATGATATTCTACAACAAAACTCATCTTATAGAAATGCGATTGACTGAAAGGTACAAGAAAATCCAGGGTACTCTTGTGCTTATTATTTGTTGACTATTTTTAAAAAGCATATGATTTAGTAGAGGAAAATGTGATCTGAAAGGCTCTCCTCCATCATGGTGTCCCCAAAACGCACGTCCAGCTTATCCATGTGCTTTCTTCCCAACATAGAGCTAAAGGCAAAGAAGGAAGTTGTTTCCTCCTTCTGCACCCCATCACCCCCCCAAGACAGAAACTTAATTAAAGGTCCTAAAATAATCCTGAATTAATGAAACAAAGAGGGGGAGGGGAGGGAAGAAAATAAATATCTATATGACACCTACTATGTCCCAGTTCTTGCGCTAAGGGCTTTACAAATGTCTCATTTTTTTTCTCGCAACAGTCTTGGGAAGTAGATTATTACCCCTGTTTTATAGTTCAGGAAACTGAGGCAAACAGGTTAAATTACTTTCCCAGGGTCACACAGTTAGTGGCTAGGTTTTAACTAAGGTCTTTCCAGAACTCTATCCACTGTGCCACCTAAATGCTTGCTGTAATCTAGGGTCCTGTGCTATGTTCTAGGGACACTCTCTCTCTCTCTCTCTCTCTCTCTCTCTCTCTCTCTCTCTCTCTCTCAAAGTATCTTTAACCTCAAAGAGTTTATATTGAGGGGGACATGTATGTGTGTACATAGACACAGACATAGACATACATGTATATATACGTATATATGTATACATTGTTTTTAACCAGATCTGTCATTCCATTTTGTGAATGTTCAATGAGGAAACTCTCTCTACCAACTCAAGTCAGAACCAGTTCTACAAGTGATACTTTAGATAATTTAGAGGTCAGGTTACTTAACCAGGATGATACAGCCAGTAAGCATCAGAAATAGGATTTGTACCCAAGTCTTCCTGCCTATTCACTCCACCATGATGCCTCTGTACAAGAAAAATTCAAGGTAACATTTTTGGTGGGTGAGGGGAGACGAGGAGGAGGAGGAGGAGGAAGAGGAAGAGGAGGAGGAGGAGAGGCATTAATGAATGGAAGAAAGGGTCATGTAGGAGAGGGCATTTGATCTGAGCTTTGAAGGAAAGTATGGTTTCTAAGAGACAGAAATGAAGAGGGCATACAATCCAGGCAGAGGGGTCAACCTGTACAAAGTTGTTATGGGATAGGAGATGAGATACTGTGTATGAAGAACAGCCATGGGTCCCAGAGCCACGAATAGATTTAGCTGTTCCCCACCCTCTGGTGGGAGTGTATGGGTGTTCAGGGAGGACTAGCATATCTGGAATGAGGGCTTACCAAGCCCTTTTCAGGACTGCTCATCCATCTTTGGTGTCCACCTGTCACCCAGCTCTCATCAATTACGGTTCCAAGGAGCTTGCACAGTGGCTACACCCAGGTAAACTCTCTGAGCAGATGGCTAACCCAGGTTGAGGGTAACCCACAGGCCTAACACCCATTGCTGAGTGAGGGGAATGTCTTCCCAAAGCATGTGAAGACTTCCCCTGGCGGATTGGGTGGGTGAGAACAATTTGTTACAACAATCAGGGTAGCTGAAGCAGGTGCTGTGGAGTGCTTAGAGCTCAGTTAAACATTCAAGATGTCATGGTCATCCACTGTATCCTGGACCATCACTGTCACTGGTCATCTTGACTTTTGTCCTGACATTGAACTTCGGGGACTCAGGAAGAGAAAGTGAGGCTAATGGCTTTGTGCTGATCTCTCTCACTTAATCCAATTCACACATCAATCAATACATCACCCCATGATGTCATTGGTCCTCTTCTAAATTAAAGGACAAACAGCAACCCTCTGGTGACCCAAGACCCTTCAGATTCACAAACAGCCCAGAAGTGCTCAGAAAAGTACCCCAAGAAGGAACAAATTTGGCAGTGATTCCATCATCAAGTTTTCCCTGACCATTAAGTTAGCTATGAAGAAGACTGAGAACAATAGGCATCTGTTATTAATTGTGAATGTCAAAGCAAATAAGGACCAGGTCAGGCAGGTTATAAAGAATCTGTTTGACATCAAAATGGCCAAAGTCAGTTCACTGATTCAATCGGATGGAGAAAAGCTCAGCATAAACCAAAGAGATGGTGACAGTGCCCCAGACTATGATGCATTGGGTATTACCAAAACTATTGGAATCCTCTAAGCCGTTTCCCTGCTAGCCTATTCCTTATACAATAAACAGTACAAGATGCTGTGACAGACACAACACCAAAGGTTTGGGCTCACACAAACCAGATTCAATCCTGGAGCCTGACCCCAAAAGGTTCATTTTTTTTCTTTTGCTCATTGTTTACACCTAGAATTCTCTCGGAAAATCTCCAAAATAAAATTAATGAACTGCTTTGACCCTCAGAAGGAAAGTAACCTAAGTCCCTACCATCTGCCATTTCTGTTGTAGGAGATATTAGAGATACCAAAGAAGTGATAGGCGTAGTCCTGCCCTATCTCCACAATAAGTGAGGCAGCAAAATTGATTTTTGGAGCCTCATGAATATTTTCTCCAAGAAAAAAGATTGGTGAGCATCAAATTATTCATAGTAGTGTGTGGAATTGAATAGAAATGCAAATCAAAAAATTCTGAGGCATCACTTCACATTCAACAAATTGGTGAAAATGACAAAAGATGGGAATGGTCAATGTTGGAGGGGTTGTGGAAATACGGGCACACTAATGAACTATTGTTGGAGCTGTAAGTGGATCCAACAATTATGGAAAGCATTTGTAAATATGTGAAGAAAGCTATTACAATGTACATTTTTTTTGACCAAGCATTTCCACTGCTAGATATATATCGACCCCAAAGAGGCCAATGATTTGAAAATAAATAAAGGCACCAGTTCCACCAAAATGTTTATAGTAGCATTTTTTGTAGTGCCCAAGAAGTATAAACAGAGCAGATGTCCATTGATTGGAGAGAGCTAACAGAGTTGTGGAACATGAATGTAATGGAATACTATTGAGCTTAAAGAAAAAGTGAATGGGATGAGGAAAGAAAAGCAGATAAAGGAAGACATGAATTGATGCAAAGCAGGGTAAGTAGAATCAAAGAGAAAAAGACACAAAGATTACAACATAAATGGAAAACAACCACAAAACTATCAAAACAAAATGTTACAAAATTATAATGCCCAAAATAATTTATGAAATATGATATGAATATGAATAAGAAGGACTCATGGCCTGCATCAAGGGCAGAAACATTGAAATTTCACTGGGACAAAGATGCATTGGTACATAGAAGTAACAAGTGTTTGTAAATTGTGACAGAAAGGCTTTCTTTAGAAAATTCAAAAATTATGTCAATTATGGATTGAATCGGATGATAATTAATATAAAATTAAAGAAAAATGTAATAGTTCAGAAAGATCTCTGGTTTTCACTCTTCTTGAAAAAAGGCTGTCTCCACTATAGACAGTCCCCTCCTCCCACTGGATAGACTTGTCCTACCACTCCTCTAGAATATGCGTGTGTCCAGAATTGTCCTTACCAGGGGGGCGGCTAGGTGATGCAGTGAATAGAGCACCAGCCGTGGAGTCAGGAGGACCTGAGTTCAAATGTGACCTCAGACACTTAACACAAAACTAGCTGTGTGACCTTGGGCAAGTCACTTAACCCCAATTGCCCTGCCTTCCCCCTTTCCAAAAAGAAAAAAAAAAAGAATTGTCCTTACCAGAAGCTTTCAGCTTCCTAATTGATTGAGACCCATTTGTCTATGACATCAGAGGTGGGAAAACAATCAGATGGGACTGAGAGGGGCCTCATCACTCCCCGTAAAGCAAGTAGCTCTCTTCCATCTAGGACCAACCATGAAATACAGGGTTCTTCACCTGTTATTTCTTTTTTAATGTTATGGAACCCTTTGGCAGTCTGGTGATGCTGATAGACCCCTACTCAGAATATTTTGTTCATTATATTCATAATTGAAGGAAATTCTAAGTTTAAATGAGAGTTTGGCAAAAATAATGAGGTCATTTTTTCCAAGCTCTTAAACTCCTTGAAATGTATCCATGGATCCCTTTGTGGGGAGAGGGGAGGAGAGAGGTCTGTAAACCCCAGGTTAAAAATCCCTGCTGCAGTTGGGGTGATTTGGGCACATCACCCCAAACAGGGGAGAAGTGATAAAAGTCTGGCATAGTATGATCATCAGGTCCTGAGGATGCCCCTTCCTTCTCCTACCATGCCCCAAAAGTCATCTCACCCACAGCCTAGCTCCCCTTCTCCATCTTTCCTACCCTCAAAAGTGGGACAGTGTCCTGCCCCAGCTCCGGATGCTCTTGAAGCCTTGATTCTACAGTGGCCATCATACCCATTTGTCTTTGGCCCACTTCTTTCCCTTGAGGCTTCCTCACATGATCACGCCTGGTTTCCCACAAACTGAGTGTCTTCCCTCGGATGAGGTGATGTGCCCTCCTGATGACCACAGTAAAGTCCTATTGCTCTTGGAATCATTGCTTGGTTTGCTCCCACCATTTAGCATTGTGCCTGGCACAATAGGTGCTTAACAAACATTTATTGATTGATTCTGCAGAAATCTCCAAGTCCCATAAAGCAACTGAAATGGATTAGAACCACAAGCACAACAAAAAAAAATTTTCAGAAAATTTTATAATCACTCAATCTTATTTAAAAAAAAAAACTTGATAAAACATGTATTTTCTTCTTGTTCTGAAGTCAGGAAGACCTGAGTTCAAATTCAACCCCAGATACTTACTAGTTGTGTGACCTTGGGTGAGTCACTTAATCTCTGTTTGCTTCACTTTCCTCAGCTATCAGAGATAATAATAAGACCTACCTCCCAGGGTGGTTTTAAGATCAAATGAGATAATAATTGTAAAGCACTTAGCATGGTGTCTGGCACATAGTAGATGTTCTATAATTGCTAGCTAGTAGCTATTAAATTACATTGTAGTGTAATGGGAAGTGTTGGGTTGGTGCCAAAGGACCCGAGTTCAAATCCTACCTTTTCCCTTGCCTATCTGGTTGATTTGGAGCTAGTTGGTTTGGGTTTTTTTTAACCTTTTGGGCTTCATTTTCTTCACATTGGAATAATAATAGCTAACATTAACTCATCACTTCAAGGATGCAAAGCCAGTTATCAAATTGACAAAGCAAATTTCTCATTTGATCCTCCTAGAAATTCTGCGCAGCAGATGCTGCTTCCTGAGTAAACTGAGGCTTAGAAACATTATGTGACTTTTCCAGAGTCACAAAGACTTGAACCCAGGCCTTCCTGATTAAACTCAGCCCTTGCCCCACTCACCACGGTGACTCCCAGTTGGAAAATGAGGGATTGGACTAGATGAACTCATGGTCCTTTTCATCTGTGACTAATGTTACAAGAGACATCGCCCCTCTGGAGAACCCCGCTTGTGGGCCTGGGGGGGTAAAAGAACAATCCTGCAAGTGATGTTTGGTTCAGGCACTCCCATGGCTGGGAATCCAGGGAGGCCCCAGCTACCCTAGGAGCTTATTAACTGGAATCCTTCCTTAGCCTGTGGGCATGATTTCAGATCAGGACCCAATGGCTATGATTTGATGGCTGGGTGGGTGGAGAGGACTGGGGCACAGCCAGTGTGTACACAAACAGCTGGAAACCTGCCCTTGGAAACTGGGCATTCTCTGTCAGTCCCCTGGTGGGACGGCCTTCCTTCTCCCAGACTCAGGAGCCTATGTGGAAATCAGCCTCTGCCTAAGAAAAGCTCTGGGGGACCTGAGAGAACTTTGGGAGGATAAAGAGCTCAAAAGAAAAAAAGTTCTATGATCTCTTACCTCTTTACTCACAAAAAGCCTTATCTGAAAGAGAAGGAATGAGACTGGACCTGTGAAGTCATTAATATCGTGTGTCCCAAACGTCTCAGTGTAGTTTAAGGTATGAAAGGTGGGATCATGAAGGTCTGAGTCTGAATTCAAAATCACACACTCTGTGACCCTGGAAAAATCACTTAGCCTCAGCCTGCCTCAGTTTCCTCAACTGTAAAGTGGTGACAATAATAGGACCAAGCTCAGAGGACTGAATGAGAATATTGTAAAGCACTTAGCACAGTGCCTGGCACATGGCAGGGATTTAATACATTCTTGCGTGCTTCCTTTTCTTTCCCTTTTCCTACAGGAAGCACCCCCTTTTTCACAAATGAAGGGTGTTACCAGCTTCTACAGCTTATAGCCTCGGAGCAGGATGTCTTCATCTGGGAGTGATAGCCCCCAAATGGTTTGTGGACAGATTTTCTCAAATGAAGGGGGAAAATGCATCTGTATTTCCATAGAATGGGTTTCCTTTGCAATCCTATGTATTTTATTTTGCGTATTTAAAAACTTTATTCTAAGAAGTGGACTTTACCTGCCTGACAAAGGGGTCCAGGACACATAAAAAAATGGGTAAGACCCTTGTTTCCTAGAGCACTGAGAGGCTGTGAAGTCAAGGTCAACATAGATATCAGAGGGAGAGATTGAAGTCAGGTCTCCCTGTCTCTAAGGAGAGAGAAAGAGAGACAGAGAGAGTCAGAGAGAGAGAGAGAGAGAGAGAGAGAGAGAGAGAGAGAGAGAGCAACAGCTCAGCTCTCAACCTTTATTTCCCAAGGATCAGAGATTCTCTTTGAGAATCAGACTAATATAGTGGAAAGAACAGCAAACCAAAACTTAGTTGGACCTGGGTTCCAGTCTTGGCTCTGTTGCTCACTGATTGTATCCCCATGAGCAAATCCCCAACCCACCTTGAGCGGAGAATTCTCTGACCTTGGAAGCAGCAGAAATCCACCCACCCACCAGCTCCAGAAATGGAAGGGGAGGATGTGTACAGAATCCTCAGAGTTGGTGTTTGGAAAAATTGGAGCAAGAAATACACAAAAGTTCTTTCCACTGGCCAGGAAGCAAACACAAAGCATGTTCTTTATACCAAAGGGCTTTGAGGGAGATCAGATCGCAAATCCACCAACTCGGCTCCCAGACTAGCTTATTTCATGAGCTTGGAGGATGATTATAGCTTTAAAGCTGGAAGGGACCTCACTGGTCACTGCATCCAACCCCCTGGTTTTACAGATGAGGACAATGAGGTTAAGAGACTTGCCCGAGTTGCACAGAATGTCACAGGCAGGACCTTCAGATCTGGGTGTTCTGACCCCAGATCTAACATGGTCCGCTGCATCGCTTGGTGGGTTCAGTCATTTCAGCTCTTTCTGACCCCATTTGGAGTTTTCTTGGAGTGGTTTGCCATGTCCTTCTCCAGTTCATTTTATAGATGAGGAAATGGAGGCAAACTGGATGAAGTGACTTGCCCAGGGTCACACAACTAAGGAAGTATCTGAGGTCACATTTGAACTCAGGTCCTCCTGACTTGAGGTCTGGCTTTCTATCTACTGCACCACCTAGCTGCTCCATAGCATAGCTTGGGCATCCCACCAAATCTCCCTTTGGAGTATAGCAGCCCAGGTCAGGAGCTTTCAGTAAGTTGCTATCAAAGGTCTTTGCCAAGTATTTCACTTTAAAAACTGAAAAGTCTTCCATGCTGCCTTCACTTACCAACCCAAAATGAGAGCAGCATGGTTCATGGAAAGCACGTTGGGTTCGGAGTCAGAGATCCTGAGTTCAAATCCTTCCTTTGCAATACTTCCTACACCTTGGACAAGTTTCAGCCACTGTGGGGCTCACTGTTCTTATCTCTGAAGATAAACGGGTTGTTTTCAATCAGTGTAAGGATCTTTCCAGGGCTAAATCTTTGATCCTAAGATCCTTTTATTGAAAACTGTTAAATAAATATCCTAAAAGCCCTAAGCTAGAAGAATCTTTGACTCCAAAACCTGAAGGGAATGTCAGAAAGGGTCAAGGAGGAGAGGTGGGTTTTGTCTGTTTGCCTTGGGGAGAATCAGAGTTCCCAGCATAACCAGGCCACTGTAGGCCAACTCCCGCCGTATAAACACGGCCCCCAGGAGGGCATTCTGTGCAGTGGGGATCTAGGGGGGCCTCAGAATCCTGGCTGCTGAACAATTCCCTTTTCTTCTCTCCTCACTGGCCAGGCCAAGCTTTTAATAAACACAGAATCCAAAAAAATAAATGTGTCTGCAATTTGGCAGGAGAGAAACACACGATGTTACCCCACCAGGGCACAGATGGAGAATAGATATTTGGATGTTAGGGTGTGTGTGTGTGTGTGTGTGTGTGTGTGTGTGTGTGTGTGTGTGTGTGTGTGTGTGTGTGTACCCTTGCACACACTCCTAGGTTCACATGCATAAGAGGGAAAACACTTCCATCTACTAGGGTTTCCACCTGCTGACTTTGTTTGGCCCCCAGCTTCCCTCCTTCCCTCCCATCCGACAGCCTGAAGCCTCCCCACTGAGGGAGAGCTCTGAATTCTGAGATTATATATATTCTGGGGTTTCAGAACTAAAAGGGACCTTTGAGGTCATCTAGTCCACTCATTCTAAAGAAACTGAGGCTCAGAAAGGTTGTGACTTGTTCAAGGTCACACAGGTAGAAAGACACAGAAGCAACACTTGAACCCAGATCCTCTGACCCCAGATATTTCCTTCTTTCTGCTTCAGCAACTAAGTGACTTCTGGTTCTGGTTCCAGAGTTACCTTAGAGGACACAGGTCAGAGATGGAAAGAACCTTAGAGATCATCTAGTCCAACTTCCTCATGTTACAGATGAGGAAACTGAGGCCCAGTTAGATTAAAAGTGCCTTGCCCTAGATCCCTTAGGGAGAAACTGAGCCAGGATTTGAACCCAGATCCTTTTCACTCCTAAGCAACAGTTTTTTCATATTTAAAATGAGCACAATGATAGAGGCCATCCCCACAGGGTTACAGAGATCATACACATGTCACTTTGCAGGTCTGAGTCTGCCAGACAAATGCTGCCTCTTACTATTCCCGCATTAGCTCAGGGCTACAAATATGGAGGAGCCACAACTCTGGAGTGGGCCTGGCAGTCTCTACCCAACCCAGTGGAATACGTTTGGCAGAGAGCTCGAGGAAAGAAGCAGGATTGGGGTTCTGAATGTCTGAGGGAGGAGCACTTTCCTGGGGTGCAGCTGTGTTTGAGTACGGATGGAAGCACCGGCCATTTGCACAGGAAAATGAGGGCGAGGGGATCTGCAGGAATGTGTCTGGGTCAGGGGATGGGGGTGCATCTTACTGGCTGTTTAGGAGGGGGTATTTTTGCTTTTCACAAAGTTTGTTTGCTTAAGTATGGAGCTATTTCAGCATAGTTCTGCTTCTGGGTAGGTATACACACACACACACACACACACAGAGTCTACCTTATCAATACATACATATAAACACATACATACATACATATATATGTGGGGGGAGAGAAAAAGGACAGAGAGAGGAAAGGAGGGAGGGGAGAGACAGAGACAGAGATGAGAGAGAGAGAGAGAGAGAGAGAGAGAGAGAGAGAGAGAGAGAGAGAGAGAGAGAGAGAGAAAACAAACATGGAATGGCAGGTTCATGGGGAAACATTGATTAGTGCACTCTAATTCTGGTAGGAGGAAATAGCCCAGCTGCCAGAAACAATGGAATGGAAGTGTTTGACAGTGTCTGAACTTTCAGAGTTCTGCTCAGC
>CM053582.1:542305101-542335659 GCA_028627135.1 Pseudochirops cupreus
GAGAGAGAGAGAGAGAGAGAGAGAGAGAGAGAGAGAGAGAGAGAGAGAGAGAGAGAGAGAAAACAAACATGGAATGGCAGGTTCATGGGGAAACATTGATTAGTGCACTCTAATTCTGGTAGGAGGAAATAGCCCAGCTGCCAGAAACAATGGAATGGAAGTGTTTGACAGTGTCTGAACTTTCAGAGTTCTGCTCAGCCCTCTCCTCTCCTCGCCTCCTTGTGCATCCCGCTTCAACCTCTTTCTTCTTCCTCCTCTTTAGGGAGTCATATATATTCTCATAAAAAGTGAAAATTCTGCTTCGGAAGCTCCATGGATCATTCTGGAGAGCAAATGTTTCTATCAAGGACCCCCAGTAATATTGCCAGGGAGGCCTAGAGGTTCAACTGTGTATGTGCATAATATTATCTCAGCCCCCAGCCCAGGAGGATGGCAGCCTTGTTAAAGAGACAGTCTATTGATTGGAGCAAAGTGGCTTTTTATGGGGCTTCAGGCCCTGAGACAGGAAAGAGTTAGAGAAAGCTGAGGGAGACAGAACCCCTCCTTCTGAAGGTCAGAAGAAGGCCTACAATCAAAGAGGGGGGAAGGGCTGCTAGTGAGAATTCTGGAGTCCCTGAGGAAAGCACATTTTGGAGCTGGGGAAGCCAGGAAGGAGACTGGGGTGGGTGGGCATCCTCCCATCCCATCCCCCCACTCTCAAATGGGGAGAGAGAAGAAAGATGGCAGGTACTATGGTAAAAAGTGCCCAGGGGCAGGACTAGGGTTCAGCAGAACTCTCATCTGAGGATTAACCTATCAAGACACTGTTCCACCTTTGGAGAACTAGAAGTCCTTTAGGGGTAAGAATCTGCTTAGGAAAGTCTCCTTAAAAATAATAACTCATATATGGGCAACACTCCATAGTTGGGAAGTCCCTTTTGGCCCAGGCCTGGGACTTCACCAATGCAGATGGGTAACTCATCCATCACTTGCGGTCTCAGACGTCAAAAGGTTAGTGACTTTCACAGGGTCATACAACCAGAAAAATAATAATAATAATAACAGCTAACATTTATATAATAATAATAGCAGACATTTAAAAAGCACCTACCATGTGCCAGGCTCCGTGTGCTACGGATTTTACAATCATTCTCCCCCTTGATCCTCACAATAGTCCTGTGAGGTAAGTGCTATTATGAGCCCCATTTAACAGATGAGGAAACCGAGGCAAACAGAAGTTAAGTGTCTTGCCCGAGGTCACACAGCTAGGAAGTGTCTGAGACTGAATTTGAACTCGGGCTTTCCCGCCCCAGCCCAGAGCTGTGAGCTCTGCAACACCAGCTGCCCAGTGGATGCCTAAGGATGCTCTTCAAAGGCGAGACTTGAACCCTGGTATTCCTGAGACTGAAGCCCGCTCTCTGGTCATCTCCATTGCACATGTGAGCTCATTGGAAGCCCAAGACCATTGTGTAAGGGCAGCGTTAGCTACTCCTAACAGCATATTTACAAAGAGCTTTACACCTGGGGCACTGAGACTTTCAGGACACCCACGTATTCTCCTCACACCCACACCGTCAGGGGTGTGCTGCTATCATCCCCCTTCTACTCTCTCCTGAGAGGCCTGTCCTCTCCCGCTGCCCCACCTGGCAAATAGCCATGCTCTTTCCCTTTTCAGAAGAGGAAACTAAGTCTCAGAGATTTGCGCCAAGACAGCTAGGATGGCAGTGTCAGGACTCAAAGCCTGGTCTTCTGATTCACTGTCTAATATGCACAGGTGCACACAGACGCACGCGCGCACACATGCACACACATACATGTACACACACAACACACACATGCACGCACGCGCACACACAGACACACACGTACCCCTTTCTAAAGTCATTGACCAAGGAGGGTAGGAGCAGGAGGGATCATACTGAGTCACTGCGGAGTAGAAAGAAAAACCATAGGACCCAGGTGCGAATCCTGGCTCAGGCATCTGTCAGTCACTTTGTGTCCCTTCCCTCGCCTGAGCTTCAGTTTCCTTATCCGTAGAATGTGGGGGTTGGAGTACTTGGTCTCCAATGTCTTGACCCAGAGGAGCTATGGCAGCTTGCCATCTAGACTAGAAAAAGGGGCATTCATTTTCCTTGCATGCCTCCTTTACTGTAGACCCCGTGGGAGCGCTCTCACACACAGGCACTCTGGCAGGAGGAAATGGGACTGCCCCGTATCATTCCCCCATGTTCTGCCCCTCTCCACACCCCCCAGCCCCTCCAGTGGCATTCATCAGCGATCACAGGATCCAGACCTGTAACACACCTCAAGTACCATCTAGTACAGGGGAGGGGAACCTGAGGTTTTTTGATATGAGAAATGGGAATAATAATAGAACTCATCCCACAGGGTTATTGAGACCCTGCACATGTCACTTTGCAAGTCTGAATGCCATATACAAATGCTGGCCGCACTTGAGGACCTAGAGGGCCACATGTGGCCTCGAGGCCACAGGTTCCCTACCCTTGATCTCCCCATTTCACAGATGAAGAAACTGAGGCTCAGAAGAAGGTCCAGTTCTCAGAAGAGTTCGGATTCAAAGCCAGGTCTAGAACTATATCTGCCATATTCGTTTGCCCTTCTCCCAGTCCAGCCCTCCCACAGATTCTCTTGGGAAAGGGGAGAAGGGACGAGAGCCCTCCAGAATATGACACAAACTTGACCAGTTTTAAAGACAAATCTCTTATTTTCAATTCATGGAACCAAAGAAGCAAGGCTAGACAGGAAGTAAAGCTGGCGTGGGAGGGATGGGCACCCCCCTGCTGCTGTGGGGTGAGCAGCACCAGCCCAGCCTCCATTAATGGACAGAACCTAAGGTGTGGCTTCCTCCAATCAGAACTTAGGATCTTAATAGGCATCTGCTTTCAGAAGATCTTGAATTAGAGCTGTCATTCCATCTAGGATGTTTTTCCAGGTCTCTGGTTTTGGTGAGACAGATAGAGTTCTGGACTTACCCAAAAGAAGACTTGGGTTGTACCCAGGGATGTGCTGGTAAATATTTTACAACCAGCTCCCTGGAAACGCTTTTAAATTTATCTGAATTATATGAGCCTCCCTCCAACACATACTAGCGGCATCATTCTGGGCACTGAAACTCTCTCAGACTCGGTTTTCTGATCTGTAAAACAGGAGTATGAAACGACCAACATTGGAGGACTGTTGTAAGGCCTGAATAGGAATGTATGCAAGGTGTTACATAAATGCAAGCTATTATTAGCATTATGATCATAGATGCAAGAAGAAAAATGTCACGTGGTAGTCTGTGACTCTGGCTGGTGGGCTGGTTTCTCACTTTTTTTTTTGCCTTTTTTTTTGGAGGGCAATTGGAGTTAAGTGACTTGCCCAAGGTCACATGGCTAGTTTTTGGGTTAAGTGTCTGAGGTCGGTTTTGAACTCAGGTCCTCTGGACTCGAGGGCCAGTGCTCTATTCACTGCGCCACCTAGCCACCCCACGGCTTCCCCCTTTCTAAAGGGAAAGTGTGAAGCAAGTTTAGATCTGAATTAATAGTCACTCAATCAATAAGCATTTATTAAGTGCTTATTGTATGCTGGTGACTATACAAAGTACTAGAGGTGCAATGACCAAAACAAAAGTCTTTGTCCACAGGGAGCTTGCATTCCACTACAGCAGATCACATCTACATCTCTAAATATATACAAAGCCAATACAAGGTAAATGTTTTGAGGGGGAGGGCACGAGCTGCTCGGGGAATCAGGAAGGGCTTTATGGACACAGTGATACTTGAATGGAATTTTGAAGGAAATATGAGATTCTAAGAAGAGCTAAGGAAGGAGTGCATGGCAGGCATGGGGGTGTGGGGTGCTGCTGATGCAAAGCTGTGGAGGTAGGAGATGAGGTATCCTGGGTGGAAAGAGCAGATCTCTGTGAAATGCCTGTGACTCTCTCCTTCTGGTACCAAGATCATTTCCAGTGTTGTGTTGGAGCTAACTCATGTGGCATTTAGGGTGGAACTGAATGTTAAATTCTCAATGTGAGCATTTGCCCCTCAAATATCAGCAAATGCCACAAAAACAATAAAAAATTATTGTTTTGTTGGTTGTCTCCGGGTTTAAGAAAAGGATGCAGAAAATGTTAAGAATGCGACTGAAACATTAAAAGTATTTCCGAAGAGCTGGTTGTAAAACATTTACCAGCACACTCCTTCCTTAGACATTTCCAGTCTGCTTTTCTATGTCCAGGAAGGTAAAAACCCAAGATGAAGAGTGACAGGGCTGCTACAAGGCAGAACTAAAGGATACTAACAGATCCCAAGGGAGGTCCCAGCTCTGGAAGAGCCTTGGGTTTAATGGGCAGGGCTTGAAATGTATTAATAAATGAGGGCAGGGGAGACTATGTCTGTACTAGGAGCCTGCCTAGACACGTCTGTCTGTTCCAAGGGCTCTGACTCAGGGGCTGGACTTCATAAGAAACACTTTAACCAACAGACTTCTTTTAAAAAAAGGCAAAACACATAGACTTGCTCTGAATTTTCCCGTTAAAAACCTAGTCAACTGACTTCAGGCCCTGCTTTATGGGAATCTCCCATAAAGACTTTCATCATCTTTTGGGATGAGATCCTGCGAAAGGGACAGCCTGGGCTGATGGGGGATCAACTCACCAGGGCAGTGGGGGAAAGAAGGGGCCATTTGCCGCGGGAAAACGTATCAGAAGATCTAAGCCGACGCCTGCAATTATTTAAATTAAATATTATGTTTCATTAAGTGTGAGATATATAATTAATAAAGTTTCCTCTCATTTTTTTTATTGCCTGGCTGGGCTGTATGGAGCTTATTACTGGAATAAATCTCTCCCACAGCCTCTGTGACTGATTTGTGTGTGTGTGTGTGTGTGTGTGTGTGTGCGTGCGCCGCACATGTGTGTGCATGAGTGTGTGTGTGTATGCGGGCAAGTGAGTGTGTGGGGTCCATGTGTACTGTTTTCCTGATGGCGAGCAGTTATAATTGCGTGTGGGTGTATGTCAGTGAGTCAGGGTGTAGGTGTGAGTGGGACTAGAGCACACAGAGCTTGGTTCTCAGTTACACTGCCAGTCTCCTTTGGAGAATCTGATAATTACTCATTAACTATCTTTACACCTCCCCTTAATGAAATGCTAACACAAATCATGACAGGATTATTTTTAGGACCCAATTTCTTAAAGAGACAGCATCGATGCATCTGCTGATTTTGGAGGATTATGCAAACCAAGAGGAAAGAAGAATTAAATGGGGGGGGGGGGGGAACAGCAAAGGAAGAAAGAATCACTGAATTTTAGAGACAGAAGGAACCTTGCTAGTCAAATAACACAACCCATACACCACAAAGAATCACCACTACACCATATTTGACAAGTGTTTTTCTGTTCTCTGCTTGAAAATCTCCAATGAAGAGGAACCCACAACTTCCTATGGCAGCCCACTTTATATTCTGATGACTGATTGATTGCTCAGACTTTTTTCCTAACTTCAAGCCTAAATTTAACTCTGCTGCTTCCATCCATTGTTATTAACTTGTAACCCCTCTTCCAAAGCCCTTAAAATTCTTGTAGACAAAACTATCAGGGTCCCCCTCGTAAGTTTCCCTTCTCCAGGCTAAGCATCTCTATGTTCTTTCAACCAGTCTTCACATGTGGTGAAATTGAAGTCCTTCACCATCCTGGTCCTTTTCTCTGGATTGCCTTTTGAGCCTGAGTGCTTGAAAGGGAAGCTGTCCAGATTATCTATAAACATCCTTCCTAAAGGGACTCCCAGAGCTAAACATCATACTCCAGAGGTGTTGTGACTTAGAGAAAGTACAATGGAAGGTTAAGAGGAGGTAACAGGGAAAAAAACATTCATGGAAGAAAAACATCTCATGGAGACAGTGGGACTTGTTCTGATCTTTGAAGAGAGCTGCCAGGGAGCTTGACTTCAAATCCTGGAAAAATTATAGAATGTATTTGTCAAAAGAGGATTGACGAATATCTCCAAAAGAAGTAATGCTCGTGATGAAACAGCATGGCCTCATTAAGGATGATTAGTCTTATCCGATTAACCTTACTTCATTTTTGAATGGGGTTATGAGATTCGTAGACCAAGGAGATGCTGAAGGTAAAGTTATTCTAGATTTTAGCAAAAGAATTTCTTGAAGGATCCCAAGCTGCTCTTGTAGACAAGATGGTGAAACGTGGACTAGCAGATAGTACAGCTCAGTGGAATCAGGACTGACCGAATGGTTGTACTAATAATATCTTAATGGCCAATATGATAATAATAAAAATGATAGCTAACCTTTATGTAGCATTTACTATGTGCCAAGCTCTGTGCTAAGTGCTTACAATTACTCTCTCATTTGATCCTTCCAATAACTTAGGGAGGTAGGCGCTATTATTAAGCCCATTTTACACATGAGGAAACAGAGACAAATGGAGTTAAGTGACTTGCGCAGGGTCACACAGTTAGTAAGTATCTGAGGACAGATTTTAATTCAGACCTTCCTGTCTCTTGGCCCACACTCTGTCCACTGCACCACCTGTCTCAGATAAAGGCATAAGAGGTGTGTATTCTTATAGAGGTGGATAATCCAATAATACAAATTCAGGGGCTGTACAGCTAACATACAAGATGACAAAATCAGGATATAGAAAGATCTTGACAGGCTACATTGACCAAGTCTAATAAGATGAAATGTAATAGGTATAAATATAGTCTTACATTTGGGTTTATTAGTACTTGACAGGGAGGCATGGTGGGACAGCATTTTGATTCAAAAACTGCTGGGATTTTTACTGGACTTTCAACTCAATATGAGTCAACAGGGAGATATGGAAAGCAAGAAAGCTAAAATTATCTCAGGCTGAATTAGGACAGGCACAATCTATGACTAGTGAAGAGAGAGTCCTCTAACACAATGCCTTGGTCAGACCATACCTGGATTACTATGCTCAGGTCTTGGGCAGCATTCTAGGAAGGGTGTCAATAAACAAGAGTGCTTCTAGACGGTTGTTCTTTCTCCTTTGTTCTCCAAGAGGATCATGGCAACAGGAAGATGATGCCATGACTTGCAAGTGAATTGGATTTAAGTGAGGAAGGGCTGTGCAAAGTCACCAGCCTCAGTTTCTCCTCTGGAACCAACTGGGTCCAGTAACCAGATATAGATCAGGATGACTGAAGATGGCCCCATGCCTCTAGACTACCAGGATGGTCAAGGACCACAATGTCATGTCTACTAAGACTGAGTGAAGGAACAAGGGATGGTAAACCTGAAGAAGCTGTCTTCAAATATTTGTGTCAGAGGGAATGAACTTTTTCTGCTGGACCCCAAAAGACATAACTAGAATCAATGGAGAAAGTCACAAAGAGTCAGTTTCAGGTTTAAAGTTAGAAAACTTTATTCAAAAGGGGAATGGGCTGTCTCAGAGGGATTGGAGTTTTTTTCCTCATATTTGAAATCTTTAGGCAAAGGCTAGATAATGGGGATGTTATAGGGGGATTCTAATCATAGTATGAATTGAACTAAATGGTCTCTGAGGTCCCTTCCCCCTTTGGCATGCTATGAGCACCAAACTAATGGAGCAAGTTGGTGAAAGGAATATTTTTCTAGGGCTTTAACATCTCTTCCCTGACACAGCCCCAATCTGGCCCTCACTACCTCTCACCCAAACAATTGCTGTAGATTTCCTTGGTCGCTCTGCTTCAGATCTCTCCCCACACCTGTCCGTCCTCCACTCACTTGTCAGCTTAATCTTTGTAAAGCTCAGCTCTTACAATATCGCTTCTTCCCCACCTTCAGTTCCACCCCATTAAAGTCCAGCAACTCCTTATGACCTCCAATATCAAATGTAAACTCCTCAGCTTAGTATTCAAAGCCCTTTAGAACCTGGCCCTCTCCTACCTTTCCAATGTTCTTAGACCCTAGTCTTCTCTTCAATCCAGTGACACTGGCTTCCTTCCCATTAGTTGCACAAGACTCTCCATCTCCCAATTCTAGGCATTTTCATTGGATGTCCCCCATTCCTGGATTTCTCTCCTTCCTCATCTCTACCTCCTAGCTCCCCTGGGTTCCATCAAATTCCAGATAAAATTCTACCTTCTACAGGAAGCCTTTCCCCATCCCCCTTAATACCAGTGCCTTTCCTTGGTTAATGACCCCAATTTATTATGTATAAATACATAGTTAACTGTTTGCCTGTGTCTCCCCCATTAGACTGTGAGCTCCTTGAGATCAGGGACTATCTATTGCATTTCTTTGTATCCCCAGTGCTTAGCACATGACCTGGAATATGGTGAGCATTTATTAGATGCTTATTGACTACCTGGCTGAGTCAGAAGGACTAAACTACCAATGCCAACCCTGTCAGGTACTAGCTGTGTGGCACTGGGCAAGTTGGCTAATATCCCTGAGTCTCTGCTTTCTCAACTATAAAACATCAGTAATAGTACACTACCTATACCTTTAAAAGACTCATATATTCCGTATATATTTATATATAACATATTTATAATAGCACTTTTTGTAGTAGCAAAAAAAATTTTTTTAAAGGAAACAGTGATACCTATCAATTGAAGAATGGAGAAATAAATTATGATATATTGATATAATGAGTAATATTGTACCATAAAAAAAGAATGTGATGAATGTAGAGAAGTTTGGGAAGACATTTGTGAACTGATACAAAGTAAAATAAGCAAACTCAAGAAAACAACACATAAAAAGTTTTGTTTCTTCTTTTTTCTGTTTTCATTGTTGTTCAGGCTTGATAGCAAGGAAGATGAAAAAAGAAACAGAAAATAAAGAGGCCGCTAGGCGGCGCAGTGAATAGAGCACCGGCCCTGGAGTCCAAATCCGGCCTCAGACGCTTAACACAGAACTAGCCGTGTGACCTTGGGCAAGCCACTTAACCCGATTGCCCCGCCCCACCCTTGAAAAAGCTAAATGAATGAATGAATGAATGAATGAATGAATGAATGAGTAAATAGAAAGAGCAAACAAAATGACTGTGACCAGGTGTTTGAAGCTGGAGCACTTGCCTAAGGTTCTCTGCCTTGGCAGGGAGAATAGTGATTTAACAGCGCGTGCTTAGAAAAAGGGGCAGGGTTGGTGCAAGAGCTTTGGAAAGAAGACAAATTCTTCATTGCTGCGTTGAGAGAAGATGCCCTCCTGGACTAACTGGGGAGAGAAAAAAAGATTTTGGGAAAAGGCAGACACACAGCTGAGATGGCACCCTATGCAGCCCCTGCTTTCCAGCTTGTCTCCCTGCAAACTCTGGGGAGTTTCCCCTTGGGTGAGATATTCTCACTTCCAGTGGGAGAGTTCATTTGCTCTATGTATTTCTTGGTATTTTCTAATCTGTAGAACTTCTCTGATTTTTGTTTGATATCTGGTTGGATAAATGGATTTAATCACAAGTCACTATTGGTCATGATCTTTTGTGCAACTAACATTTGGGAAGGAGTTATGACTATGCAAAAGGGTTTATCTTGTCTCCTTTAAGTGATAGTGACCATGAAAGAGGCTTGAATCCGAGAGAAAAAAAAGCATGCCCAGAAAGACTGCTCCATGCACGTGGAATATTTAAGGAGGCAGGTAGATAAAATTCTAGTTCAGGATCTCTCTCTCTGAGAGCAGAACCGAATAACCGCGCCCCCCCCCCCCCCCTTGTGACTTCTCTCACGGTCCTCTCCAGGCAGGAATCAAAGTCTCCCTTGGAAAGGGGTGTGCAAAATTCAAGATTCCCCAGGAGTCCCATTTAGACAACCCATGTGGCCTTACATAACTTACATTGGCCTGCGCGCAAATTACACACAATTGAACTGAATGCTATCAAAGTCAAGTGACCAATCTCAGCCCCCAAGAAAACCACTTTAAAAGGCATCTCCACCTCTTCTTTTCAAAGGTGGGGAACTATGGGTGTGCAACATCATATACAATAAATAGCAAGCTTTTTTCTCTGTGTTGGTCAGGGTCTCTTTCAAGGATGGCTTTCTAGAGTGGCGAGGGTAGAGCTGCTTTGGGAAATGTATGGGACGTTTAAATAGAGATACCAATAAAAATTCACTTAAAAAATAATACCTCCCCTGCCTCACAGGGCTGTAATGAGAAAAGCACTTTGTAAACCTTAAAGTGGTACACAAACGTGACAGAGTAAATGCGTGTTAAATGGAGCATGAGAAAGAAATCATTTTCAAGTTCCAAAGGAAAAAAAATATTTACAAATAATGCTAACTGAACAAACACTAAGCATCTGTAAATCAGTTATCTCCAAACTTCCTTTTCAGTATTCTGAAAGTAGCCTCTGGGTCTTGCGGGAGCCAAGTGGAGAGTGGGGGGAAGGGGAGGAGGAGGGAAAATGGGAGAGAGGGGGGAAGGAAAGAGAGGGCAAAGGAGAGGAGGGAGAATGGGAGGGAGGAGGAGGGGTAAGGAGAGAGAGAAGAAAGGGGATAAGGAGGAAGAGTGCAAGGGAACAGAGAGGGAGAGGGGAGAAGGAAGGGAGGAGAGGGAGGAGGAGGGAAAGAGGGAGAGAAGGGGACAAAAAAGAGGGAGGGGTAAAGAGGGAAAGAGGAGGAGGAGAGGGAGAGGGAATGGGGAGGGGGGAACGGAGGAGGGAGAGGGAGAGGGAAAGAGGAAGAAGGAGGGGAGGAGGAGGGAAAGGAGAGAGGGAGAAATGGAGAGGAAAAGGGAAAAGAAAGGAAAGGGAAAGAGAAACAAAAAGGGAGACAGAAAAAGAGAGAGGCTTAAATAACATAATATGGTATATGAGATCCTTTGGAAACCTTAAAACACAATAAAAACTTCAGCTGTTGTTTTTATTCAGTCCTATGCTCATTTGAGCAGTAGAGGGAGGGAGGGAAGGAGGGAGGGAGACAGAGAGGAGAGAGAGGGAGAAAGAGAGAGAGAGAGAGAAGAGAGAGAGACAGAGAGAGGCAGAGAGGGAGGGAGAAGGAATGGGAGAAAAGGGAGAAGGAAAGGGTGTCCTGGGCCCGTAGAAGAAGCATTGCTATCAAACCTCGCTTTGCTCTGATGGGTCCCCAGAGTGCCCATGTAGATGCCCCGCCTTTTAGGCACTATCTCCAGCAAAGTGTCATGTTGATCCTTGTTCATTACTTGCCTCGGGGTCTGGGATATGCTGCAGAGAGGGCCAGACTTGGAACCAGAAAAATTTGAGTTCAAATCCTACCTCAGACACTTACTATCTGTGTGACTCTAGGAAAGTTTCTTAGCTTCTCAGTTTCTCCATCTGTAACATGGAAATAATAATAGCACCTATCTTCACAGGGTTATTGTCAGGATCAAATGACATAATAGACATGAAGCACCTTAAAAACCTAACAACACAATAAAAACCCTAGTTATTATATTATGTATTATAATTAATAATTAATCTCCCCTAAGAGTACGTTGGTATCAATATGTTATAATACATTATTAATTTGATACTAATAGGTTACTATTATTCACATGAGGTTGAGGAGTTGAAGAAGTGAGTTTCGGGGTCCCATTACCTGAGGCCCAGAGCACTTGGGGGCGGTAGAAGGGGTTCTTAGTGTGGGGCCTGGCTGACATAGGGTTTCCTAGATCTCCCCTAGTCCTGTCCCTCATTTTACAGATGAGGAAACTGAGGCCCACAGAGGTTTAATAATTTGCCTGAAGTCGCACAGGTAGCAAATGGCAAAATCAGGATTTGAATTCAGGTCCCACTGGACACTCTTTACACTGTATCCATGTACCTCACCACCTCCTTTGGGAGAGATCCTGACAAAATAAGAGTTAGGCAAAAAAAAGTCAGAGGAACTGGTAGAAATGAGATCTAGTTACTAATATATTTGTGCATAAGATGGCTTTAATCCCACAATTGTACATTCACTGTAAATTCACTCTATATTTCTTCATGACACATATGAATAAAGGGGAGCCTGTGGCCTCAGGGTCACATGTGACTTTCTAGGTCCCCAAGGGTGGCCCTGTGACTGAATCCAAACTTCACAAAACAAATCCCCTTAATAAAAGGATTTGTTCTGTAAAACTTGGACTCAGTCACAAGGCCCCTGGTCTATACTACTGGTGAGGTGCTATCTGCATGAGCAGAAGGAGGTTGCACACTGGGAGTATCCTATGCCAGTTCTATCTTAGAACTGAGCACTGATTTGGAGTCAAAGAACCTGGGTTTGAATCTCCAGTTGTATCCTCACTGACCTACTTAGCACTTAGAATCTATCTGTATCTGTCTGAATTTGGGCAGGTTGCTTGACTTCTCTGGCCTTTGTTTAAAATGAGGCCTTTGGATCAGACTTCTCAGGTCCTTTCCAGGGATAAAACCATATCCTTTCCCAGAGCCAGCTGGCAGCAGAGAATCCAGGAAATAGAAAGAAGGGGGAAACAGCTGGAGACCTGTAGGGGGTATCAGTGAGCTAAGACGTGGACAGATGCAAAGAAAATTGGGCAGATTGCACCCCCATGATGCCACCCGCTCTGTCCAAAAGCTCATTCCCTTCCAGCTGGGCATCGGTCTTCGATGCCCTACGCCACCGCCTTCCTCCCTCTCCCATCTCCAACTCCTTCCTTTCACTCTATTGATTTTCCCTTGATGATGTAGCCTAATAAAGCATATTGACAGAGGCCGCTTGCCGTGTCTCCTTGGCATCTGCATAGAGGGAGATCAAACCTCTCCCTCATTGTACAACATGGATGAGCTGCTTAAACTGATGTCATGGCTTAATGCAAGCCCATGCCAAGGAAGTATGTGAAAGCAATTTCTATTCCTTCCCTCCATCTTCCCATCTCCAGGATTTTGCTGGTCATGCTTCCCTTGTCTGGAATGGCTATCCCATTATTCTTTCCTTATCTCAATCCTATTCATCTTTCAAGGCCGAATTTGACCCCAACCCTTCCCTACTCATCCCAACTAGGGTCTCCATCTTCTCATACTTCCTATATTACTATTCATTTGTCTTCTTTCTTTGCCATTCAGGACCCATGCCCTTGCATTATTAGTTTCATCTCCCCCATTAGATAGACGGTGCTTCTTAAGGACAAGGGACCCTGGGTCCTGTAGTGATTTGCATTCATGAGCGGCTCAATAGTTGCTGACTGATGGATCACAAAAGTGCTCATCTATTACACATGGATGACTTTGTCAATGCTGAGATTGAAAGCTTGTTTTCCCTGGAAGATACACCTCAAGGATAGTGTTGGATAACCCCAATGGGCCCTTGGACTTCCTACTTTCCCAGTGGGTGAAGGAATATCCATGAGCTAGCCCCCTTGGGTAATCTGCTCAGTGGCCTGGGATTGCAAGAATGCATCAGGCTTGTTGTGGAGCCAGTTTTACTTCTGCCTGGGTTAGTGGTAGGTCTTCTCAATGACCACTTCTGAGCACAGGTTGATGGGCTGGTGTCTGAGACTCTAGGACCATCAGCCCGCCTGTCTAAAAGGCCAAAGATGAGGCCACTCCAAGGATGGAACTCACTGCTAGAGCACATTCAGGGACAACATGCATTCAATGGGGAGCTACTAACAAGTCTAGCTCCTTAACTAATTTCACTCATGGGAAAATAATAATAAAGATGAATAGAAGCAGTGCAGTTTAGTCAAGTCAGTCAATAAGCATTTATTGGGCACCTACTCTGTTCTAGGCACTGTGCTAAGCACTGGAGATACAAAGGAAGTCAAAAGACAGCCCCTGCTCTCTAGGAGTTTATGACAGAATACTGGCTACCCTAGGGGAGAGAGAGAGAGAGGGAGAGAAGTGGAGGGGAGGGAGGGAGGGGAAAGGAAGAGAAGGGGAGGAAAGGGAAGGGAAGGGGAAGGAGAGAGAGAAGGAAAGGGGAGAGGAAGGGAGGGGAGGGGAAGGAGAAAAAGAGAGGAAGGGAGGGGAGGGAGGGAAGGGGAGGGAGAGAAAGAGAAGAGGGGAGGGAGGGAAGGGAAGGGAAGGGGAGGGAAGGAGAGGGGAGAGGAAAGGAGAGAGAGAATATGATATATAAATTTATTAAGTGTGGACTATAAGCCAGATACGGTGCTAACCACTGGAGACACAAATACAAACAAGCAAGACAGACCCTGTCCTCAAGGAACTTACATTTTAATAGAGAAGACAACACCCAAAGGTAAGCTGGATGGGGGTGGGTGGGAAGGGAGGGTGCCCATGAGAGAGCTGGGCAGGTAGATGGTGAGGAAGGGAAAAGGAGTCTAGAGAGTGAAATTGCTGTGGTACAGTGGAGAGACCTGTAGATTGGGAGTCGATGCAGTTGGGTTCATTGCCAATTCTGCTGCTTTCCTGTATAGGAGAGGATTTGAGCAAGCCACTAACTCTCTTCTGTCCTCAGTTTCCTAGTCTCTAAAATGAGGGGAGTTGACCTCGAGGACCCTTAAACTCCCTACCAGGTATAATTCTATGATGTTTCCTGGGTTTCAAGTGAAGCAACCCCTGATAATTTGAATAAGTCTGTTCAACTGACCCCAGAGAGACTCATGGGGTCCTAAGATAATTTTAGGGGGAAGACAAACCTCTATATTTACATCCTGGTGTAGGTAAGAGATATGTTGCTCCATGCAAGGGGCAAAGGTCAGCCAATTACTGTGTAAGCACGCTACTCAAACTCATATTGGGGATGGAGACCTGCTTGGAAATCCCAAGGTGTCGGTAGAGGGTTTCTGACCACTGAGACCCTTTCCATGAGGCCAGAGGCCAACTGAACTCCAGCACAGAAGATCTGGATTAAGGTCCTTTGCTTGGCACTGTATGAAAAGCTAAAGGGA
Source organism: Pseudochirops cupreus (assembly GCA_028627135.1). NCBI lineage: Eukaryota > Metazoa > Chordata > Mammalia > Diprotodontia > Pseudocheiridae > Pseudochirops > Pseudochirops cupreus. The sequence continues at coordinate 542,319,851 of CM053582.1, forward strand.
GGTCAAGAGTCTCTGCTGTGATAAAAAGAACTTTGGAATATTCCTTATACCAACAGAAGTAATTTCTGCCTGGGAGAAATGGAGAGATGGGCAACACAGGAGAGAAACCGTGGCAGGGAACAACAACAGAACTGAGACACCCACATACTGGCTTAACTTCCATCTGCTGGGAACTGTGGGGAACTGTACAAATGGCCAAAAAATCATGGAGGGGTACTCCATTGGGGAGACACCACAGGGTCACAGAAGGAGAGCTATTCTAAAGAATAGAGATAATAGCATTTGGGAGTTCAATGGCATAAGAACCATTAAGGTGGCACAGGGAACCATTGTCCACAAACGAGTGACCTCATTTTCTATGAGCTCAATTTAAACCCAATGTGTTTTATTTGCCCTAAAAAGTAAGCTAGTTGATTATTGGGACCTTGTGAACCATTTGCTTTCAAGAAGAATTGGAGACCACACCCTGAATGGTGTCAGACAGTGAGGTTTCCAGATCATTGGGGTGGGAGCAATGAGCCACAGAAATAAGATTTTTCCCGCCCCCATGTGTATACATGGGCCCTTTGTTCCAGTCTTACGGAAGTCTCTAACACAGAAGTTACTTCTGTATTACACGTAGCATGTGGGCTCTATTCTTCCTCACTCTTGCTCCATGATGAGCCCCACTCTTTTTTTAGTCATGTTTGGATCACAGATTTAGAGCTGGAAAAGAAAACTGAGGCCCAGAGAAGTTAAGCGGCCTGCTGAAGGTCACATAGGTAGTGAGTGACCCAGGTGAGAGTGGAACCCATGTTCACCTTTCCAATCTACTCTGCTGCATTTCTCTGGAAGCTTTTGCACCATTTTTCACGCAGCAGTCATGCTTGGCAATGTGCTGCAATTTGCTATGCATCTTTGCATTGTTTTTTCAGTCATGTGTAGTTTGGATTCTTATGACATCATTGTGTCCTATGATTTGCAATCATACAGCATCCCTGGGAGAATATTGGTTTGTAAAATGGGCTTTGGAGTAGCTTGGTATCATTTATTTTAGCTGACATTGCCACTGCCTTCTAAGATTTCCAAGGTGTTTTTGCATACATTATCTCATTTAAGCCTCACAACAACCATGTGGAATAGACACTGTAGGTATTATATTTTGCAGATGAAGAAAAAAAAGCTTACAAACGTTCAGAGACTTGTCCATGGTGAAACAGCTAGTTAATGTAACAGGCAGAATTTGATTCCAGGTTTTCCTGACTCCTGGTCCAATGCTCTATCCACAAAATCAAGCTGTTTATTAAAAGTACCATATAATTTTTTCAATATAATCCAGCCTTGTCTCTTCTTCTACTCAACTCTGGACCCATCCCATTGCTCATTCGTTGTACCTCTCCAAGAGATTTGTTCTAATAAAATAACCCAACAGACTGTTCATCCAGTGGCGTGTCATAATAGCCATTCTTTATCTACTTTATTTTTTCCCATGTGGATTGCAATAGCTAATTTCTTTTTAGTGACTTCTTTTGTGATTTCAGATTTCATTGTGGAGATCTCATAACATTACAGAACATGGTGGAATTAACACAATGTTATTCTGCAAACAGGAGCATCTGGAGAGCTTTATCATCAGTCATGAATCCCACTGTCATCTGGACTAAGTATAGGACACCATCTTCCATCACACCAGTAAACACCTGTAGTGAGCATACATCTCCTTAATTTTATGCTTCACTTGAGGTTGATACTCATAGTATCATATGTGTGGGGTGGCACCTTTAAAGGATAGTGACTTAGAATACAGCTTAAACCTAAGAAAAATAATTTCCCCTTGACTAGCCATATTCAAGGGGATGGATATGATTCTAATATGGCACCCTTCTCCCTGAAGAGAGCAGTGACCATCCCTATGGCCACTGTTCCTCCCTTCCAGGCAGGAATCCATGTCTCCCTTGAAGGGGTATGGGCAAGATTCCTGAGCTTGCTCTCAGTCTCCCCATGAGCTACACTTAGACAAACCCATGTGGGCATACAGATAACCTTCACTGATACATACACTTCCACCTATTGGACAGCTGGTACCTACTCTTTTATCATATACCTGACATCCACACACATCTTGAAGGCTTCCCAAGACAGGAAGCACATTCCTTCCTGAGGTGCCCCATGCTTCTTTTCTACAATTTTAATCACTACAGCGCTCCCCCCCCCCATATAGATCCAAAATCTGTCCTTTTGTTACTCTCACCTATTTGCTGCTAGTTCTGCCTTTTGCAGTGGCCCTCCTTAGAATGAGACCCACTACTGCAGGTGGGATCTAACCAGGACATCAAGCAGGAAGATTGTCACCTCCCTCTATTAAGGAGTGAAATGTTACCTTAGATGTTTTTAATGGCTACATCACATTGTCCCCTCATCAAGCTCCAAACTGCCACAAATGAAAAAAAGGAAAAAGAGAGATGTAGGAGGATCTTTTAGTTGAAACAAATCTAGCATTGATTACCACAGCACATCCTCATCACCAATCCCAAGACAGCCTTCACTAAGATAAGAGGCATGCCCAAAACATGAATTGAATTTGTTGGCTTGAATTATTAAGCTGCAAGAGTCCCAAGACATTTAACAACCAGGATCCCACAGCCTGTGGCATAGGCACTTGAGAAAAAAATAAAACAGGAAAGGTAGAGTCATCATTGTTGACGCTTTGCTGTTTTCTGCACTCAAGACGTCAGGGATACATGAGGTAGGGAAATGCAAACACCAATACCTGTGGAAATTCGCTCATGAACCAGACTCCACAGAGTTGAATTGAAAATCAAATAAACACAGCTTTAGAGCTAGATGGTGCATCAAAGGGTGTTTAATCCAACCCCTTCACATTGTACAGGCAAAGAAACTGAGACCCAGAAAGGTCATACAACTTGTTCAAGGTTGCACAGGGAGAGAGCTGACTCAAAATCCAGCCTCTTGCTTATTCTTCCTGCTTCCAAAACATACGTCTCAACTATTGTCACAGGACCAGCCTAACGGTGTCACAGAAGGTCTAGTTGTCTATACTTTCATTTGCTGCCCACAGGTATAAACTTGTGTTTGTTTTACTGGCAATAGCTACTGCCTTCCCGCTTCATGGATAAATTATGGTGACTTCCTAATTGCAGTAAGCAATGCTATCATTATTCCATAATCCATAATTTCAGGTGAGGGAAAATGAAATGTTTTGGATGAAGGCTCAGGAAGGAGGACAGATATGTTATCCAATAATCCATCCTCCAATCAACAAGTGGACAATAAGAGCCTTCTATGTGCCATGGATTTGGAATCTATGATTCCAAACAAAAATTCAGTGATCTCTTTTGACTGGCCATGGAAACCATTAAGTGGATCCCTGGCCTAGGTATTTGACAACCTCCAACTTTCCTGAGAGACTCCAAAGCCTTAGGCTTTCTACGCAGAACATCACTAACGTATTGTTCCAGTGTTTTGCTCTGTTTGGTTTGACTCTTGGTTTGGGGATGAGAAGCAGTAGAAGGATATACTTTGCCTTGTAGTGCAGAGAAAAGAGCTACCCAGAGGTGTGAAGGCCCTTCAGTCTTTAGTCAGAGATAGGATATGTAAAAAGACCACTTTGCTGGAATATATGCTGGGGAAAAAGCCAAAAAACAGGTGTAATGCCTCTTGTGGCATTAGAGTTTCTTGAACAATAGCAGGAGAGTTTTTAGAATCTCTACTACATCTATAATAGCAAAAAAAACTCTGGGATAGGACAGATCCAGAAGGCAGTTCACTGTGGATCTAGATTGTGTGGACTGAGGAAAGGTGTAAGTATCCTTTAGGCTTCCCAGCTGGATCACTAAGACACAGACCCTACATGGTTGAATATAGAAACATCCATCGTGCTGGGCCCAGGGCCAACAGAAGTCCCTAGTGGCCAGAAGATTCTTCTGTAAACTCATATGACTTGCTCCCAACTTATCATGGCAGAGCCAAGGGTTCAACGCCTGCCCTTCCCCAGGAGGAACATACAGGTAGGATGATCTATGTAGCAGCCAATTAGATATGAACTCTGCCTCCAAAGAGAGAGAGAGAGCTCCTTATATAAAGAAGTCAGATGATTTTGGGCAAACACGTCCTAGAATGAGATTACCCACTCTTTGAAGGCTTGGGCTATAGCAGTGAAGCTGCAAATTTTTTAGGCTTTAGGAATGATGAGGGTGTAACCTGGTAGTGCCCCATCTCCTGTCATGGCCCTGGAATTTGAGTTTGCATGACAGGGTGGTGATGCACAAACCTTGTTGCTTGAGTCTAAACAGAAGTTAAACCACTTTTAAAAAAATAAATCCATCGGATCTGTCTTTGGTTTGCCGACTCAGAAGGCTGGTAGGGTCATTATTCACAAGAGCAGGGTCATGCGCTCCTTTGAGTGCCTGGCTCTCTGTGACCATGAGGGAGTCATTGTTTCTCCGGGCCTAGGGCCCCTCTTTTGTAACACAAGGAGCTTAGATTAGATGACCTCTGAAGTCCTGTGCAACTCAAAACTTTTGATCCTCTAAGATCTTTTTCAATAATGGCAGCTGTTCTCAAAGTCAGCCTTCTTCATTGGGAAGAATTCCTTTCCCTGGGCTACATAATTGTACTCCACTCTACTGTATGTGTTTTTCATGAGAAGGTGAAGGGCTAAGTGTGGTAGACTGTGGACCAGTCTAGACAAGAATGATTACATTGGAAGCATCTATTATACCACAATCTGGGCAAAGACGAAACTGCAAACAAGCAGATCCAGGAGCTCCAAAGGGCTCCATCTCAGGAGTTGACTATTCCAGCACTTTCTAGACTACATCAGGACTTAGCTTGCAATGAGGAATACTAACAGGACAATTTCCTAAAGAGTTTTCAAGCCCTTTTCAAAAGGAGCCTATGAGGATAGCAGCTTACCCTTACACACCAAGTTGTAGCAGTCTGCTTTCTAATCCATTCTGCTACCCTCTTCCATTTTAAGGGACAGTCCATTCCATTCTGCGTTCACAGTTAGGAGCCTTAAATTTGTTTGCTTTTTCTTTCTATCAAATCCTGTTACAATTTCCCTTCTTTCAGAAACCCCATTCCTTTCTCTCTCTTTTTTAAGTATGAAAAAGAATGAAATTAGTACTTCATTCAATCCAATGCTAGTCTCCTCCCCTCTATCAGTCCAGACACAAATTCCTTCATCTTCTGTATTCTTCTGTGTTTGGGAATCAGTTCTCTATAGCTATAATATTTTACTTGAGACAGTCCCTTTCCTCTTATTCAAATCATCCTCCTCCACTACCTTGTTCCAGCCCAGTTCCTGACTTACCCAAGTGTGCTTTTAGCACCAGGATCTTTTTTTTTTTAAACCTTCCTTTTCCCAATCCACATGAAGATGGGCCTTTAGGAGCCCTGGTCCTTTTAAGCCCCTACTTGCCTGTTTTAAAAGGCAACTCCTATGACTCTACAGTTAGAAGAAGCAATAAGGTCCTTCCTACACCTCTCCTTCCCTAATGGAGTTTTTTTCATTTTTTGAAGACTCAGACCTATAACTTGCGTCTCTCTGTTCTCACAGAATTTTAGAGATGGGGGACTCTGGAGGAATAGTAATCTCTCCTTCCCCTTTTGGAATGAAAGCATCTTATCATCACAGCCCTCTAAAAATGTTCACATTTATTTACCTTTTTCAAGATTCTTTTGTTTTCTTTTTACCTTTTGAAAACTCTGCCCAATTGTTTTTTAAACAGAAATTCTTTAGAAATCACCAAATCATATCAAAGTCAATTTTTCTCTTGTAGAATTATGTTCAACCTTGCAGGACAAATTATTGTTCAGTGTAAGCCATTTTCCTATTGCAATAGCCTCTTAATTGGTCTCTCTGCCTCGTTTCCCTTTCCAATTCATCCTTTTCCCAGCTCTCAAAGTAATTTTCCTAAGGCACAGGTCTATGTTACTCAATAACTTCAAGTAAAAACTCTCCTGTTTAACATTTAATGTCTTTTATAGCCCTGTCCCAAACTGTCTTTCCAGTTTTGTTGTACATCAAGCCTCTTTCATGCACCTTATGGTCCAGCCTAGTTGTTCTTCTTACTGTACTTATCACATGATGCTCCATTGCCCATTTCCATTCCTTTACACTGGCTGTCTGACATGCCTAGAAAATATGCTCTCCTTACCTCCTCCTAATATAATCTCTAATTTCCTTCAATATTCAATCAAACAGAGACACCTAGGTGGCACAGTGAATAGAGCATGGTTCTGGAGTCAGGAGGACCTGAGTTCAAATTTGACCTCAGACATTTGACACTTACTAGCTGCGAGACCTTGGGCAAGTCCCTTAACCCCAATTGCCTTACCTTCTCCCCTCAAAAAAAAAAAGATTCAATCAAGCACCTTCTTCTGCATGAAGTTTTCTCTGATTTGCCACAGTTGTGAGTCCTCTTCCCTCATAAAAATAGCCTATATAATATAGGCACCTACATTTATATACGTCACCTTATAGATCGAAAGTTTTGTGAGGACAGTAAATGTCTCAATTATGTCTTTCTATCTCCATTGTCTATTACAGTGCTTGACAATGAGTATGTACTTAAGAAATGTCTGATCAATTTCTTTGCTTTTAGTATCACTTATTCCAATTTTAAAATTTCCTTTTATGTCACTGATACATATTCCCACATAATTCTGACTTGGTTACGTCGGTATGTGACCTGTCTTCCTAGCCACCTAAAATATTTTTTTTCTTTAACCTGTGTGAACCCTGAAATTTGGCAATCACACTTCTGGGCATGATATTTTTGTGGTTTTTCTCTTGTGGTGACTGATGGATTCTGTCCATTGGCATTTTGTCCTCTGGTTCAAATATTTCCGGGAAATTTTCTTTTATCGTTCTTGAAATACAGTATTTAATTTTTGATTGCTTCATCCAGCTATTCTGGAGATTGATGATTCTTGGATCCTGTCTCCACAGCCTTTTTTCCAGATCACTTGTTTTTGATAGCAGATGTCTCACTGGTTCTTACAAATTTTGCTGTCCTTTGACTTCTCTCTAATATTTCTTCCATCCTTGGATTTGGGGGTTGCATTTCCTCTTTTCCCTTTGCAGTATGTCTGTTGCTTTTCTAGAGCCTTCCTGCCTCTTCTCTGAGGGGGCTATTCTTCCTTTATCTCTTCCTTCAGTTCTTTTATTAGGGCTTCCAATGACTCCCAGGATTCCTGTGACCATTCTCTTCTTTCTTTGGGGATTCTAGTTGTAGTTATTGTTGAATTATTCATATCTAGAGTCTCATCCTGGTGTTTTCATACTTGAATACTCTACAATATTTCTTCATTGCATTAGGAATTTTTCTTTTGCTTATTTCCTCAGTCTCTTGCCTGCTTTGTATTATTTGCCTATGAGAATTTAATTTATCAACTTCAACCTTGCTGAGGAATAGGAAAATATAGTTAAATTGCCTCCAAGAGGAGCCTCTGGCTTATAAATAGACTTTAGGGTGACTGGTAAAGGCCCTTAGTGAATGACCATACTGGGTCCTGTAGCACCATCTTTCTTTCTCTGGAACCACTGAAGTCAGTGTTATATGAAAACCAAAGCATGGGACCCAGATCTAGGGAACAGCTTGAATTTGGAGATTGTAAAACATGGTGGGGATCCTGTAGCAATCTTTGGCTTTGCCACCTTGTTGGAAGCCCCCACATGTCCCAATGAAGCAAAGCCTCTATATAAAGGTAGCCTCCATGCTACCTTGCCAGTACCCTGTCTAGCTATCCCACATGCCCAAGCTTTGAAAAGTAAGGGAGGACACTGGGATTAGGTTGAACCAAGTGCTCCACATGGAGAAGTCCAGACAGAGTGGCCCCAGCCATATATGATCTTTTAGGAACAAGCAAGGTAGCTAGGGAGTGCTTGATTTGAAAATGGGCAAACCAGTTAACTCTATGAAAGTAAGTCTCTTTGGAAATGGGAAAAACTAGTGGAGGGCAGAAATGATGGCTCTCTATGGTAACTGAATATTAACTCAAGGTCACTAGGGATCCAAGCTTCCATGGTCATCACGGTCATCAGGTGAAGCATCTCGGGTTTTGGAAATATTTCTTGGTAGAAAGAAGCCCCTGAAAGTCCTAGGAGATTTCAGGAGATTGGGTGAAAGGAAAGTTAATGAAGAAAACTGTTACCATGAGAAAGGCAAAGCAGTTTGCAGCCCATTACCCCAGGAAGTTGCTCTACCCCCTCACCCACAATGTAACTTCCTTTAGCCAGTCCACTGAAGCACTTCACTGCTGCTATTTGGAAAGTAGCCCTCACAAACCTGTATTCAGAGTATCAGATAGAGCTGGGATACATGTCCCTTGTCATGTGAGTTTTCCCCTGGGACACTCTATCTCTAATGCTAAGGGTACTGTGCTACCAAGCTCTGGGACAAGCTTTTTGCATTTGGGGGGGTGGGGCAGTCAAAAGAGATTTTACCTTGAGGCTATTATCTACATGGCTGGTGAGGGGGAGGGGGGAGTAATGGCAAACTCTACCTTTAGCACATCAGTGGCAAAGCTGTGAGACCCTAGCCTGAGGTGCAGAAGGCAGAGAGTTCAAAATTCTGGCAACTCCTCCACTCAGGCAGAAAATTTTTCTGACTCCTCTGGAAGCTGAGAAATACACTCGGGCTTCTCTCTGAGCCAGTGCATGTCAGCTTTTCATGCCGCCACCCAGGCCCATGGGATGATGTTCTTGATTTGGGAATGTTCCAGTCAAGCCTGGAGAGAAGCACCTGGATGTTTATTACAGGGCCACTATGACTGCTTTCACCGCCTTGAGGGGGTGGAGGGAGGGAGCATCGTGCCCTCTGGGGTTGCAGCTATTACATTTGTGGTGGGGGCGAAGCCAGAAAAAAAAAATAAAAGAAGGTGTTTCGTGCCTGTCAGAGTAGACTAGCCATGTGGCCGCAGCCAGGAACGTCAGGCAGGGTTGATGGGACATGCTGAGACTGAGCTGAGTTCAGAGCCAGGCCGTTACCATGGAGATCCATCCAGAGAGAGGAATGAGGGAGCCCTGGCAGGGTTGCCGACAGAATCCAAGAATCACCACCTGAAAGATAAGCAGGAATGGGATGTAGTCATCATTTACTCACTGAGCTACTGCCTATGGGCTGCTTTTCTGCAGAAAATGCCCCACTGCCTCATCAGCCCTAAGAGCATATAAGAGCTGACAGAGTCAGTCATTAAGAATTTGTTAATGACTTACTATGTGCCAGGCACTGTGCTAAGGACCAGGGGATACAAAGAAAGGCAAAAGTTACAGTCCCTCCCTTTGGGGAGCATACATTTTAATGGAGGAGACAATATGTAAATTACCAGAAAAATACAAGATCTATGCAGTCTGAAAAGGAAAGGCACAAGCAACCAGTAGGACCAAGAAGGCTTTCCTACTAAAGAGGGGACTTGACTTAGGTTTTGAAGGAAGCCAGGGGTCCTATGATTTGGAGATGAGGAATCCAGGCAAGAGCACAGAAAAGAGAGGTGTGCCAGGTTTGGGGTCCTGTGCCCCTGGGTGTTGAGAGCATGAAGAAGAGTAAGCACGAGAAGAAGACAGGAAAGGTGGGGAGGAACCAGATTATGAAGAGCTTTAAAAGCCAAATCAAGTTCACTGAGGATGGAGATGACACAGGCAAGTCTACACTTCTGGGGGAACCTTGTCAGCTGAATGGAGGATGGATGAGCATGGGGAGAAAATTGTCAGAAGACTATTACAGCGTTGTCTGCAATAGATGGTGGGAGTCTAAACTGGAAGCTGTGGCACATAGGACAGTGGCAAGAGCAGATGTAATCAGAGTCTAGAACATAATCTAGAAAACAGTGGTTAAGGTACAGCCTGGAATGAGAGAGAAGCCATGTATCTAGGCACTACTGATAAGAACCATGTAGTTAAGTCAGCACCCCAGGGTGATACTCTCTTATTCTCCCCACTCCTTTGCTGACCACACCCCAACCTCAGAAGATAAATCAGTGACAGCCATGAGAATACAAAGGAGATCACAGCCACCCTGGCTTTGGTGTGGAAAATAAAGCACCCTCCCAAATTTAAGATGTAGAATTCCTGGGCTGAAGGGAACAAGGCTCTGGTTACTGGACAGGTGGATGAGCCTTCAGGCGTCAGTCAGTCAATAAACATGTACATGTATTAAGCACCTGCTATGTGTTAGGGGATGCTAAGTGCTGGGGATACAAAGAAAGACAATAGTCCCTGCTCTCAAGGAGTTTGCAATCTAATGAGGGAGATGACAATTATATACAAACAAGATATGTAGGGAACAGGGGAGATAATCAACAAAGGGAAGGCACAAGCATTAAAGAAGATTAAGAATTAAGACGCTACCTGTATCACCCATACCAAATTGCTTGCTGTCTTGGGGAGGGAGAGGGGAAGGAGCAACGGAGAGAATTTGGAACTCAAAAAAATGTTAAATGAATGTTAAAAATTGTTTTTACATGTAATTTATGAAAAATAGAACATTTTTAAAAAAATACTATTTGTGGGTAAATATATGTGATGGCTCTCTGGGAGGGAAAGGAGGAAGAATACTGGGGAGAGCCATAAATGATACAAGAAACAAAAGATATCAATAGAAACTTATTTTATTTTATTTTATTTTGTTTATTTACTTTTAGTTTATAAGATTCAGTTCCACAATCACTTGAGTTTCAGATTTTCTCCCCTCCCTTCCCCGCTCCCCCATGGTGGCGTGCAGTCATGTATAGGATCTGCAAATACTTTCACATTGTACAACAGTCTGGTTGTATAGAAGGGTTGTAACCAATGAGTGAACAATGGGAAAAAAAACACAAAATCAAACATGGAGAAGAATGAGAGCATGTAGATTGTTCCAGTCTCCATTTAAACTCTAGTCTTTCTAGATCTTACTCTGAATGTAGACATCTCCTTCCATCCTGAGACTTGTAGAGTTGTCTTATAGCTGTGCGTTGCTGAGAAGAGTCCAGTTCATCGAGGCTGGTCATCACACATACGATGTGTCTGTCATTGTATACAAATTTTTCCTGGTTCTGCTCTTCTCACTCAGCATCAATTTGTATAAGCCTTTCCAGGTAATTATGAAGTCCATCTCCTTCCCATTTCAACTTATTTTATTTTAAAAAGGAATTAAGCTGCTACTTAGTATTACTCATCTCTTTGACCATGATGTGAGGAAAGGGTTTGGAGAAATAGGTGGTAATTACATATATTGACAGTTGCTTGGCCAGACTTGCAGTCAAGATGATCAGAGTGCAAAAACCATTTCAGACACTTACTAGCTGGAAGAGCCTGCCTAGTACACCACTAAACCCCTCCCACATTCAGTTTCCTCATCTGGAAAATGGGGCTAATAATACCACCTAGCTCATAGGGTTGTTATGAGGATTAAATGAGATAATGTGTAAAAGACATTCTATGGCATAAAGCATGATATAAATGAGAGTCGAGTCAACAAGCATTTATTAACTGTGCTATACACTGGGCTGAAGGAGAAGGGAAGTCAAATTCAAGATAAAATTAGATGGAACCAGATTCCTCGGTAGTATGATAATCTAAGGAGCAAAGATATGGCCAACAGGCTACATTCGTGTTAAATAAATGAGAAAAATGATGAAAAAAATCTAAATCATAGTGGGAACCAATCACTGCATTCTGAGAAGTGGGTGGCCCGCATTGGAAGCATTCTTCTGAAGACTGTGACTTTAGGACTTCCAAGAAGACATTAGGGTGTCATGCCACAAGGGAGCCTCCTTCCTTTATTATCCTTCTCCAAAAGGCAATAAAAACGCTAAAAAGGAAACAAAACTACCCCCAAATCCTCCAAATGAAGTTAAAAACGAGCCTAAAAATAATGAGCAACCCAAAAAGGAATCCATTGCAATGAAAGTGTATTCTGGATTACATCAACATAGACCAAAAGCATCAAAGGAAAGATGTATTTAAAACAGCACCAGCAGAACCATCTGAGACAAAGCAAGAAACTGCTAAGTAGATAAAATAAAATTAACAAACATGCCGAAGGAATTAAATGACGAAATGGAATTAGCCAAAATAAAGTCAAAACCAATTGGTTACAGCAATAGGATCACAGGACAAGATGATGATAGAACTCAGTTTAGAAACCAGCACTGAAAACATACAAACACCAATGGAAATAATGAAAGGTAGAATTATTATATTAGAGTATAGAATGGCAAAAAAAACATCAGAAGTGGAAAACAAAACCAAGTTCAGAAAAATTGCACAGCTGGAGAACACTGGGGAGCAACACATGAAAGTGATGATCAGAACAAACTAAAGAGAGGAAATTTGAGAACAATCAGGCTTCCAGAAAAGTGTGGGAAAATAGTAATAATCTGAGTCCCATATCTGGGATTGGGAATTGCACATGTAAACTTACCCAGAAATATCCCAAGTGAGGGATGTGTTACAAATACAGAAGATTCACAAAAGGCTGACTTGGAAAAACCATCAATGCAACTTTATCCAGGCATATCACCAACAAACTTCAGCACTACAACAACCAGGTGAAAATCTTGCAAGCAGGTGGCACAGTGGATAGAGCACCAGAGCCAGAGTGAAATGTGACCTCAGACACTAACTAGCTGTGTGTGAAACCGAGCAAGTCACTTAATCTCTGTTTACCTCAGTTTCCTCATCTATAAAATGAAGATGATAATAACGATGGGATTTTCCTAAAGCACTGTGACGATCATGTCACACCCCCCTACTCAATAAATTCCAGTGACCCACTATTGCTTCCAGGAACAAATACAAAATGTTCCATTTGGCATTCAAAGCCCTTATAGCCTAACCCCCTCCTGCCTCTCCAATCTTCCTACACCTTATTCTCCAACTGGTACTCTTCCATCCTGTGACACTGGCCTCCTGGATGTTCCACAACAAAGGCATTCCATCTCTTGGCTCTAGGCATTTTCTCTGACTGTCTCATCCCCCTCGCCCCACCTTGTATGGAACACTCTCTCACCTCTGCTCTCTTACTGACCTCCCTGGCTTCCTTTAAGGCCCAACCAAACTCCCTCCTTCTACAGGGAGCCTTTTCCCCAACCCCTTCAAATGCTAGTGCCTTCCTTCTGTTAATTATTTCCTTATTATCCTACAACAGGGCAGCTAGGTGATGGAGTGGATAGACTGGAGTCAGAAAGACTCATCTTTCTGAATTCAAATCCAGCCTCAGCTGTGTGATGCTGGGCAAGTCATTCCACCCTATTTACCTCAGTTTCCTCATCTGTAAAATGAGCTGGAGAAGGAAATGGCCAAGCACTCCAGTATCCTTGCCAAGATGGGATCACAAAGAATCAGACATGACAGAAACAACTCAATAACATTTATCCTGTTATAGCTTGCTTGGTATATATCTGTTTGTATGTTGTTTCCTTCATTTGATTGTAAGCTCCTTGAGGGCAGGGACTGTCTTTAGTTTCTTTTGGCATCAACAGTGCATAGTGGAATGCCTGGCACACAGAAGGTGATAATACATGTTTATTGATTCAATTGATTAAGGGTTGTTGTTAGTATCAAATGAGATAACAGTTATAAAGCTCTTAGCACAGTGCCTGGCATGTGCAAATATTAGCTAAAGTAGGATAAAAATCATTGCTTATTTAAAAACACACACAATTTTGATTTCACAGAATTTTATGTAAAAGCTAGAAATGAACAAGAAAAACTGAAATACAGCCTATCAAAAATTGAAGACCACAGGAATGGATTACAGAAGCCATTTCCCAACAAAGCTACCCATTCTTTCTGAAAACAAAAGATTCGAAGTCAAGGCATCTTTGAACAATTTCTGGAGAAAGACCCAAGCTTCAGCTTTTGGCTTAGATAAATAGCAGGAAAAAACTAAAAGACTATAAATGGTTTACAAGCATGAGAGAACTAAAAGATGAAATTTTCAAACAGGCCTTTAAATATCTGAAGCTATGGACTTGAAAAGTAGAGGCTTCGTCATTGCGATCACTAGTTGCTAAAGCAGTTAAAACACTGAATGATATTGTCAAGCAAGCAAACAAATGAGGAAGAGGAGATAGACCATGTCCTTTTTATGTTCAGTTCTCAACAATGCAGTTAAAGAAAGATATAGATAAAGTAAAGAGTATCCAGGGAGGGGCAACCAGAGTGGGGAGATCTTTCATCCATGTCATTGGAGGAATGGTTGAAAGAATCAGGGAGAGGGGAGGTGCCTGCACAGGATAGAAAAGGCTTAGAGGGGAGAAGAGGAGCTGTGTTTGAGTTTCCTAGGACTACCATGTGGAAGAGCAATTACAATTGTTCTGTCTAGCTCCAGAGGGCAGCACCAGGACTTATAAATGGGAGTTGCAAAGAGACAAACTTAGATTTGTTTCAGAAAAAAAATAATAAAAAACTTTCTACTATTTAGAGCTGCTCCACAGTGGAACAGATGGCCCCAGGTGGCAACCAGTAACCCTGGATCCATCAGCAGCTTGATGATCATTGTCAGGTTTGTTATGGTAGGAACTTATTTTGTGTCAGTTGGACTCATTAAGTCACTGAGGTCCCTTCCTGCTCTAAATTCTGCCATTCTGTGAACTCATCTAATGTTTAAAAATGTAAATGTTTGGAACCCACAGCCTGGAACTGTAGCTCTGGGTTAATATGGGTTCAGTTCAGTCTTGGGAACATCTATTTTGTGTCCTCATCCAGTGCTTTCCCTGGAAACATCAGAACCTTGTTCCTAGCTAAATTTCTACATCTGATTGGCTCTCAGTTCTTATTAACAGAAGTCAAGGTTTATTTAACCCAACAAAGAAAGTCTATGAAGGACTTCTCATACCCAGTTGTACAGGAGGATGAGCCACAAATCTGGAGTCAGAGGACAGAGGTTCAAATCCTGTCTCTTTTTATATCTGTGTGACTGTAGATGAGTTACTTGCTGCCCTTGGGCTCCAATTTTTTTCATTTCAAAAAAATGAAGTGGCTTGATTAGGTGGTTTCTAGAGTCCTTTCTGTCTCAAGATTTATTATCTTTAAAATCTGAGCTTATAATTACCAAGACAATTATTCTTCTCTCTCCAAGGTTCCTCCACCTTACCAAGAACCTATATAGTCCTCCAGATTTATATCCTGAGGGTTTCTGAAGAATTCAAAGAGAAAGAAATATGACATTTTTTTCTCTTGGACATGAAATATTCACACAAAAAAGACTGTGTTATAGATAAAGGCTAACATCACAAAACTGGAAAATGACAAGTGCTGGAGAGGATATGGAAAAATTGGAACACTAACGCATTGTTGGTGGAGCTGTGAACTGATACAACCATTCTCGAGGGCAATATGGAACTATGCCCAAAGGGCTATAAATAATTGCATACCCTTTGATCCAGGAATACTACTTTGGGGGTTGTATCCCAAAGAGATTATAGAAGTGGGAAAAGGACCCATATGTACAAAAATATTTATTGCAGCTCTCTTTGTGGTTGCAAAAAACTGGAAATATAGGGGATGCCCATCAATTGGGGAATGACTGAACAAGTTGTGGTATATGAATGTAATGAAATACTATTGTGTTATAAGAAATGGGGATGAGATGGACTTCATAATTACCTGGAGAAGCTAAAAAAATTGATGCTAAGTGAGAAGAGCAGAACCAGGAAAAATTTGTACACAATCACAGACACATCGTATGTGTGATGACCGACTTTGATAAACTGCACTCTTCTCAGCAACACACAGCTATAAGACAACTCTACGAGTCTCAGGATGGAAGGAGATACCTACATTCAGAGAAAGATCTAGAAAGACTAGAGTTTAAATG
>CM053582.1:542336159-542348949 GCA_028627135.1 Pseudochirops cupreus
CTGCACGCCACCATGGGGGAGGGGGGGGGGAGTGGGAAGGGAGGGGAGAAAATTTGAAACTCAAGGGATTGTGGAACTGAATCTTGTAAACTAAAAGTAAATAAACAAGTCAATGGGAAAAAAAAAACAATCATGTGAAAAAATGTTCCAAATCTCTAATAGGAAAAATGAAAATGAGAACATCACTGAGATTCTGTTTGACAGTCATCACTTTGGCAAAGATGGCAAAAAAAAAAAAAAAAAGGAAGATGACAATTATTGGAGGGGCTGTGGGAAAACAATAAAATTAATTTAAAAAAATTTTTAAAAGATAGAAATTTTAAACTATATTTAAGAACCATAATGCTGTAAAATTAGAAGTAATCAATGAAAATATGATCAAAAGATTCAGACTTCCATGGAACTATTAAAGTGACTTATTGAATAATTCCCAGGCTAAAAAACAAATTATACAAACAATAACAGGTCACCTCAAGATAATAACTCCATAAATAAAACATACCAAAATCTATGCAATACAACCAAAGCAATATTCAAAGGCAAATTTATAGCCTTGAATGTTCATATTAACAAGAGAAGAAAAGATAAAATTAATGAGCTTGCAGTTCAAAAAGCAAGAATATGAACAAGTTAATATCCCAAAAGCAAGGACAAAAAATAGTCCCAAGGAGAAGATCAATAAGATAGAGAATAAAACATTTGAATTGCTAAACAAAGCCAAAGTTAGTTTTATTAAATTAAATGTAATTGAAAATGAGAAAGAATAATGAGGTTACCAAAATCAGAAATACAAAATCATAGTAAATACAAAAGAGATTGAGAAAGCCATTTGAGACCTCTACACACAGATGTATCCTAACAGTATTGAAAACTGAAAATAGATGGCTATTTTTAAAGCATAAAACACCCAAACTCAAACTGACAAGAGCTCCAGAACACTTAAATTTAGGAGAAACAATTCAAATGGCTTTTTAAAATTCATCTCATAAAAAGGTGCTATAATTAAGTGGATTCACAAGTGAATTTTATCATGTGAATAAAGAACAAATAACTCCATACTATGTGTAGTGTTTTAAAAGATAAAGATATTACACTACCTAATCTTTGTATGTACTAATAATGGTTCTAGTCCCCAAACCTGACAGAGATAAAGCAGAAAAAGAAAATCCTAGACCCATTTCATTATTGAGTATTGATGCAAAAATGTTCAGTCCAATACTGACAAACCACATATAGAAATATATGTTTAAATTTTCATAATTATCAAATAGTGATTATGTCAGGAAAGCAAAAGTGATCTAATATTAGAGAAAGAGTCAGTATAACAAACCATATCAATAAGAAAACCATAGAAATCACATTAATCCTATTGATAGATGCAGGAAGAGTTTTGACAAAATACAATAATCATTTATTTTTTAAAAAACACTAAAAGATATCAAAATGGAAAGATTTATTATTAATATAGGAAATGCAGTTATTTTAAACTAAGAACTGTTATATAGAACAGAGGAAAATTAGAGGCATTCTCATTTTTTAAAATGGAATTAAAAATAAAGATGTCTGTCATAAATTCACATGGTTTTAGAAATGCTAGCTATAGCAATAAGGCAAGAAAGAGAAACTGAGGAAATAAGCATAGTCAAGGAAGAAACTAAAATATTTCTATTTACAGATGATAAAATGGCATATTTACAAAGCCAAAGAGATTTAACCCCCCCCCCCAAAAAAATTAATTGTTGTCAAAAATATGTCTCTAGCAAGGCAGTTGGCTATGATAACCCCCCCCCCCCAAAAGCATTTATAGTTTTAATATCCCAAACAGACAACAGGTAAAAAGTTGGCCATCTTACTCTTGCCCCCAGGTGACCCTCCATCTCTTGTCTCCTTGCCTTTGCACTGACTCTCATGCCTGGAATATACAATCTCCTCCTCTCTGCCTCATGGATTCCCTAGTTTCAACTATTTATGGGGCAAATTGGTCCCTGGTCAATTGGACCCTTACCAGCTGGGTCTGCTTAAGACAAGTGTTTAAGCCAGCCTTTAAAGGGATCATACTTCCCAAAGGGTTTCAGGTTCCACTAGGGCATTATTTCAGCTTCCCCACCCCAAACATCCTTTGATCCCAGTAGAGGCAAGAGAATGTGTTTGGGGTAGACAGGGTGCTTCCAGGCATCCAGAATGTGGTGCTTCTTTAGTTAGTAGAGGGCTGTAAGAGGAGAAAGGAAGCTGATTTTGACCTTTTGAGAACGGGACAGATTTCTACCCCAAATGGTGATGCCTCAAAATCCTTGAGCCGTGCACTGGAAAACCTCTGCTGGAAGTACTGGATTCAATTCTGGGTTTAAGAAGTCCCTCTATACTGGTGAAAAAAATCCTTGGGATTCACTTTGATCAATTCTAATAAAAACCAACCAGTAATTAAGCCTAAGGCAAAGTGATTAAGATTGACTGTCCTGTCACCATGGAGGCATGGGAGAAAGGGGAACTTCAGAAACTTCCTCAAAGAGGCTGATCCAGACAAACTGTCCATACCTTGGTTCTCCTCATAATTTCCTCCTGATACAGCTTGAATCTCTTAGCCTGAATCTCCCTCCCCTCTGACAAATGAATTTTTTGATGTCCTTGGCTTCACTGGATTGTAAGCATTTCACAGGTTCACTAGTGCCAACCAAACCTGGTTCTTCAGTTTATACACATTCACTTCTTTATTTGGAATTACCCTCCTTTGCTACCAGTTAGGTATTGCCTAATAAACAATGTATCTCCCCAGCCTGGAAGAGTTGTTTCAGCTTTCTAGGGGAAAAAAGATACACAGAATGCTCTTTTAAATTTATTCTGTATTATTAAGATTTTCTTAAGTCAATACAACAACAATATCGTCTGCGTGGTACTGTGTAAAAGAAAGAGTACTAGAGTCGTAATCAAAGGACCTGGGTTTAAATCCCATCTCTGCCATTAACTATGTGTGTGTCTTTCAGCAAGTGAGCTAACTCCTCTCAGGCTCAGTCTCCAAATCTGTGAAAGAGGAAGTTAGGCCACATATCCCCAAGCTTCCTGTGATTCAAACCTAGATCCTGACTCCACTCCTGTCATTCATTCCATTTCACTATGCTTTAGAAAGCTATAAGGAAGTAAGGCACCATTTCTTTCGCCATTCCTGGCCTGCCAACTCCTCCCCATCTTCATGGCCCATCTGTTTCTAATTCATAATATAAAACTGTTGGATCCCTAGTTATTATGGATCCCAGGTATGACGGACCAAGACATCTCTGTGAACATAATGAATTCATGATGGACCCAGACAAAGCATAGGCCCCAGAGATTCTATACTGTCTTAGTTGTGATCCAAACAGTAGCCAGGCACTCCCTTTGACTGAGTCCAGTGACCTAGGAGACCATCCACCCACTGGTCCAAATGAATGTAACGCCCTTTTAGCTATTCCCAGGTTTAGCAAGGCTGTTTTGGAGCAATAACTATTCAGTCCAAGGCCTGAGCCCACACTTGATGCATTATTACTCTATTGCTAGGCAAAGACACATAATCCCTTATAGCAAAGCATTTGATTAAACACAAAACAGTATAAATAGCAAAGAAAGGAATCAAATGGTAAAAACCTTCCCTGCACCCATGAACAAAAGGGTACAAATCTCCTCTACCTCCAAGGGAGTTATAATTGAATTCCCCTTCAATTTCTCTAATTCCCCAGCATGTAGGGAACACAGCCACTTTGTAACTCACCATCTGAGTGGTGGACGTGGCACCATCTGCTCCTTGGAGTCTTTCCCAGATGTCTCTTGGGGCAGGCTGCCAAGCAGATGAAAACTCTTCCCTTTGCTTTGTAGTCTTCATAATAGTTCAAAAGGAACACCAGCGTTCAAGCAAACAAGTGAGCAGACATTTATTAAGTGCGTACTATACATGTCAGGCACTCTGCTGGTCCTTAGGGGCTTAAAGACCAAACTGAGACCTTCCCTGCCCTCAGGGAGCCAACATTCCAATGAAGGAGACAGCATGGACACATATAGCACAGGGAAGCACTGTCCCCTCACTCTCCTTAGCTCCAGGGAAGCTACTCAGATTTGTTTAAAGTTTTAGACAAGGAGTTGATGTGGAATTAATGAGAGACTATTCAGTCACCCATTGGGGAAGGCAATGGAATAGTCTGAACCACTGAAATCAGGGAATTTTCTGAGTTGCCTAATAGGGAAAGATGAATTAGAGGCACAAACTCAGCAAGTAAGTACCTAGGGAGGGGGCAATGCCCAGATTCTCAGCCAGCTGAATCTTAGCATCTGTGTATCCTGGGGTGCTGGAGACATACCAAAGTGGTTTTCTCTGGCTCCCAGGAATCCATGTTGATTCATGCAAAGTTAAAACTGAATGACAGTGGGGGTGCCCATTCTTCTGAAATATTTGCAGCATCCCTTTACCTTTCTAGGGGACCCCGTAATGCTTTATTCTTGGGGTTCTCTATCTTGTCAGCCTCTGTACTGATGTCCTGTAGATCTTCCCAGCAGACACCAGAGGCTGAAGAAATATTTAATCACCTGCGAAACCAATTCACCTCAATCTATCTTGATAAACCCAGATCTAGAGAAGCAGCTCATCAGCCTGAAGCATGTATGCAAAACTGCTGTGCAGGGCCATTCAGGCTCTGAGCATGCTTCTCAACCAAAGCTGACCAATGCAGAAAAAAAGCTTTGTCGTCTTGAGAAAGGAGCTGCTCACAATCAAAGTCACAATCTGTGGCATTTAGGCCCCATTGCACATCAAACCCCAGGAACACAGTAGTTCAATCAATGCCAGGTGTCCGAAGATTTGTTTTTCAGCAAGTTCCACTTCACTATCCCCTACCGTACTAGACATTGTGATCAGCAGGCAGTATCCAAAAAAAGCCTGAATCACAATACCAGATGGATCAATTGTCCCAACAGGCCCTTCTACAGACCATAAATTTTGCAGCTGCTAAATTCCAACCTGCTCTTTTGAAATTAATTTGCCGGCAGCAGACACTCCTGCACTTAAACAATGTCAATTAAACCCAACCCAACAAACACTTATTAAGTGCTTCTAATACACCAGGTGTCATGCTGGGCATTTGATATACAATGACAAGAAGAAAGAAGGCCCGCCCTCAGAGTGTTTCTATTCTACCAGGGCACAGATTCTTAACCTAGGGTCCAGAGTTCATGGATGAATCTCAAGGGGTCAGTGAACTTTGATAGGAAAAAAATTACATTATTTTCCTCAGCCTCTAACTGAAATTTAGCATTTCCTTCCATTGATAATTTGAAAGAGAACATTATTCTAGGATGGGGTGAATGCCAAAGAGGTTCATGAAACAAACAAATAACAAAAGGTTATGAACCCTTGTATATAAGGTATAATTTTTTACAAATAAATATCAGCCAGAGGGTTCAAGGCATATTTGGGGTCAACTTCTACTCAAAATCATATGATAGTTGGACATACTATGGTAGTTGGGCAAGCCTCTAGTTTGGGGAATATAATCTTTCTTGTTATTTCCCTAGATGTGCCACCACCTCCTATATGGTATCCCCCCCACTCCTTCTCTACATCCATGAGCAACCTTGTTGTGCGGAACAACCCCGTTGTCCCAACGTGGTCAATGCCCACATTGAAATATGAGGGAGAACAGCAACAGAATGCTTGTGTTACTGAGGTACTGTGTCCACAAGCTGCTACTCACATGATTATCAGTCCCCTTCCGTTGCTGTGGCCTTAATATTATTTCACTTGAGCCTTTGACTTCCCCACTGGCTAAACTATGGGTATGCTCCCTGTTCAGTAAAGTCCATTGCATTCTTGTCTCCCTATGGTCCCACTCTTTCTTTGGCTTGCTCTTCACATGTTCATTGGTATTTAAAGTTAAGCCATAAGGTCTTTATTGAGTTAAAGCCTACCAAATAAAGGTCAGCTTCTTTTTAGCATAATTGTGTTTAGTAGAAATCTCTGAGTTCTCCAAAACATTTACAATGAACCAAGTAGAAGACACATTATTCCAAAGCAGAAGACACATCAATGGAACTCAGCAAAATTAATGATGAGGGAAAGTCCTCTTTCCCTCACCCCATATATAGGAATATACTTTTCCACAGTCTCATAACTTTGGTGGGGGACATAACATATAGAAAAGGGCACAAACACAGGGAAGCCAAGGAAACTCATTCTCCTAGAACCGTAGCCAGTTACTAAGTCTTGATGTCATCTGCTAGTCAGTTGATATCATCAAGTCCTAGGCTATTTTCCTCTGTTGACAAGTGATTTTTTTCTATGATGCCATCTGTTAGCTAGGCTGCTTTCCCAGGGTCCTGTGCCACCCTCTGTTACCATCTTCTCTTTCTACTTAGTTGGGTTGCTCTTTACAGATCCTCTGCCGCTCTCTGCTATCCTTTGCTAGTCTTTAGCTGTTATATGGTCACTTTCCTTTTAAAGGAAGAGTCTATAAGCTCTTTAGCTCCTAGCCTCAGAGGGCTGTCTCAGCTTCTTCATGATTCAGACCCAGGTGGTATCAATCTTCCTCTTCTTGACTCTTCTGCAGCAGTCTTTTTCTTTGACCTCTCTCTTCTTTTTTAGATCAGGGAGACATCCATGGACGTCAAAGGGGTCTATGGATGGGTTACGGAGGTCTATGAACATGGATGGAAAAAATGACATCTTTATTTCAATACAATTGTTTTCCTTTATAATTGTATATATTTTATTTTACACATTTTAAAACATTTCCAGAAAAAGTGGTCCTTAGCCTTCACCAGACTGCCAGTGATCAAGATATGAAAGAAAGTTAAGAGCCCCTGTTCTAGATATTCTCTCTTCCCTGGTTTCTGACCCAGGTCTCTCCTAGGTCTACTCTTAACTGTCTAAGCATGCTTTGGCCTCCTTTACTGATTTATTCTTCTCTTTCTGCACACTGGGTTGCAATGTCCCTCCAAAGTTCTCTTTTCTCCTCTTGCTTTCTTGGTGATCTCAACCACTCCCATGGGCTCATGGTCACCTTTATATAGACAGCTCCCAAATTGATGTTGTTGAATCATTTCAGTCATGTTCAACTCTTCATGACCCCATTTGGGGCTTTCTTGGCAAAGATGTAATTTGCTATTTCCTTCTCCAGCTCATTTTACAGATGAAGAAACTGAGACAAACAGCGTTAAGTGACTTGCCCAAAGTCACACTAGTAAGTGTCTGAGGCCAGATGTGTCTTCCTGACTCCAGAGTCAGCACTCTTTCCAATGTGCCACCTAACTGCCCCTCCAAACTGACATATCTACTACCAAACTTCCCCTTGAGCTTCTGACCTATATCACCAAAAAATTTTTGTTCTTCCTGCACCTCAAATATGGCACATCCAAAATAACCTATAATCTTTTCTCTTCTCACCCAAGCTTTTCCCACAGTCTCCCTACTTCTGTTCATTATGCCACTATCCTCCTAGCCATCTAGACAAGACCTAAAGGGACCCCTTTCATTCTTCCCTCCCCTTAGCCACTCATAGCCAACCATCTTGAATCTTCTGTATTCTATCTTCATTTCTCGAGTCTGTCTCATTCTTTTTATTCATAATACCACCATCCTAAAACAAACCTCACTGACTTTCCCCTGGACTGTTACAATAGCTTCATAAGTGGACTGCCTGCCTCCAGTATTTTCCCTTTCATTCTATCCTCTAAGTAGCTACCAAATTAGTATTCCTAAGATACACATATGACCACGTCACTACCCTACTCAAAATGTCCAGTGACTCCTTTTGCCTCTAGGATAAAATACAAACCCTTCAGTTGGCCATTTAAATCCCTCCACAATATGACTCCCACTTACTTTTCCAGACTTAATTTCATCTTACTTCCCCAAAGCATTTTATATTTTAAATAAATGCTGCTCCCCAAACTGACGTGCCATTTTCCATCACTACACTTTTGCCCAGGCCATTCCCCCTGCCAAGAATGTACTCCCTCCTGATCTCTGCCTCTTAGAATCCCCTACCTTCCTTCAAGAGTCAGTCTACGTGTTACCTTCTCCATGAAGCCACTTTGAGTCCCATAAGCAAAAACATTCTTTCCTTTTTCAGGTTTTCAGAAAGCAAATTTCCCGCATCTCCTTTGCCCCCATCACAACCTACCTTGTGTTATGTTTTTCTGTATCCATATCCTATTCATCACAGGACAATGTAAACCCTTTGGGACATGGACTGTTACTTCATATCCTTGTATCCCCAGTGCTAACTTCAAAGCTCACTTCAAAGAAATGAAACAAGGAGCTCCCTGATTTCTTTGCAGAGAAAGGGATTATGGGTGTGAAACGTGACATATGCTGCCGGACTCAGCTGATGTGGCTTTTGGTTTTGATGAACTGTTTCTTTTTATTATTATTCTTATTTCACCAGCTAGGGAAGAGAAGGGGGATATATTTGGGAGTGAAGATACTCCAGAAATAAAAGATATTGATAAATACACATTTAAGTGGGGAGGAGTCACAGACTATGATATTATTGTTCCACTCCTAATAATCATAGAGTCACGGATCTTTGAGCTAGAAGGGGCCTTCAGCATCTGACGCAGCCCCTTCATTTTACAGATGAAGAATCTGCAGAAATCAAGTAACCTGTCACACAATCAATGATAAGCACTTACATGGTACTTTAAGTTTGCAAGCCCTATGATCCCATTTTATCCTGACAACAACCCTGGAAGGAGGTGCTATTATTATCCCCATTCTATACATGAGGAAACAGAGCAAGGCAGAGGTTAAGTGACTTGCCCAAGGTCACACAGCTAGGAAAAGTCTGAGAGCAGTTTTGAATCCAGGTCCTCTGGATCCAAATTCAGTGCAAAAGCCTTTACTCCTGAGGAAACAGTTTTCACTCCTTGTAGGGGCACAAATTGGAGGGGAATCCCAGCTGGTGACTTGTGAGGGCCTGATTAGCCTTCTAGAAACTCTAGTTACCCCTTACAAATGCTTTCCCCCAGTAGAATGAGGAGAACAGTGTACACAATTACAGATACATCGCATCTGTGATGACTAACTTTGATAGACTGGGCTCCTCTCAGCAATGCAAAGTTATAAGATAACTTCAAAAGACTCAAGATGAAAAAGGCTATCCACATCCAGAGAAAGATTTACGGAGTCTGAATGCAGATTGAAGCAAACGACTTGCTCTCTCTCTTTTTTGTTTTGTTTTGTTCCTTCTTTCTCACTGTTCATTCCATTGGTTATAATTCTTCTTTACAATTTGACTAATGTTGATTTTGAAGGTATCTGTAGAACCTATATCGGATTGCATGCCACCATGGGGGAAAGGAGTGGGGGAAAATTTGGTACTGAAGGGATTGTGGAACTGAATGTTGTAAACTAAAAGTAAATAAATTTTTTAAAATTTGCTTTATGATAAATTTCTTTAAAAATGCTTTCCCCCTGTCTGGTTAATGCAGAAATCTGTCTGCAGAGTGGTGATGGTCTTGGCAGGAGACTTGTTGGATGGTGGCGAGAGTGACTCGGGCTAACCTAACCTAACGGATCGATCTCCTCACCAAATGCCTCTTCTGGGTTGCCAGGATTCATTCCCCCTCTTCCCCACTGACTCAGGAAACTGATCAGAGTGCAGTCTTGAGGCAGCTCCAGGGCCTGCCTTGGTGGGCAGTGAGTCTGAGCCTTGCTCTTCTGATCAGATTCCCCAAAGAGGCCAGAAAACCACACAGACATTCGTGAAGACACTTTGCAGACCTTAAAGCACTTTATCAGTACTAGCTCTTATCAGACACAGATAAAAGGGAGATGTCCTGGTACACCCAAGTCTCAAAGACATACTTTTCTGTTCTTTAACCAAGCCCTATCAGAACCCACCCCTTTCCTTTGTGTGCAGCTGTTCAGCAAGAGAGGAATCTGTGGGTTGATTCTTTTGTTTGGATTTGGTTTTTGACCAGGACCTGTCCAGTGAAGGGAACTCCCAGTGTGGAAACTGCCTTTACTGGTGCTGAGTGACTTGTCAGTTGCTATTGTCGTAGGAAGTTGCCATGGTCACACAGCTGGTGTGTCAGATGCAGGGCTTAAACCCAGCTCTTCATGACTCTGAGACCAGCCCTATACGTTACAACATTTTCCTCTTTGGGCTACTTTCTTACCCCAGCAACTGGAGAAATTGGGAGCAAGTCATGACTCCATACACCTGGCTGAGGTGGAGAATGTGAGAGAGAAATCCTCCGGCTCACCAAAGGCTGGAGGGCAGGACAATATGGTAGGACTCAGCTTTAGGACAATCAGGCATGTGACTGTGAACTGGGAAATAGAGGAGTTGTCTAGATGAGGGTGAGAGCACAAGATATGATTGAAGCATCCTTAAACACCATGATAATTGGCCTTTTATGACTGCTCACTGGGGAACCCCAACCCCAGACAGTCCTTGTTATTAGCTCACATTCATCAGATGCCTTCCCTCACTATCTCCTCCTTCATTCCTGCCTCAAGTGAAGAGGCTCATCTCCTTGCCTCTTCTTCCATCATGGCCCAGCCAAAATTCTGTCATCGATAAGAAGTCATTCCTGGTCTCCCTTCATCCAAGTGGCTTCCCTCTGAGATTACTGACAGATAGATGGATGGATGGATGGATGGATGGATGGGTTATACAGTTGTCTTCCCTATTATACTGTGAGTTTCTTGAGGGCAGGGACAGTTGTCTTCCTTTATAACCCCCGTATTCAGCACAGTGCTTGGCATGTAATAGGCACTAAATAAATTTTACTTGTTGACTCCCACCTTCTGTTCTCTGCTTCCTTCTATTCTCTGAACCACCATTCCCCTCTCCCCTCCCCCCCCCCCCCACATATACACACACATACATGCACACAGACTAGGTCACACTTCAGAGTAGTGGTTCTCAACCTGTGGATCGCAATCCCTTTGGGGTTGAACGACCCTTTCACAGGGGTCACAGGGTCACCTAAGACCATTGGAAAACACATATTTCGGATGGTCTTAGGAACCTTCTCTATCTGTCTCCAGGCGGGTCCGCCCACATGAAGACATGCCTACGTACAAGTATGAAAGGGTTGTGGCATTAGGAAGGTTGAAAACCACTGCCTTAGAGCAATCACAACCAGAGCTTATGGTTCCCTTGGGCTATGTTGTTACATGGGAGGTCTTAGTGGACACCAATCTTGAAATGTATCAGCAGTAAGACACAGTTAAAATTTTAAAAAGCCTAATACAATCTTAAACTACATCAAGAAGACAGGAGGTGAATAGTCCAGCTGCACTCTGCCCTGGTGAGATCACACATGGAATACTGTGCCCAGTTCTAGGTTCCATCTTTTAGGAAGGATATGGACAAGCTAGAAAGTCCAATGAAAGAGACTAGAATGGTGAAGAAATGTATGACTGTGTCATCCAAGGATATATTGAAGGAAACAGGGCTATTCAGCCTGGAGCAGAGAAGACTTGGGGAGACATGAATACTATCTTCAAGTATTTGATGGGTTGATCCATGAACAATATATTAGACTTATTCCCCTTAGTCCCAGAGGGCAGAATAAAGGACAAGGAGTGGAAGTTTCAGAGGGACAAATTATTCTCAGTGCAAGGAAAACCTTCTTAACAATTAGAGCTCTCCAAAATTAGAATGGACTGCTTTGGGAAGAAATAGACTTTGCCTCATTGGAGATTTCTGAGCAGAGACTGAATGGTGATGAATGGTGGCTGTAGAAGGACTCTTGGTCACATGAGCTGGACTGCCTGGTCACCAAGGTCCTTCCCACCTATCCAGTTATGTGATTCTATGATTTCATAGGGATTACTGATGGCCCCAGATGAACAAAGGGCTTATCCCATCATTAGGAGTCTATGAAGAAGCATATGGAATGATTTTAAAGAATGGGGTTAATTTATTCTTTTCTGAGACCAGTCTTTTCTTTTCTCGGCTCCTGCTGTTTTATTTCTTCTTGTACAAAGTTTTAATGGCCTAAATATAGTTTCTAACAGGTGCATAACCAGGGAGGTGGGGAGGAAGAAGGGAGAGAGGCAGCTGTCCCCAGATACATGGCTCTCCCTCCATCTGTCACTTCAATGTCATCTCTCCAAGATGCCAGGGCAAGACCAGAGCAAAGGAGCTTGGAGGAGTCAGGGGGTGGGGGGGAAGGATGGTCCTCAACTCACCCCATGCTTGGAAGAGACTAGGGTTTATGTGAAAGATTTTTTATTCTACCAGGTCCATGCCTATCAATAACAAGGTTTAGGGTATACTTAATAACCCAGATCAGGATGAAGATACTAGACAGATTCTCAGAGGTAGGGCAGGATATCTGCAGTGAATGCCAGCAGCAAATATCTAAAGCTGGAAGGGCCCTTAGAGGCCACTTATTCTAACATGCTCTTTTTACAAATAAGGAAACTGAGGCCAAAGAGACCAAAGAAGCAGCACATGATAGAGTGTTGGACTTTAGAGCCAAGAAAACCTGAGTTCAAATCCTGTCCCAGACACTTACTAGATGTGTGAGCCTGGGCAAGTCACTTGACCTCTCTCATCCTCAGTTTCCTCATCTACAAAATGGGGATAATAATAGCACCTACTTTACAAGGTTGTTGCAAAGACCAAAAAACATATAAAGTGCTTTGTAAACCTTAAAGTACTATGTAAATACTCATTATTATTAAATGGCTTCTCTAAAGTCACACAAGTATTAAGTGCCAGGGCTAAGATGTGATCCTAACTAAGGCCCTTGACTTCTAATCCCATGCTCTTTCCACTGTCTCACTTGAAAGGAGGATGGGGGGGGGGGG
>CM053582.1:542349049-542362857 GCA_028627135.1 Pseudochirops cupreus
GAGATCCAAAAAGGTAAGCAGTTGGTATTGGGGAGGTCCAACAATTAACAGCTGGATGTCTCCTGGTAGGTGGGCTGAGTACAGCTTCAGGGAGGCACAGAGGAATCCTGCCTCCTGTTGAATGGCCAAGCAAAGAGGCAATTGTCAGAATCTGTGGCCATTTGGGAGCAGTCACAAAGTGGCCCAGGAACTACTCCTGACCAGAATTACACAGTCAAAGAAGTCCTAATTGATCCCAAGGAAGTAACAAGATAAGTTCAATGGTAGCAACAGTTAAGATAAGGGCGGTGTCGGAAGCAAGTGGGACTGTTAGCAATAGGATGAGAAGCAGACTGTTGACCTGAAAGATCAATCAAGCCAGCCAAAGTCCAGCAATCTATGATCTCTCCTTTTAATGACATTTAAAAATTAATAGGCATTTATCTTCTCTCCTCCTCTTTCCCTTCTCCCATTGAAAAAGAAAAACAGAGCCCTCCTCACAAATACGCAAAACAGACTCCCATGTGGGCAGTGTCCAAAAAATGTCTGCCTTGCTCTTCACCTTGAGTCCATCAACTCTGTCAGGAGGTGGGTGGCATACTTCCATCATCAGTCCTCTGCACTCATAATTGGTCATTGAATTGATCAGACTTCTTCAATCTTTCAAATTTTCACAAGAGTTAGGGCTAGAGGAATTAGGAAGCTGAGCTATAACTACACAATCTGGTACCTGAGGAAAATCCAGGACACAGAAGATGGACTATCTGATAGCCAGGAAACTCTCCTCCTCCTCTGCAAATATCTGTCATTCAGTAGTGCAGGCTTGGGTTGATCATGGGCAGGAAATGATTTCCCAGCCCACTAGTTGCCCCTCAATCACCACCTCCCTCTTTAAGCAAGAGAAGCCCTTCAAGAGAAGCCCTACCATCTCCCAAAACAGAGTGCATGGATTCCTTCCATCCTTTGCTGTCAACAACCTAACTCCCTCACCCTCTCTCAAGATCAGCAGAAGACAGTGAGGCATGGTGTGGATGACAAGGGAAAGAATCATCCAAGGAGGAAGCAGTCTCTTCCTCAACTTCACCCAATAGACACCAGAACTTGGGGCTAAACTCCAGCTGCCCTGCCCTAATTATGACTGTTAGAAGCACTAAGAAAAGGTAGAGGAGGTAGGAGGAAGGAACTGCTTTTCTAGACCTGATTCTTACCTAGAAGGAATTAATTGTTAAAGCAGAAATGATGAGAGTATTGGAGGAAGTGACCACTTCTCCTTAGAATTCATTATGGAAGAGAAGAAATCTGAGTCTAGTGTGACATACACCCTAGATTTGGGAATCGCTGATTTCATAAGGTTCAGAGAAAACAGAAGGAATGTCCAATGACCTATAAATCTCTATAAGGTAAGTTGACCCAAAAGAAAAGGGAGACTCTCAAGGATGAAATTCTTTAAATACAAACAGAAATGGGTGATGAAAGAGAAAATGAAGAGCTGTCTAAAGACACTGATATGCTCCCATGAGAAATCTTCAACCAACTCAGATGTTGAAAAGACATAGAATGTGATAACAAGGATAATAAATGGAGAATGAATAGAAAAGAAAGGCTTAGTCCTCTAAGAATTGTGTCAGAAGTATTAAAACTCAGAAAGATCTAAGTCTGATGACAAATGCTATGGACAATTTAAAAATGAAGGATGGGTGAGATAATAATAACAGTTGACAGTAAGAAGATAGCACCACTCAACTTATATTTTCTTCTATTTTCTCTGCCAAGGAGAATGACCTTTGAATCCAAAAGAATATAATAAAAGTGGTTGATAAAATGATGAAATCCAGGATAAACAAGGAGGTGGTAAGGGAGCATCCTGTCTATTCTCAAAAAGTTCAAATTATCAAGGCTCAGATAGACTATATCCTTGGGTATTTAAGGAACTGGCAGATGGAATAACTGAGCTCTCAAAGATCAAAGAGAAGGGGAGAAGTCCCATAAGATTGGAAAAAGACAAATGGGGGGGGGGGAGACAGAGACACAGAGAGAGACAGAGAGAGATTGGGGGAGGAGGGAAAGAAGAAGGGAGGGAAGGAGGAAGAGAATTAGCAAGAGATAGGCCAATGAGTTGGCTTTGATTTCTGGCAAAATTACAGAATGTATTATTAAAGGGATGGATTGTACATATTTGGAAAGGGAAGCAGTAACTCCTAAAAGCTAGTCTCACTTCATTAAGATCAGGTGATATCAGACTAACTCTAAGAGAAGGAATCATTTAATTCTTTGTGTTTGTATCCCTCACCTGATACATAGTAGACATTTAAGAAAAGCTTGTTGATTGATAAATAGCTAGACTACACACATAGGTTTGCATAGAACCTTTGGTGGATATGTCCATACTCTATGAATACTTACGCTAGTAGATTGAAGGTATTCTAGACAAAGAAGACTAGTGTTTGACAAAGTCATACTACCCTTGTAAACAAGATGGAAATATAGGGTATCCCTCAAGTCTTAGTGAAATTTAAGCTCAAAGAAATCCTTAAAGGAAGGGTAGTTTAAATTAAAACTGAACTAAGTTTTGTGAGACACCCTGTTTAGAACTTAAACTGTACTAAAAACTGGTAAGAAACCCTGTGTGTGGGCTAAATGACAGTTAGGAGGATTTGGAACTGGCAGAATGAGCAGATCCAAGCAGTAGTCATCAATGAGTCAACATGGACTTGGAAAGAGATGACTAGTGATCTGCCCTGGGCCCCATGTTGCTCAGTGTTTTTATTAATGATTTGAATGATAGCATGCTTGTCAGATTTGCAGATGATACCAAGATGGAAAGCACAATAGAGTAAGTATCCAAAATGATGTCAACAAGTAAGAACATTAGCTTAAATCTAATAAAATGTAATTTATTATGAATAAATTTATCATAATTTATTATAAACCTAACATCCTACACTTAGGTTAAAAAAAAAATCAGTTCCATAAGTACAGAGTGGAGGAAGCATGGATAGAACACAGTTTGTGAGAAAAAGATCTGGTGACCTTTGTGGATTACAAGCTCAAAATGAATCTACAGTGAGATGGAGCAGTCAAAAAAGATGCCATCAACTTGGGCTGTTTTAAGAGACATCATGATTAGAACATATGTGACAACAGTTATACCGTATTCAGACCACACCAATAATAATTTGTTTTTAGTTCTAGATGCCACATTTCAGAAAGGTATCAAGAACCTTACTTGTGTCCAAAAGAGGTTGACCAGGATAATGAAAGGGGTTAAGATCATGTAATACAAGACTAGTAGAAAGAACTAGGCAATTACATCATGGAGAACAGCCTTTGGCAGGGAAGGCGAGCATGAGAACTATCTTAAAGTATTTGAAGGGCTACTACATGGAGATTTATTTTCCTTGGCCCTATGAATAATGGGTGGAAATGCCAAGGACAGATTTTGCTTCTGTGTAAAGAAACATTTCCTGACAATTAGAACAATCCCAAAGTAGTGAGTTACTTTAGGAAATAGTGGATTCCCCTTCAGTGGAAGATTTCAGTCAGAGATGCAAAGAGTATTTGTCAGGGATGCGGTAGAGAAGAGTCCTGCCCAGGTAAAGTTTGGGTAAGATGACTTGAGGTCCTTCCTAATTCTGAAATTCTTTGATTCTGTGATTGACATATGAGCCGTGGTGATGGTATATGTGCTCATTCAACAGATCTCTCTAACTTTTAATTGCAACTATTCCATATGGAGGAGATCTCATATTTGCATTACCATGGAGTACAGACATCATTCCCCTCCCAAGAGGACTTCCCTGAACCCTGAGTGTGAGACTTGTTTGGATACTGAAATAATCAAATTATGTATGTCTTAGGCAAGAATTGGGGAGAGGGAACCTTTCATAGACATTTTTTTTTACCTAAAGCCTTGACAATTAACCAGATAGCATACTTTTATCTCCAGCAGGAATCTAGTATTTCCTAGACTATAAACTCCTCCTCTGGCTATCCATCAGTATCAGAGGTGGAAATAATGTAGATCAGTCTTCAAACATTTGAAGGGTTATCACATGAAGGAAAATTAAATTTGTTCTGCTTGGCCTCAGAAGACAGAGCTATGGTTCAGATAAGAGAAGGAAATAAGCATTTATATAGCACCAACTGTGTGCCAAGCACTACCCTAAGTGCTTTTACAAATATTATCCCATTTGATCATCACATTCTCCTGTGAGGTAGGTGCTATTATCTCCATTTTACAATTGAGGAAACTAAGGTAAATAGAGGTTAAGTGACTTGCCCAGGATCACACAACTAGTAAATATCTGAGGCTAGATTTGAACTCAAATCTTTCTGACTCCTACTGCTCCATCAACCACCTCTAGATACATAATACTGGCTCTTCTTAGGCTGTGGGGGAAAAAAAAGATGTAAATTCCCATTATGTTGAGTTGGGAAGTTTCCATCAGAAACAATTGGCCAATTTTAATCTAGAAAAGGCTAATGGTGCTATCCTCTAGTTTCTGGGAAGGCTGGTCAAGCCAAAGATGTTTTGTGGGAAATCATGCCTTATCTTCTACCTAAAAGGACTCACCCAATGTTTAGAACTCCTTTGATTTTATCATGGGGTACATACAGTGGCCACAGAGATGGGGATATGGGACATGACTCCAGTATTTGGAAGAGAGGTTGTATCAAAGCAAGGGTTCAGACATGTAGGAAAAAGGGCATGAAGCAGGACCTGTTAGTCAGCCAACAAATATTTAAGTGTCTACCATATGCCAGACACTATGCTAAATGTGAAGATACAAAGAAAGGTCAAAGGTAAGTCCCTGATCTGGAAGAACTCACAATCTAAAGGGGACACAAAATGAAAATAACTATGTACAAACAAGCTATATACAGGACAAACTGGAAAAAGTCCATAGAAGGAAGGCTTCCTGTAAAAGATAAGATTTTAACTGGGATGTGAAGAAAGTTGGAGAAGCCAGGAGGCAGAAGTGGGGAGGGGAAAGCATTCTATACATGGAAGACAGCCAGTGAATATGACTGGGATGAGGAGATGGAGTGGCCAGCACGGGAAATTAATAAGGGGGATGCCCTTACTGGGATTGGAGTACAGGGCAGTCAGGTAGGTGAGGGTAGATCTCAGTCACTTGAAACAAGGAAGAATTTCAGAGCAGAACCCAGAGCAGCATCTTCTACCAGCTCTTAGAGCTCATTGCCTAGGGATCTGTTTGCCCCAGGACCTGGAACAGGGCCAGTTTTACAGGAGCATTCAAAGGTGGCTGCTAAAGGGCATTTTCTTTAATCCTCTCTGCCCCTCTATCTCCCCTTCACATCTCAAAGTCTCTCCCTTTACTCATCTCTCATCTCCAGTTTCAGAGGATGAAGTGGTACTCATCTCTGGGGACTTAGTTTCCTAATCTGTAAAATGAGAGGATTGGCTTCAATAGCCTTAAAGGTCGTTTTCAGCTCTGAATCTATGATTCTGTGCCCCTCCTTGCCAAGGCTAAGTCCTCCATTTGTCAGTCAACCAACAAGAATTTATTAAGTGCTTGCTGTATGCCAGGACCTGTGCTAAATGCCAGTTTGTGTCCATGATCCCATCTTCTCAACTTGCTGTCTGTCTCACTCTTTTCCCTTTCTGCCTCTCTTCAGTCTTCCAGTCTTTCCATCTCCATGATCTCCTTCCCCTCTGCTGACCATCATGGCCAGAAGTCTCCATCCTAACTCTTCCTGTAGGGCTATAGAGTTGGAAGGAACTTCAGAACTCTTCAAATTAAAATCCCTCCCCTTTTTACAAATGAGGAAACTGAGGTCCAGGGACATAAGGTGAATTTCACAAAGATACGTGCACAGCAAGCATCAGAGGTGAGATTAAACCCAGATTCCCTGACTCCAGAACCAGGGCTCTTTCCCCTGCATCAGACTCTTCTTCTAGGATTATGTGTCTCCAGTCCTTCTGTACCCCCCACCCCCACCCTCAAGGGTCTCACAAAACCTCGTCTCTTCTCTGCACACCCCCTTGGCAATTTCAATGTAATGGAAGTTTGGAGGCATTTTCCATCCTGCCCAAGAGCTGGGAACCTCTTTCCCCCACCAACCCCTATACCCCCGGCAAGCTTCTCCTGCTCTAGAGTTCCTTTGGAGTGTCATCTTCTCTGCCACTGTAAGCTCCTTGAGGGCAGGGTCTGCCTTTCTATTCAGTATGCGTATCCCTACGGCTTAGCACAATTCCTGGAGCCTAGTAATCACTTAATAAATGTTTACTGACCCTGCTTCAGGAGGAGGACGTTATGCCTGTGCTCTCCTGCCACATGGGTGAGAATAGCCTTATTCAACTGGCTGCATCTTTAAAACCACTGGCTGGGACAGTCTCCCTCTCTCTCCTGCTCAGCGTCTTGAGAGGGTGAAGGCACCGGGAACTAAACCAGTGAGAGGTGGATGGGAAAGGCTCCCTTCCCCTGCTCTCTTTTATCCCATGGCCCTGAGAAATGGCCTGGAGTCTCTTCCTTTTTGTCTGTCCACAGTTTCTAGGTACGAGGTGGTGATCCCCACCAGATCTGGAAAGATGGTCTTAGAGTCAGGATTCCAGAAAGGATGGGGTAGCCAGCTAGCCCAGCGGGAAAGCCTTGAGAAGTCAGGATACTGTGAGCTTTGCCAGAACTGAGCTAAACGTGACCCTAATCCCCTTCCCCTCCTCCAAGGCTGAGGTAGTGGGGGAGGGGAGGGCATGCTCCACCTCCCCCCCCCCCCACTACCACAGCCTGTTGTTGAGTATGTTCCTATATTTATTATTAGATTCTTTGTAAGAGCTAATCTGACTGTTAAATGGTTAAATGGAACTGAAGTGCAGGGGCTTCCCCTCCACTTGAGTGAGCCCCACTGACAGAGAGTCTAGACACCCTGATCACTCTTAGGAGGACCAGAGAGCCCTGGGGGAAGGGTGAAATATAACACGTCTGGCCTCCAGACAGGGCGGCCAGCCTGGTCAGTGTTCCCTAGAGTGGCAAGTATCAGCTACACACAGGTGTGCCCCAGGCTAGAGTCTTCCCAACTACAGGTCAAGCACTTCATGGATGAAGCATCTGAGTGGCAAAGCAGATAGGGTGCAAGTCTGGAGTCAGGAGGCATCCAGTTCAAATCTAGCCACAGACACTATTAGCTGTGTGACCCCAGTGAAATCACTTATATTCTTCCTCCCTTAGTTTCAGCACCTGTGAAATGGGGGTGATAATAATACCTACCTGTTGTGAGTAACAAATGAGTTAGCAAATGTAAAGAATTTAGCAGTGCCTGGTCCATAATAAATATTATATACATGTTTATTTTTATTATAAGTGCTCACCAAGTTACCTACCTAACTCTAAATATTTTAAGTACCCATTAAACATTTGGTAGCTAGGTTGCTCAGTGAATAGAACACCTGCCATGGAGTTTAGAGGACCTGAGTTCAAATCAAATGAAATAGCTGTGTGACCCTAGGCAAGTCACTTAACTCTGTTTGCCTCAGTTTCCTCCTCTGTAAAATGAGCTAGAGAAGGAAATGACAAACCACTCCAGTATTTTTTGCCAAGAAAACCCCAAATGGTCATGGAGAGTTGGACACAATTGAAATGACTCAGTAAGAACAGCGAAACACTTGGTAAATTTTCTGAACTCTGTACTCTCAAGGTTAGGAAGTAAGCAATGTTCCAAGGCAGGTGGGAGGAGGA
The DNA here is from genome assembly GCA_028627135.1 of Pseudochirops cupreus. Taxonomy (NCBI): domain Eukaryota; kingdom Metazoa; phylum Chordata; class Mammalia; order Diprotodontia; family Pseudocheiridae; genus Pseudochirops; species Pseudochirops cupreus. The sequence continues at coordinate 542,356,726 of CM053582.1, forward strand.
AGGAAGGGGAATCTCAGGTCCCAGGAAGGTCTGTTCACTTTTCCAATGCAACATGATGCCCCAGACTTAGTAACCCCTGAAAAACACTCTTCAGATTCTTCTGCTTTGGACCAGGTTCTCATCACCTCGCTCCTGAACTGTAGCAATAAACGACTTTCTCATGTGCTCCTGTGCCTTCTGTCTTTCTTCATTTTAGTTCATCATTTCTAGGCTTATCTTCCTAAAACGCTATTTTTTTTATCATGTCTTAACATTGCACTCTACCATCCCCTCCCCATCTGCCACCTTGGAGCATGCTCCCTTGGCATCCCTGTCACAAGTTCTCAGAAGCTTGGAGTAGGTCATTTTCAGGTCATATGTGACAGAGAGGCCCTTCTTCCAGCCCCCAAGGCTATGGCATAGACAGGTATGTTGACTAAGGAGTCCATATTATACAATGACAAAAAGTCTTTTAAGTAGATGCTTGAGCCCAAGCTCCACTGATACATTTGACAGTGTCTGCCCTTCAGGTTTCTTCTTCCTACTGACCTTGAAGTATGAGGATAGTTCTCTGAGTTACAGAGCTTTGGAGTGCCCTTCCCCAGCCAAGGTACAAGCCATGAGCTCATGGCTCCTAAGCAAGCCTGTATCTGGGAAGGAGCTGCTACCCATCAGTGTCTTATTCCCTTTGGATTTCTGTTTGTGATGTCTTAGAGAGCAGCTGGTGTATTTCCCTTCCCCGGTATCCTAAGAACAGGGTAGCAGCTATCAGAGCAATTGCAGTGAAGTTAAAAAAGCAGATGCATCCAGAAGTGGAAGGGTCACTCAACAAGACTATAGGAAAGTTAAGAGCCCACTTGGCATTGATCAATCTGTATCCAATGGAGGTGAAATGTGCAATAGAAAATCAGCAATCCTCATAAAGAAACTGCTTATACATATGCTAATTGTGCTTGCCTCTCCACTGATTATAATCGTTCTATTCTTCTTTATTACTTAACATTCCCTTTATGTGTGAGAATAAAACTGCCTGTTTCAGATACTTGAGAGCTCTTTAGAGTAGTGACAAGAATGGAATTTGTTCCTCCCAAATCTGAAGGGGTGATAAAATTGAAGGACTGGGGAGCCTCGGTCCCATAATGAAAAGACAGACAAGCCCAGAACAATGAACACAGGGCACACGATGAGGACAGAGACTGGCAAGAATTGCTAGCTCCCGCGGCCTAGCCTGACTAGCCACTGGACTAAAACGCCTTTTTCCTCCAAAACTTTCATCTGCTCCCTATTATCTATAGAATAAACTCCAAATCCATCATCTTAGCATCCAAGACATACTGCTCCATCTCTCCAGTCTTTTCTTCTACTTCCATTCCCTTCTCTTCTACTGGTTAAAATGAATTGTACTCCAGATGGCATGGGACACAGGGCATTTGAAAGCTATGCTTTATGATACAGTTCCGGTGACTTGAGACTGTCTCATGTCAGCAAGGGAAAAGAAATCCAAGGAAAAATTGTAATTTGCTCTGAACAGGTATGGGGATCAGTCCTGCCTGCTCCTAACATACTTAGTGTGAAATCACGTAAGATGCCATTAACCCCAAAGCCTTGGGCTGCCTGTTCCAACCTGCCTCCAACCAGAGGAGTTGCATCAAGGAGTGGCTTTTAAAAGGAACATACGACTGCCTCTCAGTCCCTCTGAGGAAAGTGACAAGCTTAGCCTTTTTAAAAAACAAATAAGTGTGGGGGAGCACTTCCCAAATGGTATTGATGTATGCGTAAGATGCTGTTTTCTTGTATTCTGTAACTAGGGATGGAACTGCCTTCCCATGATCCTCTAGCTAGACTTTATATATTTTGTCAATGAAATAAAAACAAAATTACCCCCCCCAAAAGAACCCAGTTGAGTATTACCTCATCCATAAAACCCTCCCCAATCACTTCAGCCCACAGTGAATCTTCTATGCTTCATGTCAAGATATTGGGATGCTGAGCATCCAGGGTGCCCAGGTGACGCCATCCACAATCCCCAGTTCTTCTTCCTGATGAACAAAAGGAGAATACATTGCATGAACATTTCCAGACTGAGTCAGAGGTACAAGAAAGTAGGAAAGGGGCTGGTATGTAAGTGGTGGTGGAGGCAGGCACAAATTATTAGGCCATAGAGGAGATGAGTAGGGAATAAGAAGCAGAGTGTCTGATCAGAACTGAACATAAGCTGATGAGACTAAGGTGATCTGGAGACAGCTGTGGTGCCTCAAGCTCTCCCTTGTAGAGTATGGGAAGTGAGAATGGAGGGTCTCTGAAAGCTGGCATCACGCCTTGTACTGCTCTGGAGCTCATCCTCACCTGGTTCACCTAACAGGAGGGTGATGTCCTTGCTTTTCAGACCTGCCAGGCTCACTTCTCTACACATAGATTTGTGCTGGAATGTCCTTTCCCTTCCCTTCTACCTGTTAAAATAGGAATTGTACTTAAGGACCCAGTTAAATCTCACCTCAGCCATAAAACCCTTCCTGACTGCTTTAGCCCACAATGATATTTCCTTTCTCTGAGCCCATTTGGCAATTACTTACGTTATTTATTTTGGCACCTATCATATACTGCTTTGCAATGTTAGATGGTTCATATGTACATTTCCTGTCTTCCTGCATAGATCATGAAGTACTAGATGTGAGTGACTCTTCCTTATACTTGTTTTTCTGTAACAGAGCACCTAACACAGGGCTATGAGGGTAGTAATCCTTCAATTACTGAATAAATGAATGAGCTAATCCTAAAGCCCAGAAACGATTAACGTCAATGTTAGTGTTCAAATGACACTAATCAAAACAAGCGCTCAAGAAATGAAGTCAAGAAAAGTATATTTCTCAATATTATCCAGATACTGTTCACATTAGCCAAATAGAACATAGAAGCAGAAATGATTATTTTTAGTAAATAAGTAAATTTTAGCATTAGTCATGGTTGGAACTTTAGCAATAGACCTCTCAAAGCAAATCCTGGAATGTCATCACATTGTGAGGGAGAGAAAGACAGAAAGGGACAGAAAGACAGAGGGACAGAGAGAGAAAAGGGAGAAGAGAAGGAGGGGGAGGAGAAGGAGAAGGAGGAGGAGAAAGAGGAGGAGGAGGAGGACAAAAAGGAGGAAGAAGAAGAAGAAGAGGAGGAGGAGAGAGAGACAAACAGATAGACATATACATGTCTGTAGCAGGCAGCTATGTGGTACAGTGGATAGAGCACTGGCCCTGGGGTCAGGAGGACTAGAGTTCAAATCCAGCCCCAGACACTTACTAGCTGTGTGCCCTTGGACCAGTGACTTAACCCTGTTTGCCTCAGTTTCTTCATCTGTAAAATGAGCTGGAGAAGGAAATGATAAATCACTCTAGTGTCTTTGCCAAGAAAACCCCAGATGAGGTCATAAAGAGTGGATACAACTGACTGGCTTAATAACAATATATTCATATGTATGTGTGCATATGTGCACACGTGTGTGTACATGAATGTTTGTACAATTTTGTTGTAATCAGTCAAAATTTAGGAAGCATCTACTATGTTCCAGGCACTGTGTGTGTCTGTACACACACATACATACACACATACACACACACACATACACATGCATATGCATATCATCTGTGTCTCTGGTGTTCCAAAAGTTGAAACACAAATAAGCTATTAAGGCTTAACATGGTGCAAAGACTTTGGGGCAGCCTGTATATTATGCTACTGTTCCTCTGTATCAGGGAGCAACAGCATCTTCCTGTAATAACGTTCAAAAAGTCAGTATTATGTACTGGACAAAGCACTGGTCTGGGAGTCAAGAGAACTTGGTTGTAGTCCCAGCTCTGCAATTTTACTAGCTATGCGACCTTGGGCAAAACACTTAACCTCTCTGAGACCCATTTCCACATCCATAAAACAAAGATAATAAGATCCATCCTGCCTAGTGAGAATCCAGGCTTGTTGTAAGAATCTGCCCACTGACATAATGCATTTTAAAATTCTAAGCATTGTATGGAGACTTATTATTGTTAACATTATAATTATCGTGCTATTAGTGTTATTATATTCATTGGCAAAGAGGGAATTTGAATGACACTGTTACCTTGTGGTCCATGACCCCCAACAAGTTACTGTTTTAGTCCTGTTGAAAGTGATCTGTCTTTAACGGGTAATCCATCTTAGAGATCTTCTTCTCAGTAGACTGGGTTAACGCTATAATGATGACATCTTAATGTACATTAAATCATATGTGATTTCCTCAATTAAAAGGACCACTGAGAAGATCAGAAGAAAAGTGAAGCCTCTCTTGTCGTTGGTTCTCAATTGTGACTTTCCCTATTCTATTCCTGAGAGTCAAACAAACAGCATCATTACCAGCATACACAAAATAAATTGACAGGGGCTGAAATCTGTGAGATCAGATTCACATTTCTAATTAGCTGGAGGGTCACCAGATAGTCAACTAATACTTGGGGGCGTCTCTTATCCCAGGAAGAGTGTGGCTATCTTGTTATCTCTGGGAAATGAAGGGCTACCCCCTGCATTTTACAAAGGGATTTCTGATGGAAGTGTAAATGTGAATTTCCTTTGGACACCTGGAAGGATCAATCTGAAGTCTTCAGCACTGAGCAAATTCCTCATTAATTCCCCTCATGTTTGGGAGGAAGTGTGATTCTGCAATTTCCATTTTCAAAGGAATTGTCTTTTAATGATAATGTCTTATACTTAGATAACACCTTCATCCATGGAGTTCAAAGGGATTCAGAGATGTTTTCTCTTTAATATCCACATCCTCAAGAGGGTAAGTGGGCTTAGGGAAAGGGAGAAAAGCAATTGCTTTCCTTGATTGTACAAATGAGTATGTTGGTACACAGAGATGGGAAGTGACTTGCTAAAGGTCACACAGCAAGTGGGGAAGGAGGGGTACATCAAGAATTTGAACCCAGGGGAGCGGAGCCAAGATGGTGGCAGAGGAGCAACAAGGTACTGCAGCCCCCACACAGCCAACTCAAATACCCATAAAATATGACTCTAAACAAATTTTAGGGCTCTAAAACTCACACAAATACACCTCCCGCTGAAGGCAGCTCAGCAGGAAGAGATTGTCTCAGCTCTGAGAGCCGAAACCAGCCCAGCCTGAAACCCCGGCATGGTCCTTGGGGCAGCCAGGATGAGCCAAGCCGCAGCTGGAGCTTCAGGAGAGTGGATCAGCAGCAGCAGTTTCCAGAATTACCAAGCCATAAGAAACAAGGACTGAGTGAAAGGTCAATGGATCTCAGCTAAACTTGGGGGAGAAAAGTGGTCCAGACAAACTGCTTCCAGGGCAAGGAAGTGGCAGAAGCAGTGGCCCTGCAGCCGCCTCCATGTAGCTGCTTCAGAGCCCCCAGCCTACAGACTGCAGGGGAGCCAAGTGATCATTCAGAGGCCAAGTGCTCTTGCATTGAGTGGCCTGGATCTGGATCGTGGTCTTGGGTGGTGGTCCTGGGGTGCATTTTCAGTGAGCCAAAGTTGGTGGGGGCTGCAAAAAAACTACAGCCCGCTAATAGCTATGGCAACTGGGAAAACCCCAGTGATTTGGGACAGAGCTTTCCCCTCTGGAAGCAGAGTTCTACAGAACTAAAAAATCATTGACTGGCCAACATGAACAGGCAAAGAAAGCAAAGTAAGAACAGCAACCAAACCTTAGATTCCTTCTTTGGGGACAAGAAGGATCAAAGCATGGAACGGGAAGAAGATAACACAGTCAGAACTCCCACTCCAAAAGCTTCCAAGAAACATGAAGACTGCCTAAAAGCCATAGATCAGCTTAAGAAGGATTTTGAAAACCAAATGAGAGAAGTGGAGGAAAAATTGGGAAGAGAAGTAAGAATGATGCAGGAAAATCATGAAAAGAGAGTCAACAACCTTACTGAAGAAAATAACACGTTAAAAAATAGATTAACTCAAATGGCAAAAGAGGCCCAAAAAGCCAATGAGGAGGAGAATGCCTTAAAAAGTCAAATTTGCCAGATGGAAAAAGAATCTCAAAAGCTTTCTGAAGAGAATAATTCCTTCAGAATTAGAGTGGAGCAAATGGAAGCAAATGACTTTATGAGAAATCAAGATACTATCAAACAGATCCAAACAAATGAAAAAATAGAGGGCAATGTG
>CM053582.1:542363357-542387037 GCA_028627135.1 Pseudochirops cupreus
AGAGAGAGAGAGAAAAGAAGGAGGAGGAGGAGGAGGAGGAAAAGGGCCACACCTCAAGGCCATCTAGGAAACTGAAATCTGGTGAGTAAGTTACTTGTCCAAGATCACACAAATAGTAAGTATCAGAGGTGGTTTTGAACCCAGGTGAAGGGAAAAAGGAAGACAGGAGAAAAGCAGAGGAAAAGAAGAGATAGAGGTAGGGAAATGGGGAAGTAACCACCCTCTGGGCTGGGTACAAACAAGCCCCAAATGGGCAGGCACCCTGGCCATTCTCTGTTGGCGTGGCACTTGGCAGCTGCGCTGACCAAAGGATGCCTGAGACTGGCAGAAAAGAGCTGTGGGGATAGAGCAGTGGGCTCAGAGTAAGCTGGGGTTTGAATCCCAATTTGGCCTGTCATGTTTTGTGTCTTTGTATGACACATTGTCAGACACAAAGTAAGTACTTCATAAATTCTTCCCTTCCCTTCCCTTCCCCTTCCCCTTCCCATTTCCCTTTCCTTTCTCTCCTACCCCTCCCTGCTCTTCTTTTCATGTGACTATGGAGGCATTGTTTTGCCTCTCAGCCTTAGCTTCCTTCTTCGTAGCGCGATCAGCTTGGACCAGACAATCTCCACAATCTCTTTTACCTTTAGCATTTGTGATTCTGAGTTGGTATCAGTAAGGTGAGGTATCTGTTGGGGGAGAGGAGGTGTTGGTGGGGAGTTATTTCAGGCGCTCTGGCCCGCCGTCCTTCCTTTTCCCCCTGCCATCTAAGAAATTAAAAGAAATAGCAAAGAGGGACTGACTGGAGCTCTGGAGAAACATGGGGGCTGGGTAGGGTGGGCAGTGGTCCAGGCTGAGGAGACACTTAAGGTACTGTCTATGGCAGGGCTGTATGGGAATAAGAAAAATCAATATTTATTAGTCACAGAATGCATTATTTGCATGAAAAGCATTGATCCATTTGTCAAATGAAAAAATGCCATTACTTCTCCTTGGCTCTTTAGTCTCCATGGCTCAGTAAATAAAAATGCTCTTTTCTTGACAGGTGGAAAGAAGGAAGGAAGGAGCAGGCAGAAGAGAGAGGTACATAGATCACTAGACCCCCTGAGACTGGGACAATAACACCATCCTTAGCAATGAAGCCTCTGTCAGTAGGAAACTGGTAGAGAGCTGACCTCCTGAGCCGTGCCTAGAACCTGAGTCTCTAAGTGTAGAGTTGAACCTAGGACTGGGCAGCTGGAGCTTTGTCCCAAGTCGGGGCATTTAGAAGCACCCACAGCACCTTCCTGGGGGCACTTCTTAAATTCATCCCACTTTACAACCAGAGGTTTGGGAAAAAAACTAAAAAGAGAGCTGAGCAAGGGAGAGAGGAGACAAGGTCAGTTTGTTTCCTCCTTCTAGATGAGCTGCCTCCCCTTGCTTTTCCAATTCCAGCCACTTGATTGAAAATATTGCTAATAATGGTTCTTTCTACCAGGCACTCCCAAACTGAGAGTCATAGAATGCTACAATGTAGAGTTAAAAAGGAGCATAGAAATTCTCTGGCCTGTCCTTTCACAAAAGAGGAACCTGGGGCCTAGAAGGGTCAAAGGATTTGTCCAAAGTTCCAAAACTAATTAGTAGCAAAGTCAGGACTAGGACTCTTCTCCTGACCCCTAAACCCGTGGGTTACTCCCCCCCCCTCGCACCCCCTCCCCCTGTCCATCCCACTAGTCCATTGAGCTAACTCATCGAATGAATGAATGAATGAATGAAGTCTGAGCTGAAAGCTATCACAGAAACCTGTAGTCCCAAGTAGTCCACTGCCCAGGGCTATCCTGTTGCAGCAGGAAGTAGAGAACTACCTGAAGGGCCCACCTCCTCTCAGACTTCTGGTGACACTGGGGATCACACCACAGGATTTTCAGCCTCTGAGGAGACAGACTTTAAAAATGATGTCTGAGGAACTTTTAATTTAGACAATTAAGAGGGGAAAAACCAGCTACATATCTCCCTCTAGATTAGTGGAATTTTCTCTCGGGTCATTAATATGATTCTATGCTTGGAGGACGGGAAGAATAAGAATTTGCCCTTCCTCCATCAATCTAGGTTTGCATTAGCTTGGTTCACTTAGAAAAATTCACAGTTATACAGGCTGGCCTGGATCAAACGAGATAACATGGAAAGTGTTTGCAAACCTTAGAGCATAACAAAACTTACAGGATATAGCTAATGCAGTTTGGAGAGGAAAACACTCATCTCTAAATGTTCTCACCCTTAGAAGAGAGGAAGAACAGATCAGTGAATTGGGCATGCAAATGGAAAAAATGAACTTGAACAACAAGATGTCAAAAATCTCCAACTAAAGAAAAAGGAGAAATTCTGAAAAGATTAAGAGGTTACGAAAACTGGAAGCAAAAAGACTGTTGAACCGACAAATGAAACTAGGAGCTAGTTTAAGAAATATTAATAAAATAGATAAACAGCTAATCTGGCTTAAAAAAAGGAGGAAAACTTTCTACCAAATTGTTTTTACCAAAAGTGAGAAAAAGAGAATTTATAGTAATTGAAATGTAAATTAAGGAACTTATTGGAAGCCATTTTGCCCAATTATAAGCTAACAAAACATTAGAAAAAATAGATGAATACTTAAAAAAATACAAAATGCCCAAGTTAGCAAACCTTCAAACAATATGTAAATGCTACATTATTATTATTATAATTTCTGAGGTCCTCTGAGATTCTGTGATATTTTAAAGAATGACCTCAGAAAAGAAAGGAGAGCTTGAATTTGTGGGGTTTTTTTTTTGGCATTCCATATCTGAGAATTTTTAATGTTTGTGATTTTTGAGAGAGTGGATCAAGAACTGATCTTGAAGCCAGGAAGGCCTGGATTCAGGTCCTCTCTCTGACCCATACTGGTCTTGTGACTCTGGGCAAGTCCCTTTACTTCTCTGTCTTCCAGGCAATTCTTTAAGACTTCAATTACTAAGAAATCACAATCTGCATTGGTGGTAGGAGTTTCCTCACTTTGGAGTTCCTTCTGTTGGTGAAATCACAAGTGCATTCCCTATCCTTAAAGAGGATCAGTGATACATCCTTTAATAAATACTTACTAACCACCTACTATGTGCTAGGTGCTGAGGGGAATGAGTGGAGGTACAGACAACACTGGCAAGGGTAGCCAGGGAGGCCATGTCATCAAGGAGAAGCCAGTGATTGCCAGATGATGGAAGGAGTAGGAGAGGAAAAGATGGAAGAGGAAGACAAGTTTGTTACTTATGGAAGAGGCATTTCAGAGGGCACAGTGGGAAGGTGAATCAGTTGGCACTTTAGGTAAGGGCATCGAGGGAGGAATTGGAATAAGCAATAGTGGGGGTGGAGGATAGGGACTGAAGTTTGGATGATGACCTAGAGGGTTTCAGAATCACTGGGTTGTGTCGAGAATGACCAGGCATGAGTACATTAAGCATTAAGTAAAAGGCACCTTTCCTCTTCCCAGAGGAGGCTGGAGATTGGGGGAGCATAATTGGAAGGAGAGGTTGAATGGCAGAGAGAGATGGAAGCACTGGCCAAGCCTGTGCTGCCTTCCTCCTTTGTGTGGCCCAGATGGAAGTCTTGAAGGATTCTGAGCTATCTTTCCTCTTTTAAGGTAAATCATGTCCATTTCACAGATGAGAAAGCTGAGGTATTTCCAAGGATTGGATTGCTTCACAAGCATAGAAGCTGCATGGCTTTCAGGTCATTCATTCATTCAGCAAACATGTTGAACACTCTGTTCAGGGTAGGTTCCCATGCTAAATGTGGAAGGAGATACAAAGATTAGTAAGATGCAGTCTGCCCTTAAGAAGCTCTTATCTAGTAAGGAAGACAAGATGCATGCAGAAATAACTAGAATACAGGGTGCTGTGTGACAAGGGTATAAGGATAGGAACCAAGTGCCAGGCTAAGCGTGGAATTTCCTCTTGGAGGCTCAGCTTCCTCCTCTGAAAAACGGCCTAATAATAGTGGATGTCCCACTAGTACATTTTACTTTCATTTAAGGAAGTTAGGGATGCTGTCTGCAAGACAGCAGGTGTCTCTTAGTTCAGGTTTGATTTGGGGATGAAATGAGGCAATTGGAAGTCATTGAACTGTTACGAAAAAGGGGCTGATTTAGTCCTAGCAGTAAGGATGGGTATCAGGAATACAGGGACATTTCTCTTTCGCTTTGGTGGGTGTGGCCTCCCTTGTCTCCTAATCAGAGGCTCAGACCCCAAGTAGGCAGGACTTCTAATGCCTTCAGGTGACCAGGAAGAGATTTCAGGAAGGCTCGGGACAATCAGATGCTAGAAACTGCTTTGTGTCCTTTTAAGGAAAATGAATCCCTGTGCTTGGAGGGAAGGAGGAGGCTAAAGCCTGCCCCATGATGCCGGAATATGCTCGTAGATATTAGTCTTATCACAAGGTGAAGGGGAAAGGGGAAATGTCCTCATGTGTCTGAATGATAAAGAGAAGAAAAGGCTGTAATTGAAGAAGTTCTGGATTTGGGTTAGAAGACCTGAATTCAAATGGAAGCTCTGTATCATCATAGGCAATTGGGGAGAGGGGATAACTTCTCTGGGGCTCAGTTTCATTAGCTGTCAAATGAGGGGATTGGCCTAGACAAAGTAGGTAAAGTAGCATTTGGAGTCAGGAAGATGTGGGTTTGAATCCTGCTTGAGATACTAGCTGTGTGACCCTGAGCAAGTCACTTAACTTTTATCAGCTTTAGTATCCTCATCTATAAAATGAGAGGGTAGGACTTGGTAAATTTTAAGGTACATTCCAGATTTAAATCTATGATCCTGATTCCAGAGTACTCATGAGGAAACATGCTGCCCACCTTCTGATGGAGAGGTGGTAGACTCAGTGTGTGTGTGTTTATATGTATGTAGAAAAGCATTCATGTAGATACATGTATGTATATAAATACATAGATACACAAACTCTGTGTGTGTGTGTGTGTGTGTGTGTGTGTGTGTGTGTGTGTGTGTGGACATGGCCAATGTGGAAATTTATTTTGCTTTCCTATTTGTTACAAGGGTTTCCACTTTTCTTTTTTTTTTCAAAGGAGAGAAGTTGGATTTTTGTTAATTGAAAAAAGTTCCCCTAGGGTCTTGTTCTATGATCTCATGATACTCTGATCCTCCTCCCCTCTTATATTGGCTGATACTTCACTGAAAAGGCCATCCACTGAGAGCTCTCTATTCTCCCTCCTCACTCCCCAGCACTCAGATGCTTCCCCCAAGTGTCTCCTCCTTTAATCACGTCTCTGATGAAGAGGCAGCTCTTCTTGGCAAGGCCATCTCTTGGCAGACTGCCCCCCACTGTCAACCCCTCTCTCATCTTCAGCCTCCCTCTCATTGGCTGCTTCCCTGCTACTTATGTACGTGCCCATCCTCCCTCTCACACTTATGCTTTAAAAAAGCCTTCACTTGATCCCATCACCCCTGTAAGCCATAATCCTGCATCTCTCCTCCTTTCAGGGGTAAACTCCTTAAGAAATCCATCTATACCAAGTGTCTCTACTTCCTCTCCTCTCACTTGTTTCTAAACCATCTGAAATCTGGCTTCTGACTTCATCACTCAACCGGAACTGCTCTCTCCAAAGTTACCAATGATCTCTTAATCGATACGTCTCTTCTTCTCAGTCCTCATCCTTCTTAACCTCTCTATAGCCTTTGATGCTGTTGATCATTATCTTTTCCTGAGTATTGTTCTCTTTAGGTTTTCATGACACCTTTCTTCCCTGATTCTTCTCCTACCTACCTGACTGCTCCTTCTCTGGATCCTTTGTTAGATGTTCTTCTGAGTTATGCTCCCTAGCCATGGGTGTCCTGTAAGGCTCTGTTCTGGTTCCTCTTCTCTTCTTCCTCTGTATTATCGTTCTTGACCATCTTGTCAGCTCCCATGGGTTCAATGATCATCTCTATGAAAGACATTCAGTCCTAAGTTCTTTCCATTTTGAATCACCAACTGCTTTTTAGACATCTCCAATTGGATTTCTTAGTGGTATCTCCAGTATGTCCAAAAAGACCCCTTTTTCTTTCCCCCCAAATCTTTGCCTCTTCCTGACTTTCCCATTGCTACTGAGTGCACCCACCACGTTCCTGGTCACCTGGGCTGGCAACTTTAGCACCATCCTCAACATCTCTCTAGTGTTAACACCATGTATCCAATCTGCGGCCACATCTTGTAGTTTCTCTCTCACAGCATCTCTTATAATATGTCTCCACTCCAATAGCCACGACCTGAGTACAGACCCTCATCACCCATCACCTGGACTATTGCAAGAGATTTTAATTGGTTTCCCTGCTCTAAGTCATTCCCTTCTCTAGTTCATCCTCCACACAGATGCCAAAGTGATTTTCCTAAAGTATTTGTCTGACCATGTCACCTCTCTACTCAGTAAACTCTGCTAGCCTCTGGTTACCTCCAGCATCAACTAGAAAGGCTTGTGTCTGACATTTAAAGCCCTTAAACTTGGTCCCTTGCTACCTTCCTAGTCTTCTCAAACGTTACTCCTTTTACATTATGATCTAACTTCACATTCCTGCTTGATGTCCCTACTCCTCTCTCTCTTCTTTCAGGACTCAGCTTGAATCCACCCTCTGTAGGACGCCTTGCCAGTCCCTCCAGTGGATAAGTGTCTTCCCCCTGAGATGATATTCAATGCATTCTGCATATATCTTGTATGTACATAGTTGTTGTCACGTTGTGTCCCCCATTAGACTTCGAAATCCTTGAGGGCATGAATAATGTTTTTGCCTTTCCTTGGGTCCCCAACATCTGGCACATAATAAGTATATAATTATTATATGCTTGCTGAATAAGTCTTCCAGCTCTGAATCTTTGATCTGGATGAATACCTGTAGCCCCTAACTCACAATGTTATGAAGATTAAATGAGATAGAGTATGTAAAGTGCCTTATAAACCTTAAGGCACTACATAAATGCCAGCCGTTATTAATAATTAGAGTTTATGTTTTTTCTTTATTACTGGCCTGCAGCCTATTTAGGCACAGAGCCTAATGTTTTTCCTTTGCCTTTCATAAATTATTCGCATCAGTAGTCATGGCCAGGCTGCCTCTAGCCAGGCTATGTGGCTAGGGGCCTCTGCTTCTTGGAGAACCTTTAGACCCAGTGATGTCCTGCCAAGTGTTGAGCCTCTGCCAAACTAGCCGCTAGAGAGCCAAGGAAGATCTCTCCCTCCAACCCCCCCTTGGAGCACCCTCCGCCTTTGCCTTCTTAGTGAGGGCAGAGGAATTGGAAAGGGCAGGCAGCTGTTGCTATCAAGGGCCTGCAAATGCTCTTTTTGATCAAGGACAATTAGAAGCTAGTGCTAGCTTGAGCTGAGGGAGGCTCAGGCAACTGCTGTATGATATGCCTTTGTTATTATGACAGTTCCTGGCACGCAGTAAGTGATTAATAAATGCATTATCTATCTATCTACCTACCTAACTTTTCTCTTCCCCCCACCCCATTTTAAAGTTTATTGAGTACTTTAAATGGACCTTATCTGAATCTTACAACCTGGTCCTTTCCAAATGCAAGCCTATGATCCTACAAGCTATGGACACTCTCTGGTAGACACTTGAAGTATTATAATCCCCAGTTTATAAATGAGGAAACTGAGGTTCACGGGGGTTTAATGATTTTCCAGGGTCACTCACTCATCTAGTAAGTGTAAGAGGTGGGATTCAAGGCCAGATATCTCTTGATTCCAGATTTTGTGGTCTTCATACTGCACTGTCCCTCTGTACTAAAATGGACCATGGCTAGTCAGTTTGGTGGTTACAGCCCAGTATTCATGAGTCCAAGGTCATGATTTATATTCCTGCAAAGGCCAGTTAGCTTCCCTCTATTCTGTGGCAGTAGAAGATGTTGTGATTGCACTGGACCTAAACAGAAGTAGAATAGTGAGAAGGCCAATCTCCCCAGTCACTCACAACTTCATCCTTAGAAATTTGTTTCTTTTGATATTTAAGGCTTTTGCATGTCCAGGAGTCTCCTAGTAAAACTTATATTCTCCTGGATGATGATGGTGATGGGGACAACTCATATAAAGCCTTCCTCAGAACACTGGGACCAGGGTAAGGTGGGAAGATGCTGCCCCTAAACTGTTCTCACATGGCTTTTACCTACTAGCAATGCCTGTGAACCCAAGACTGTACCAACAGTTCCCATTCTAGTTGGTCTTAAGGTACTAACTAGGTTTTCCTAATCCATTAGTTTGTAAGCTCTTTGAGGGCAAGGACTGTCTTTTGCTTCCTTTTGTATCCCCAATGCTTAGCACACTGTGTTACATAGTAGAATTAATGAATGCTTATTGATTGATGATTCCTACCTTAAGCCATTGCCAGTTCAAATGATTAACTAGGCATGAGCTGGCTGACTCCTGAAAGTAGAGCTATATAGTCATAGGGCAGAGGTAGATGCCCTATATAAGAAGAAAGAAATGCTAGGGATGGGGAGAAGACATAATATGGAGCCTGGTAGAACCAAAGATGAACGTCCTCTCACATCTCCAAAATATGTCATTCAGCTGTCTTGATCATGAGGAATGGGTTTCTGATTCCTCATGTCATTCTTGGGAGTGGTCAATGCATTTAGAGGGCTTTCCAGTGACCTCAGAAATAAACTCCCACCAGTTCGATTAAATTCAGTAAACATTCAGTAAACAATTATTGAGTGGAGATCAATGCCCAAGACATCCAAAATTTTAGGTAAGTAGCTCTCTTGAAGTTTAAAGTCAGGGGAGGAGATATGGCACAGAGCTACATTACAAAATAATCCATGGTGAGTGCATAAAGAGGACAGAATTCCACTCTGATTCCTCCTTATTCTGTGTGGTCACCCTGAATTTTCCAAGGCTATGCCCACAGAACACAGATTCCATTAGGTTCTACCATGCTGGAAATGGGACTCATTTATGAATCAACTGTGTGTTCACAGTCATACTATTGGATTATTAGAGCAAAACTCACGATCAATACCAAATTCGAAGAATGAATAAAAAGAGAAGATATGGAATGTAAATAAAATAGCTCTAATTTGACACTGAAATCAGTTATTGATGCTAAAAAATGGGAGATAGATAACGGAACAAACAGCAACGTAAATCAGAGGTGTCTAACACACAACACTTGGACTACACGCAGCTTATAACACTCTCAAGTGGGACCCAAACTAGATTAAAATGTAATTGGGCAATATTTAGCAAAATAAATAATAATATAATAAAACACATATAATATTAAATTATAAAACTGAGTCAATATGCAGTCTGCAGGGATGCATGTTTATGGATTAGTGGTCTCCATTTCTACTTGAGTTTAACACCACGGATGCAGGCTGTTGTTATTTCTTAAGGAAATTTTAGCTTAGCAAGGCAATTACCAGAACAAGGACATGAGAAATGCCAAGAAACTGCCTTAGCCAGAACACCCTTGTTCTCCTTGCCAAGCAGAGGAAGAGCAAGAACAGTTTAGAACATAAATTCCCTTGCAAAATTTTATGTGGGAAGATGGTGGAAGCTTATAAGCAGTATGATCCCATAAAATGGCGGACAGAAAAGAGGAACATGGATTTATACAAAGCTTCCCAATGAGAACTAATCAAACCAGATTATCCCGAAGCATTGGAGGATAAAACCAGAAGGGGAAAACCAATAGGTAAAAAACAGAATCATGACAAAATCTGCCACCATTTTACAACAAATCAATGGTGGTGGAGCCATCACATTCAGATTCTTCTTCATAATCCCTGTTGTTCACAAGGAAATGGGAACAGAAGTAGAGGAACAAAGATAGGGTCCTCTGTGGGAAAAGACCAACCGTGTTCACAGGAGAGCTATGCTAGAGCTGATGAAATATCTTGAGGCATCTGAAAGAGGGAAAGATAGAAAAATCAGCCCAGCTATCAATGGAAAGAAATAGAAAACCAGGGTTCACTAAGGCTCTGTCCCTGTCCCTCTTCTCTTTCTCCCTCCATGCTATTTCCCTGGGTGATCTCATTAGCTTCCACTGATTCAATATCACCTCCTGTGCAGATAACTTGCATGTCACATTGTCTGACCTCTGGTCTTATGTCTGCAGTTCCCTATCAGACATCTGAAAGTGACTATCTTGTGGACATCTTAAGAGTAACGTGTCCAAAACTGAAAGGGGAAAAGGAACCAGTGTTTATTAAGAGCTTGCTGTGTGCTGGGCACTATGCTAAGTACATAATAAATATTAGCTCATTTTATCTTCTCAATAACCCTGGGAGGTAGATGCAGTTGTTATTCCCATTTTTCAATTGAAGAAGCTAAGGCAGACAGGTTAAATGACTTGCCCAGGGTCACACAGCTAGTAAGTGTCTGAGGATGATACATGCCACTGCTCTACCTAGCTGCCTTGGAAAGTTGAACTTCTTATCTTTCTAATTAAAATTGATCCGAGTGAAATGGTCTGACCACATTATCACCCCTAGTCAATAATCTCCAGTGGTTCCCTATTGCCTCCAGGATCAGATGTAAAAACTTTTTTGGCTTATAAAGTCTTTCATAACCTGGCCCCTTGCTACCTTTCTAGTCTTCTTACATGTTTCTCCCCCCTACCTGGTTTCCTCATTACGTTGTGATCCAGCAGCACAGGCTTCCTTTGCTGCTCCTCATACAAAAATCTCCTGACTCCTAGCGTGTTTTACTGGTTGTCCCTCATGCCTGGAACTTTCTCCTTCCCTATATGAGCCTCCTGGCTTCCTTCAAGTCTCAGCTAAAATCCCACCTTCTTCAAGAGGCTTTTCCCAGTCCTTAAGTTTTCTTCCTTTCCTCTGAGATTATCTTCAATTTATCTTTTAAGTATCTTATTGTACATGGCTGTTTACACGTCATCTTCCTCCATTAGATCATGAGTCCTTAAGAGTGGAGACTGCATTTTTTTTTTACCTTTCTTTGTATCCCCAGCACTTAGTATAATACTCAGCCCATGATAGACACTTAATAAATGCTTGTAGACTGACTAACTACAGGATTTAGTGACAAAAAATCCACTAATGGGGTACAAACAAAAAAATACAGGAATATCTGTACTAATCAGCCCTTCTGGTCACCCAGTTCTTAGCTATGTGTTCTGCTTCAAAAGAAAGACAACCCACACGGTATTTTGAGGCAGTCCTAGCCCTGTCCAAAATACAGGCCGTGCCCAAGGGATAGCAATGATTGGAACTAATAATGCCTTATATTCCAGAGAATAGAAATCTGAAGACTTCTTCAAATATGCCAACCTACCCTAGACACTTTTAAGAATATGTTGATTATGAGCAAGCTAGATAAGGTTATACATAGGAGTTGAGAGAGTGCCTTTAATATCATGGGGTGTGTGTATATATTGTGGGAGAAAGGTTTCTAGTCTGGCTGGATTACCTCAGTAAACCTAACATTTGGAAAAGATGTAATGGACATTATTACTATTTTAAAAAGATGATAAGGAAGATATCAGTAGCAATCAATCCCTAAGCCTACTTTTTCTTCTCTGCAAAATCTTTCTGAGAATAATTTCTATACATATCAAGGGAATGTTTGAAAACGAGAACCGGAAACAGACAGGTTTTTGCAAATGGTAGTCTGCGGCAGACCACATCTTTGCAGTCGTAAAATTGACTAAAAGGCACAGAGAGTGCAAGGTCCCGCTGCATCTATTGTTTGCCAGCTATATATGTATATATATATATATTTAAAAGTACTTGATTTGGCAGAACAAAGTACAGCTGTAACAGTTCCCCGCTGACAAGACATCTCTCATACATAAGTTAGGTACCATATAATATTTCTTGAAAAATGCAATAGCAGAGCAAACTTGGTTCTTTGATCCTCTGATTATTAACACCAAGGCTATAAAACAGGGAGGCTCGTATTGGCCAAAGGGGTTGGCTGCTTTTGGAGAATACGTCCAGCTCAGCATTCAAAGGAAAGGAGGCTTCTCTATACCTGATGGAGTCTTCCAGATGCTCGTATCTGTGAATGACATTGTGCTGACTGCTTTAAGCCCTGGAATATTTCACAGCCTCTTCAATGAGATCCATAATCACTCACTCAACTCTGGCCTGACAGTCCACACAGAGAAAAACAAGTGGAGAAAGAATTTCTGTTGTGGAGACCGTGACAGACAGGTGAAAGGACCAATAGTTCATAGACGGGATGGATTGCAATTATGAAAAGGAGCCTGCTTTCCACCACACCAAATTTCCTCCTGAAACCTAAATCTGTCCTTTTAGCACTAATATTCTGGGGCTGTTATCTGCCTGGGAATCATGGCATACCACAGTCAGAAAAGCAGGTCATGCAAAGGGCAATAGAGAGACACAGGGAGGTGGGGGAAAAGCAGCTGCTATTACTGAAGGTGATTTTTTTTTTTTAGGGGAAAACAGCATGGGAGATTTTGCCAAAGGGAAGTATGATGGGAAAAGGAGGGGGGATGGTCATTAGGGAGGTGGTGTGACATGGTGGAGAGGTCAGGGGACTTTGAGTTCATATCCCTCCCCCCAAACTTAGTAGCTGCATGAGCCAGGACAGGTACCTTCTGTAACTTAGTCTCCTCGTTTGTAAAAATGAAGTTGAACTCAGTGGCTTCACAGGTCTCTCATACCTTTAAATCCACAATCCTATGAGCTAGACTGAAGGGATGGTTCCAACATTCAGAAAGGCATGGGGGAGGACAGTTCTAGAAACAGAATCTTGGGCTTGGAGATGGACCAAGAACGTGTCCTACTGAATCTTTGGCAAGTAGGTCATACAGTCTCTACTTGCAGACCTTTGGAGATGGATCTTAGAATCACAGATCCTGAGATGGAAGGAACCTCAGTGGCCATTCCATGCCAACCTTTTGTGAAGCTTGGGGGAATTTAATGACCTGCTTAGGATCACATATACATAGTGTCAGAGATGAGAATTAAATCCACTCAAAGCTAGTGCTCTTTCTACCATCCCAAACTGCTTCCCAAGGCTACCACCCTACTTTCGGACAGCTCTAGTTGTGAAGAAGTTTTCTCTTACATGGAAACAACAATTTGTTCCTGCAACTAGAACCCTGTACTCCTAGTTGGGTCAATGAAACCAAGTTGGACCAACCTAATTTCTCCTCTAAATGGCAATACATCCTCTCTAAATTTTCTTTTCTCTATGCTAAGCCTCCCTG
Organism: Pseudochirops cupreus; assembly: GCA_028627135.1. Classification (NCBI taxonomy): domain Eukaryota; kingdom Metazoa; phylum Chordata; class Mammalia; order Diprotodontia; family Pseudocheiridae; genus Pseudochirops; species Pseudochirops cupreus. The sequence continues at coordinate 542,376,518 of CM053582.1, forward strand.
GATCATTCAACTAATCCTTGTATGATATAGATTTCTCTCTTCCCACTTTTTGGGTGGCCTCTTCTTTGTCAATGTCCTATCTAAAATAAAGAGTCCCAAATTAAACACCCTATTCCAGATGTGGTCTCACCAAAGCAGAGTACAGAGGATTATCACCTGATGCAGCCTGAAATCCCATGACCTTTGGGGACTGTTATCTCACATAGTTGATTCATCCTGAGTTTTCAATCCATTAAAGTCTCATCTCCACACAAACTCTTATGAAGCCCTAGTTCCCTCATCCTATGCATGTGCAGCCCAAGTATTCAACTATTTTTTATCCTTATTCAGTTTGGAATGGCAGTGTGGTTCGGTAGACTGAGAACTGGAAGATCTCAGTTCAAGTCTCGCTTTGGACACATATAGGCTGTGTTACTACCCTGGATATGTCGCATGGTCTTCTAGTGCCCCTAGACAATACTCTAAGGTGATGGTATGAAATTCAAATGGAAGAGGGACCATCAAACCAGACATAAGGATTCCTATGGGTACATAGTGACTTAGAAAACCACGTATTAATGTTACTTGTGTTTTATTGTATTTTTATTAATTTTTGTTAAATATTTCCCAATTACATTTTAATCTGGTTCAGGCTTCAATAGGAAGTATTGTGGGCTGTTTGCAGCCCTGACTGTGTTTTCGACATCTCTATTCTGCATCAAGTTGAAGAGCAGGTAATAGAAAGTTTCCTCTTGAGGAACCTGGGAATTTCCTCTACCAATGAAACCAGAGACCTAGGATGATATGCATGTATATATACATGTGTATATTCATGTGTGTAAAATGTAAAACACACACAAGATAAACATATAAACACATTACACATGTGTATACACATATATGTATATGCACATATGTGTGTATTTGTATACACATACACTCATATATGTTGCCTTTCCTTGTGAAGCACAATCCATCCCAGAATTCATCAAAAATGGATCTTTTGGAATAGGAGACACATAGAAAGGGTTGTGTGAAGATGTTGGGGAGAAAAACACTGGAAAAAGAGTAAGGAGACAGGGAGTTTGGGGCACATCCTCCATCTTAGGTTCATGTGGGATGACACTTGTGACCAGACTTCTCCCCCATTCCCCATCCCAACCCTAGATTCTTCCTTCAAGACTGGAGGTTGCTGAGTGCTCCATGGCTGTTTCTGCAGAAACTGATGAGGTACAGGTATGTTGAACAGACTAGTTACGGTAAGACTGTCCCTCAGAGCATTCTCCTTCTCCCAAAACTGTGACAAAGAAGGAACTGACTGAGTTCGTTGCCCTTTCTCCAGTGTCTAAGAAGGACTACACTGACTGGTATAAAATCCACAGATTAGTTTCCTTCCTTTATTTTACTTTCTGTTCCTTCTTGCTTCCATTTATTACCATCTTTGCATAAAAAAATAGAGATTAGTGCCCTTTATCCCTTGTTCTGTGTTTGATCTTATCTCTGGTGATAGTAGTTGAGGAAAAAGGGTCTGGAGTAAAGTGATGATTTCCAGCAGGAAAGTAATGAGGTGCCAAGAAATGTGCCTTCCCCCAGGAGGTTATAAACCTGGTGCTGTTGCCTGTGTTAGAATTCCTTAGCCAGCATGAGGTGATAAGCAGGAAAAATAAAAAATAAGGAGAGATTTAGAATGCAGGAATCAGAGATGTTCCCACCAGGCTTACATTGTTAGTAAACCAAAAAGCCTAAGAGGAAGGGAGAGAGAAGAGAGGGCTTGCTCCTGGGGGCACCATGGGTTCCATCCTTCAGTGGCACCTTCCTGGGTCCCTCAATCAGCATCTCCCTTATTCTTATGTTATACGTAAAACGTTCTTATTAGAGGCTGCTGGGTTGTGCCATAGTGTACAGAGTACTGGGAAAGACTTGAATTCAAATTCAGCCTCAGATATTTAGTAACTATAAGACCCTGGGTAAATCACTTAACTTCTGTGTCAGTTTTCTCAGCTGTAAATGGGGCTCGCAATATCACCTATCTCCCAAGGTTGTTGTGAAGATCAAATGAGATAATATTTGTAAAGCCCTTAGCATAGTGCCTGCCTCATAGTAGATTGCTATATAAATGCTTCTTACCTTCACTTATTCTATGTCATATACTTATTTATTACATATATATTTGATCTTATTAGATTCAGCTGGTCAATATCTTTATGGAGATCAACTCTTATTAATGCTAGCTATCCCTCTCTGCTTTGTGTCTTCACTTATGACAAGTATGTCTTCTATTTCTTCATCCAAGTTATTATTGATAAACATGTCAAACAATGCAGGGCCAAGGACAGATTTCTGGAGAACTCTACAGGAGACCTCCCTCCAGGTTGGCATTAATTTATTCCTTTTTAGCTCGACTCATTAAACCCATTCTATATCCCACTTAACTACCCCATCACCTAGCCTAGCCCATACCCCTCCAGCTTATTCAAAGGATATCAGGAGAGACTTTGCCAAAAGCTTTGATGGAACCCAATAGACCATGGTTACAGTATTGGCCAATTTAGCAATCCTGTACCACCCTGTCATTCTCTGCGCAGGAAAAGGTGCAGAAGGAGGAAAGGGTTGAGGTATGTGTGGGGGGGAGGAAGAGTAGTGCAGTTTGTCTAGAACATAGAATGCAAAGAGGGGAGCTAGCGTTCCATCCCTCTCTTCCCTTTCAATGCCCAATTCCTACAAAAGATTATCTCCACTCATTGCCTCCCTTTCCTCACCATGTGCTCACTTCTTGGTCTCCTGCTTCTAATATTCTTTCCAAGGTTACCAGTGGACTTTTAACCAATCTTATCCAAATGTGATAGGCTTGACCTCCTACAGCTTTTGGTATGGCAAACTATTCCTCCCTCCTGGATGGATTTACTTTCTTTGGGTTTCATGACCCTTCATTTTCTTGATTTTCTGAATGAATGAAAAGACATTTATTATGTGTTTACTCTTGGTGTGCTTTGTTGGGCACTGTGTTTTGGGATACAAAAGCAAACAAGGGAGTTCTTACCCTCAAGAAGATGACTTTTTAAGAGGAGAACATGACACAAAGGGGAACTAGAAAGGAAGGGGTTTGGTGGCATTATTTGGGATTGAATGAGCAGTAGTGTGTTGGCCTGGTCCCAGATAAGATATGGCAAAAATTACTCTGTGAGACCCTAGAGACCCTGAGTCAGAGTCCAGGTTCTGGTAGGGATGATGAAGAGGGAAACTGGCATCATGGTTTGGAAATGGTTTTCCTTTTACTAGTCTGACTCTTCCTTTTTCATCCTCATCATTCATCTCTTACTCCTTTAGGTGTCCATGGGATCCTAAGATCATAACTCTAGAACTGCAAGGGATCTTAGAAGTATCTTGGAATTCCTAATGGCAGGAATGACTCTGTCTTAAGACCTAGACACACTCTTTCTTCTTCTTCTTCTTCTTCTTCTTCTTCTTCTTCTTCTTCTTCTTCTTCTTCTTCCTCCTCCTCCTCCTCCTCCTCCTCCTCCTTCTCCTCTTCCTCCTCCATTTCCTCCTCCTCCTTCTCCTCCTCCTCCTTTCTCCCTTCCTTCCTTTTCCTTCCTTCCTTCCTTTTCCTTCCTTCCTTCCTTCCTTCCTTCCTTCCTTCCTTCCTTCCTTCCTTCCTTCCTTTCCATGGATGATTCCTTTCCTAATCTCATTCCAGAACTCCAGTCATGCATAGTCAACTCTATGCTGGCTATCTCCTCTTCAGTATCCTATAAGCCTCTAAAACTTCACATGTTGAACATAGAACTCATGATTTTTCACCCCAAACTTGCCTCTTTCCCAAACTTGCCTTTTTTCTTTTGAAGACATCTACACATTCTAAGTCTCCCAGGTTTATGACCTTGCTATCATTCTTAACTATTTCTTCTCCCTGCCTAATATTTAATCCATGACCAAGCTTTGCTGAGTTTTATCTCCACATCTTCTTTCATATCTGCCCCTTTCCTATACCCTGATTCAGGCCATCATCATGCCTCTCCTGGACTATTGGAATTGCCTCCTTTGTGGTCTCCCTATCTCATTTCTCTTCTTTAAAAAAAAATCCATCCTTCACACAGCCGCCAAAATCACCTTCTAAAGGAATAGACTGGACTACACCCCTCCCTGTCTCAAAAATCTTCCTTCACATGACTTTCCGTTGCTTCAGGGAGATAACATCCAAACTTCTTAGCCTGACACTTAAAATTTGTGAATTCTGGCTCCTATCTACCTTGAATGTACTCTTTCCTCACCCCTGTCTCTTAGAATTCTTGTCTTTTTTCCAGGTTCAGCTTGTAACCTCCTCCAAGAAGTCTTCTCTGATTTCCCCCAGTTGTTCTTCCTCTTTTCCTCCTCAATTTTCCTTATATTATACTTATTGGTGTAGATGTTGTATTCTCCTAGGAGAATGCCCCTAGAGGGCAGGGATTGTTTTGTTTGTTTGTATCTCTAGAACCTAGCACTGCATTGAACATTGTAGGAACTTAAGAAATGAATATTGAGTTGAATTGTCAAAGAACAATATAAAAAAAACTGGAAAGGTCAGTCAAAGTCAGATTATGGAGGGCCTTAATTGGCAGGAAGAGTTTGTGTCATAGCCTAGGACAATGGCTTTCAAAATTGCCTTTGCTCATGGCACAGTATTGTTCTTTACTATGATGATTCAGGACACACTGTGGGAAAATCAAGAGACTTGTCACTCTGGGCTTTAGTATCTTCATCTGTAAAATGAAGAGGCTAGATGAAACGACCTCTGAGGTCTTTCACACTTTTATATCTATGATCCTGTGACTCTCATAGGCACATGCGACTCTAAGTGCAAATCCCATACAATTTAGGGCACAACTAGAAGAAAGCCATGTGTGCAGTAGCATGACCTTTGAGAACCATTGTCCTAGAACTAATAGGGAGCCATTGGAGGGCTTTGATCAGAGGAGAGACCTTCCCAGATCAATGGGCAGTGAAAATAAGTCTGGCAAAAGAGTGAAGTATGGATCAAAGTAGGGCAAGAGTGGAGGTGACTAGGCTTGTTAGGAAGCTGTTGCAGTAGTCTGGGCAGGTAGTAACAAAAACCTGTGCTAAAGTGTTGGTAGTAGGAATAGAGATGAAGGAACAGATGGGAGCAATATGATATTATGGAGGTTGAATTGACAGGAAACTGCTTGGATGTGGGAGGTGAGGAAGAGGGAGGCATTAGAGAAAACACTAAGATCCGGTGCCTGGGGGAGGGGAGGAAACAGTGATGCCAGTGACAAAAAGTATGGTGTTTGAATGGGAAGCAGGTGTCTAATAATAAACTTAGCATCTCATTTAGGATCATGGCTCTAAGACTGGAAGACTTCATTTTACAGATAAGGAAACTGAGTCCCAGGCAGGTGAAGTGAATTGCCAAGCCCACACAGGGAGCATAGGCAGACTATAAAACCAGGGTTTCTAGCTCTAGAGTCAGTGCTCTGTCCACCAGAGGATGATATATATCAGTCCCCACAAAGAAACCCATTCCCTTTCTTGAAAATCAAGGGTATTTTCTTTCCTTCAATCTTTAAGGAGTGAGCTGGATATCAAACTTATTTATTAGAGCTAACCATCTTGTTGCACCAGGGACAGCTCCCTCCCATAGCTATGACTCTAAGACAGGCTTGACTTCGAGCAGTAATACCATGCCAGGGTATCTGGCACCTCACTGCTTTCCATTTCCCTACCTTTTAGAGAAGAGGCAGGAGCAAGGCTTAGTTACAGGTCCACAGGAAGCCTCTCACTGAATCACTGTGACCTGAACAGACTTTCTAACTAGAGCTGACCAACAATGCAATAGGCTGTTTCAATAGGAAGTGAGTTCCCCATGACTAGAAGTATTCATGCAAGGTTTGCTGTGAGGAATGCTACATATAGATCAGGAGTTCTTCATCTTTTCTGTCTCATGAACTCATTTGGAAATCTGGCAAAGCCTCCCCTTCTGAGAATAATAATAATTCTTAAAGTAACTAAAGGAAATGCTAAATTGCATTTTTCACAGAGACACAAAAATGTAAAAAAAAGAATTTTTCCCACCCAAGTTAATGGACTCCCTAAAACACTTCCTTAATTGGTATATGGATTCCAGGTTAAGGACCCCTGCTATAGACAAAAGTTATGTGCTAGATGGGAAACTCAGCTAGATATGAAGCTGCCAAGGCCCTATCTTCCCAAGCAGGAGAATGTCTTTTGTACAGAAATCTCTTCATCTTACCTGGCAGTCCCTCGCTCTAGTTAACTCTTATCTCCACATTCATTAAGGAAATCTGTGGTCCATGGACCATCCTTCAGAGGGGGAAGGGAGGGTAATTATTGCTCAGTACTTCTGAAAGGCTCAGCCCAGCCCGAGAATAGTGTGATTGGTCAGATCAGGAGGTATGGTCTTGGCTGGTGGTTGGTGACTTTCTAGGGGGTGACAGATGCTCTGGCATGACCCAGGGGACATAAAAAACCTCTAGGTTTTCAGATTGGGTGTAGTTTCTCTTATCAATCTCATGCCTAATTGCCCAGTGACAGAAGGTATGTTACTCCCCTCTTCCCCTTCTCCATTTCTTCTCTTCCCTCTAGGGAACTCAGTTAGAGGTTAAGGCTTTGGCCCCACATGTAAGGCTTAGATTTTCCTAGGGTGAAGGCTCACCATCTCCTTTGTCTCCCTAGCCACCTCAGCCCATCCTAGCACTGGCTCTGACATTCCTACGGGATGGTCTGCAAACAAACATGAAAATGGGGTTGATTCTGATTTCTTGGCTTTGTCTAATAGAGAACAGAGGACCCTAGCAGGGACAAAGTTCCATGTTAATCAGTTAGGGGCTCCCAGCCCATATAGAATACTTTTCCCAGCCATCCAGGCAGGATACAAGTCCTTCACTGAGAAAGGACTCTTTAGGGCAGGATCCCCTTTAGGCCATCAAGAAAATGCCCAGCCGCCCTCTGGTGGGACCCACCTTGGTCCCAGGGAATCAACATGAAACCAGAAGGAAATCCTGTCTCAGATAAGCAATTGTGTGTATAGTTCCCAGCATCACTTGCTCTCCCAGATGGAGAACACTGCCTGTGGGTGTCAGAGCAACATGGCTCAAACCCAGACTGATACAGACACTCTCAATATCCCCACACACCACGATGATGATGCAAGAATGGGATGGCAAAGACCAAACCCCTAGGGCCAGTGCTCTGCCACATCTCTCAGCCTCTCATCTGCAGGCACTTCTACCCCTTCTCACCAAATGTGCTCTTGGTGCCAAGGGATGCCCTCTGTGCTGAATTCTATACCCCTAAATAATGGTGGGTCTGCAATCCACCAACTACTTGGACACTTCTTGCTCTCTGTCAAGTACCTTGGCAGAAGACAATGCCATGATGAATTGGCCCCGGCACCAGCTGTCTGCCATGGTAGGGAAAGCACCGTCCTGCTTGCCGAGGACTCTTTCCCATGCTGACTTCCCATGGCAGCAGCTGCACTCACTCTTCAAGTTTGAAATAATTCCAGAGTATCTTAGAGTTGGAAGGAACCTCAGAGATTCACTACCCAAATGCAACTAGAGCAAAAGTCCCCCTTACAGAGGAATAGAAATGCCAGAACACAAATTAGATTATGAAGCAATAAGAATCAAAACTATTAGAACTGGTTAAAAAATGGAAAAGTAGATCAGCTAAGCGTGCGCGCGCGCGCGCGTGTGTGTGTGTGTGTGTGTGTGTGTGTGTGTGTGTGTGTGTGTGTGTAGGATAGAATGACAGCTTTTATCCAAATGCTACGGATAGCTAATAGAGTCACTATCATCAGCATTAAAGACCTATGAATTCATCAATATGAGAACTCTCAGTGGGGGAAATTTCTTCCACCAATGCAGGTCATAACCTGCTTGTAATTTGTGGTCTTAGAGAGGAGCCTGAAGCTCAGAGCAGTTCATAGACCCACACAATCACCAACTTTCAGGCTTGGAAAGGACTCCAATGGCCATCCTGTCTAATCAATATCTGAAATGGAATTCACACTGCAACATACCTGAACACTTGTCATTTAGACTCTGGTTAAAGACCTTCAGTGAGGAGGAACCCATTGCCTCCTAAGGTAACCCATTCCATTTTGGGGTCGATTAAGAGACTTACCCATAGTTTCACCGTAACTGTCAGAGATAGGATTTGAACTTAGGTCTTCCTGACTCTAGGCCTAGCACTCTATTTACTTTACTACAATACCTCTTAAAGCTATTATTGGCTGGAATATAGGCTGCCCTGCTCTCATTCTTTGCTTCTCCAAAGCATGGTTTGTGTATAACCTGACTGTTGTCATTCTTCAGTCTGTGTATTTATCAATGGCACTCTTATTATACCTGCATATCCGACCTTCTTCACTGGCTGACACAGGTGACATATGTGATGTAAAAGGAGTTTGAGAGACAGGAGTGTTTGGCATTGAAGAGTGCTACCGGCCACTTTTATGAGTTATCTGGTAGCAATAATTAATAAAATGATTAACTACCCAGGAACTATGTCTCTCAAAGTTTTATACATCACACATATATTGTATACACATATATGTATATTAAATACATACAGCAGGGTTATATAGAGAGAAAATGTATGTATATGTATATATGTATATGTATATACATACATATATAGGCATGCTTTTTTTTCTTTCGAAGAAATCTTACTTTAGGACTATGGCCTCTGTTTGGGGGTAGCATATAATTAGACTAATGTGGCTCATGAATAAATAAGCCACACCATTAGAAACAAAACCATTCTTTCCTTTTCTGCAGATCTTACCTTGACAATTGAGATGTTTCATAATTTGCTGCCGGGGCAGGCCTAGGGGATGCTCCATGAGGAGCTTGTCGGCCAGAAGATGAAGGCCAGACATGCAGGTATAATAAGAATCCTGTGTTACTTTATTGAGCCTTGCTGACCTCCATACTCCCCAGCACAGAGATGTGGGGCTTTCAGATTGATGAGGGATGAAAAGGCAGAGAGCGAGCGAGTGAGTGAGCAAGAAGCCTGTTCCTCTGGTGAGTTCCCTTTTTTATCATCTCTCCTTGCCTGCTTTCTTCCAAGTCCCCCTTTCTCTCAGATGCCCTCCTGGCTGCTCTTTGCAGTCATCTGCTCTGTTTAGAAAGAGGCAGGACCAGTTTTCAAGGTGGTGAAACAGACTTTGAAGCATCAGGCTCTTGGAGCAGCTTTGCTCCAATCATCTCTGGTCCTTACCTGGACAAAATTTCACTCTGTTCTTTGAAAATAGCTTCTGGCTGACAAGGGGGCATGGAGCAAGGAGAAAGGGAAATGAAGGAGCTTGGTGACCCAACAGCATCTCTCTTTGATTCTCAACCTCTCCAAAATCTTTCGGTTTGAGAACAGCAATGCCTCATATTGATACAGGGATCTTAGCCAAGAATCATCTCAGAGAACATTACAAATACGAAGTGATCCATTGGTGATCACAGTGTAACTCCCACCCCTCTGCTACAAGATGGTTTATGTTCATTCCACAGATGTGTAAGCTGAGGCACAAAAAAATGAACTGACTTAGAATCAAGGAGTGAATACTTCTGGTGATGGGGAGCTCATTACCTATTGAAGCAGCCTGTTGTATTGTTGAATAGTTTGAATTCTCGAAACATTTATATAGGTCATATGGCAAAGAGAAAGACAGAATTCTGTTCAAAAGGTAGCGTGATGTCCTAGAAAAAAAACAATTGATGATAATGAGGAGATCTTGTTCTATTCCTGGTTTTGCTATTGATTTAATGTGTGGCCATGAACAAATCATTTACCTCACCTCTCTAGGACTCAGTTTCATCTTGAGGGATTTGACCTATATTATCTCTCAGGTTTGTTCCAGTTCTAAAGATTCCGGGATTATCTTTTTGAATAAAGGATGAGAAAGTATCTATTAAGTGTTTATTTACTGTGTCAAAAGTACTGTGTTGACCACTGGAGATTCAAATAGAAAATCACGACAGTGCCTCATCTCAGGGAGCTTGCATTTTAGACAAAACATACAGAAAATATCAACTGTAAGCCTATGGGAAAGAGCCTGTGGTCTTTGGGGTGTAATAACAAAGCAGATGGCAATGTCTTTTCTTTAATGCCATTCCAATTGATGAAACCACATTTACTGCTGATGTTGAACCATTTTATAGTGTCAAACATGTTGATGGTAAGAACTGTCTTTTCTGGGTTTTCAATAGCTATAGTTGTGTGTTGTAAGATCTGGGTTCAAATTATTTTTTTTCCATTAAAATTTTTTTTATTAATTAATTAATTTATTTTCTTGTTTACATCATTCATTTCCATGAGAGTTTGAGTTACAAATTTTCTCCCCATCTTTCCCCCACCCAACACCTCAAAACAGCTATCCCACTGTATAACCCCTCCCCCAATCTGTTCTCTCGTATGTCCTCCCCCTCGTCCCTCTGACTTTCCAGTAGGGCAGGATGGATCTCCCTACCACAGTGCCTGTGTATCTTGATTCCCAATTGGATGTAGTTAATAATAATAATAATTAA
>CM053582.1:542387537-542405165 GCA_028627135.1 Pseudochirops cupreus
AAAAAAAAAAGAATAGAAGGGGATGCTCCATCAAGACTTTGCTAATCACACTGAGCAAATCCATCTGAAGGGTTACATATCTATTAAGTAGTTAACAAATGCATAAATCCATGTATACAATTAAATTCAACAAGTAATTATTAAATGCCTGCTACACACATGGTGCTGGGTGTGTGCCAAGAATAAGAAAAATCCCTGCCCTCAAGGAGCTCATTTCCTTCCACTCATGTACATTTACATATTCTCTGGATGCCCCATACTGTAGTAGGCACTGTGGGGGACATAAAGAATAATATGGCACCTATCCCAGAAGAGCTTATGGTCTGCTTTTGAAGATTAGGCTAATATGAATTTCCAGGAATAAGATAATATAGAAGTAAAATAAAAATGAGATGGATGAATAAAAGATGTGGATTATAGGGGAGGGAGTCTGGTTTTCTGGTCTGGGGCCAAGTAAAAGAATAATACAAGCATGAAATAAAAATACAGCAACATGATTGAGATCAAAAGAAAATCTGATTACCTGCCAAATGAATGGTGCAGACTCTATATGCCTTGTGGGCTGGAGTGGTCAGGCAAGGATGAGTGGCAGAGAGGGGACTCATTTTGGCCTATGGAGATTGGTAGGATTTAAGTGAGCAGAGAAAAAGAAAGATGGCATTTTAAGTGGGCGAGACAGCATAATGAAAGGGACAGAGTGAGGAAGACTGGGCAAAGCATGTGTAAGAGACAAGGCAGAGGCTGTCCAAGCTGGAGCAGAGAATTTGTGTCAAGAAACAGTGGGAGATGAGTTTGACTTCAGATTACAAATGGCCTTGAATGCCAGACTGAGGGGTTAGGGCTCAATATGGGAGACAGGGACAAGACTGGAGATTTTTATGGAGGCAGAGGAGGGAAACATCATCAAGGCCGTGCATGAATAGCTTCCACTTTTATATAATGCTTTGTGATTTACAAAGTGTTTTCCTCATTATTCCCATTTTACAGATGAAGAAACAGATGCAGAGGGATCAAATGGCCTGTCTGAGGTCACACAGACAGCATCTGATGAACTTCAGGGTTGCATTATGTGCTGCCATGATCATGACTAGGATCTCTTCCAACCTAGGGCTGCTAGAGTTAGGAAGATGTAAGATTTGAGTTCAAATCCTACCTCAGACATGTGTGTGACTGTATGACTTTGGACAAGTAGTTTTACCTTTCTTAGTCCCAATTTCCTCATCTGTAGAATGGAGATAATAACGTCACCAATCTCACAGGGTTGTTGTAAGGATGGAAGGAGTTAACATACTAAATTATTCTTAAAACTTAGAGCGCAATATAAACACTAGTTGTTGCTGTTGATGATGGTGGTGGTGGTGTTATTCCAGGGCCAAGCTGACTACACCTGGGGTTTGATTCTGGAGAAGCATACTGGGTTTTGAGGCAGAGGATCTAGGTTCAAATGCTGACCAGGTGACTTTCTACCTATGTAACCTGGGGCAAAATCACTTTTCTGCTCCTCTGTAAAATGAGGGGGTTGGAGCAGAGGTTTCCTAAGGTCTCTTCGAGTCCTTGAGCTCACCCTTGTAGCATTCAAGCTGATGGGCATTTGCTCCATTGGGCATTGGTCTGGTAGTGCCTTTTTTGGGTCATGGACCCTTATGGCAGTCTGTTGAACTCTATGGACTCCTTAGAATGGTGCTTTTAAACGCACACAGTAAAACACATAGGATGATAAAGACTGGGATGTTAGTAAAATTAGAGGTGTAATTAATTTATTTCCCGTCCAGGTTTATGGACTCCCCCCTGAAAGTCATCCCAGCCCTAGAATGGAGTCTCCTCTGAATTCGATCACTGCTGTCTCAGAGGGAAAGCCAGGAACGGGCTCACAGGTCAGGATCTGGAGAATAGTGGAAAATGAGCAGTGTCTCCTCTTCCTTGGAAATCTGGACAGCGTCTGGGTGAAATCTTTTCTGCTCCATTACCCTGAAGTCAAGTCCTTTGCCCTAATTAAGTGGCATGCCAGGAAATAGAAGTCAAGCTTTCGGGAGTTCTCAGAAGTCTTTTTATGAGTCATTTAGTCAAGTCTGAAAAGACAAACTATTAATAAACAGGGAGACTACAAAGTTCATCAGAGTGATCCAAGAGACGATGCGTCCCCCGAAACAAGGTGCCAGGGGCCAGTAATGAAGCGCATTGTCTTCAAAATAGATCTGCCATGCTGGAAACCTCCCCACGGCGGGGATCCCGAGGCGAGGAGCTAGCCTTTCTCCTTGCACTGGCTTTCAGATAACCTTGGAGCGGACTGATTGGTGGAAACCATTCATCTTCCTTCTGTCAGGGAACTCTACAAGAAAAGAGCTTAACTCTTTCCACTCCAGGACCCTCCAGGTGACCCACCATCAGTCAGGGGAAATTAAGGACACCAGAGGAAAAGACGTCTGAACAGCTCTCCCCTAACAAGGGCTGTCTTATAAATCCCCTGCCCCTGCGCCAAAGAGCAGTAGAATAAGGGAACATTCGTTCTGCTGTACTTAAAATGATGTCTGCCTCCTCTGTCTGCCCTCTGGGGGATTGAGGCCCTGAAAGATCTACAATGAAGATGATCTCATTTACATTTTCCAGACACTGAGGAGTTGAAAATGTTTATCTCAGCAAGAGTGAAAGGCAGGAGATGTCTGCGATGTATCTGCAGAATGTGACTGGCTAAGGAGGTGACTACCCAAAGGAGCAGGCGGGAGCTGTTTGCAGGCATTCTTTCCTTGAATCCTCAGGTCTGTGTGCACATCCTTAAGCCTTGTATGGAAATGTGGGCAAAAGAGGCATCAAGTTATAGTGAAAGGAACGCTAGTTCCTGGAGTCAGAGAAGCTGAGTTCAAATCCAGTCGCTGATGAATATTGCGAGTGACCTTGGACAAGTCACTTAATGTCCTTGAGCATCAGTAAAATGTGGGGCTTGGATTAAATGGCCTCTGAGGTCCCTTTCAATTCAGATTTTAAAAATATTTTTATTATACTATGTCATAGAGATGCTTATTTTATTTCGTAAATTAAAAATTAAATAAAATCCAATTCTAGACTTATGAATTATCAACTTCTCTGAGTTTCAGTTCCTTCTCTGTAAAATTGTGTGTGTGTGTGTGTGTGTGTGTGTGTGTGGGTGCTAAAGAGGAGATAGAGAAGATAATTCCTGCCTTGCCAGATCTGGCTATCAGACATCAGGTTTGACTAAGTGATTGCTAAGATCTTTCCCACATCTAACATTCTGGGACCTTATGATTATCTCAGTATGTTTATTCTCTTTTTAGGGAGGTAGTCTTGGGTACTGAGAGGCAGGTCGTGTGACACAAAGAATACCAGAGCCGATGTCAGAAGACCTGAGTTTGAATCTTGGGGCTGCTACTTAGAAACCTCATGATTTGGGGCAACTTACTTGATCTGTCTGGTCCTCAGTTTCCTCACTCATAAAATAGGAATTAAACATTGTTGTGAGGATCAAGTGAGATAATGAACACAAAGCATTTTGAAAGGTAGCCCCACCTCCTGTCCCAAAGGTGGTCCCATGAAAGCTCTGCCCAGGTTCATGGCTCACCAAGGATCCATCACTTAATTCATATTGCTGAGCCCCTATTTCCAATGAATATCTTTAGACCAAGTTAGATGACACATGAATTTAATGCAAAAGACATTTAGTTGAAACATAATACCAGGTTCATTGAAATAAGTAATTAGCACACATATTTGGGACTCATACCTATATGGCTTCTCCTTCCAAATGTCCTTGGGAGCTATGAATCCACTCCTCATTCAATCTTGTCTCTCCAACACTGGGAAAAGTAGATAGAGAGTCTGACTCACAGCAAGATATCAGAGGGTATCATCCCCAAGCAGGCTCTGCAGGTTCACTTCCTTCTCCATCTTAGTACAAAAGCTACCTCTTTTCAGGATCTGAGCTTCCACATCAGTTGGAGGCCCTCTTCTGATTCTCCGCCATCTTTGTGTCTGTATGATGCCAGACTGGATTCAGATCCTACACCTGTGGTCTTGGCTCCCCGTTATCTTGTGTCTGGTTGTATCTATCTCTCCTGACTGCCCTTGAATGCCAGGGCTCAGGACATGGCTGCCAATCTTCCCTGTTTTCCTCCATCACTGGTTCATTAGGTCATATTTGTACTGGCCTTATAAGACTCTGTTTTCTCTTTTAATCACCTAAATTAAAATTGTGCCTAACCAATCAGGATCCCACGCTGGGTGACTGTCTGAAATGCCCAAGGACACTAAGTGACTTGTCCAAGGTCACTCTGGTGATATTCATCATGGACAGGACTTGAGCTCAGCTCCTCTGACTCCCGGAACTAGCGTTCTTTTCACCATAACTCGCCTCTTTTGCCCACAACTCCATACTGGCTTAAGGATGTACACATAGAAGCTCATGCACAGCCTTCTGGGAGGCGTACTAACAAGACTTTTTTCTCCAATGAAAAAAGCATAATTCTTGTTACCTAGTGTGTATGTAAATACCTATTTATTCCCTTTTTGAATGAGTAAGGTTTTCTTATCCTAGTGGTGAAGGGAATAAAGTCTTCCTTTGTCCAATTTCCCTAAACTAACTTTTAGCCCCTAATGTCATAGGACCGTCCTATACAAATGTATACCCATGCTGTTATCACTGTCTCCAAGATTCACGTCCTATGACAGAGCTAGAAGAGATCTCAGACATCACCTAGTCCAACAGCCTTATTTTACAGATGAGAGAACTGAGGCCCAAATCAATTAAGTGACGTATCCAAGGTCACACAGGGAGTAAGGAGTAGAATTTGAACCCAGGTCTTCTGATTCCAAAACTAATACTTTTATACTATACAAGGCTTCACAGAATGACAGAATCTTGACATTGAAAGGAACCACAAAGGCATCTAGTACACCCCATACCTGAACAAGAATTTGCTCTACTCCACCCTAAATGTGTTCATCTAGCCTCAGATAGAAGATTTCCAGTGATGAAGAAACAGCTGACTCCTGAGGCCACTCATTCTGCTTTTGGACAGCTCTAATTATAAAGAAGTTTTTCCTTTTATCGATCTCAAATCTACTTTTCTGTAACTTCCACCTTTTGCTCCTACTTCTATCCTCTGGGGCTGGGCAGAACAAGGCTAATCCCTCTTCTTCATGACAGCCCCCTAAACAGCTTCACCATGTAAACTGTCATTCATCATGGGGATCTGTAGCCCTGACTTGGGTGGTTTATACTGGGGCTATGGTGTGGTAGCCACTGGATTGTGTTTGCTTTTAAAATTTCTGTTCCTTGAGGGGGTTAGTTAATGTTGCTGTCTTCTCCCTGAAGGTCTCTGACTTGAGCTTCTATGTCTAGTATGAGATGGGAGGAGATCTCTCCTATCTCCTGGAGTTGAAAAATGGTGGCCTCGGGGTAGATGATGAGCCAAATGCACTATTATATTCATTGCATCTTATTCTTTTTACACCTGAGAGCACAGAAAGCTTCCAAACTTTCAGACAGACAAGTGACAAGCATCTGTTGTCTTTTCCAAAATGAAGAAAATAATTTTTCACTGGCTGAAGTGTGTAGGCTGAATCTTGGCTCCAGTCAGCTCTCTCTCAAGTCAAGTCATCAAATCAAGAGTAATTTACTATGTGCCACACCAGTAGCCAGAGAGGGGATCGGGTAAGAGAGCTCAGCGCAGCTAACCCCACCAGTGGAAAATTCAGCTCAGTCCAACAGCATTTATTAAGTGCTTAATATGTCCAAGAAGCTAGGGTGGATACAATCCCTATCCTCAAGGACCTTACATTCAAAGAACTCAAAATGCTTGTCCTACTGATTGGAAGGAAACATGTAACTGTAGAACCACAGAGGGCTAGAGAGCAGAACAGAAGCTTCTTGAAGGCAGAGACTATTTCCTTTTTGTCTTTGTATCCCTGACTTCTACCTAATAATGTCTTATGGAGAACAGGCACTTAATAAGTGTTTCTTGAATCAAAATTAATTGGGCTAGAATGCATCTTAGATATCATTCATACATCTATACATATAAAATAGAGGATGGTATTGCATTATACCCCACCAACCTTAGGAGGACTCTCTGTTCTTCACACTTAAAGAATTATTTCCAGTGGAATAAAGGGGTCATGCATGATTGAATTGCTTTTGAAAAATTGAATGTTTCCTTCCATGTGCCCTGTGCATTTCGCATACTACTACTAGCCTCTGTTTGCTGACCCAAACTCTAAGTCAAGGGTCTTAACCTTTTTTGTGTGACATGGACACTTTTTCAAGTCTGATGAAGCAGACCTATTGACTCCTTTTTGGAAAAAGGAAAAGTTCAATTTCAGTTAGTGATTAGTCAGTAAACATTTATTAAGCATCTACTGTATACCAGGCATTGTGCTACATGCTGGAGACACAAATAAAGGTAAAAGTTAGTCTCTGTTCTCAAGGAGCTCACAGTCTAAAGGGAAGAATAACTATGTCTAACAAGCTATTTATAAGATAAATTGGAAATAATCAATAGAAGGAAGGCACTAGAATGAAGAGGAATCAGGAAAGGATTATTATAGAAGATCTGAGTTAATGAAAATAAAGATGTAATTTTCCCCCCGTAAGGTCACAGACCCCCAGAAATCTATCTACAGACCCCTGAGGGTCCTTGGACCCCAATTAAGAATACCTGCTTTATTACCTCCTCCAAAACAAAAGCAAAGAAAAAAATAAAAAGTAAAATTTAAAAATTTTTAGAAAGGGGCAAGTAGGTGGAGCAGTGAAGAAAGTGCCTGCCTTGGAGTCAGGAGGACCTGAGTTCAAATGTGACCTCAGATACTTCACACAAAAAAACTAACCATGTGACCTTGGGCAAGTTACTTAATCCCAATTGCCCTACCTTGCCCCCTCCAAAAAAAAAGCAAAAAATAAAAGAATACCTGCTTTACTGGGTTCCATTCCCAGTAAAGTATATATATTCTTCAATTTTGGCTTCAAGGTCTTCCAACAGTTAATTTTTTCCGATAAAACTTTCCTCGTCTTTCCTTCTCACTTCTCTCATTACCTTTCTTCCACTTAGGTCAGATTATTTTAAACTGCTTTTCCTGCTCCTCCTTTTCCTGACTTTAAACATTTTTCTAAGCCGTTCCTTGTTCTGAAACAATTCTCTCCTCATTTTCCAACTAATCATTCTTAATTCCCTCCCCACCCCTCAAATCTTACAATCTTTCCTATGAACATCAAATCTTTGTTGAGGTCCTACTGAGTGCCAGCTTCTGTCTTAGGTGAGGACTTTTCACTTCCCCTAGTGGGATTGGAACAGATATAAAGGTATATTTTCTCTTGGCTTTGCCATTGTAAGTTGATCCTTTCCTTCCCTAACAGGAGAGGCCTAGGCGAACAACTCAAGCCCAGATCGTAAGATAACAGCTAAGATGTTATCCTTGTCTTTCCTTTGTCTGTCCTTATCTTTATGAAAATTCAGACTTCTCGGGCAGATTGAGACCGTGTCTTTCCTATATTTTGAAGCCTAGGGACTTTGGGACTATGTGATCAATAAACATTAATTAGTGATGATATTCCTGCTCCCTGACACCAAAGCCCACTTTCCAACACCAGTATTCTCTGGGTGGTGCTACTAGGCCGCAAATCATGTAACACCACGATGTCAGAAAAATCAAAATTGTGGGTAACCCAAAAGGCACTGGGTAGAAGAAGCTCAGCAGGTTTAAATAGCCCATAGCATCCTTGTGGCTCATATGTAGGAAGTGGCAGAAGAGACAAGATTAAGGACATAGATGCCCAGAGGAGAGAGGTCAGTCATGCTTTAAGATTGGGATCAAGACAATCCAAGCATCACATGGTTATTTGTGAGATATTAAAAGGCAAAGAGCAGGAGTTCTTAACCTGGATGAGGGAAGGGTCTAGGAGCTTTTTAAAAAAATTCTAATAATTGTGCTTCAAAATAACTGGTTTCCTTTGTAATCCTATATACTTTATTCTATGCTTTAAGGAAACATGATTTTGAGAAGTCAGTAGTTTTCATCAAACTGCCAAAGTGGGCCATGACACAAAAGGTTAACAACCTCTTTGTCTGGAGGAGGGCCTTGGTATTTGAGGTAGCCACCATCTTGAAGGAAGTAGATGAAAGTAACACAGGCTCCAAGGGCAGGAAGGAGTCCTAATCTACTGTGATGGAGGGAATGCCTTCATTCCACTGAATTATGGAAATCAGTTCCTGCTCTCAGGGTTGGGCCTTTTCAAGGGTCCTCACACTTAGTTTGCCAGCTAAATGCTCAGAGAAATCAAGGACCTATATATAAAGGAGAAGGGATGTAAAAGAATGTGTTCTCAGGATTTGCCGTTGCAGGTATTCTTGGCCGGTAGTTCACAAATCCCTGTAAATACTCACAGATTAGTCACCTGAAACCCCAAACTGTAAAAGGAATTAATTGAAACAGCTATCGAACTGAGGAGGTTTTGCCTGAGTAAATATTTTCCATTTTGAACTCTAATACATTCATTTGATAATCCTAAATGCAGTTTTGTTAATTTAGGGACAGTTCCACGAAAAATAAATCTATTCCATTAGGAACTGTCACCAGTGTAAGAGGATTTGGTTTCTCATTTTATGATTTCTTTCAAAGGAAATTTATTCTGGCAATAGATTTAATGATTCTTTGCTAACTCTCTAGCGGAGCTCCCTTGCTGTAGAAGGATCACAATGAAATACTTCAGGCTTTTTGTTAGGCGTAGACATTCCCTGCTGCTGGTAATGACATCCTTCTCCTCATTGTCTCTCTGAAATCCTTCAGTTTTGTGTCATTTACCCTGTCAGCACCTTCTTCAGTTGAACCTCACAGCCATAACCTCCCAGGATATTGGACAAAAATTTGGAAAAATGACATGCAATTTCCAGCACGTTCTGTTCCGTTTTTTATCTCCATAGAAGCTGTTGTAATAGTCCCTTGGTAGCCCAGAAAGGAAACATGGGTAACTTGTTCCATTAATAATCAATCAATCAATCAAGAAGCATTTATTAGAGGCTTGCTCCATGCCAGGCACTGTGCCAAGTACCAAGGATAAAAAAACAAAAATAAAAGAGCCCCTTTCTTTTGGGGGATACTTGCACATATAATCACATGCAATGTGGACTGTGTATGCCACCTCCCATCTCCCCTTGCTGGGCTTCTCAACCTGACAGGCTAGGGCTACCGCATCACCAAGCTTGCCAACACTGAAGGTTGGGCAGCCAGTGCTGTGCCAGTACAAATCATGAAAACTGAACTTTCTCATCACCTGCTTTCACCATCAGATTGCACTGTTACTTGTACCTGGACTCATTCTCCAATGGTTAGCACAGACCCAGCCTTTCTATTCTCTTCATCCTTGTGATACTGAACCCCGGAATGCCAAAGAATAAACCTCACCCCCCAACCTCAATTGCTCCCTCCGTCATGCCTATTTCCTATCTTCTCACTTCTCCCTTAGTTCTTAACCCCTTGCAGTCTGGCTTCCGACTTTTATCATCCAAGTGAAATGGCTCTCTTTAGTTACCAATGATTTTTAAAAGGCCAAATCTAATGACTTCTTCTCTATTCTCATCCTTGACAGTTTCTCTGCAGCTTTAAATGCTGTTGACCACTTTCTTCTCCTGGATACTCTTATTTCTCTGGGTTATTGTGACTTTATTCTCTCTTGATTTTCTTCCTATTTCTCTAACTGCTTTTTCTCAATCTCTCTCTTTTTCTTCTCCCATTTCCATTCTGGCTCAGTCTTGACTTAATGGACTTCAAAGACCATGTTAACTGCTTTGGCTGTCTCGCCTTGGAACTTACAACAGTCCCTGCAGGCATCTTACTCTGGAATGTCCTTTCCCCAGACTGGTCCCTTTCTTTCACTGGTAAATTCCTCCTGGGGCTTCCATTTTGTGGAGAGGTCACCCTGGACAGGCTTCATTCCCCTCTTGGCTCCAGTCCTGATTTCTAGGCTTCAGTATTCCATTTTCCTTTGTTCCTTTTTTCTTGGCTTTTCCTCATGTCAGGGATGCTTTTCTTCCCACCCTTTGGCTCTTAGAATCTCTGGGTTCCTTTAAAGACTTAACTCTTCCAGGAGGCTTTTCCTCCTCTTTCCTTTTCCAGCTGCTATTACCCAACTCCCCCTTAGGTTACTATTCATCTCTTTTGTATCCAGTGAGATAATAATTGTAAAGCTGGCACATAGTAGGCATCATATAAATGCTATTTTAAAATATTTATATACGTTGTCTCCTCCATTAGAAAGGAAGCTTCTTGAGGAAAGGAGATGTTTTTGCTTTATCTTTGTATCCTCAGAACCTGCAACAGTGTCTGACAAATAGTGAGTGCTTAAAAATGCTTATTGATTATTTGTAAAATGAATGCAAAATAATTTTCAGGGGCAATGGGAGGAGGTACATGTAGATGGCACATAGTAATGTTTATTGGTTGATGGGATTTCAAATTCAGAAAAGCCTCACTGAGGAGGTATTAACTGGATTGAATTTGGCAGGAAGTTAGGGGTGTTAAGAGGCAGAAGTAAAGCATACATTTCAGGCACAGAGGTCATCCTATGAAAAGGCACGGAGAAGGGAAAAGGAACGTTGTATGTGAAGAACTCCAAATAAGCAATATGGTTTGATGGTAGAGAGTAGAGGTGGTGCATAAATTTGGTTTACTTGCATTAATAAAGAGGTTATGTTGCAATGATATCAGTGCTAGAAACTTTGCTGTTAGAAGGGGGCATCTAGTCTACCAGAAAGAACTCTGGGTAAGGAATCAGGATGCCTGTATTGTCCCTGACCTGCTACTAGCTGTTTGACCTTGGGAAAATCACTTTCCCTTTCATCATTTCTTATGACACACTAGTTACTATTCCATTACATTTATACGCCATAACTTTGTGTTTAGCCACAATCAATTTAGCCAATTGATGGGCACATCCCTCTCTTTAGTTTCTAGTTCTTTGCTATTCCAAAAAAAATCACTTTAAATATTTTTGTACAAATTAGTTTTTTCTCTCTTTCATTGATTTTTTTGGGGGGAGGTGGGGGGCGGAACAGGCCTGGTAGTGGTATCCCTGAGTCAAAGGGCACGTACAGTTTAGTAGGCACAGTTCTCAGTGACTTTCCAGAATATTGAGTCCAATTCATAGCTCCACTAGCAACATGTTGCTGTGCCTGCTTTCCTGCAGCCCCTCCAGCATGTCATTTTCCTTTCTTTTGTCAGCTTTGCCAGTTTGCTGGGTGTGGGGGAGTACCTCAGAGTGACTTTAATTTACATTTCTCTAAGTATTAGTGATTTAAAGCATTTTTTCATATGCATTGCAAACCTTAAAGTTCTATAAATGCTACCTGTTATAATTATAATTATATGGCTATTGATAGCTTTTAAAAGCTTATAGTAATGTAATGTTGTACTGGATGGGGCTTAGGACATGATTTGCATAATTGATGGCTCAAAACGCTGGTCCTGGGGAAAGAGAAGGAGGACTCAAGAGCCTGAATTCCTAGAGATTTTGGGAGACCTATGTTATATCTGAATCTATGTAAAAAACAACTTAGGGCCAACAGAAGCTATAACTGTTACAGTTATTTCTATACCATCTGGCCTCTATAATTCTATTCCCCCATTTTAAAGTATATAAAGATGTATTTGCTTTTTAGGATTTTTGTAACTGAAAATGCTAACCTTTCTCTGTGAAGGTAAATGAATTGCTATTGCTTGCTAGAGAATGCATGCATGCATATGCAACTATATTAGTAAATTGACATTCTACTACCAGTAGTTTTCTGAATTACTTTTCCTCTTCATCCCTTCCTCCCTCTTTAGTGGGGCATTCATAGAATCAAAGAGGAAAACTCTAGCTCCCTCAAGCAAAGGCGTTACTATTCTGCCTTGAAGCGAAAGTCTCTAAGCCATTCCCTTTGGCATTAATCAATCTAGTTAGTGACGGACTGGGTGACAAAGTTAGGGTACTTTTTATCATCTTTTGCTCACCTATGCAATTTCATTCTTTCGCCTTATGTCCTTTAACTGCTGCGAAGATCTCGTTTCCAAAACTGTGATAATGCTCAACTCTGTATGTTATTTTTTTGTAACCCCCTTGTTGTAAAAACAACTGATTGCCACATCCTAAGCCCTAGGAAGGATCATCCCTCTGACCCCACTCTCACTATGCTTCAGCCAATCAGTGCTCTAGAATCTCTGGAAATTTAAAAAAAAATGAAAACCTCTATAGTGTGTTCTGAGATGGGATCTTTTTTGGACTGAAAAAAAAAAAGGAAATCCTATAAGCCATGCTAGAGGGGTAAAGGGTAGGTGGGTGGGGGGACTTGCTACCTTTGATACTAATACCTGTGTATTATACCTGTGGCTTTGAGCTGCCAATTCCCCTTGTTCCCAGCTATCTTTGCTGCTGCAACCCACCAAAACCTCTGGGATTTACAATCTACTTCTTCCCATTTGCCACTCTGGGATTCAATGCACTTTCTTTTCCTTCACCCCCTTTACCCTCACTGGTCTATATAAGACTACATGTTTCTGTGTCCCCTGATATATGGTGGAGACACAACTCAAGACAAAAACCTGATGAATATCTCGTCTTACCTGTCCTGAGATCTCTCTTGGTTATGAAGAATATTCTTCTATAAACCTCATTATAAGATCCATAAACTTTATATGTTTGACTTACTTTCATTTTCCCTGGGTATAGAAGGTGAGTTTATCAGGAAAAAAAACCCATTTATTTTAGAGGGCAGTTGCTACTAAATGTAGGAAGTAACATGAATATAGAAGAATCTGATCAGTCCTCATCTTCAATTTATCTTCTATAAACCTCGAGTAACCTTGATTTATTTGGAAAAAGGAATAGAGCACTAAAGCATAGGCATAGGGATATATTCCTCGTGGGTCCTGCCTCTTTCCCTTGATTCTAGGAGAGGTAAACTAGAACTCCCTAAACCTCTTGACAGCTTTCAAGATGGTCTCAAAGCAGGACCTCCCCTCCTTTCTATTGACCAAAACTTGGAAATTCAGATATCAGAGAATTTTCACTCCCCCTGCCTCTCCATCTAGGGCCCATGGCCCTTGACATGCCTATGAGAGACTTGTCCCTGAGATATCCACTTCTTTTTCCCTCTTGGTTACTGCAACCATTGGCCCCTTGGTGAAGAGGCAAGAACTTTTTTCCCCAGGACCCTTCTATGCCCAGGCCAATCTTACTTAGAGGAGGTTTATTCCCAAGCACTTGTTAATCTTGTGATCCCTATATTCATATTTTAAACTAGAGAGCCAGAAAGATTAGGGGGATTAAAGAATTCTATTATAGATTTTTCTACTTTGGATTTTTAGACCTGGGAATGAATGAAAAATCACTTATTTAGTACATACTATATCACAGGTGATGTGCTGAGTACTAGGGCTACAAATATAAAAAAGCAACACAGTTCTTGCTTTCAAGGAGCTTACATTCTAATAGAGGGAGAAAATAAAGCATATATGATTAGCCAGGTTATAGTGAAATCACAGGAATGTTGAGTGGAGCTGGCCTGATGAGGAAAAGGCTCAGTATGTTGAAATGGGGAATCTTGAGGCACTGCTCACCCCCAAATCTGCCCCTGTTGTCAGTTTTTCTTTTCTCCCTGCTTCCAGAGAGTCACCAAGAGACCTTCTCCCTCTTTTCCTTTGTCATTGATATCATGCCCTCTTTCTCCTCTCTCTGAGGAGTCCAGTCCAAGAAGCAGAAAAGCAAAGAACAAACTTATTTTTACTTCAAAAAGGTGAAAGAGGGTTTAGGGAAAGGGGACTTGATATATCACAGTTTCAGAAAATAAGCTGTTTGTTCAGTTCCAGTCCCTCTTGGTTCCTAAATTAGTCTTTGTCTTAATTTCCTGGCTGGTCCCAGGGGATTTCTCTGTTCTCAAATTGCCAGCATCTGATCTCCACTGCCATCCCCTCCTGCAATACCTGCTGCTCCCTTATTTCTCCTCTTGGGAATCCCAATATAGCCAGAGCCTAGAGGTCAAGGTCTCCTTAACATCAACTACTTTGTGGGAATACAATGCCGTCACTGTTCTTGCGAGGGAATAGATTTATTATAATCTAAAGAACCTTCATTCTTCATTTACATTAGATGGCCCCATTTCAGAACCTTTCCAGTCTTGCTCAAGTGGGAGGGAAAAAGACAGGAAGTGGAAATCACAAAAAGAAGGTAGCAGCCTCTGGGACTGTGTGCTTGGTTTAAACCTCTCCAGTAATTCTGGTCTGTCTCCTTTCAGAGTCAGCATCCACCAAATGCCAAAATAGCCTCTTTAAAGCATAAGTTGCTCCCGACTGAGAGAGACTTCAATGACTCCCCATTTCCTCCCCCTCCTCAGCTTGGTGTTTAAAGCTGTTCACTCTCAGACTCTAGCCTGTTCCCAGGACTATCAATCCACTTCTTGTATTATGAATTTAAATTTTTTTTTGCTTTTTTTTTTGGAGGGGGGAAGGTACAGCAATTGGGGTTAAGTGACTTGCCCAAGGTCACACAGTTTTGTGTTAAGTGTCTGATGTCGGATTTGAACTCAGGTCCTCCTGACTCCAGGGCTGGTGCTCTATTCACTGCGCCACCTAGCAGTGCTGCTAAGTTTTAATTTTTAAAAAGGTTCTTTTTTTTATTGTGACCTTCACAATCATCAGTATCCACCAAGATTTCAATATATGTATAAAAAAGAACAAAAGGCTTGCATATAAACCATGCACCCTCTTCTGCAGTTTGTTTAGAAAGAAAGCATGTTATACATAATTTAACAAGGTAGTAACAAAACTGCCTTCTCCTTTTGAACTTTTCCCTTTCTCTTCTGTGTTGGAAATGTTTTATTGAAGCTCTTTTTTTTTGCATATCACTCCCCACTGTGACTTACTACCTCTACTCTCCTTTAGTAGAAAGTCCTGCTTTCTAACGATTCTGTAACAGTTCAGTAAAACAAGGTCCACCCTGGCCATATGTGAGAGTACACACCTCATTTGGCATCTCCAGTGCATTAGGAAAATGAGCAGAACACTAAGAATGGAAAGAGAAACAACAATTAAAGGCCGTGTGCTCTGTGTCCCCGCCAAGCTGGCCTTTTTCCCCTTCCCTGAATTTGTTAACCTGTCTCCCATCACCGGGCCTTTGTGTGCCTGGAATGCCCTCCCTTTTCACCTCTGAATCTCAGGATTCCTCACTCCCTTCCAGGCTCAGGGCATGTACCATCTCAAACAGGAAGCTTCCTCTGGGTAATCATAGCTATGCTTCTCTGGTCCTGCCTGCCCTCTGCTGGAATGTGAACTTCTTGAGGGCAAGGGACTATTTTTCATTTGACTTTAGTCCTACTGCCCTGTACATAGTAAGAGCTTACCAAATGCTTTCTGGATTGGTTTTTTTTTTAAAGCTACTGGAAGTGATTATTATATATTGACTGCTAAGAGTCCTACAACCTCAGTTATTGTAAACTAGGTGCTGAGATGGAAGAGAGGGACCATTGAATCACAGATTTTATAGCTGAGTCACAGATATGTCCATTCCAGCACATTAAGTACCTAGAATATCTTGGCCAAAGAGATCTTGGTCTGAAAGAGTATCTGTGACTTCCAAAGCCTTAGCCAGGGGTGGGGAATCTGCAGTCTTGAGGTCACATATAGTCATCTAGGTCCGTTGGTGTGGCTTTTTGACCGAGTCCAAGTTTTAAAGAACAAATCCTTTTGTTAAGGGGATTTGTTTTGTGAAGTTTGGATTTAGTCAAAGGGACATACTTGAGGACCTAGAGGGATGCACGTGATCTTAAAGCTGCAGATTCCCCACCCCTGTAGACACTAGGAGAATCTGGCTTAGAAATATTAAAGTCTAACAACTGTACCAAGTTTATGAGAGGGACGTGAAAAGGAATGAATCAGGAACTTCCTCTTTTTAAAAAAAATTATTTTACTTATTTTTAATATTCATTAAAAAATTGAGTTCCAAATTCTCTCCTTCCCTTCTACCTCCACATCCATTGAGAATATTGATATCAATTATATCTGTGAAGTCATGCAAAACATTTCTATATTAGTCATGTTGCAAAAAAACCCAATAAAAACTAGAAACATGAAGAAAGTGAAATAAGTACACTTCAGTCTGTACTGAGAGTTCATAAGTTCTCTCTCTGTAGTTAGATAGCAATGCCTTGGATTACTATATTGATCAGAGTAACCTAGTCTTTCATTGTTGATCATTATTTACAGTATTGCTGTTATTGTGTACAAATGTTCTCCTGGTTCTACTCACTTCACTTTGCATCAGTTCATAGTCTTCTCACAACCCAGATCTCTTAACCCTTATCCTTCTTTCAACTATATACCACACGGCCTCTCACAGTGCTGTTACTGACACTCTCCAGCACAGCAAAGAGGACAGTCCTTCCATGGGGAAAAGAGATAGCTCTATTTGTCTGTAGAGTTAGGAATATATTCGGTACCTCTCACTGTGCAGATCCTGCTCAGTGTTCCTGGGCTATGTTTGGCGAGGTCCCAATAGTGACGCCATCACCCACAATTTTTTCTGTCTGATGGTTTTTCTCCTTCCTTTTCTCCTTCCTCCTTCCTCCCTCCCTCCCTTCCTTCTTCCTTCCTTCCTTACTTTTTCACCACATTTTTCATTCATTTGTGATTTATTGACTACCTATTGTATTCCTATTCTTGTGCCAGACATTGTAAGGGACAGAAGAACAGCCCTTTGGGGAGCCCCACACTCTTAACTGGGGTGGTAAGATTCACAGACAGGAGCAGATCTATGATAATGATAAGGGAGCCGTACAAACTCTCACAGTAGTAAGAGGAGTTAGTGGAGGAAGGTCAGTATGAGCCCAACAATGGGTTGGGCTTCATGGAAAGAGATGAAATTTGCATGGTGATTGCTTTGATTCTTCATTTCTCTCCCTCTATGCCCCTTTGCCTCTGCAAGTGATGTCCTTACAGCAAAGGGGACCAAGTGAGTGAGTAACACAAGTTCAGTGCATACCCTCCTGATGGTGCTGACTCCTCATTCTATAGGAAGCTTTTGTTGGTCCCTCCAACAGCTGGCACCCTCCCTCCCTGCTTCCCTATTTAACCATGCTGCATTTATATGCATTTATTCCATATATATTTAAACATATATATATAGATATACTTAAATCTATCTCTCCAATTAGGTAGGAATTCTTTCTTGTTCTTTGTGTTTGCATCTTCAAGTTCTATCACAGTGCCCAGGACAGAATAGGTGCTTAATAAATTCTTGATCAATTGATCAAGGTAGTATACCCCTGGCACCCACTCTTACCTCTTTACCACAAGAACATCCACTGATGCACTCACATACACACTGAAATCAACAGTAAGTCATGTGCCTGTGCACACAGAGATCTGGGCACCTGGTATTCGTGTAAAGAATTAATCTTCGGGGGCGGAGCCAAGATGGCGGCGTAGAAGCAGCAACATATCGCAGCTCTCACATAGCCACCCCAAAATACCCATAAAATAGGACTCTAAACCAATCCTGGAACTCCAAAACGCACACAAAGATACTTCCCACTAAAGTCAGCTCGGCTACGAGGAACCATATCAGCACTGCGAACCGAAACCAGCCTGGCCTGA
>CM053582.1:542405665-542426616 GCA_028627135.1 Pseudochirops cupreus
TCTCTCTCTCTCTCTCTCTCTCTCTCTCTGTCTCTCTCTCTCCTTACCTCTCTCCCTCCTCTCTCTCTCCCTCTCTCTCCTTTCCTTTTCCCTTCCTTACTCTCTTTTCTCCCTCTGAGTCCCCATCTCTCCACCCTCCCATTGTGTCTCCTTCCCCCCCAACTCTTCTCCTTTATCTCCCCCCTCAGACACCTTCCTTTTTTTGTTTCCTTCCTCTCCTTTACTTCTGTCTCCATTTTCTTCTCTGCTCCTCTCCCCTCCCTCCCTCCTTGCCCCTCTTCCCTTCTCTCCCACCTTCTCATGTCTCTTCCTCTCCCTCCCTCCCACCCCCCTGCCTTCTTCCCCTCCCCCACTTACCTCCCCTCCCCCTTCCGGCTGACACAGACTTGCTGCTCCAGCAGATTTCCTGGGGTGGGAGCAGAGGAATCAATGACACCGTGCTCATTGAAAGCCTGTGGGAAAAGCTGCCCTGTACCTTCCTGACACCAGGAATAAATGATTCAGTGAAAAGAAAATCACTCAAATGAGGCTGGAATTACCCACTGGAGAGATATTTCATCTTGAGGAATTGCACAGGCTGCCCCAGCCATCCCTGGGCTCTAAACCACCTGCCAGGCCTTCGGCAGTGAAAGGTCAAAGTCCGTGGGATCTGGACGATGGCTGCCTGGCTTGGATACTCACCCCCAGCATGTCCAGCCAACCCGCCCGGATCCAGAGGGACCACCCGGAGCCGGCTGAAGCCCCAGCTCTGCCCCCCAGGCATAACGGACTGGAGAGGCGGCCTAGGCCACTAACGCTACAAACCAGGGAACCAGCCTTTGCTATTTAGTACGTGGATGACTTTGGAAAGGCCGCTGCGCCTCTGGGAGCTTCAGACCCTTATCTGTAAAGCAGGGCATCCACACCCGGGAAAAGAACTCTGGAGTCTAAACACAGCTCTAAGCACACGGCTTGCTTTCCTTTTTTGTTTGTTTTGTTTCTTCTTTTTCATGGTTTCTCTCGTTGGTTCTAATTCTTCTTTACGATATGACTAAGGAGAAAATATGTTTAATATGAATGTATATGTAGAGCCTATATCAGATTGCTCACCGACTTGGGGAGAAGGGCAGGAGGTGGAGAAAATCTAATCAAAATCTTAATAGAAGTGAATATTAAAAACCGAAAATAAATTATTTTTAAAAAGAGGGTTAAATTGAATAGCCACTGAGGTCTTCTAGCTTTAGCTCTTTAAAAACAACTACACACTTTGTCCTTCTCCTCCGAGGGTGATGAAAGATGGCGTGTTGGTTTTTCTGAATGCTTGTCTTCCTCTTCCTTGTTTAATTTTTGTCACTGGGTAGGGGAGGGATACATTCAGAAATTAAGATAATATAAGAATAAAAGATGTCAATTAAAATATGATCCAAAAACAATGGGAGGGAAGGTGGGAGGAACCCTCTGGTGCCCTGTTAACTGTGAAATACAAAGTCCTCCAAACAGCAACTTTCAGAGTAGGAAGTACAGCAGCTGAAAGCCGATCTTTGTGATTTGTTGGGTAGGGGGTGGATAAGAGTGTATTTTCTTTTACTTTTAGACCAGAGAACAGTTTCCTTCCCGCTCTGGTTGACTGACAAGACTGAAAGGGCCATGACTGAGTCCAAACGTGCTCGTGTTTACTCAGACTAGGAAGATAATGATCCCATTTGGGGGAATATTTGAAAATGTCAGTCTGAGAAGTCCTCTTTGATGCTCCTCTCCAGGACAGAGCACAAGTACTTCCCATTACACCAACCTTCTAAAGAATCCAGAGCTGTTGCAGTCAATGAAGAAACTGACGGGTCATCTAGTCCAACTTCTAGCCCAATGAAAGAATGTATTTTAATAATATCTGACATGTTTATTGTACTTTCAGTGCTTAAAATATATTATTTCATCTGATCTTTACAAGAAACCTGTGAGATTAGAGATGTAATATTATTATGCCCATTTCACAGACAAAATTGAGGCTCAGAGAGGTATCCAGCACCACACAGCATGTATCTGATAAAGGGTCAGACCCAGGCCTTCCCACCACCATGTCTGACCTTCCTCCACTATGCCATGTCTGCCTATACAACATCCTGAATGAATGAATGAAAAAAGAATTTAACTGTTTACTACATACAAATCACTACCCTATGTGTTGAAGATAAAGATAGAAAGGCAACAAAATCCCTGTTCACAAGGACTCACATCCAGCACCTACTGGGATACCTTTAGCATCTGAGAACTCACTTCCAATGAAGCAGTCAGGCCCATTAGGCAATTGCTAGAAGTGTGAGGAATCTCTTACTCCGAAGTTCAAATACATCTCCCTTAGCCATAGTGTCGTCTTTGTGTGAGTGGGTGAGAAAACAGAGTGGGAGTCTATGACTGTCCCAAGTTCAGATACCTAGAGTTTCAGCTGAGGAATAGGTGGTGATTTGGTCAAGTTCTTACTTCAGCTCAGAAAGAATCTAAACTAAGATTAATATCTTGACTTCCTAATCTCTAAGAAAGACTGTAACTGTCCCCTGCTCCTGGACATAGGGTAAAAGCAAAGGATAGTTGACAAACAACTCACATGTTTCACTGTCAAGATGGTGCAAGGAAGGCTCCCAGCACATTGGGTAGACCACTTGTACTGGACTCATGGGAGGACATGGACGAGAATTGCAGCATACATTGGAGAATGAGTTCTCAAAAGAAGAATTGAAAATTATTAACAGTCATAGAAAAGGATGCTCCAAATCACTAATAATAAGAGAAGTAAAACTCAAAATAACTCTGAAATTTCGCCCTACACTCTGCAAATTGGCAAAGATAACAAAAGATGAGAATGGTCAGTGGTGGAGGGGTTATAAAAAGACAGACACACTAATATACTATCAGGGAACTGTGAGTTGAGCTAGCCATTCTAGAAAGCAATTTGGGATTGTGCTAAGAAAGTAGCTAAAATATTCATGTGTTTTGACCAAAAGATCCTACTGCTAGGCACAGGATTATTGGATCATAGATTTAGGGCTAGAAGAGAACATAGAGGTTACCAAGTAGAAGCCTTTCATTTTACAAATGAGGAAACTGAGGCATAGGGATGTTAAGTGACCTGCCCAGGATCATAAAGGTCATAAATATCTGATGCAAGATTTGAACCTGAGGTCTTTCTAACTCCAAATCTCATATCCCTTCCCTTACATGATGCTACCTTGAGCTATACTCCATATATCACCAAGAAAGCAAAAAACTATTCATAGCAGCATGAGACACAATATGGAAAAATGGACAGAGAACTTACCTTTGAACCAAGAAGATGTAGATTTAAGTCTCATATCTGATACCATATTGACTGTGTGACCCTGGGCAGATCATTTGCCCTCTCGGTGAGGATAAGGTGTTGAGGGGCTGTCCTCATCCTAGGATTCCTTATATCATTGAAATCACAGGTTCAGTCCCTATTGCTGCTCCTATCAGCACTTTTTGTGGTAGCAAATAACTGGAAGCAAAGTCAATGCCAATCAATTAGAGCACGGTCAAATGAATTGTGGTGTATGAGTACAATATGTTACTGCACCATCATACATGATAAATACGGAGAATTCAGAGAAGCACAGGAAGATTAATTATGAACTGATGCAAATGGAAATAAACAGAACCAAAAGGACATTCTACAGTGATTCTAGCAATGTAAATGGATAGAACAATAACACAGAAAAAGGAAACTGTAATTATAATGATCAAGCTCGACTTTGAAGAAGTCTTGAAAAAAGGCACCTTCCTCCATGCCATGCAGAGTTAGGGGTCTAGGGTTGTGGAATGTTACATATGTGATCAGATGTGGTTGATATGCTGATTGCTTTTGCTGACTTTTTTTTTCTTTCTTTTTTGTTATAAGGGAAGGATCAGTGTGAAGGGGAGTTATATTCAACCTATAGAGGGTTATATTTAGAAAGTAAAGTGAGATAGATAGATAGATAGATAGATAGATAGATAGATAGATAGATATGGATGGAGGAAGGAAGGGAGGGAGAGAGGGAGGAAGGAAGAAGGGAAGGAAGGAAAGAAGGAAGGAAGGAAGGAAGGAAGGAAGGAAGGAAGGAAGGAAGGAAGGAAAGAAGAAAGGAAGGAAGGAAGGAAAGAAGGAAGGAAGGAAGGAAGGAAAGAAGGAAGGAAGGAAGGAAGGAAGGAAAGAAGGAAGGAATAATTTTTTTAACAATGGACAGGCTCAGATCAGTTTCCATCTGTGTCCTTGGACAGAGAACCCACATGGATTAGATCACAGCTTCAACAGAGTAGTAAGTATCCTCACTCTCTCCACTATTCCTTTCCTTTCCATAGAAAATGGAAACAATCAGGTTTTGGAGAAAGACATGCCCAGCTGCCCAGCCTGGAATGGACATTCAGAAAGAAGCCACTGCAGAAGCTGCTCTGTCTCTTTTTTCCCTCTTCCTCCCCCACAACTCACTCCATCCTCCTCTTCCTGGGCTCTGTACTGTCCAGCCCTGGTCCTCTGAGCCAAGTCAGCCAACACTGACAAATTATCTGGCAGTTTTTATAATGCAGACAAACATTCACCGGGGACTCTGATGAAACCACCAGCCTCATTTTCACTTGTGACTTTAGCCAGATTTGATTATGTACTGAAAGACTTTAATTTAGCCTGACCGTCATTATATTTGGCTTAAATATTGACAGTGAAGGAAGGGTGTAGAGGGAACCCTCTCTGGCTGGCCAGAACCCAAATAGCCCCCTATCCCCAAAGACCCATTTTAAGGTGTGTGGGTTACAAAAACAAGATTGCCCTGGGACACCACAGACAACATCGCACTCTGTGTCCTGTTCCATCTCAAACAACATGAAAAGGCACTTGGGGAGAGGCCCAAGCTGAGGGAGGGCAAAGCATATGAAATGGTTTTGAATGGGAGGATTGTACTCAACCCCCTTGAGCACTGACTGGAGCCTTGTCCTACAAGGAAAGGGGCAATTATGCCGATTTCCCTGCTGAGAATAAAATGGCCAGAAAGATGAATATTATTTTTAGTCTTGGGGTCCAGAACATAGTCTCCAATGCGGTTGTTCCTCTGAGTGATAAAGGCCCGTGTCATCACCGCTCACAGGCCGCTCTGTAAACATGTCCTCAGGCTTCTAACTCAGTGGCGCCCGTGTCATGGGCCAGAAACCGAGCCACAGAGGGCGACTAAATCTCACCCATGATCTTCCACCCTTTGGGACGGGGTATGAAAGTCCCATTATCGTGCATTTGGCCTCCATTCATTTTCCCTCTCCCAAACCCTCTTAATCCCTGCATTCACTGTTTCCTATTTTTCTTGCACACGGCTCACTTTGCAGATGTTTTTGCTGGCACATTGTCTCTCCCGTTAGATTGTAATCTCCTGGAGGGCAGGACCTGTCTTTTGACAATTTGTATCTCCAGCACTTAGCACAGGGCCTAGCACTTAATAAATGTTTATTAGTTGACTGATTATGATTATTATTAATAATAATCACAGGAAGGTTTAAATACATATATGAGGACATGGCTCTTTCAGTCTTGTGGGGGAAGGAGGTGCCCAGACACATGTGATTTCATCTTAATGGGAAACTCCCTATACAGAAACCACTTTGTACCAGTACAGATGGGCACTTGAGGTATAACTTAAAGTCTTAGAGACATGCCAAAAACATTGGGAGCTTGAGTGGCTTGTCAGTGTCACACGGCTAAGTGTTTGTCAAACAAGGACCTGAACTTGGGCTTTCTTGACTCCAAGGCCAACAGTCTACCCACTAAGTCACACTGCCTCGTACAATGACACTACCACTACTACTTTTGTTGTTGCTCAGTCACATCCAGCTCTTCATGACCCCATTTGGGGTTTTCTTGGCAAAGATACTAGAGTGGTTTGCCGTTTCCTCCTCCAACTCATTTCACAGAGGAGAAAATTGAGGCAAACAGGGTAAAGTGACCACCCCAAGGCCACATAGCTAGTAAATGTCTGAGGCTAGATCTGAACTCTGGAAGATGAGTCTTCCTGACTCTAGATCCAGGGTTCTATCCACTGCACCACCTAGCTGCCTATCACTAGTAGTAGTAGTAGTAGTAGTAGTAGTAGTAGTAGTAGTAGTAGTAGTAGTAGTAGTAGTGGTAGTAGTGGTGGTCGTGGTGGTCATGGTAGTGGTAGTAATAATCACTGATATTTATATAAAATTTAAAGTTTGCAAATGAATGATTGAAAAAGCATTTATTAAGTGCTTATTGTATTCTGGGTGCTGTGCTAAGTGACAGAGATACAAATAAGAAAGCAAAACAATTCCTCCCCTCAAGGAGCTTATATTCTAAAAGGAGAAAACAACACATATGGGATGTGGCCTGGGAGGGGGTGTTTGGGTCTGGAAAGTCTGGGAAGATGAGTCGAATCACAAGACAATTGATTGACATGTCCAGGGGTGGAGAACCTGAGATCTCAAGGCAACAAGTGGTCCTCTAGATCCTCAAGTGTAGCCCTTTAACTGAATCCAAACTTCACAGGAGTGAAACTTCCCTTAATAAAAGGATTTGTTCTGTAACTTGCTCTCAGTCAAAAGACCACACCCAAGGACCTAGAGGGCCACATGGGGCCTCTAGGTCATAGGTTACCCACCACTGGACATGGCCTTCCTGAGAACTGCCTTGATTAGTATCTCTAGAACTTCAGGTAGAAGTGAGATAGACGGATGACTCCCCAATAGCTAGGCATGAAATGGTAAGGCTGGAGAGCAGAGTGAAGGATGTGGGTAAGATATGGCTAAAGAAGGTAACCTCTCACCTGTCAGGGCCCCATCAAGGGCCCTAGGCCAGTTAAGAGGTGAAAGGCAACATGGCGGGCCACTAGAGAGTTTACAGCATGCTTCATATGCTGTTGCAGTGGTGGTCTTTCTGATTCCAGGCCCCATGCTCTATCCATTGTACCACTCAGGTGCCCTGATCTTATTTTAGCCTCTCAAAAACCCTGTGACCTGATCAGAACTGGTTATCATCCCCTTTATACAGGTGAGTAAACAGAGACTTAGAGTTGGCATGACAGTGACCAACATCACCAGCAAGTTGTGACAAAACTGAGATTAGAACCCAGTTTCCCAATCCTGGGCTTTATTCTGCCTTGAACCAACTGAGGGTAACTGCTTTAGGGAAGCTCATTTCCACATGCACTGGATTTAATTCAAGAAACATCAGAAAAGCCTTACTGCGTGCTGGATGCTCCATAAACAATGACGACGACCAGACAGCCCTGCCTTTAAGGAGAGTACATTCTACTACGCAGAGTCATCACAAGCACACAGGTCAGTCAGGCAGAAGCCACAGCTATTTCCTTCAAACTTGCTGCTCCTCAAATATGAGGGGAAAGACGCATGCTTTTCTCCAGTTAGGGATTCCCCTGAGGTAGGCTGCCACAGTCAAGCTTCAGGGTTTTGGGGTTTTTAAAGCATTTTATTACAGCAAACTCGGACAATGTCCAGTCATTTGTATCACCCAGAGGACTTTTGTTTCCTGTTTTTGCTTTGCCGGAAAAGAAAGGGAAGATCTCTGCCTCACAGAGTTTTTGCAGCCTGTGATGAAGTGCTTTTTGCAGCAGTAGGCATAGAGAGACACTTCCCATTACCTTTTGATCTATTTTTAATTTACAGCAAGGGTGCCTTTGAAGTGGATTTCTTGCAGGTCAGGTCAAAATAAGAGAATCCTAGGAATTAAAACTGGAAAGGACCTTAAAGTGTGCTGAGTCTGACTTTATCATTTTACAGGCGAAGGAATTAAGAATAAGAGAGAGAAAAGGAAGTAACATGCCAAGATTCAAAGCAGGGGCGTGCTGCCGAATGTTTAACAACCAGCTTTCAGAAAGGTAGGACACTCTTTTAAGTTTACTCTGTATTATTAACATGTTCTCCCTCATTTTCTTAATTCTAAACAATCACCAAAATAATAGATCCAGCACTGATTTGTAGATTTACAAAGTGTAAATGTATCCACTGGAAATTTAACAAGCAGCTCACTGGAGCCCATTTGAGCTGGCTCCAGCACAGCCCTGATTTAAATCTAGTTGTTCTAACTCCCCACCCAGTGCTCCCAGCATTGCCCCATCCCAGATGCTCCTTTGCATGTTTTCTTCTTCCTAGGAATCTGGAAGAGAACAGAGAAGTCACTTTGACGAATGCCCAGAAGTTAAAGGAAAAGCCCAGCTTCACTCAGTGAGTCAGCGGTAAAGCCAAGGTTCTTCTAACTCTCCAACTGATGGTCTTTCCGCTATCCTGCTAGGCAGGTTACCTTCCATTTACTCTGCAGAGACTGTCTGTCTACGTGCCAGTTTACGCACTGTCTCTCCAATAGACTGTGACTTCCTTGAGGGCAGGGACTGTTTTTGTCTTTGTATTAGCACGGTGCTTGACTCATATTGCCCAGTTTGACTCTTTGTGATTCTATATGGAGTTTTCCTGGCAAAAATACTGGAGTGATTTGCCATTTCCTTCTCCAGTTAATTTTACAGAGGAGGAAACTGAGGCAAACAGGGTTAAGTGACTTGCCAAAGGTCACACTGTCATTAAACGTCTGAGGCCTCAAAAAGATGTGTCTTCCTGACTCTAGCACTCTATCCACAGAGTCACCTAGCCACCCTGCTTGACTCATAGTAGGTTCTTAACAAATGCCTTTGGCTTGATACTGCCCTGCTTTAAAGTGTAAAAGGCAGTTTTCTCACACCAATCCCATAAAGCAGGTTGTATAAGCTTTGTTATCCCCATTTTACAGATGAGGAAACTGAAGCTTATAAAGTTTAAGTAACTCATCCAAGGTCATATAGCTATTGTGTTAAAAACCTCAGTCTCTTGACCCTCTGGACGATGAACTTTTCCCAACACACTTCTTCATTTATCTTCAAAGCCAACAGCCAGACATTGGTCTGATTGAGTCTTCTGCAATAATTAAAATAAAAATCTAAAATCCTTAGCCAGCTCTGGAAAAAAAAATTAGAAAAGCAAGGAAAATAGAAAGCCCAAATACCTTCTTGGCATCAGTTTAAAGGGAGCAGAAGAAAATAAATCCTATTACATTTGCATGGTTACCAGTGCCCTTTGAAATTCTGATTGGCCCTGCTAATTTCAAAAAGCTAAGTCTAATTAGTTTCCCTGTGGAGACGCTGCTGGAGTAGAATCTAAACCATAACCCAGAATCCTGGCACCTGAGTCAAATCAGTCAAGGGAGCAGAGAGAAGAGTGATGGGTGACCATTCCTGGGCACGGTCGAGGTCGATTAGAAACAGAGGTCCTGGGAATTAAGAAGGCTGAAGAAGTGAGAGGCCCGGGTGTTCAAACAAGGCAGAAGCTGGAGGGGAGAAGAAAAAACAACTAAAACTGTGAGCCAGATACCAGATTTATCAGGGGCAGAGAAAGAGCGACCTGGAGATCCCTACATGACAGCTGCAAGCACCTGAACAGGACTGAGCAAAGCTGAAAGGAGAAGAGGTCATTGCTAAGTGATGGCGACCAGGGAAAGGTCTGAAGGTGGCTTTGGAAGCAAGGAGCAATCAGCCAGTCAGTCCACAAACACTTATTAAGGTTTACTATGTGGCAGGCCTGTGCTAAGTGCTGGTGATTCAAAAAGAGTTAAAAACACAGGCCCTCTTCTCAAGGAGCACCCATCCTAATGAGGGAAACAATTATCTGCATAGTCAATCAATGAGAACCTCCTACGCGTGCTGAGTGCCGTGTACAGCAGACATGTGGAGG
The DNA here is from genome assembly GCA_028627135.1 of Pseudochirops cupreus. Classification (NCBI taxonomy): domain Eukaryota; kingdom Metazoa; phylum Chordata; class Mammalia; order Diprotodontia; family Pseudocheiridae; genus Pseudochirops; species Pseudochirops cupreus. Next base: position 542,415,413 of record CM053582.1, read on the forward strand.
AAATGGGCAGGGGGAAGGCGGTGGGGTGGACAGAGACTTCCCAGACACTGGGAAAGGCCTCTTGGAGAACGTTCGATGTGAACTGAATCTTCAAGGAAGCCGGGAGGCAGCGGTGAAGCAGGGAGAATCTGGGCCAGGGAACGGCCATGGGGAGGTATGCGGTCAGGTTAGAAGGTCAGTGTCTCAGGATCCTGGAGATGTGGAGTGAGCAAAGGCAAAGAATGAGAGAAGGGAGCTTGCTGCCAGCAGAGGATTCCAGGGCACTGGGCAGGATAAAAACTAGGGCTTGGGAGCTGCTAAAGAGAGATCAGAGCACGGGAGAGACGGAAGGGGCCAGGAGGCTGTGAAGGCAGAGGAAGGAGAGCAAGCACACATGAGAGCATCCTGCCAGAAGGACAGCAGCAGGGGGAGGGCCCAGGCTGTTCCTTCTCTGACCTCCACTGGTCAGATGTGTGCTGTTGAGTGTGGCTCAGCAGAATCAATCAATTAGTAATCAATAAACACTTACTGAGTACAGAGTATATGCAAGGCAATAGCGTAATTGCTGTGTCAGACACAAAGTGATGTAAGACATCCAGCAGCGAACATCAATCAGCAAGCATTTATTAAGCACTTATGTGCCAGGCTAAGCCCTACACTAGGCCATGCTAAGTACTGGGGCTAACAAGAAAAAGCAGAGAGAGTCCCTGCTCACGGGGAGCTTACAGCCCAACAGGAAAGTCACATGCAAACAACTAGGAACATATATAAGGTCCATACAGAGGAGAAGGAAGCTAACCTTGGAAAAGATTACTCAAGGATCTTGGGAAGACCAAGAAAGATCTCCTCCAGCAGAAGGGAATGACTGAGCAGACTCTTGAAAGAAGCTGTGGGAGCTGAGGCCGAGGTGAGGAGGGAGGGCATTCCAGATGTGGGAGATGACCAGTGCAGAAACACCGAGACCAGAGAAGGAACATAGTGTGCTAGGAATAGAAATAGGCCGATAGCCCCGGCCAGCGGAGAGCTTGGAGGGGAACAAAGGGAGAGAAGATAGGAAAGGGAGGAAGGAGCCAGGTTGTGAAGAGTCTTAAATGCCAACTAGAGGACTTTATCTTTGATCCTGGAAGTAATAGGTAGCCACTAAAATTGATTGAGCAGGGGAAGATGGCAAAGTCAAACCTACATTTTAGGAAAAGCACTTTGGTGGAGGTGTGGAGGACAGATTGATGTAGGAAGATACTTGCAGAAAGGAGACCAAGTAGTAGGTTATTGAAACGTTGAGGTAAGAGACACTGAGGGCTGAGGAATCTGGGAGAATATCTGTGTCTGAGATAGTAAGAGAGAAATTCACAAGAGGAGACTTTGGGGAGAAAGATAATGAGCTCTGGGGTTTGTTTGGGGTTTTTTTTTTTGACATATTGAGTTCAAGATACCCATGGAATATACAGGTTGAAATGGCTAGTAGCAGTTAGTAATACAGGACTGGGGCTTAGGAAAGAAACTAGGGTTGGAGATAGATACAAAGACAGATAGATAGATGATAGATGATAGATGATAGATAGATAGATAGATAGATAGATAGATAGATAGATAGATAGATAGACAGACAAATGGATGGATGGATGGGTGGATGGATGGATAATAGATATAGAGGTACAGATATACATATATGTATATGTATAAGAAGCATCTGCATAGAGGTGATAATTGTACCTGTGAGATCCAATGAGATCCCCCCAAGTGAGAATATCTAGAGGAAAGAGAAGAGGCCCAGGATAGAGCCTTGGGGGATACTCACAGTTAGTAGAAATTACATAGATGAAGATCTGCAAAGCAGTCATACAGATTGGAGAAAGAACCAAGAGAGCACAGAGTCACAAAAACCTACAGAAAAGCAAGAAGCAAGGAGAAGGTGGCCAATAGTGTTAGGTGTTTCAGAAAGTTCAAAAAAGGAAGAGGATAACGACGTCATTAGATTACTAAGAAATCACAGATAAACTTTGGAAAGAGCTAATTCAGTTGAATGAAGAAACCAAATTGCAGAAGGTTCAACTAGAGTGAGAGGTGATGTAGTATAAAGAGGATGTACAGTAAAGAACTTTCTTAAGAAGATTAGCTAGGGGAGGAGGCTAGGTTTTCCATACCAGGTGGTGCATGTGTCTCTTTTTGAGTGGTCCCACTTGCCAAAGTGAAGTTCAATCCATTGGTGACCTCAGACCAAAGTAAGAACTGCAAGAGCCACTTCAAAGAACCCTCGAGCATCAGGCACAAGATCATGTCATTCCCACTCCCCAAGGAGCTGAGGCAGAAATACAACATGCGCTCGATGCCCATCTGGAAGGGTGACAAGGTCCAGGTGGTTCGTGGGCGCTACAAAGGTCAGCAAATTGGCAAGGTAGACCAGGTTTACAGGAAGAAATATATCATCTACACTGAGCATGTGCAACATGAAAACGCTAATGTGGCACAACTGTCCATGTGAGAATTCACCCTAATAACGTAGTTATCACCACACTAAAACTAGACAAAGATCTCAAAAAGATTCTTGAGCATAAAGTTAAATTCTCCAAGTTGGAAAGGAGAAGAGCAAATATAAAGAAGGAACCATTGAAAAGATGCAATAATAAAATGTACAGCTGTTATTAAAAATAATTTTAAAAAAAAGATTAGTTTAAAAAGGGGGAAGAGATATAGGTTGATATCTAGAAGATATGATTGGATCAAATGAGGGGCTTTAAAGGATTGGGGAGACATAAATGTCTTTGTAGGCATCAGGGAAGGAACCAGGAGGTAGAGATTATGAGAATGACAATGGCAGCAATCTTCTGAAGAAGACAGCATGAGAACAGTGGTGAATGTAGAGGGGTTGGCCTTGGCAAAAAGAAGGACCACCTCTTCATGCAAGACTAGAGCAAAAGAGGGGGGGAAGATGTTGGAATAAGATGGCGCTAGGATGGAAGAGGGAACTCTCCATTTGGGGGTTGGGTGATATGAAGTGAGGGTGGAGGAGGGAAGACATTTGAAGCAGCTACTGTGGTGAGTGGGATGATGGAGGAGGAGTAAAATTGCCTTGCTGCAGTAAGAGCCAGTTCAACATGGTTTCACGATTTCCTTCAGTTCCTTTCAATAGCATATGAATAGGAGTGAAGGAACCAGGTGGTAGAATTAATCAGGTACAGGGGTTGGAAAGGTGTGATTAGTGGCAACAAAGGGGGAAGGGATCCAAGTGTACAGGATAGTGCAGGTTCAACAAGGGTTTGAGAATGGAGAGAGAGGAGGAGAAAGATGGGGGATGCCCTTGGAAAGAACTGAGCAGGAGAGGGATTGGTGTTCTTGATGGAAACAAAAAACAGGGTTAAAGTTGAAAGACAGAATGATAAAAGATTATCATCAAATAAAGGAATATCAGTTTGCAAATAAGGACATGGAAAATTTGTGAAGGATGGCAAGATCAGAGGAGTTGGTCATGGGAACTGAGTAGCCTGAGGAATGGGAAGTGAAAGGTATTTAAAAGGTCAATATGTATGTTGAAGTTCTCTAGTATGAAAGCAGGAATTGGGGTGGAAAGAAAGACAGTGAGTCAAGCACTGGAAAGGGTGGCTAGGGAAGTGGTGTTATCAGGAGGGGGCCAGGTCAGTAAATGCCAGATGGAAACAGTGAGAAAGGAAAAGGCTCCAGATGAAAGGGAGTTTGCATTCCTGAGGACTCAGTAGACAGCACAGCAAAGCAGACCACAGTAGAGAAAACCTGGAGGTGGACACTGGAGAAGCAGGGTCGAGACGGATGAGAATAATGAAGCAGGTAAATGGGATAGGGAAGGGGACTTGGGTTTTGGGCGGGGTCTGGCATCTAAGTTTTTAATAATAGTAGGACAAGGGGAATAAAAAGGAAGTTGGGAGTGTGCAAACCATTTAGGAAAGAGTTTTGAGTGTATGGCGAAAGGTCTGAGAAAGGGTGATTAGATAGTTCAAGGTTGTCCCTCAAGGACCGATTTCATGGAAGAAAACAATTTATGAAGGGGAGAGACATCCCAGGAAGACAGCCCAGACAGGAGGTAGAGGGAGGAGACAAAGTGGGATAATAGACTGGAATTGAGTCAGGGCTGGAAGAAATGGCTCTTCCCTTTAAGAAATTAATCCATAAAAAGACTTACATGAACTGATGCTGAGTGAAGTGAGCAGAACCAAGAGAACACTTTACACAGTAACAACAGCATTGTGTGATGACCAGCTTCGATAGATTTAGCTCTTCTCAGCAATACAACGATCCAAGACAATTCCAAAAGACTTGGGATGGAAAACACTATCTGCATCCAGAGAAAGAAGTAATGGAGTCTGAATGCAGACTGAAGCATACTATTTTCACTTTATTTTTTCATGTTTTCTTTCCTTTTGGTCTGTTTCTTCTTTCACAATATGACTAATATGGAAATATATTTTACACGATTGCACATATATAACCTATATCAAATTGCTTGCCATCTTAGGGAGGGGGAAAGTAAAGGAGAAAGGAATAAAATTTGGAACTCAAAATATTTTTTAAATGAATGTTAAAATGCCTTTACATGTAATTGGCAAAAAATAAAATGCTATTTAAAAATAAAAGGAAATTCATCCATGAAATGGAAATAATGCTAGGCTTGGAGATAGGAAGACGTAGGTTTAAATCCCACTTCCAATGTTTACTAGACAAGTGGCCATGCTTAGATCACTTAACCTCTCTGAACTTTAGTTTCTTCATCTAAAATGAGGATAATAATGTCTATTATAAAGAATTAGAAGATTTTAAGGTCCTTGAAGTTATAGGGAATATCTGGATTGATCTTTCTAGCCCCAGCTCAGAGTACAATGCCTTGCACAAGGTTTGGGTTTGGGTTTTCTTTTTTGTAGAGGAGACCTAACCTGTGATTTCATGGGTGTTGGCAGACTCCTGACATGCAGATTTCCTTCACTAATACAGGTCAGCAATCCTGTGATTTATCATCTTAAATCACTGCCTAATGACTTACCTATGGCTCCCAGTTTTTTATGTATAAGAGGTGGGCCATGAATTTAAGTCTTCCTGCCTCCATAGTCAGCTCTCTGGTCAATACCCAATACTGCTTCCTGTATATAGTGGGCACTTTGAATAAATGATTTTTTTTTAGTTATTGAAAAGAAAAAGGATGGTAGATGTTTTGTGTTTGGCGATAAAATCTACAGCAGGCAGGTGTATGCAAATAGCATGCTAACTATGCATATGACATGCAAATGTTCACTATAATTTTTTTAGACATAAATAGAGTGTGTTTATAATAGACCTGTAATCCTAGAATAGTGGCATCAGGGAGTGGGGGCTAAGTAGGGATGGTGATTGGGGGATGGGAAGAAGGCATTCAGAGAACCAGGTATGTGACTGGGCATTAGCCTCTGGGGATAGCCAACAGGAAATGCAAACATTTGTGTATGGCAGGGGAAAGGGCTGCTCAGAGGCTTGTAATTAAAAGTCCCTCTTAGCTCCTCCTCCATACCTATAAAGGACTATCAGGACAGTCTCTTCAAGCTGGTTATCAGTAGAGCAGGTGGAGCAGATTGTAAGCAGGCATAAGAGTGTCTGAATACAGCAGAGTTTGAACATGTAGAGTCTTTGTTTTGAGTGCATGAAACTGAGAGATTCTGAGTAAATGTATATGCCAGTGCAGGTGTTTTGTCTTGGTGATCCCTGGACAATCTGAAACTGCATTTCAGGCTTTCAAAGGTAGTTCCCCAGAAGGTTTCGGCTATTACCCCTTTGAGTGAATCTCCATTTGATCGAGAAGTAAAGTTGCACATGGAGTTAGGTGACCCTCACCTCTGTCCAGTTCCATGGTGACAAAATCCTGGTCTGATCCCCTGGTAGTCTCTGCTTTGGAAAAGAGAATGTTCAGGGGTCAGAGCTTAAGGGTATGTATGTATGTATGAGAAAATTTATATCAGCAGGAGCTATGGCAGGTGGTATATGGTCAAGTTTCTCTATGGGAACACCTTCCTCTCTTTGATTCATAGCAGGGAAAATGGAAAGGTTCATTTTCAGTTTGGTTTCATCTCCAAGGAAGAATGTCCTTTGGGAAATTAATTTGGACCAAACTTTACACTGGTTGTTGTTTATTTAAGGGTGGGAAAATACATAGCATAATTTGGAAACTTTGGCCTCAGCCCAGAGCCCCTTGGAATTTTCTTAAAAGCTCTCCAGACACCCCAGAGAATATACTTAAACAAGTGTTAAGCCATTAAGTGATAGGGAACAGAGAGAGAGAGAGAGAGAGAGAGAGAGGGAAGGGAGGGAGGGAGGAAGGAAGGAAGGAAGAAAGGAAGGAAAGAAGAAAGGAAGGAAGGATGGGAGGGAAGGAGGGAGGGAGGGAGGGACAGAATGAGGGAGGGAGGGAGGGAGGTAGGAAGGAAGGAAAGAAGGAAGGGAGGGAAGGAGGGAGGAAGGGACAGAATGAGGGTGGGAGAGAGGGAGGAAGGAAGGAAGGGAGGAAGGGAAGTAAAATGGAGGAAGGAAGGAATAAAGAAAGAAGGGAAGGAAGATGGATAGATAGATAATTTGTGAAGCTCTTAACTGTGTGTCAGACATTACCCTAGATGCTGGGGATACAGTTACAAGAAAACAGGATGGTCCGTGCCTTCAAGGAGTTTACATTCCAGCAGAGGAAGGAAGGACATGCTGGAAAGGAGAGAAGTTGATACTCATGGGGAAGGGCAGGAAACATGGAAGCTGAGGGGGTGAAATAGTCTGGAGACAATATGAGCTGGGCATGAACCAAGCATGGTTGCTGCTTCTCCCTGAGGGGATGGACCAGGCCAGGGCATTCCAAGTCAAGAAGGAGAGCAGGCTCAAGGGTAGAGTCGTCCAGAGGTAGAAGAGGCAGCTGAGGACGTAGAGTCCAGAGACCATGAGCTGAGATTGGATAGAAGGATAAATACTAACAGCTTTCATGATGTTAATGTTTTGTACCATTTCTTTATGAAAAAGTAATTTCTCTCTTATTTTCACTTCTCATGTGCATATGCAAAGTCAAGAATTTATTTCCTTTCACACTAAACTGGGGGTATGGGATGGTTCTGCTGAAAGATAAGGGCCATAGAGGCCACAAAAGACTGAGAACTCTTGATCTAGGTCAGCTTTCTCATTCTACAGACAAGAATGTCAATGCCCAGGAAGGTTAGGGTGGGTGCCCAAGGTCACATGATTAATTAATAGCAGATGGAGCGCTAGAACCCACACCTCCTAAAGCCCAGGCCAGTTTACGTCTGTTGGTGTGAGCTCAAGCTATAGAAAAATACCAGTTAACAAGGATTAAAGGTAGAAACTGAAGTTCTAGCTAGCCTTTCTTTGAGTCATGTTAGCTGGAGACAGTCCTCAGCCCTACTCCCAGAGTCTAGTGGAAGAGCCTGCCTGGGTCCTTGAACTAAATGTTGCCTTCACTGTCAGAGTCCCGCTGTGTGTGGGTCTGGCCATGGAGGGAGGTTCAGTAGCTGAGCCCTGGGGGGGAAAATCTTTTTTAAAACCTTTAAAAAACCTGTACTACAAGTTATTTTGAGCCTTCATTTGCTTCATTAAAAGCATTTTTAAAAGACCCCTTGCCCTGAGTGCTGGAGCTTTGTGCCAAGGACCAGAGGCCATGGGTTAAAAAGAAAGGATGGACTGCTAAATTCTGTGCCTGAGGTTTGTTCAGAGATCTGCCAATATGGGCATCAGGAAGTGGAATGGCTTCCTCCCCCAGCCAGGGTGATACACTCAAATTAGCAATCCATTCCTAAAGCACAAGTCTAGTCCAGTCCCTACCCAGATCAAGAAGTTTCTAGGACTCTAATTCCTTAAAGGTAACATACAAATTCTTTTATCTGGCATTGAAAGCCCTTTATGATCTGGCCCCAATCTATCTTTCCAAGCTCATCATCCTTACACACTAAACTCCAGTCACATTAGGTGTCTGGCCTTCCTGTGTTCTCACTTTCTCGTGTGCCTAGTTTTTTTGTTTTTATCCTCACCCGCTCTCTGAGCTCCCTGAATTCAGATTTTGTACGAGCAGAATCACAAGATACTGGCAGAGGCTCTGTGGGACAAGGACAGTTCCTACCCTAAGAACAGCCCACAAGGTGCCACACAGGGAATTCCTGCCAGCTGGTGGAAGTGATCTTGGAGGCCATCTAGTCCAGCTCTCTCATTTTACAAGGGGGGAAACTGAGGCCCACAGAGGTCAAGTCACTTGCCCAAGTTCACAAGATATTAGGCATTAGAAGTGGGATCTGAACCTCAGTATTCTGGCTTTAGAGTCAGCATTCTTTCTACTCTACCACTTTGCCTACTCAGTATCTAATCTAGAACCCCCCCAATAGTCCCCTTGCTAGGGAACTTGAATGAAACTCTACTACAACTTCTTCCTCCCCCCCCCCCCAACAATGGCTATTCCCTGAACCTGCTGTTGTTATGTGGGACACTCCACAGCTACAAATCCTTACCATCAGCCTCTATCCACCTAATCAAGCCCCAGGGTATGAGCACTTTCTACTTTTGTCTCTCCTTAAAGTGCCTGGGAAAGATCTGGGTTATACATCCAATAAAAACACACTTAGAATGCATAGATTTAGAGCTAGAAAAAAATTAATCTACCCAAGAAGATGGAAACTGATTTCTCATTAATACAATCACACTACTTGCTCGGAATGGGCTTATATGGATATTGTCTTCTCAAAGCATCTCGGGGGTCATGTGTAAAATTGCCCTACTTTAAAGAATATTGGAGAATTAAAAGTTTTTCAGACATAAATAAATCAATCAACATTTATTAAGTACCTACTATATATATATATACCTGGCACTGTGCTAAGCATGAGAATACAACAGCAAGACTGAAACATTCCCAGCGCTCAAGGTACATACATTTTAGAAGGGAGGAAACAGGCCTGGAAAGGGGGAAGAGACTTGCCCAGAGCCGCCAAGGTACTGTCACAGTAGGGTTTCAAATTCAAGTCCTCTCCCAAGCCAGTGCTTTTCCCACTGTTTCCCATAGAATCAAAGTTCATAGAACATCAGGATGAGAAAGGATTGTAAAAGTTTGAGGTTAGATTTATTTTTAAAAGGTCCCAGGGCAACACTTCTTGACCTTTCTCGCCACTTTTGAAACCAGACAAGGATTGCGTGCCCTTTTCAGGGTGACCTATTGCTGAGGTTGAATTCTTCCTTGGTTCCTTGTATATGATTCTGAGAAGCATTGTTTACATAGAATCAAGCTACATTACTACTGTAAGAGACTTTAGAAACAATGAATCTAATAGTCTTATTTTAGAGATGGGAAAACTGGGGTCCCAAGGAATTTGGTTCGATTGAATAAATATTTATTAAGTCCCTACTATAAGTCAGGCACTGTGCTAAGCACTGGAGATGAAAAAAAAAAAAGAGGCAACTCCCCGGCATCCAAGAGCTTACAGTCTAATGCCCAAAGCCACACAACTGAGGTTTATCTGTATTGCTTGCTAGCTGGTCATTGTATTTCCCTGTTTTCTTTTTTCTTCAGAGGCATTGTGGTAAAGGAAACATTGGACTGGAAGTCAGATCTACGTTTGAGTTCTGGTTTCCTTCAATGAGATAATACATAGAAAGTACTTTGTAACCACAAAGTACTATGGATACATCAGCCATCAAAGTTTTCACTATTTTTATTTCATGCTGAAGTTGAAAAATTATACAGGAGAGTACAAAAACACCTAACACTAGGGAAATGCTAATGTGAGACTTCCTCACTGCCTCTCAGCCATGTCTGCCAGAAGAACTTCCATTTCTACAAATCTTCTCTTTGCTCTCACTTCATTTGCATTGATTGAAGCACGTGGACACCCAGGACCTGGCTGACCAGAGGAAAGCTCTATCGCTGTTAGACTCTGCCCAGTGTTTAAAAGGCAAGTCTAGGAAGCAACCCACCTATCTCCTCAAATCACCTCCAAATCCCAGCTACTCATGAGAACAAGAGTCAAAAGGGACCTCGGAGCCAGCAAGTCCAACCCATTCATGATGTGGAAACTGAGACCTGGAGAGATGGAGTGACTTGGTTAGAACCACACAGCCAACGAGCAAGTGTTAGAGCAGGATGCCATGGGGGAGAGGAGAGGGGAGGGGGAGGAGGGGAGCCATCCTCCCTAAAAGGCACTGGAGAGTGTAAGGAATGGCCCCTGGGTCGTCAGCCTCACCCTTTCTGATGCTGTGGCTTTCCCAGGGGATTGTACATTTCATATAAATGAGACTCTCAGACATGGTTTATAAACCCAGCAGCCCCGTGCCTGGTAAGAACTACAAGACCAGAAAGCTTAATGACTTTGTTGCTGTAGCAACATTAGTGAATACTGAGCTCTGTGTGTGTGTGTGTGTGTGTGTGTGTGTGTGTGTGTGTGTGTGTGTGCGTGCGTGCGCACGCACATAGGGGGAGGGATGGAGTGATGGGGCAGTGCAGCATGAATGTCCCAGTAGGAAGCAGGCCAGATAACCTGAATTTTATTTGTCAGCTGCATATAGGAGAGGTGGAAGATGGGGGCTGGGGGGAGGTAGAAATCAATATAGGTGCAGGGAGACATTCCATATGATGGAGAGAAGACTTGCTAAGACAAAGCTTACTACGCACTCTCAAGATTTGGAATTTTGGAATTGAGGTGAATTTGGAGGAGCTAAGGTTTTCCTGTCCCCTCTCCCCCCCAACACACCCACCCAGATCAGTTGTTAGTGCCCTCTCCTTCCTCAAGTTGCCTTGTATTTAATTATCTGTGTGCTTTGTATCTCACACCACTCCTAGGAGAATGTGTGCTCCTTGAAGAAGGGGCTGTTTCTGGATAGGGCTTTAGACTTGGAGTCAGCAAGACCTTGGTTCTAATACTGCTTCAAACACTCCTAGGTGTGAGACCCTTAGTAAGATGCTTAACTTCTCTGGACCTCAGTTTCCCCATCTGTAAAATGAAGGGAGGTGGATTTGATGCCCTCAAAGATCCCATCTATGATCATTTTTTTCTCTTAGACACTTAAAAATGTTCCCTCTCGCTTGATAGAGAAGGAGACTCCAAGGCAGGTGGTGAGATTTAAATGAGATCTGCTACCTCTCAATCCCAGGTTCTTTCCACTTCCTCCCTTGCCTGGCTCTAGATGGACCTCTCTGCCAGAGCATATGAAAGGGTTCTCTGTCAGCTCACATTCTACCGAAGATTAATTCTTTTTTTTTT
>CM053582.1:542427116-542462655 GCA_028627135.1 Pseudochirops cupreus
ATATTTTTGCACATATGGGACCTTTTCCTACTTCTGTAATCTCTTTGGGATATAATCCCAACAGTGGTATTGCTGGGTCAAAGGGTATGCAATTATTTATAGCCCTTTGGGCATAGTTCCAGATTGCTCTCCAGAATGGTTGTAATCCCCTTCTATTCTTGAAACACTGTTTAGTAATGGAGACCAGCACTTCCATGACAGGCCCTGGCCATGGCTGAGGAAGAAGATCCGTCATCAGCTTGACCTTTCAGTTTCTATTCCTGTGTCATAAAAGCGATGGACTGAGGGTTCCAACAGAGTTAAAGACTCCTTCCTCTCAGCCCATGAGGCCACAAGCCAGCAAAAGAGGGAGTCTGGTTAAATGTGAGGACCAGTGAGCTAGGCCAATAGGGCCCATTACAGGGATGGAAGTCTAGCCCCTTGCCTACTCTTGGTCTGAAGCCAAGTTAGAGAATGAATACAGCAGATGTCTTGGGGTAGTATATGATTAACTGCCATATGAACAACAGAATGTTATAAGGGGAAGAGACCTTCTAGAGATCAAATCCAACTTGCTTGCATCTTTCCACCATTTTACAGATGAGGGTAGGCCCCAAGAGGAGAAGTTACCTTCCCAGGGTCTCACAGCTAATCAATGGCAGAGCTAGGACTAGAAGCCAGGTCATCTCATTTCCAGTGCTTTTTTCACAAGAGCATAATCACAAGAATATAATGCCTCTCATTCATTCATTCATTCCTGGAAGCTAGGTCTCTTGGTGAAGCCTAAGATGCCACTAGCTTTTGGGACTGTTATATCACACAGTTAACTCATTGAACTTGCTGTGTAAGTTTGTGTCCATTCATCCAAGAGAGGATTTAACTGAACCTTGAGTAAGTGAATTTATTTTTAAGATACTTTCATTCTTTTGTGACAAATATAAAGGGCTTGGAGATCTCTGGGTGAAAGTATTACACAAGATTCAGAGTCAGAGGACCTGGGTCCAAACCTAGCTCTGCCACTTCCTATCCGTGTGACTTTGGGCAAATCTCTTAACCTCTCTGGTCTCTGCTTTCTTCAAGTGTAACATGCTGTTTGGACTAGATTACCTCTACACTCCCAAGTCTAGATCTATGACCCTGGAATCATGGCAGGCATGGGTTTTTTTTTAATCAATTGTTATTAATCTTATAGCTTGTCTTATAATTCAATTAGTAGACACTGCTTTCTAGCTTTTGGTTAGGGAAGCCCAGGGCATGCCTTTTAAACAGGCACGCCTGTTAGGAGAGTGGCATTTGGAAACACCATTGCTCATTTTTGTCTTTCCCTCTGCCTGACTCTTTTCTAATAGATTCCTTTGTAGCTGTTAGGGGCTGCTGGCTTAATTAGGAAATTGTTAAGACATGGCTTATTTATCCTGTGGGGTTGCTCTGTTTCTTGGAATCAATGCATCTAAATAAATACAAGAGTAAGATGATTCAAGCAACTTTCAGTGGACACCCTGACAGGGTGAGCTTTCAGGTCGCCTGAGATGGCTAACTGAAGCTGGCAGGCGACAAGTGGGAAGGCCATATGTCACTGCAAATTCATTGGGCTAAGGGGCCAAGGTCAGAAGCTTATCTTTAGACATTAGGAGTAAGTCAGCACCTTTGAAGAGCTTTTTCATGCAGCATATGAATCTCCTTCCCATTCCCTAAACTTCCCTCGTGGTTTACCCAGAAGACTTTAGGGAGAACTCACTTCAATCCAACAATGTTCAAGATACAATACTAGGTCCTGAGGCAAATGAAAAGGTAAAAACAACCCAGTCAGTCCCTGTCCTCAATGAGCTTACAATCTAATATGGGGGTAGGGGTGGGGAGAAGCCTTGTACATAAACAACTATAAGACTATGAAAAATTTGATGAGAGAGAAAGAGAGAGGGAGAGAGCAAGGGGGACGAGTGGGGGGAGAGAGAAAAAGAGAGAGAAGAAGAAGAAGAAGAAGAAGAAGAAGAAGAAGAAGAAGAAAGAGAAGAGGAAAGGAGAAGAGAAGAGGAGAGGAGAGAAGAGGGGAGGGGAAGGGAGGAGAAAGGAGGAGAGGAGAAGGGAGGAGAGGGGAGGACAGGGGAAGGAGGGGAGGGAAGGAGAAAGGAGGGGAAGAGAGGGGAAGAGAGGGGAGGAGAGGGGAGAGGAGGAGAAGGGAGGGGAGGAGAAGGGAGAGGAGGAGAAGGGAAGGGAGGGGAGCAGAAGGGAGGGGAGGAGAGGGAGACAGAAAGAGAAAGGGATCATTAGAGAAGACTAGCTCTCACTTAAGTTGGGCATTGAAGAAAAAGAAATATTTAAGCAGACTGACCACTATGTGGTATAGTGAAAGCTGTCAGAGGAGAGGGGTTCAAGTCCTGCTCTGCCACTTATCCGTTGTATGGCCTTGAGCAACCTCTCTGGGCCTCACTTTCTCATCTAGAAAATGGTGGAGGGCTGGGGATGGGAGGAAGGACTAGATGGCTTCCAAGGTTTTCTCCAGCTCTAAATCTATGATTCTATGATGTAGAAGGAGTCTATTTCAGGATTAGGGGATAGCCTGCTGAAATCCACAGATGTAAGAATACTTAAGTAAGACATGACTGGAGAAGCCACTAAGTCCAAAACGCTCATGCATGAAAATGAATAGAGTGTATATGACTAGAAAGACAAGCAGGAATCAAACTGTGAGAGTCTTTGAACACTTAGCTAAGAAATGTGTATTTTAGCCTACAGGAAATGGTGAGCCAAGAAAGATTTTTAAGGCAAGGACTGCCATGGTTGAGTTAGTTAGACTATTTGTCAGCTATGAATGAATCTATGAAAGAATGAATAAGCAAATGAATAAAATCATTTATTAAGTACTTATTATTTACCACATGATATAAAAAATTATTGGAGAGAGGAGAGAGTAGAGGCCAGGAGGCCAGGTAGCAGACTTATAACAGTTCAGGCAAGAGGTGATGAGAGCCTGAACCAAGGTAGTTACAGCAGTGGAAATGAAAGGAGAGGATGGAGACCAAGGGCATTTGGGAGCTCAAATCAACAGGATTTGTCAACTATTTGAATATGAAATTAGAGGAAAACATCCAAAAGAACCAAAGATGATTCAGAGGTTTTAAGAAGATCCTCTCATCAGTCAGTCAGTAGATCCTGATTCAGTTCCCACTATGTTCCAGGCCCTGTGACAAGAGCTAGGGTTACAAATGTGAAAAAGGCAGGACCTGCCCTCAAGGAACTTATAGTTGAAGCTAAGAGGAGAATGACTTCCAAAAGGCCAGTTGAAAAGGGAGAAGGGAGTACTCGGCTGGGGGCATAACAGAGAAGCCCAAAGGACTGTAGATGTTTGGAGCAGGGAATGAAGAGACAGCTGGTCTGAACACCCTCTTTAAGTGAGGGCTGAAGGAGGAACTCCTTAATGTATTTTCCAATCAGAGGGAGCCCAGGTCATAGGGTACTGATGAGACAATCATGCAGGTTAAAGGGGTTCCTGAGGGCATGATGGAGAAATCCAAAGGGGTGCAGCCAGGCTGGGAATATGTATACTAGGTTTTTAACCCACCAGGTCCAGAAGAAATATTCAGTTGACTTGTCCCAAATTCTCTTCATGAATGAGCTGCGCCTTTTTGCTTATCTAGGAGGGTTCTTAGGGACTTGAGTGAATACCCTTCCTTCTACAGGTTTGTATCAGGGAAAGGGAATAAGTATTTATATCATGCCTACTATGTGTCAGACACTGTACTAAATATTTTGTTATGAATGCCATTTGATCCTCCTAATAATCCAGGGTGGTAGATGCTTCATTTCACAATTGAGGAAACTGAGGCAGATAGAGATTAAGTGATTTGTCCAGGGTCACGCAGCTAGTAAGTGTCTAAAGTGAAATTTGAACTCAGGTCTTCCTAAATCTAGGCCCAGCACTCAATCCACCATGACCCCAGCTGTCAGACCATGTGTCTTGCCTCAGCAAGTTTACTGTATTAATTAGAGCATGGTGCATCTGAGGCCAAAAATATAATATTTCTACAAACCCAGATTTTCACACAGAGGGGAAATTGTGCCATGGCCACAAACTATACTCCTAATCCAAATTGAGCATCTCACAGATCTGTGCCCTTGGTCAGAGAGCAAGAGAACATTATGACAAGTCGTGGTTAGATGGCAGTTTGTCTGAATATGACCAGGGTGTTTTAATGGGCTTCAAGCGCCATGTGTCAGCAGTGTGATATGGCAGCTAAAAAGCTAATGCAATTGTAGGAGAATAGCTTCCAGGAAAAAGGAGGGGCTAGTCCAGCTGTACTCTGTCCCCATCAGACTATATTTGGAGGGAGGGGTTCATTTCTGGGCACTGTTGTTTATGAAGGGCATTGATAAGCCAGACAGTGTCCAGAGGAGGGAAAGTGGGATAATGAAAGGCATCAAGGCATGTGAGCACAGAATGAAGGAAATGGGGATGTTGAGAGTGAAGAAAACCTGAGGGTTGGGGGAGGTGGGCATGAGACATGACAGTTGCCTTTCAGTATCTGAAAGGTGGATAGTTTCCACTCGTTCTGTCAGACCCTAGAGGGCAAACCCAGGAGTATTAGTCAGACATCGAAAAGATGCTAAATTGGGCTTGATATCAGGAACACCTTAACAATTAGAGCCATCCAAAAGTCAAAAGGGCAGCCTCATGCTCTCCTTGCAGTAGAGGTCTTCAAGCAACAGCTAGGTCCCCCTTTTCAGACAGGTTGTAATGAGGATTCTTTTTCAGGAACAGATTAGACCAGGGGACCCCTGAAGTTCAGCTCTAAAATTGAGTTCTCCTCTGTTAAAGGATGGGACGTGTCACTGTCACTGAGATATTCCTGCTCTGAGTGGGAGACTGGACTAACTGACTTCTGAAGCCCCTTCTACTTTTAAGAATCTATGACTCTTAGTGGGGGGAGGGAAGGAAAAAAAGAAATTTACATGATAATTTCATTATGTATTTATAATGAATAGCAGGTTTTACATAATAGATTTGCAGTTTCCTATGCAATCATCTTTTTATTATAGTATGCTATGTAAATGCTTGTTTCATTCCACAAATTAAAAATAAAATATATTTTTTTAATTTTTAAAGACTGCATGACTCTAAGAGACTTATATAGGATGACTCTGTGGTCCAGTGGTGTAATCCCTTCAGCTTCTTCCTTACACATATGGTATATAGCATTTTCCATGTTTCTTTAATATTTTAACCCACCCCTAGATACTTTGCCACCAAGCAGGTGGGCACTTTCTTATAGCTACTGGACAATGAAGCCTCACTCTACTATAGGGATTTGAACTCAGAGGAGCCAAAAAAAGGAGTCTCAGCTCCTTAACCAAGTTCCTGATATCCCCATGGATACCACTATGACCTTTCTTGGGATATGACAAAACTGGAGCCTAAGATAAGGCTCTCTGACTCATGCCTGATTTTCCTGCCCCCCCCACCAATTCCTCAGCCCCCAAATTTCCCATAAACCTGAGTCGTAGTTTATTACTAGAGATCTCCTGGTACCATGAAAGGCTAAGTAGGTGGTTTTATTACTGATGTTTTTCTACACTTTGGGAGAGACTTAGGGAACTGGGCTAGGTGCAGGATTCCGTTAGCCGTATTAAATTATTCTGACGAATTGGCTTTATTAGAACTCGAGACACAAAAGGCGTTCTAGGATTGGTTGTCAGTGATGTCATCTCCATATTAATAAGCGGCAGCTAAATGCCGAGAGCCCGATTTTTCACCTTTTTGTGTGCTTCTCCCCATTATTTCCGTTCAGGAAGAGCGACTTGCTGAGAGTTTCAATGGAAGAGAGGAGGGGGAGGTTGCCCTTGTTGAGAGGTATTTGGAAGCACAGATGTCCCTGTCTTTATGCCTTACAGGAGCCTCCAGGCCATGTTGTAAATACTGAGAAGCACCCTGCTTGGGCTGAGGAGGTGCTTCACCTCCCCACAAAACTAAATGGATTTTGTTTGCTTGCTTGCTTCCTAAGGAGAAGGAAGGATGAAAGAATAGAAGCAAGGAGAATGTAAAGAGACATTGGTGCTGAAGATGAAATGCCAGGTCTTATGGTCATGTGGCCAATGGCTATTAAGTCCCCTCTAAGCTCCCTGGCACAAAAGTCATGATAGGGAAAGGTGGGCATCTCTGCCCATTTACCTAGAACTGTATTTTTGTCCCAGGTAGAAGGTTGCTCTCAAAAGAGCTCTGGAATTTAAGTCAGAAGACCTGAGTTCAGAACCTGGCTCTGCTTTTTACTACCTGCATGACCTTGGGGAAATAATCTTACCTCTCTAAATCCCAGTTTCCTTGTCTGTCAAAATGGAAGGGGTTGGACTATATGGGTATTGACTGGACTCCAGCTCTAAATCCTATGGTCCTGTCAAAGTTCTAGTCCCTGCTATTACATTAAAGCAGAGAATGGTTCAGAGAGAACACCATATTCTATGTCCAAGACAGGAACTTGGTTATTGAAATGAGGGCAGACAGGAAATTAGCCAATCATGGATTGAAGTTTGCTACCTTCCTATGATTTTCTGGACCTAAGTCTAAGAAATGGGTTCTTAACCTTTTGTGTGTCCTGGACCCTTTGACAGTCTGGTGAAACCTGCGGACCCCTCTTCAGAATAATGTTTTTAAATGCATATAATAAGATAAATATGATTACAAAGTAAAGGAATTATGTTTAAATCAAGATATAATTATTTCCCCATCCAAGATCACATACTCCTCTGAAATCTATCCACAGATTTCTTGGGACATTAAGAATCCCTAGTCAAATGGAACTATAGTGGACTGGGCACTGGACCTAGAAGCTAGGTACTCTGCCTGATTTTCCAAATACACATTTTTCTGATGATATCATTTCTCATTAATTCTTCATTTGTCATATGTACTAACTTACTCACAATCCAAGTTCAGCTTCAAGGAAAATGGAAAAGTCCATAGATCCCTGGATCACAAGAGTAGGCCAGATAACATTGGTGAAGGTATACAACATATAGGGGCAGGACAAATGGTAAGGCCTGGTGGTGGTCCTCTATCACGCTGGAAAAAATAGGTGACTTATTTTCTGTGTAAGCTATTGAAGTAGTCAAACAGCCTAGATGGGTTCTAAGCTTCCCACTTAAGAGAAGAGGAAAAGAGGAATGGGTCTAGGCAATAGTGTGATTGTAAATGTTTAACAACCAGCTGGGGGGGATGGGACACAAATGTACAAGTTTAATCTGCATTAATATTTTCTCTTAAGTTCAGATATTCAACAAAACAAACCAAAAAAAAATCAAGCCCTGATTTATAGCTTTGCCAATTTCCAAAATATGAATGTTTATATTGAAATTTAACAATTAACTCTCATAGCTAATTTGAGCTGGCTCCAGAAGACCCTTAGTTCTAGAACAGCCTAGGAGCAAAGAAGGGGATAAGGGGGAAGGCGAGGAGGGAAGAACATCTGTTGGGGAGGAGAGTCTAGTGGGATGAATTCTGGAGAAACAATGGTAACCACCATTTTGCAGTCATTTGAGCTTAAAAATTGAAAATTCTCTCGGACTCCTCTTTCTTTAACCCCACATCCAATCAATCAGTCACAAAATTTTATCAGTTTGTTTCTTTGGAATCTTCCTCTCATTTTTTTCATTCTTTCCATTTCTATTTCCCCTACCATAGTACAGGCCTTCATCACCTCAGGCCAGGTCTCTTAAAATAACCTCTTAGCCATTCTTACCTCTGCCCTCTCCCTCCTCTGATCATGCACATGCATTCAGATCAACTTTTCTTAAGTACAGCTCAGATCAGGTGATTCTCTTGCTCAAAAATCCTCAGTCACAGAATAAAAGGCTCAGCCTGGTAACTAAGATCCTCCCTCAACCTGCTTAGAGATCTTTGAGGAAATGGCCAATGATTAGAGACATTGGAGAGAAGATTCTTATTGAGCTATGCTTTGGCCTAGATGGCTGAGACTGAACTTGTTGGATACTTTACAAACTTACCTCTCCTCCAACATGAACCCTGTACTGCAGCCTGGCTAATCTCCTTCAGTGTCTCCTTTCACATTCTTACCTCTGTGCTGCTCCCTCCACCTTAGAATGCTGTTCCTCTTCTCTCTGCCCACCAAAGTCCCAACTACCCGCGAATTCTTCCTCTTCAGGAAGCCTTCAGACCACTCCATTCCACCTGAATCCTGCCATCTTCTTCATCTCTCCCAGAAAAGAGGAACACACCTTGGGGGGCAGTATTCCCCCCACTGGAGGCCTTCAAGCAAAGTCTGGCTGACTACTTGTCCAGTGTGTTATAAGGAAGATTATTTTTCAGGCATAGGTTGGACTTGCTAGCTGCTGAGATTCTTTCCAGCTCAGAGACTCTGATTCTGTGAACCATGCTTGGCATCTCTCGTTGCCCATTTAACTCCTATTTGCCTTGGTGCTGAATTTTTTCTTGTGTCTCTA
Source organism: Pseudochirops cupreus (assembly GCA_028627135.1). Classification (NCBI taxonomy): domain Eukaryota; kingdom Metazoa; phylum Chordata; class Mammalia; order Diprotodontia; family Pseudocheiridae; genus Pseudochirops; species Pseudochirops cupreus. Next base: position 542,435,547 of record CM053582.1, read on the forward strand.
ACTGAACTGCAAGTTCCCAGAGGGCAGGAGCTATGTGTCCTTCTCTGTGCAGTCACAGTATCTAGCATAGGGTCTTGTGCAGAGATGACGATCAGTAGACATTTGCTGGTTTATAAATCTCTACAAGAAGATGTGAGGGACTCATGCTCAGGAGATGAGAACACTCTCCCTCTTCTGTTCCATAGAACTAAAACGTATCTTTGGCTTGCTTTGAAAGTTTATGAAGAGGTGACTAGGTGGCTAGGTGGAGCAGTGAATAGAGCACCGGCCCTGGAGTCAGGAGGATCTAAGTTCAAATCTAGCCTCAGACACTTAACACTAACTACCTATGTAACCTTGGGCAAATCACTTAACCCCAATTGCCTTGCCCTCCCCCCTCTAAAAAGAAAAAACAAAAAAGAAAGTTTGTGAGGGGGAGTGGAAAGGAAGGGGCCTCATGAGCCACTCTGGAACTAGCAGAGTTCCTGGCTGTGTGTGGGCTCCCCATTCTGTCCTTGGCACCCTCGCCAAACTTCTTCTATTGGCTTTAACCCAAGGTCAATTAAATCAAAATAGTGTTCCCACTTAGGGCTTGACAGCCATAGATAGGCAGGTAGGTAGTCCATCACAGTGATATGATTTCGAGGACACTGGGAAGGTCTCTATTATGCCTTAAATACTCATGTACGTAGCTTGCTAATGCCCGCAATCCTAACCTTAGAGATTCATTCCTCTGTCTTAATCCCATTTTTGATACTCACTACTTGTGTGACCTTAGGCAAATAATCTCACCTTTCTGGGTCTCAGTTTTCTCATCTGCAAATTGGGAGGTTTGGCTAAATTAGGAGTTCTTTACATGGGGTTCATGGAATACCAACGGGTTTGTGGACAGATTTCAGAGTGAGAGATTACATATTTATTTTCACTGACCTCTGATATTTAGCATTTTCCTCAATTATGATTTTTAAAAAACCAACCCATTATTCTGAGAAAGGCTCCATTTGCTTTAACAGTTGCCAAAATGGTCCGTGATATAGAAAAGATTTCTAAGCCCTGGACTAAATAGCTCCTGAGCTCTCTTCTAGCCCTGGATCTGTGATCCTAAAACAGGGGCTTTGTCTCCTATTATGACAAAAACCCCATCTCTCACTGCCCACCACCCCTCACCAGCCCTGGTTCACACTTGAAGTCTTTCCCATAATTTAGTTCTTCAGATATAGCACACCAGTATCTTTGCCAAGAAACCCCCAAATGGCGTCATGAAGAGTCAGACATGATTGAAACACCTGAACAACAATGACAAATTTCTCAGAAATATTTCTGAGATCACATTTTGAGAGGGAGGAGGTTAGTGTACAAGGCCCCAAGCAGTCAACAGGAGAAAGCCTAAGGGGGGAAAGGTGTAGATGGCAAACTCCACCTGTTTCACAATTTTGCAGAGAAGCAACCCTGACCTCAGTACAGAACAGCTCCTCCTTAGAAGTTATCCCCATGGATAAAGTGCTGGTCCTGGAGTCAGGAAGTCTCATCTTTGTGAGCTCAAAGCTGACTTTAATCATTTAGCAGTTGTGTGACCCTGGGCAAGTCACTTAACTCTATTTGCCTCAATTCCTCATCTATAAAATGAGCTGGAGAAGGAAATGGCAAACAATTCCTCTCTGCCAAGACCCCATATGGGGTCAAGGAGAGTCAGACATGAAAGAAAAATGACTGAACGTCAGATTATCCCCATTCAGTTCACATGGTCAGTCCAACCCTGCTCCAGAGTCCCTCTGGTTCTAGGACAGTCTACAGGGGCTTTTGTCAAAAGTGAAAGAACAAATGACCACACCACTTGATCGTTTTCATTCATTCTTTCTTTCAAATGGCATTTATTGAGTTCCCACTATAGCAGCTAGCCCTGTGCTAGACTCCAAGGGAGATACAGAAGAAATCTAGAACATGTCCTCTACTTCCTGGGAAGGGAACTCACATTCTATTTGAGGAAACAATATGAGCCCTCAAAGTAAAGATATAAAGCCAACATAAATTACAGCACGCTACCACTGAAAGGGACTTGGAAACTATTTACCCACAGAATACAAGATCCCACAACCCAGGGTTAGAAGGGACCTTAGAGGTTATCTAATCCAATCTCCTTATTTGAGAGATGAGGAAACTGAGTCCCAAAGGGACTGTGATTGTCTCTCATTTTGCAGATCAAGGTGTCAGAGTCTAGAGAGGCTGAGATGTGTCCAAGAGCATAACTGTGATAGAACAGTCACATTGACAGCAAATGCTTCAGGAGGTTAGGTCTTTAGGAGGTAGATGTTGATAACCCCTAGCCTGCCAATGGGTCTCTGCTGGAATATCATGGAATCCCAAGAGTGTGGTGAATGAGAGAGAGAGAAGTCACCTTCCTTGCTGATCCTGCAGCACTATGCTATTTGAAGTAATCTCAAGTACGGGTGGAGGAAGAGCCATCACAAAGGATGGAATGAAGGAGCCTGTGGGATGAGAGAGAACTGAGGGTCACAGGTCCTGCTGGGGACTCTTGGTGAGGCAGGTGGCTCTCACAGAGCTTACGTAGTTTTCAATAGTTTTCATTTTCCTGTGGCCATTCTGCCCTCCCTTCAGAGCAAGGTCTTTATTGAACTGACTTGGGCAGCACTTGTTCTAACTGACACGAATCAGAGACTTGAGTAGAGGAATTTGTCTTAATTAACCACAGTGTTTGAAGGGGACTATTGATCTGGGCTGGTTTGGACAAATGTTTCATTGCATTCGGGACTTGGACAAAGTATTGTGCTTCCCCTAAAAACAAATCTTGAATGGAAAAGTAAGAGAAACTCAGTTGCCAGAGTTAGACAGAAGCCCAAACAGTGTGTGTTGGGAAGCAGATTGGGGATTCATGAATGCCTTAGTGAGACATACTGTAACTCAGTAGGGAGCACCCTTGATTAAAAGAGAGGACGCCATGTTCTAACCCAGTAACCAACAAATTTTCTATAGTCAAATTACTTCTCTACCTTGTGTAGTTTCTTCACATGCAATGGAAAGCTGCTCCCAGAATATGAAGGACAAAAGTGGGGAGAAGAGTTCTCAAAATTAATTTGTTCTTAGAAAGCACACTGAGATACTTTCTGGGAGCTGAGGCACCATAATTCCAAAGTATTTCATTCAGGAGGCACACTTGCCTGTGTTCAGCCTCATGAAAAGCTTTGCCCAATTTGCCAAAGGCAATCCAGCCATCTCTCCTCCTCCTATTCACTCCTGTGCCCAGTCATTGTGTATTTATAGTGTCTATCTAAGATATGAATGTGTGTGTACTTATAGATGTCTATATGTACCATTTATGTAGGTACATATGTGTATACATGCATATGTATACATATGGCATATACACATGTAAATCAGAGGGGGGGAGAGTCCCAGACGTCTTAGTGTAGTTTCAAGCATTAATAGTTTTAAACAGCACTAAGACTTTTGGGGCATCATGCATATATTACATATATGTGGGCATGTGGATACATGCTGATGGGCATATAAAAAGACAGAAACATTGTCTGGGTTTTCTAACTGCTGCAATCTAATCACACAGGTCAGGTACCACTTCTTTGAATAAGCCCAGACTTCTTGCTGAAACAAAGACCCATCTTTTTAATACCAACATTATACTAATGTCCGGCTTACAGACATGGAATGCTACAGGCACTGAGGAATTAGAAAGAAGTGTCAACCAGTACACAATGAAGAAGGGCATTGCTCATTATAATCAGGGAGAACAAAGGAGATTGAAATACAGGAGGTTGCCCAAGGATCATGTGAGCAAAAAAAGATGGGTTGGTCACGTGACAAGAGTGAGAGATTGACAAAGGGGAAGTCCAGGTTCTCGACTCTCATCCTCTCCATGGCACGAGAAAGAGGAGACCCCCAGCACACTGGATAGACCCCCTTTGGAAAACATAGGAAGATATAAAGAGTCAAACTGGATAGGCAGGCATAGAGAAATTGTGTCTGTTGGAAAGAAGACCCACAGCAATTCAGCCTCAGATACTACTTAGCTGTGTGACCTTGGGCAAGTCACTTAGCCTCTCTGAGCCTCAATTTTTTCTTCAGTAAAATGAAGATAATATTAGTACCTACCTCCCAGGGTTGTCGAGAGGACCAAATGAGATAACATATGTAAAACATTTTGCAAAGCTTAAAGTGCTATACAAATGCCATAATAATAATAATAATAATTATTATTATTATTAATGAGATCACAGATCCTTTGGAGTGTTTGAGCACTCACTTGAGTGTGTCATTGATGACAGGTAGCCTTCCCTGGATGCGCAGATAATGGAGTACTTAACAGGGTAAATGATATATAAGCATTAAATAAAACTCATGATTAGATCATCAGCCTGCATTACCCGTTACTGCAGGAGCTCTCTTTTCCCTCTTCTCTCCTCCCCCCTCTCCCCTACATTAAACAATAAATTCCCCAAGGAGAGCCATGTTCAACATACTGACAAGTTCCTCTCTGAGGGCTCACAGTTCATACTCAGAGAAAACCTGTGAACAGGAGACCTTCTGTTTGCCAGGTATTGACTGAAATAGACTTGGCTGAAGCAGAGAGAGGGCCAGATATTCAGATTCAAGAGGGAGGATAAGCCAATGCAGAGACATGCACATATGCATGTCTATCCGCAGAGTCACATATACACAGAGACACACATATAAACATGGACGCACCCATAAACAGAGAAGCACATCTACTTCCATAAACAGGCAGGCACGTACTCAGACATACACGTGGGGGTGCTTCCTCTCCCAGCCAGTCCTGGCTCCCTCTGTTGCCCTCCCCCTGCCCTGATCAGCCCTGGTTTTCCCTGCCTCTCAGGGTGGACAGGAGGACAGTGAGCACTGTAGCCCAGGAGCCCTACCAGGACTCATGCCAAGCTTCTAAGGAGCCTGACCTGGGAGATGGTTCAAGATCTCCATTTGCTGAAGATGTAGATAAAGGAAAGCCAGAATGGGTGGAGGATACAGAATGGAAGAGAAGTGGAAGACAGAAGGAATCTTTTACTGTATACATTTCTTTTAAACAGCAGGAATTTTTTGGTTTGTTTTTTTTTTTTAAATAAAAACAGCAGCACCATAGTAATGCAGCACACAGATACGGGGCTCCCACAGCCATAACTCTCTTAATGCTTTATTCTCCCCACCTTGTCATCATCCTGCCTGGCCTGTGGCCTTGAGCTGCCCAGGGCCAGGGAGAAAGAAGCCTGCCTAGCACCACCACCCCCTCCTTTCAGAGAGCAGTGGTCTGTTTCCATGGAAACAGGGGGCAGCCACACTTCTCTGCCTCTGGCTGAGCCTGCCCCAGCCTTTCCCACAGACACACTGAGATCTGAGATGCTGCCCCCCCCCTTCTCTTCCAGGAGAAGGGAGAGAGGAAACAGGCCTGTCCCGCTGTCTCCTTAGCCTGGGGCTGAGGGTTACAGGGAGCGTGGGAGCCCCTCCATCAGCCCCTTCCCCCCAGCAAGCCTGCCCCAGATCCCCCCTGCTCAGTCTAAATAGGTGATGCACCTCCCTCCTCATGGCTGGACCGTCTCAGCCTGACTCAGCCTGCTTTTCTAAGAGGCAAGACATGACTCCCTTCTTCTCCTGCCCTCATTGTCTTCCTCCCTCTCTTGATTGTTCCTAACGCTCAGCAGGTTGGAGTCTTTCCTGCAGCTGGCAGAATAATAGGGGGTTTTCCCCGCAGACCCTGCAGAGAGGAGAGAACTGCAAGTGCACAGCGCCCCCTCGTGGCCGCACACAGCACCACGGGCTACACCAAGAAGGCTGTGAATGCATGCAGAAGGAAAAAATCATCTAGAAACCTGGGGCACATCGAGGAAATCTAAGGCTGAGCAAACCTAGGCCTTCGCCAGCAGCCTTTCTGCATGGCCCCGGGGGAGCAGATGGGTATATACGTCCCCATAGTGTCCCCACCCCAGACAAGTGCGTTCCTGCATTCGACAACTTGCTGGTTCATTGAGCAAATGCTTAACTGAGCACATTCTATGCACATGGACCTGGGGTTTGCAGGGAATCTGGGCTTCTGTACTATACCTCTGAGCTGGAGACCTGAGGCCAAGGCTATGCACTTAGAATCCTTGTCCTGGGGAGCCCTTCCATAGGAAGGTAAGAAGAGCTCAGGTTACTTTTTTTTTCTGGCTTTCTACTTGCAAAAAAAAAAAGTCATGGAAAGAATACTGGCTTTGAGTCAGAAGACCCAGTTCAAATCCAGTTTACTGCCCGTGTGACCATGGGCAATTCATTTTAACTCTCTTCATCTGTAAAATGAGAGGGTGAGACTGGATCAAAGGCTCTGCTGCCTTGATCCTGGTGCCCACAAATTTCTCCCTGACTTTTGGTAACGTTTTTCAATAGAATTGGTTTTCTTTATAATCCTATATACTTTATTGTATGCACTTTAAAATGTCATTCTAAGAAAGGGTCTTTACTAGATAGTGCCAAGAAGTCAGTGACCCCCAAAAGGTGAAGAGCCCTTGGATTAGATCATCTCCCTAGCTCCAAGTCCTCAAACAAGCACTAAGATTCTCTCTGTTTTCTCTGTTAGGGCACTAGCCGTTTTAGAGAAGTATTAATCTACCACTTGAGATCCCCTAGTTGGAAATTAACAAGTATTCATTAAGTACTTACATTGTACTAGGTACCTTAGTGGGTGCCGGGTACTGGGGAGAAAAAGACAAAAGTGAAAGAATTCCTGTCCTAAAGGAGTTTACATTCTACCCAAGGGAGATAATATGCATATATACAAAAAATGTATATATGGAATAAATAGAAGGTTAATTTGAAGACTAAGACACTGGTGGGGAAGGGGTGGAGGGAAGGGTCAGGGACAGATTCATGAATGATAACGATTCCAATGATAAAGGTGAGGAGAAAGTGAAGTCCAGTCATAGGAGACAACTTATACCAAGGCACAGATATGGGAGATGGGGTGCTACATGTAAGGGACAGGCCAGAAGGCCAATTTGATTCAAGTGTGGAATACAGGAAGAGACATGATATGGAATGAGTCTGGAAATGTCTTGGTCCTGACTGCTCTTCTCCCATTTCCCAGAGATTTCCATGTTTCCACAGAGTCAGGAAGAAATAACATCAACCAGACAGCCTTTGATCCTGGCCCTCTCAGCCTCTCCCCTGCTTTTGTCATTGGCGCCTTCACTGGCTGCCCAGTTCTTCCACTTACAGCTTTCTTCCCTTCTGACCCCATCTTTCTATATTTCAGATCATAAGATTGTGTGAACCTGTGCCATTGGCCTCCTTGCCATTCCTAGCCCCACTTGGGGCATTTTCACTTGCTCTCCCCATGCCTAGTCCTCGCTTAGATAAATATTTTAAAAAGAGACAAACACCTACCCTTAAGGAGCTTACAATCTAATGGAGGAAGATAACCCACAAAAGGAAGTTGAAATGATGAGGTTCTTGAAGATCAAATTTCATCATTCTGCTCTACAGTCCCAGGCTGGCTCTTATTCCATCAAGGACACTCCTTATTCCATTGGGTTTGGGGGTCTTATAGCTACTTTGGTACTTAGGTACTAATTATTTAACTTTTCTTTCCACCCATAGCAACCAAGGAAAAACAAAGAAAAACAGATCGTTTCCATTACCTCAGAAATACATATAAACCTCTGATAGGAACTGATTGGGAGGGAGGGGTAGAGAGTAACAATATCATCCTTTTGAGCAAGGTCACTACCATGTAGTAGGCAAGGTTTTATTCTAACAAACTAAAAAGATAATAATAACTATGCCCTCTGAGACCAAGTGACCTCCTAACAAGTGTCTTTAGGAGTCATGATTCCCAATCAAATTTCTGGTCTAAATCATAAGATCAGATTTAGAGTTGGCAGATTCTTTAGATGATCTAAGTAGAAGAACTGAGCACAGTGCCTGGCACAGAATAAGTAAAGACTTAAAAGACTGTTGACTAAAATACAAGACCTTCTCTTACATAATGGTGTTAGAGCTGACCAAGACCATAAAGGTCATCTACTCCAACCTTATTATTTTATAGGAGACAGAGGCCCTGGATTAACTCTATGAAAGAATTGAAATCCCTAGGAAACCTTTCCAGACTTGTGACATATCATACCTCTTCCTGTATTCTATAGTCCAGTCAAACTGACCTTCTGGCCTGTCTCTTACACACAGCACCCCACCTCCCACCTCGGTGCCTTGGTATAACAATTACAAATATTCTCAGAATAATTCTTAAATGCTCAATATAAAATGCATGAGATTATAAAGGAAACCGACTGTACTGAAATAAAGATGTCATTTTCCCCCATCCAACTTCGTTCATCCCCTGAAATCTATCCATGGACCCCTCCCAGATTAAGAACGCCTAGATTATAGGATCACAGTTTTAGTGGTAGGAAGGGGGCCATCTAACGCAGAAAATTTCTAAGTTAAAAGGGACTTCAAAGACCATCTAGTCCAAACTGAACTAAAGTCGCTCCTACAATGTCTCCAACAAATAGTCATTCAGCCTACAGAAAAAAGGCCTCTGGTGAGGTCTCACTTCACCTTACCTTCCAGGCCAATGTCAATTGGGGCATATCTAAAGGGCTCTACAGCTGATAGTTTCAATATGAGCTTTTATACCTCAGAAACACTTACAAACTGGGGCTTGATTGGAGAAAATGTCAATAAAGCAGATTAAACTTTAAAGTGTGTCATAAGCACTCCCCTTCCCCTGCAAGAGCAGGTTGATAAATATTTGCCAGCAAGGCCCTGATAGAAAGCAGATCATTCTACTTTGGGCCAGTTCTAATTGTTAGCAAAGTTCCCCATATGTCAGGTCAAAATCTGTTGTTCTGCACCTTCCATTTGTTGCTTCTAGTTTAGCCCTTGGAACCATCTTTGATCTCTCTTTCTCCTTCTCCTCCTGGACCTAGTTAGTCATCAGCTTCAGACCCCAAGTATGTCACTGCTGAGAACATTGCAAGAGCCTCCCGAGTATTTTCTCTGTCTCCAGTCTCTACAAGTTCAAATTCAACAAACACAATACCCTAGTATTGTTGATGGCATTACCACCATGGTCCCAATCACCCAGGCTCATAACGTGTTTCCTTCTCAACTCCTTACTCTCTGTCACTTGCCATATGCAATCTGGGATCATATAGCCAGTAGGTATCTGAGGCAGGTTTAGGACTCAGTCCTCCTCTTCCAAAAAGCCTATAAGTTCTTCAAGGGCAGGATCTTAGATTGCTTTGTATTCCTAGTGCCTAGAACATAGAAACCTCTCATTTACTTCATAAATATTTATTGGGTGCCTACTATGTGCGAGGCACTAGACAAAGTGTTACAGTAAACTTAACGATGATGAATGTCACTTCTTATTCTGTGTTCAGACTCTGAGATGGAGATTTGTGAACAACCATAGGCCACTTCTCTGGGGAGGTCATTTAGAATGAGAATTTCCATCTGCTCCATGGGGGCAGATGTCAAATGTACAGGTTTTGAGATGTTCCAAAGTCAGGCGATCAGGTTATTAATATTCTTAGCATCGGGGTGCCTTTAAGGATCTTAGTGGGAGGTTGTTTGCTGATCAGCTTCCTCCGTTCAGAGTTTCAGAGTGTGGGAATGAGAATCATTAGGTGTCTTGTCAGATGACAAGTGAAAATGAGCTTTGTGGTTTCACCCTCTATAGAGCCAACAAACAATTGAGAATGATGGACGGGTCAGAAGAGCTGCCATCCTTAGGCAGCAGGAATAGAGCTTGTTATGGAACAGAGGAAAGAGAAAGCCCAGAGGGGAACTTGGTCAGGGGTGGCCACCCTTCTATACCAAAGAACACCAGCAGAGTTGGGCAGCTGCCCAGAATTTTAGCAACAGTGGGGAAAATCTCAAGAACAGGCTTTCAAATAGCACATATTTGGAGAGTAAGAAATCTCTACCAATTAATACAGTTTTCATCGCACTGGTCCCCAGTTAAGAACCTGTAGTGGTTTCATATTTGCTTTCAGGTTAAATTGAATGCCTGTTAACCTATTATTCAAGGCCTTCCATTAATTACCCCATGCACATACACACATCATAAACATTTAACTAAAAAAAAATATTTAACTACACAAACTCATCTCATTACTCTCCAGGCTGTCCAGTCTCTAAAAATGTCCCCTGCCTAGCTCTCACTCATTTTATATTATTCTACCTCAGGATTCCACACCCCATTTTCTTTTTCCAAATCCTTCATCTCCTTTAGGGTCCTAGTCAAACCAAGTCTCCTCTATAAACTCAATTAAAGAAATATTTCATGATTTTATATCGTCAATTAGTCACCAAGTATTCACTTTACCTATGTGATGTGCCCAGCCCCAACCACACCAATTATTCCCTTTGTTCCTGCAGAAATTTGCATACACTATGTATTTTGATACAAAATTTCTTTTGCTTTCTCATTCTTGAGCATAGTCTCCCCTATTTCTCTATCTCCCACAGTTTTTAATATATTATTAGTAATTTATATGATGAAAGGGTATAGAATTTCATGAGTGTGAGGACATCCCTGTGTCAGAAATCTCTTTATCAACCCAAAGCATAATCAACCATATCTGTCTAGGTAGGTCTACTGAGGGGTAGCTAACTCTCAGGCAATTCCTGAGGCATAACGGAGTTAATTAATAATAAAATAGCTATCATTTATATGGCTCTTTAAGGTTTTCCAAGCACTTTGAATATGTCATTTCATTTGACCTTAACAGTAACCTGCTGAGGTACATGGGGTGTTTAGGGAGGACTAGCACCTCCAGTGAGAGCGCTTCTGAGGCTTTTTCAGGGCTGCTCATTTACCTTTGTTGTCCACTGTCACCCAGCTCTCACCTCTGGCTCCAAGAAGCTGTAGCATGTGGCCACAGGCCAGTACACAGTCTTGGCAGACGGGCTAAACCAGGTTGAGGGTAACTGACGGGCCTCAAACCTGTCAGTGAATTAGAAGGATGTCTGTCCCAAGCAAGTGAAGACTTCCCTAGCAGAATGGGCAGACGAGAAGAATTTATTCCAATGGCTGTGAAGGCAGCTAAGCAGGCACTGTGGACCACTTTGCGTTTAGTCAGACATTGAAGATGCTAAGGTTATCCACTGCACCCTGAGGCCATCACCAGTCATCATGACTTTTGTCCTGCCAGTGGTCTTTGATGATGCTGGAAAAGGAAGAGTAAGACTGAGGACTTAGTGTAACTCTGCTGCGCTTAAATCCAAGTCATAGGCAAGTCAAGGCATTACTCCATGACGTCATCGTCCTCTTCGGAAAACAAAGATGGACAACAACAGCAACAGCAACCTGGGAGGTAGGTGCTATTATTATCTCTGTTTTACAGATAAGGAAACCAAGGCTGGGAGAAGTTAAGTGATTTGCCCAAGGTCACACAACTAGTAGGTATCTGAGTCAGGATTTAAACTCAGGTCTTCCTGAATACAATGATTCCATTCACCAAGTCATCTAGCTGCCACCAATTGATTTGCCTAGTCACATAGCTAGTCCAGTGGTTCTCAACCTTCCTAATGCCGCAACCCTTTAATACTCATATGTGGGCGTGTCTGCATGCGGGCAGAGCCCACCTGGAGACGGATAGAGGAGCCCTGTCTCGGTTCCTAAGACCATTGGAAATATGTGTTTTCTGATGGTCTTAGGTGACCCCTGTGACCCTGGTGAAAGGGTTGTTAGCCCCTCAAATGGGTCGCAACCCACAGGTTGAGAACTGCTGAGCTAGTTAAATGTCAGAGACTGGACTTCTTGATTTTTTTTAACCTTTTTTTTTTTGGAGGGGGAAGGCAGGGCAATTGGGGTAAAATGACTTGCCCACAGTCACACAGCTAGTAAGTGTGTCAAGTATCTGAGGCCACATTGAACTCAGGTCCTCCTGACTCTAGGGCTGATGGTCTATCCACTGCGCCACCTAGCTGCCCCCTCTGTATGTATTATATATGTATATGTAATATTATATCTAATATATAAGGCATATACTAGGATCTGAATAAATTCTTATCAAAATCACTCTATTGAGCACCTGCTAGGTATACATGAACTCTTTTCTCAGCACAGAAAGAAAGGAAAATCCAGCCAGTTGTAGTGGAAAGTGCACTTGGAATCAGGAGAAACCTCTATTCAAATATCAGCTTTAGTACTTAGCAGTGAGGTGACCCTGAGCAAGATACTTAATCTCTCTGAGGAGAGTTTCCTTATCTTAGTTTCCTCATCTCTAAAATGGGGACAATCACACATGTTACCTACTTCATGGGATTATTACTCTGCCGAGCACCATCTAAATGTGACACGCTATCACTATTATTATTATTATACAGTCTCCACATTTGTAATATTTGTAAACCAAAGGGACAGAAGAATAAACATTTATCAGAGATTCGTGGAATCAGAAAGGACCTTGCTCAGGGAACTGGTTCACTTCATTTTGGATAAAGGGACTTCCAAACCATTCCAGATAATAGGTGAGGATCAGGCATGGGTGGCACTCATTCCATTTAGAGGGGGGATTTATCCTCCCTTTAAAGACATCTCAGTGATAGAGACATCTAGACCATGTAGTAGAGAAAGTGTGATACCTAAAATCGGGAAAACCTCGGTTTAAATCCTGCCTCAGACACTGACTAGCTGTGTTACCCTGGATAGGTCCCTCAACCATTCTGTGCCTCAGTTTCTGTATCTGTAAAATGGGGATAATAATAGCACCCATCTCACAGGATTGTTGTGAGGATCAAATGAGACAGGCGCATAAGAAGCGTACATTCTAAAGTATAAATTCTGGCTCTACATCAAGAATAGAGTTTTGTATTCTGTTTTTATTCAAATATGGTCCTTTGTTTATGCTCTTTTTTTGCATTCTTATAAAGGAAATAAAATAATACTTTAAATCTAATAGTTTGTGCTAAAAAACAAAGAAATAAAAAAATAAAGACATTCTTAAAACAGAGACTTGGTACCCTTCCTTAAAAATCCATTCTAATTTTCACTAGTGTTGTCTGGGTGGCCTTCCCCATACCTAGCCTACCATGCTATAGCTTAGATGAATATCGCCTCATCTTAAAAGGGGAAGCAGCCTACATAGCTGCTTTCCTTAGAAAAAAGGCCCGGGGATTGATGACCATTGTGAAATGATCTCACAGACCTCTCTCTCCAGGCTCAATAAATCAAGGGCCTCAAACCTTTCTTTAGAGGTCTGGTTGCATCAATAGGACTTTATGCCTGAGTGCATATGCATAAGCCACCTATCTAAGAAGAGGAAAATGTCTGTTGAAGTGGATCTTATTGGAGTTTCAGGACCACAAAACACTGGGGAACAAGCCGTCCTCTTTGTGCCCATCCCTGAGCACAAAGCCTTCGTCCATAGTAGGTGCTTAATAAATGTTTGTTCATGTGAATTGAAATCAGGGAGTCCCCTTTCAAAAAAAAAAGATTTAATAGATGCTAAAGCAGAGTTGCTATGCAGCACCTCCCTGTCACTCCTGGAAATACTCATTAACACCTTCTGCTTGCCCAAGAACCTGTGATCACAAGTTCTACCCTCAACTGATGAAAGAAAAGCATAAGTCTCTGTTCTGGTGGATTTGCCTCCAGGGAATTGCATTTCCGGGAGAACTGGGCACAAATGAAGCAGCCCAAGTCTTTTGGTACATCTCCTTGTGACAAAGAAACTTTTGTCAGTCAAACTTAAAGAAATTTCAGTCAAATGCATTCCACAGTATTTTCCTTTTAAGTGAGAGTTAGATTAAATCATCCTTCTTTTAACTCTAAATTCTCCAATCCTGGCATCTAGGAGGTGTTTGCTCCTTTCCTATGTATTGACTGATTACCTGAGAGGCTCCAGGTACCTAAACAGATCTCTTTGTCCCTGAAAAATGAATTAGTCTGCAGGTATGATTAAGCACCCAGAGTATATTGGGTACTGTGCTAGGCACTGGGAATACCAAGGTAAAAATGAAATGGCCACTATTGTCACAGAGCTTGCATTCTATCCAAGGGAGACCACCCATGCTCACATAAGCATATAGAATATTTATACAAAGAAAATACAAGGTCATTTGTGGAGAGAAGGAAGAGGCATGCATTAGCAGCTGGAGTGGGGGAGGGTGTCCAGGAACACTACAGACCCCACAATTATTACATCTGAAAACCTGTGCTCTGAAGCCACATACTAAAACATAGACCTTCAGGGCCTTAATATCTCTCTTACCCTCATTTTAAGTGTATTTAATCCCAACATAGATGTTTCTTAAGGGGTTTCTGTCTGCACTGGGCACGAAATAAACAAATACAACACAGTAACAAAACAAGGAAAAGAATTTGCTGCAGCCATGAGTAGAAGTAACCATCATCACAGACACGAGCCAGGCCCACAGATCTTTGCTGAGGCAAAGCAGGGGCTGGTGCTAATAATCCTGATGAGTGCATTAACCTTCCCCCTCTTCTGAAGCCACCTTAGCAAAGCAGAATGAGCTGAAATCTGACTCTCATTCAGCAGAGCTGCTTTTTGCTGTTGATAAGAAGAGGAAGAGAGTCAGATGAGACATCTGGGAGGAGCAGCGTCAGACCTCTAGGGGATTTGGCTACCGGTGGATTTTGCTGTTTCCATGCTACATTCCCGTTTTTTGTGTGGCCCTGGGGTGAATCTTATGGAGTGAAATACTGTGAAGGCTGCTCCAGTCCTTAAGACAAAGAGAATACTGATAGTGCCCTACCACAAAGTCAACAATAGCTGGGTTACCAACCCTATTCTCTACAGCAGTCACACCAGAGTTAAAGAGACCATGGCAGTCAGTTCTAAGATGCTTACAGTGGCCAGGGAAAATCTCAAGTAAAAAAGTCTCTGATTTGGTGATTTTGGAGGGTGAGGGAATGGTCCTCAAGGCAGTAGAGACCTTTTCATTCTTCTTACATCAAACTAACTTCCATATTCTCTCTATGATCCAGTCACACTGGCACCCTTGCATTTCCTCAAATAAGACACTACATCTTTTGACTCTGTGCCTTCTCACTGGCTGTCTCCCAAACCTGGGGTGCCCTCCCTCCTTATCTCTGCCTCTTGACACAGAGGAGACCTGAAAATAATCTGCCTTGGTAAATCCATGAAGTTGTTGGGAGGACACTTAAGACATCTCTGGCCACAGCATTATAGGGCTCTCAACGTCATCCATTCCAATGCAAAGTCAAAAAGAATCCCCACTAACCAACAAATACACCTCACCTTTCCTGAAAGTTCTCAAGGAAGCCAGTCATTTTTAAACAGCTGTCATTATCAGTAGTTGTGCCTGACAGCAAGCCTAGATTTGCCTTTTTTCAACTTTCATGCATTGCTCCTGGTCCTGCCACCTGGAGCCAAACCAAACAAGCCCAATCTCTTTTCCACTTGACAATCCTTCCAGTATTGGAAGACAGATATCTTCCCCCTTGAGACTTTGTATCTTTTAGGCTAGACATTATCAGCGACTAGAGGCAGCTAGGTGGCTCAATGGATTAAAATCTATGCCTAGAGTCAGGAAAATCTGAGTTCCAATTCAGCTTCAGACATTTACTAGCTGTGTGACCCTGGGCAAGTCACTTAACTTCTGTCTGTTTCTTCAAATGTAAAATGAAGACAATAATAGCACCTACCTCCCAGCGTTGTTGTGAGAATCAAATGAGATAATATTTGTTAAATGCTTAACATGGTGTTTCACACATAGTAGGCACTTAATAAATGTGTTTTCTTCCTTCCTCTGAGCTCCCTTCTATCTCTGGACCTATTATTCTAAGTTTCCTATTTGCAAGGTATAGCTACCTCTGAGGGGACCCCTCTCCAACACCTTCCCAGGATGGGTCTAATAAAGCATGCATATTTTCTGTTCATTGATTGCTGAACTAGCCAGCATGGATTGAATGTACTCAGCACTGAAAGGAGCCAAGTACTGCCCAGAGACACAGTTAAGAGACCTTAAGTGTAAAGCATAAAGGGGCTGACTGAAAGTGATGAGACAGGGAACAATTTAGTTCCTGCATGATGATAAATGAGCCTTCCACATATTTTAAGTCTATTCTGATTCTGGAGCCTATACATATTTAACTAGAAATAGCTATTCCCCTGTGCTGACACATATGGACCTGTGTGTACAAACAAGTAAAGTTATATGGTAGCTGGTGCCATAGTATTGTTCAGCAATTTCAAAATTGGAAGGGTAATCTTGTGTAACCCATACTCCAGTGAGACTCCCCTCTCAACATCAGACAAGTAGCTATCCATTTTCTGCTTGAAAACCTCTTGTAAGGGGGAACCCACAACTTCCCAAGAAATCCCCATTCCATTTATTCCCCTCCGCTTTGGATTATATATGAGTTGGCCCAGAGTTAGGGCAATGTAAGAAGGTTGACCTAGATGATCCCTGAAAAGAGAAAGCAGAAAAAAGTTAATGAATTTGAATCAGCTCCAAAATCCCCATTTGTACCATAACTCTCAAACAGACCACACACATAGCCAGCATTTGCTGCAACACATGGGCATTATCAGGAGATCATAGGGAAGAATGACTGGGCAAGTCGCCAGCAGGCAGACATTAGTGTGGTCAGCTGCATCTGATCCAACAGCACTGTGGATTTGGGTAACAAACCCAAGCAATCAGAGCCACTGGAGATGCCAAGTGAATAGCAGAGATTACTCAGTAGCGCATGCCAGGAGTTTTCTGCTTGTGTTTGTAACTTTTTCAATAGCTAGATAATTCTAGGTCAAAAAGTATTTCAAGAGGCATGATGGCATCTCCCAATCCATTGTGTCTGCACTGACTAAGGGAATTATCCTAGGTAGGATTGACAGACCAGGATGTCCAATATCTCTACTCTGTTGGAACTCCACGACAGAGTGTCTGTTTGGCCATGAATACTCAGCAGGGTTACCAGGAATCGATCAGCTGATTGGATTTGTGATTGGCAGATTCATAACCAGCAAAATTTCATACTACACTAAATTTCAGTTAGGTGAGGGGAGAGAGTCAGTCAGTGGTGGAGGCAGAGTGCTGAGAAAAGTTCCACCGTGGGTACAATTCCTTTGTGGGGGAGGGAGGGGGGAAAGGGAATGACAGGGATAATTCCCACTCAGAATATTGGCCCTTAACACTATGGGTGCTCTGGGGAAAGGCAAATAAATTGTGGTAAGCAACTTGCGGGGTAGCAACAGGAGGCAGTTGTACCCACCTTCTCAGGAGGACATGACATAATATACTGGGTTGCTACTACCATTAGCAGTACTGCTACTACCACTTCATTAGATAGTAACTCTAGAATTATGAATGAGACGAGAATAAAGTACCATTCACAAAGTGCCTGCCACATACTTGGCTCTTCATAAATACCTATGCCCTTCCCACCCCACCTTCCTCAGTTCAATCCACTAATTCTATAGACCAAGGACCTGAAGCCCAGACTGAGTGATTTGTCTAAGGTTGCACAAGATTCAAACCACATCTTCTGACTCCAAAGTCAGAGTTCTTTTCCCTGTACCATGCTGGGTCTCCTAGACAGCATGCCCCATGCTCTGTCAGATCCCTGTGTGCCCTGTGATCCCTGTAGCTCTGGTAGCCTTCTACATATAGAAGTAGCATTTTCTATTCATCATCATATGATTGTGCAGCATGGTTTAGGGAAGGGATGTGTTCCATCCCATCACTGATGAGCAAGCCCAGAATGCTAGGATAGGAAGGACAGGCAATGATGATGAGGTGTGAGTCTCTCCTGCCTTTTACCTTTGAAGGGAGATTGATAGCAGTGGATACAGTGCCAACCTTGGAGTCAGGAAGACTTGAGTTCAAATCAGGCTTCAGATATTTATTAGCTGTGTTACCCTGTACAAGCCACTTCACTGTTTGCCTCAGTTTCCTCAACTGTCAAATGAGCTGGAGAAGGAAATGGCAAACCGCTCCAGTATCTTGGCCAAGAAAACCCCAGATGGAGTCACAAAGAGTAGGAAATGACTGAATGATAACATAAAGGCTCAGTGGCCACATCAGATATCAAAGGAGGAAGAAAAACAATGAAGGATCCAGGGAAAGGTGGGATCAATAAGATCCCTGGTGTCCTGAGGGTTTAGCATCCTGAGAGCATCACACCTGTTCCTGAGTGAATCGCTCCTTGCTCAAATCCCCGCTGGAGTACCAGGACCTGAAATCTCCCTCGTTTGGGGGTTTGGGTCAGGAACTCAGTGAAAGCTGTGGTCCGGCATGATAATAATAGCATGCATTTGTTAGTCTGGCACATCCACTCCGTGCCGGGTGCTTAGCGCTCACAAATACTGCGCTAATTCTTCTTCACAAACATCATTCTAAGTATGCATCCTTGGGAGGTGGGTGGTATTATTACCCCATTTTACAGCTGAAGAGACTGAAGGAAACAGCAGTAGAGTGACTTGTCCTGGGTCCCACAGCCAAGTCACCAAAGCTAAAGATGATCCCGGATCTTCCAGCTGCTGAGGGCACACACGGCTCGGATGCCAATGTACTCTCCGTGGCCTCGTCAGCGAGCAAGTTTCTAAAGCAAGCTTCATTTTCTGAGAGTCATGAATCTCCGTGACCTTTGGCTGAAGCCCATGGGCACTCCTTAGGATAGCATCTTTGAGTGCATGAAATAAAATACGGAGGATTGCAAAAAAAAAAAAATCAACCAATTATATTGAAATAAAGCTAAGGAAATAATAATAATAACAAATAATAAACAAGTTCATGACTCCAGTTGAGAACTCCCGGCGTTTTCAAACTAATGACTTTGCTAAAGGTGATTCACTGGGAGAGGAGCTCGCGGGGCGCGTGGAACGAGGGAATCTCGTCCTCTTTGGGTCGGCAGCGCAGGCCGTGGGAGAGCAGTCCAGGCCAGGGGTCGCAGAAACAGCCTCGGGAGGGAGGTTTGGCAGGATCAGAGGTCAGAAGCAAGGAAGACTCGGCCACCGCCGCCTCTCCCCCCCGGGCCTCAGTTTCCTCATCTGCGACGCGAGAAGGGCCCCG
Source organism: Pseudochirops cupreus (assembly GCA_028627135.1). Taxonomy (NCBI): domain Eukaryota; kingdom Metazoa; phylum Chordata; class Mammalia; order Diprotodontia; family Pseudocheiridae; genus Pseudochirops; species Pseudochirops cupreus. Next base: position 542,454,552 of record CM053582.1, read on the forward strand.
TTTTAGAACTATAGAGAAGCAGGCCCAGGCGGAAGGGGATTCCAAGGCGGTCCTCCTCCTCCCGGGGCCGGCCGAACCACGACAGACAGTAGCCGCAAGGGGGCGCGCGCAGGCGGAGGCCCTGGACGCTGACGTGGCGTGCGTGATGACGCAGACGCGATGACGTGTGGGGCGCGCCGGCAGGATGCGGAAGCACCGCCCCGAGCCGCCAGCTTGACTGTGAAGCGCCGTGCGCCGCCGCCGCCGTCATGGCAGTGTGGAGCGGGCCGGCGTGCGCGGGCTTCCTGGCGCTGGCCGTGGGCTGCGTGCTGCTGCTGCAGCCCGAGCTGCCCGGCTCTGCGCTGCGTGCGCTCTGGGGCCCCGTGCCCTGGGCGCCGTCGCCCGGGGGTACCTCCGCCGAGGGCCGCCTGGCGGCGGCCTGGGAGGGGCTTATTGTGCGTCCCGCGCGGCCGTGGAGCCGCGTGGCCGTGGGGTGAGTGAGGTGGGGCGGGGCACACTCCCTTGTGTGAGGGGGGCGCGGGCCTAAGGACGCCCCCCCCCAGCCTGCAGGGCTAGGGGAAGGTGGGGGGATGCAGGAAGCGCCCCTCAGCCATCTGCCCCGGGGCGTCAGTTTCCCTGCAGGGGGTGTCACTGGTCCCTTTGTGCGTGTCTGAGAAGGGTTGGGGCGCGGGGCGTGGTGGGGAGCTTGGAGAAGGGGATACATCTGTGAATGGTAAGTGTCGGGTGGGGGTGCGCCCTGGTGGCGAGCCGCTCCTTGGAGGAGGGAAGGCTTTGGCCATGGGGGACCCCCGGTCAAAGACGGTGCCCTGTGGGCAGCTGGAGCTTAGAGTCCTGTGTCGGCTGTGTTTTGTTTGGTTTAGGGACTTTCCTGTGCTCCTGTTCGCTTCCCGAAGGATAGACTTCATTTTAGAGGAAAATCAAAGTAAAGTTCTCTCACTTTCCCCAAAAAGGAGAGAAACGAAACACTTAGAAATGTTAAAAGTCACCTTGAGGGATGGGGGGGAGGGGGGGGAGCAAATTAGATGAGAGTTTGAAGAAAGACCAGGGGGTTATGACATACTCAAAGTGAGTCAGCAGTATGATGTAGTAACCGTATAGATCTTGGGGCCTGGGGCTTCGTTAGCAGAAGCATAACTTTGAGGAATAAGCGTCTGCCCCCTAAGACTGTCCTGAGGATGGTGTTCAGTTCTGGGCGTGCCAATTAGAGGACATTGGTAAGGTGGAGTGAGACCACAGAAGAGCTTGTAAAGGGACTTGAATCCATGTCACGGAGCTGGACGCCTATAGCTTGAGGATCAAAGACACAGAGAACAAATAGTTGCCTTCAGTTTGGAGGGGAACCATGTAGAAAAGGAATTAGTCTTCAAACTGTCAGTAGAAAAGAAGCCTACCAATTAGAGCTGTCCAAAAGTGGAATGGCTCATTAGAGGCTTTCAGTAAAAGGAAATGAGTTGTTGGATGATGTCGTTGGGTATACATATGGGTGATGGGGTGTTTGGGGAGGACTGGCATCTCAGAGGTGAGGGCTGCTGGGCCTGCTCATACACTTTTGGTGTCACCATCCAGCTCTCATCTGTGGCTCCAAGAAGCATGGGCAGTGGCCATACCCCAGTAAATAGACAAGTTAAGTCAGGTTGAGGGTAACTGATGGGCCACAAACCCACTGCTGAGTTAGGGCAATGTCTGTCCCAAGCATGTGAAGACTTCCCCTGGCTGAATGGGTGGATAAGACCAATTTGTTCCCAGGCCATGAAGGCAGCTGAAGCAAGTGCTGTGGACCTCACTTGGTCAAACATCAAAGACACCAAGGTCATCCACTGCATCCCAGTGCCAATCGTCCTAACTTTTACCTTGCCACAGACTTTCTATTACTCTGGAACAGAAAGAGGCTGACCCCTTTGTACAGCTCTGCCTCACTTAATTCCAGTTCACTTACAAATCAGGACATCACCCTGTGATGTCATTGGTCTTCTTCAAAAATGAAGTATAAACAGCATTGTAGTAAGGAAGTAATAAGGATTTCTTTTGGGTATGAGCCACTGAAATTCCTTCCAGCTTGAAAATTCTGTGATTCTTTAAAATCCCGTTAAAATGTTACACTTGCCTCCCACGCTAATGTGACAAGGAAAGCCTTTTTTGCATTTCACTTGCAGACACAATTTCCCATCCTTCAATCATACCACTGTCTGTGTTGTATGGTACCTTGACATTCAGAAATCTTACATATAGACTTGTGAAAGTTTAACTGTCATAATTGAAGTGGATTAGGGTCATAGCTTTAATATTTACTTTGAATCTGCTTCTAGACACCTAAGTAAAGTGCTTCCTAGACAGGATTACTTAGCTGGCCTCAGTTGTTATAAATTATAGCTTCCATGCCATTTATCATTCAAAAGTGTCTTTGGAAATACTTCTTGGTGTGGAAATAAAAACTTGAAACCCTGTCCTTCACTTCTGACCTGCTTTATCTCAACATATCCTCCCACACCCATCCCTTTTAGTCTGGAGATCCAACTTTAAGTCTTGACTGATACTTAAGCTCTTTGCACCTCAGTTTTTTTAGTAAAGAAACTTCATTCTTCAAAATGTACAGAAAGTGCTTTATATTTTTTAGAGGGGCAGAGTGGGGAGAGGTATCTGAATCTGTTACCTGCTATGCATCCCTCTTTGATCTTCAGTTAACTGTAATTTAATCTCATAATTATCTCGGAGCACTGAAAGGTTAAGTGGGTTTCCATCAACACAACTAGGATGCCAGGCAGAACATGAATCCAGGTCTTCCTGACTTTAAAACAGGACTTTTCTCCACTACCCCAAGCTCCTCAGGGAGCTTGTGGGGAACCTTGTTAGCATAGACTTGTTTGACTGATTGCCACTGATTCCTAGGTCAACATGGAAATTGCCATCATGTGTAGGTTCTTGTTATTTTTGGGTAATTTGAAAAAGAATTAAATGACAGAGGAGGCAGGGCTGCACAGTATGAAGAGCTCTAGATTTGGAGTCAGAGTATGTGAGTTCAGATCCAAAATCTGACCATCTTTGAGACGTGGGTCAAGTTACCTCCTGAATTTGTTTTCTTATCTGTAAAATGAGGAAGTTAGATCTGGTGACTTCTGAGGTCTCTTGTATCTCAGTGATCTGGTGAGCTCTTCTCAACTTCTTCTAGAACAATTTCCCCTATTCTGCCCTAACTTGTGTGGATAAATGTCACATCCATCTAACTCCCACTCAGTTAAATTGTAAGCTTCTTGAGGGTGGGGACTCTAGTTTTTTCATCTGTTTCATCCCTAGTGTTTGCCTTAATTGTTTAATTATATTCATATGAGAAACCAGTTTCCTGTGGTAGGGTTACATTGTGAAATTGGCCTGTTAGGTTTTGTCAGGTATTGCAGAAATATTGTAAAATGTTTTAGAAGAGGATTTTTTTTTGAAGGTTGGGTTGGACCTGTCCTGCTTTGAAGAAGCAGCTGTGGTGTAGTGGAAAGAGCTGGCCTTGGAGTCAGGAAGACCTGGGTTTAAGTCCTTCTGACACATACTGGTCTGTGTATTTGAGCTAGAGTGAAGAAGTCGGTGGAAGAAGTAGGTGGTGGTCACCGAGAAGGTTGAGAAACTGGGAACTTAGGGTATTTGAGAGAGGGTTAGTATAGATATTGAAGCCCCCTAATATGAGAGCAGTGTAAAGGGTTTCTCTATGTAGAAAGCCATACTGTTTTATATCCCGTATCATATACCATAAGCTTTGCCATCAGATATGCTGAGAATATAGAAGTTAATTCATCAAAATGATGGGTTTGGGGAGAGGCAAACATGCTATATTGGAAAGAGTCTTGGACTTAAGTTAGAAGACTGAGTTTTGGTTGCAGCTTTCACTTAATAATTGTCCGACCTTGTATAACTTGCTTAATTTAGCTTTTTAATCTATAAAAAGTCATGTTGAGTTTGGGCTGCCTACCAGACGTTTCATGTAGAAATGTCTAGCTGACAGTAGTGTGGTGGTATGGTGGTATTAGAGTTCAGTGAGACTTAGAGACAGAGATTTGACAAGAGATGGTAATGTAACCAAGGGAAAGAGTGAGAGAATAGAGTCTGTCAATCTTGGGGAGCTCTTCACTTAGTGACTGGGTGGAAGTGTGACTATCTAGCAAGGGAGACTGATAAAAAGGAGGCAGACAATAGGAGACACAGGAGTAATATTTAACTGAAGTCAGTCAATAAGCAACTATTTTTTAAACTCTTATTACATGCCAAGCACTGTGCGAAACACTGGCAATACATAGAAAGTGGAGGGTATGAGATCTCCGCCTTCAAGGAGCTTGCATTCCAGTTGGGTAATAGCATGTAAATAGCTAGGTATGTGTAGGATCTGTGTGAAGTAGACAAAGATAATCTGAAAGGGGAAGGCGCTAGCAACTGGAGGGACGCTGAATGACTTGCAGAAAGTCAAGTTATGAATTGAGTCTTGAAGGAAGCCAGGGAAACTAAGGGATAGGGGTGAGGGGGTCAGCCAGCGCAGAGACCCAGTAAGCAAGGGTAGTTGTATCATATAGACTGTGCTGAGGGGAAATCAGCTTTATTGGAAAGGTAGGAAGGGAGTGGAAAACTTTCAGTGCCAAACAGTACTTTCTGACAAGCTCACTTAGGCTTATGGAAATCCCATTGTTATCCGGGTTGGCTTCAGGAGAGACTTGGAGCCAGGGAGACCAACCAGAAGACTCTTTCAGTCTTCTGAAAAGGTAAGAGGTGAGGAGAACCTGAACTGGAGTTTTTTTGTGTAACTATGCACTTCAGAGAGTAAGCTCCTTGAGAACAAACACTGTTGGGGTGGCTAGGTGGAGCAGTGATTAGAGCACCAGCCCTGGAGTCAGGAGGACCTGAGTTCAAATGCAGCCTCAGACACTTGACACACTTACCAGCCATGTGACTTTGGGCAAGTCACTTAATCCTAATTGCCCTGCAAAAAGCAAAAGAAAAAAAAAGAGAACAAAGACTGTCTTCTTTACGGTAGTTAGCAGAGTGCTTGGAATGTAGTAGGCACTTAATATTTATTGAATTCAACTAAAATGAGTGGAGCAAAGGGGATCTCTATGAGAGATGTTGTGAAGCTACAAACTACAAGATTTAGTAAAGGCTTGTATATTTGATATGAGTGAGTGTTGAATCAAGGATGACACGGAAGTTGTGAGCGTGGGTGACTAGAAGGATTGTGGTGCCCTTGACAGATCAGAGATCATCTGCATAGAGATGATAATTGGACACATGGGAGATAATGAGATCTAGTGAGATTACATACAGTGAGAGGAGAAGAGGACTCAAGACAGAGCCTTGGAGGACACTCACAATTAATGGTCATGCACGGAGACCAGGGACAAAGAAGTGGCACAGATAGGAGAACCAGGAGAGAACAGTGTCAGAAAAACCTAGAGATCATCTGAAAGGAGCTGAGCAGTTGTTTCAAAGGCTGCAAAGTCATCAAGGAGAGATCAGGATTGAGAAGAGTCCCTTAGACTTAGCAGTTAAGAGAGGATTGGTAATTTTGGAGGGAGTTTGTATCTGTGAGAGAAGCACTCAAGTATCAAAAGCTCCAGAAACTGAGTAGAATGAAAATCAAGAAAAGGCATTGGATTGGGAGAGTTGTGTTTGAAAGAAAAATTGCCAAGAATTGACTGAGTGGGAGGTGAGATGTTTGTAAGAAGTAGAGATGAATATTTCTGTTATTTCATCCCTTCTGTGTTATGGAGAGAGCCAAATCAGTAAGCCCAAGATTTTAATTTGTCAGCAAACACTTATTAAGGATTTATGGTGTATGATGATTTGTCCTAGACACAAATACAAAGATTGTGTGTGTACAATAACCTGCTCTGCAGTGTTTTGTTCTTTTTAAAAGTCATTATTGCACTCAACTCTGTATTTGCTATTCAGGAGAATTGAGTATTAATGTAAGTCATGGTCTTTATCCTCAAGGAGTTTGTAGTCAGGAGACTAGGTTATGGTAAGTGAAGCAATTTGAGAACCTCTAAGCGCTAACACTTAAGAATACTCCATGGGAAGGAAAGAGCAGGGGGAGGGAGGGAGGAAAAAGAAAAGGCATTTGGGGAAATTGGGAGAACAAGGGTAGGTGGTGGTGGTGGCGCCTTCTAAAAGAAATCTTTCCCGATTCCCTATCAGGGGAGGGCCCGAACTGGAGTTGTGTATCGTGGACCCCTTTGGCACTGTGAGGAAGCCTGTAGACTGCTCAGAATCATGTTTTTAAATGCATGAAAGAAAATACATGAGATTAAATCTTGTTATAAAAATATTTTTTTAAAAAACAAGTTTGTTGACCCCAGGGTAAGAACACCTGCCCTAGATATTAGTGTTCTCTACCTAAAATTATTTTGTATTAACTTATCTAGTTGCAATTCTATTTGATCCTTTAGGGTAGGTTTTGTCATTGTTTCCCCGGGGACAAGGAGTGTAAAACTTTGTCTATGATGTTTGTTGTAATTTTCTGTATTGAATATAGTGTTACTATGTATTCTGGTTATTTACTTATACCCTTACCAAACTATAAGCCCTGTCAGCACTAAGACACTGCCGTATAGAAACTTTGTCTTGCTTTGTGCCTAGAATTGTGTATTATACACAGTCCCTTAGTTTTATATTAAAATAAAAGTGAAAAAAAGTTGGCGGGGGCAGAGTCAAGATGGCAGCATAGAAACACTAGAACTCTGCGAGCCTCCCCCCCAATACCACCTCAAATACCTATAAAATATGACTCTAAACAAATTTTAGAGCTTCAGACTCCACAAAAATGACAGAGTAACAGAGTTCCTGCTGAAGACAGCCCGGCAGGCTGTCATCACAGCGCACTGGAAGCAGAGCCCAGCCCCATGTGGTTTCAGCCCCAGGGTGTCCAGGAAAAGCCACAGCTGTAGCATTCAGGAGAGCAGATCATCAGCAGCTGTGGTGATTTCCAGAATCACCAGCCCACAAGAGCCAAGGACAAAGGGAAAAAGTCAGTGGAACTCAGGTAAATTTGGGGAAGAGGGTACGGCCAAACTGCCTCCAGAGCTAGCAGCAATCTGAAGCATGGCCTTGCAGCCTCCTTGCAGGCTGCTTCAGAAGCTCCTGGCCTGCAGATTGCAAGGGGGCTAAATGATCATTCAGCGGCTAAGTGCTCTTACCTAGAGCTGCCTGGATCATATTTCAGTCTTGGATGGTGGTCCTGATGTGCGTTTTCAGTGAGCCAAAGCTGGTGGGTGCTGCAATAACTGGCAGCCTCCTAATAGCTCCAGTAGCTGCAAAAACCCCAGCATTTTGGGACAAAGCTCTCCCTCTGAAAGCAGAATTTTACCACTGAGCCCAAAAGCCACATAATTGACTGGCAACATGAGCAGGCAAAGGAAGCAAAGCAAACCCAACAATCCAATTTTAGATTCCTTTTTTGGGGACAAAAAGGACCAAAGCATGGAATGGGAGGAAGACAACACAGTCAGAACTCCCACACCAAAAGCTTCCAAGAAAAATACGAACTGGATAGAGGCCATAAAGGAGCTTAAAAAGGAATTTGAAAACCAAATAAGAGAAGTAGAGGAAAAATTGGGGAGAGATGAGAATGATGTAAGAAAATCATGAAAAGAGAGTCAACAACCTGACTGAAGAAAATAACACCTTAAAAAATGGACTAACTCAAATGGCAAAAGAGGCCCAAAAAGCCAATGAGGAGAAGGATGCCTTAAAAGTAGAATTTGCCAGATAGAAAAAGAATCTCAAAAGCTCGCTGAAGAGAATAATTCATTCAGAATTAGAGTGAAGCAAATGGAAGCAAATGACTTTATGAGAAATCAAGATACAATTAAATAGATCCAAACAAATGAAAAAATAGAAGGCAATGTAAAATATCTCCTTGAAAAAACCGCTGAACTGGAAAATAGATCCAGGAGAAATACTTTAGAAATTATTGGACTACCTGAAAGCCATGATCAAAAAAAGAACCTAGAAAGCATCCTTCAAGAAATTCTCAAGGAAAATTGCCCAGATATTTTAGAACCAGAGGGCAAAATATAACTTGAAAGAATTCACCAATCACCTCTTGAAAAAGATCACAAAAAGAAAACTCCTAGGA
>CM053582.1:542463155-542492298 GCA_028627135.1 Pseudochirops cupreus
GACTGGGGGAGGAGGGACACACTGGGATGGCTGTTTTGGGGCGGTGGGTAGGGGAAAGAGTGAGAGAAAATATGTAACTCAAAATCTTGTGGAAATGAATGATGCAAACTAAAATAAAATTAAAAAAAAAAAGAGTAGGTTACTTATGATTCCTTGTGATCAAAAACAGAATTAAATTGCCAGAGAATTGATGACATAGAAAAATCAATACAGGGACTACAGTTCAGTGAGTGACTAGGGTCAAGCTATAGAGTGATACCTAGATGGGCTCAGTAATACCTTCAGTGTTGATATGTGGGTAAAATGAAAGGAGGGAGGAAAGAAAAGCATATTTTAGTCCTATGAAGCCTAACTTTTATTTCTTAGCATACAGTATTATGAAAACGCTGTAGCATTTACTGGTTGAAAGAATCGGTAAGCCACATGGCAGGTTCTAAACTTATTTTGAAGCAGTTTAGGAGTTAACATGATACTTATTTGTTCATCACCTTTTGGACACAGTCCTTGTTCAGCCATTGCTCATTCTAACGGACGTTTGTCTGTGTTGCACAGCCACCAAAGAATTCCACTCTATTTGCTTGAGAGAGGCCCAGGACTGGAGTAGCAGAGGGAGCAGCTTATCAGAACTGAGGTACATTGGCAGAGTTGTGAGGTGGTTTACAATAAAAAAGGCAAGGGGAGGCATAGGTTAGAGCAGATTTTAGATTTTCTGCATTGATATGTAGATAATTCCCTTACTTTATATGTGTAAAAAAAAAAACTACTTGAATTATATAAACCAGACCAACCAGTCATTAATTATACTATGTTGCCAAGGCACCTTTTCTCTACTTGTCTAAAATTCAGACAGATCTGTTTTCCTTCAGTGCCTCTGAGCTGGTGTGGCTGGTGAAATTCAGAACTGTAGTATGATTTAGTGTTCTCTGCTCTACCTACCCATCTTTGGTGGCCTAGGAAAATGAAGAGAGTAAAAGTGGGGTTTGGGGGCACAACGGAGCTCTTGCTTTAACAACAAACCTATTATCTGTGGAGTCTGTGACTTCCCATCTGTGTTTCCAGTCCCTTGATTTACCACCTGCCCTTGGTGTCTTAACTTTTGCCACCCCTCTCCTTAGAACAGTCTAGGAAAGTCAGCTCTCCTAATGATAACATTAGCTGTCCTTAGTTTCCTCTCCAAACCACAGCCTTCCTAATGTATATTAAATTGTGGTATGATGTTTTAATAGAGGAATTGAATTGTGTGTGCTTTAGTAGTCAGAACTTAAATTTATTGGGAAAAGAACCTCTTGATAGACTTCATTTTGGTTCTCTCCAGGTTCTTCTTTGTGGTCCAGTTGGCCCCAAGCTGCATCAACTTCTTGATGACAATGTAGTGGTTCCCCCGGAATCAATGCAAGAAGTAGATGAGTTCCACCTCATTCTGGAGTATCAAGCAGGTAATGAAAATGCTTAACAAGCTTCTCTTCTGAGCCATAAGTGAAAAGTTGCTCAGTAGCATCTTTAAGAGAGAAAATAGATCTAGAATTCTTTAGATACTTATAGGTTTATACTACCTCATTAAACCAGTAGGATCTAGTTTCTCCCTTCACCAAAAAACTCTGTCTTTAGTACCTTTTAGCTTTGTCTCAGAGAGAAATGGGGTAGTTGGGTCATCTAGAAAAGTCTCCGTTGTTCAGAAGCAAAAAAGAAAGGCACAGTGTAAGCACCAGCACTGCGTACTGTTTCAGACTGCTGATGCTTTCCCCCTTGCTAAGATGCTGGGTGGTGTGGGATACAGCTCTACACATGGATTAAAAAAAGAGATGTGACTTTCTGCCGTATCTTATTACTGATCCATCTGGCCACTCATTGACAGCTCTGGAGCGCTCAGAGACTCGCTGACTCTCTAGGCCGGCCTTTTGGTTATTTTGCTATTTATTCATAGTTCCTTTTAGTGGTTAAAAAAGTGAATGGAAAGATGAAAAACTAACGTCCAGCGTCACGTTAGTTATCTTTTCATTTTGTGTACGTAGGGACCAAGGAGAGGCTGCTTCAGAGATCTACAAATTCACCCAGAAAATCGTTGTCAGTATTGATATAAATGAATGTAATCTGACCCCGAGTGATGCTTTGCATGGGGTGTTGATTTCTGAACTAGCATGAACTTTCTGGAAGCACGTTTTGTTTTTTTCATTGCAGAGTGGTTCCCATGTTTATTATGCCCTTTCCATATACTGCTTTGTGTTCATTCCAGCAAACCTTTTGACTCTCAAACTTTGCTCTGAAGAGAATGATGAGTTCACTGAAGTAAAAACAGTGTGTTGCAGTGAACAGTTTCTAAGCCAGGCAATTGGAAGTATGCCGTGTACAAGTGTATTATTTAATTTTAACTCACAATCAAATAATGCAGTGTTGTATGATGAATTATAGTGTATGCCCAGGTATCACAAGGAGCTGTTTCCAGCCCAAGGTTTCTTTGGGCTTCTCACCAAAATTGATCAAGAACTAAGGAAGAGGAAGGGTATATACTTAGAAATGGGAATTGAATTTGCAGTTGGTGAATCACATTTGATGATGAATGAGTCTTAGTCTCTCCTTGCCTCAATTCCCCCAACTGTGAAACAAGCTATTGTTGACTAAATGTTTTACAAAGGTGTGGGTAAAGATAATTAATGTGCTTAAACATTATGAACTTCTTAGATGAAAAGTATGATAGAACATATTGGCTGAAATGCTCAGTGTTCATTAAAAAACCATTCCTTTGAGATGTAGAGACCAGCTCCAGAGAATGGTAGAATTATATTATAGTTCAAAATGTGAGAAGATCATAGACTCTTCTGTTTCTGCATTTTGGAATAGGGCTACTATCCCAAGCCACCTGATCAGTTTCTTCACCTCCTCCTGCCCTCCCCCAGGAAAAGTAAACAATCTGACTTTTGCTTCCTAAGGTTTCTTTCCTTAAAAGGAAAGAAAATCTTTCTTCTCATCTATATTCTTTAGCACCACTTGAATTATTAATTCAGTAACTTAAGTTATTCTTGCCTACATGTTCATTTTCTTAATTCAAGTAGCTTAACTTCAGATTCCAACTTAGGTGAAGTTTGAGTAGACTTAAATTTTCAAAGGCAGGTGGGTTGAAACCACTGTGGTCAAATGGCAAGATCTTTACAACTAACCTCCTTACAGTGAGAAATCTGGCCCCATCCTCTCACAAAATGAGATTTTTAAATTTTTGGAGAAATGTCTTTTTGACTTACTCTCTTTTCCTCCTGTCTCCCTCCCTTTCTTCCCAAAGAGTTGTTGGGTTATTTTGTTTGTTTGTTTGTTTGTTTTTAGGGCTTTTAGCTTCTGTCTTTGAAGCTTTTCATAAAATGAGTAGTTAGAGTAGTTATAGAATTCTTCTCCATTTATCACTTTTTGATGGATAGAGAAGTAGACTGGGGAGAGGAGGGGTTGGAATGCCCGAAAAACTTCTGTCTAGGAGCAAATAAAATGCTTTGGATAAGTTCAGTTTCTGTTGAATCAACATGACAATCATTTTGACATTGGGGAAGCTTAATTAGCCTGACACTTGCATTAAATAAGTACCTGGGCATTAACTGCTAGAGAAAATCTAGTGAGGCTTTCCCTAGAGCTGCTTGAGTAGAATGTCCTGACCTGCACTGTATGCTGTGAATAAATACTGCTTCTTTCTCTTCCCTGATGAAACATATCTAATAGAATTTTAAAAATTGCAAGGGACCTCCAAGGTCACCTAGTCCAATTCTTACCTAAACAGCATGTCTTTGACAGCACATCCCCATGTTGTGCTCCAGCCTCTGGTTTGAAGGCTTGCCAAGTTGGGAACACTTGACCTCAAACACAGCCCATTCCCACTTTTAGACAGCTCTAAGGAATTTGTTCTTTACATTTTGTCAAAATCCGCCTCTCAGCAGTCTCTTTGTAGGGCAGGGAATAGGCTTTTATATAGTGCCTAGTGTGTGCTTTACAGGCACTGTGCTTTACAATTATTTACAACCCTGCAAGGTAGGTTCTATTTTAATCTTCATTTTACAATTGAGGAAACTGAGGCAAACAGGTTATCTTATGTTCACTTTGTTTTTGCCATCTCTTCATGGATTTGAGGAGTTGTAACAACTTCTGTCATGGGCTTCTGTGTCCTTGGAGCATGCCTTACCTCCTGGCTGTCATGTCAGGGTAGGCATCTGATCTCATCTTCCTCAGCAAGGAGTTACCACCCAATTGTCATCTTCTTGGGGATGCTAGAGGTGACACTTGTTGGCTTTTCTCATTCTGTGATGCTTAGGCTACTGCCTTCTCAGTCTAGGTTTACTTTTCTTGTTCCATTTACCAGACTCTCTTAGACCTGGTTTTGATTCCCCTCTACCTCTCCAGAATATTATTTTCTGATTTCCTTCTTGCATTATTTCTTCCATCTTGTCTAGGAACTCTTCACTGAGAAGTATCAGTCACCAGTCACCTTTCACCTTTTTCTTGTTGGAATCTATGGCTTTTACAAAAGAAGATCTAGCCTTAAGGGCATGCTGTTGTAATTGAAGATAGGGAATGCATGCAGGCAACCCTAAAGGAGTGAAGCTTTAGGAAAACAGGTTAAACAAGTGGCCCATTCCTCCAGCATATCCTATATCATGCTTTCCTTATTTGGTAAGCTAATAATTTGTGGTAAATGTTTTATTTGCTGTGCCGCTGAGGGTGAGGGGCTAAATATTTTTGTGGGCTTATAATATCTAAGTCTGAAAGAGGTTTATTGGAGTTTCTAAGAGTTAGCAACCCACCAAGGATTTATTATTAGGGGTAAGTTTGGTAAGGGTGAACAAGATAAATATATCTCCAGAGAGATGACCAGAAGTACCTGCTCCGAGATAAAACTCTTGTATGACATAAGGGACAGAATGTTGGGCTCAGAGTCAGAGGAGCCAAGGTCAAATGCTAACCCTGCTGTTTAGCTCCTTTGTAACCTTGAGTATTTCACGTCACCTCTCTGGGTGTTGGCTTCCTCACCTGGATCCCTTCCCAGCTCCTTTGTAGCTTTTAAGTCCAGTGAAGCCTTCCTAGCAGGGTTTGCTCTCTAACTCTCTGGCCCTGTGTATTTGGATAGGAGGAAATCATGCAACTCACAAGATGAGCCAGCAGCTACAAGGAAAGTAGGAAGGGAACCCACCATAAGGAAGTACTTCTGTCCTGGTTTCTTTGTCCTAGAGCTAAAAGTTTTTCTGAAGAAATGCACAGGTTGTCAGAAAGAATATGGAGAGAAATTTTAATTAACTTTTGACCATTCAAAAAATACCTGTCCTTTTAATTCCCTAAGACTCCCCTTTTTAGACGTTTTCATGGTGGCTAACATCCTAGGTTTGAATTTTGAAATCCTGGGTGAAGTATCCTTTCTTGGTCTGAATGAATCCCTGGCCCATCTTGCTTTGTTGGCTGTGTAGGGCAAAGTTTATTGGGGAATAAATCAAGGTTCATATATATATATCTTGAGAGGTTAATTCATGGGACAGTGCAGAAAATGAGGCAATGTCAAGACCTCAAAATGTATGCTACTTCCCTTCCAGTGTGAAGGGTTAGTAATGCTTCCTTGGAGATACTTTGGGAAAAGAATCTCCTTCCCTTCCATAGACTTAGTAGTTGGTATATGCAGCCTTCCCCCATCCAGATTTACCTGTTCACTTGCTGGAAGTATAACTTGTTTAACCCTCCAATGAAATCAAAGCCATAAATTCTCAGCACATATTATGGTAGCCCCTAGAGTGGGTAGGAGAAAAATGAGTGACACATTCCCTGACTTAAAGTCATCATCCAGGATCACAGCAGAAGAGATGTTACAAGGCTGTATTTGATGACCTGCCAAATGGTTTGAAGAGAAGTATGAATTGTTTAGGTTGGTGGTCAAGGAAGGCTCTACAGAGGAGTGGGATTGGGGTTGAGGCTTAAGACCCTTGCCTTAAAGGGAACCACCCTCTGGCAAGCATAAAGGGCTGAACTTTTTTTATTAAGAAAAAGCCCAACTCTTGCTTATGTGGCAGATCAGGTTCCTCTTAACCTCCAGGTAAACGTTTATAGTTGGAGTAGGGAAAATTAGCTTGATCTCCACTTCTAAAATTAGAGAGTTTAGCTGAGCTACCTGAAGTCAAAGAAAAAGGTAGGCTCTTAGAGCTATATCTACCTTGCAAAAATGAAGTAAGAGAGAAAAGATAAACCAGGAAAAAATGGTAGTGGTGTTTTTAACTATATGTATTGTTGCTGTTACCTCTTGCAGATCTTGTTCTCGTCATGACCAAGGCAAGGGCAAAGGTGACAAGTATAAAAGAGCGTTAGGGTCCTGAGAATTGATGGCTGGATGGATGCTTTCTCATCCCCCACCCCAAACCTGCATCCCTGAACTGTACTTTTAGGTGTGTCCTCTACTGGGATGAGTTCTTAGATAGCAGATTCAAGAAGTATTTTTACAACTTAAATGAATAAAGCTTCTTTGGCTTGATTTGGCTTTTACTAGATTCTGTCTTACCTAAAAACTTTAAAGGAAAAGATGAAGTGCTATGGTAAAATCAGGAATTTTAATTGAGTCCCCTCAGGAGGATGCCAACCCTGAAGAAGGAGGTGTTTTTATTCCTAGGGCTGAAATTCTCACAAGAAAGCTACCATTTATATCCAGACAAGGAAATTTAAATTTTTTTCCTTTTCTTCCCCTTCTGGTGACTGGGCTTCTCTAGGGGAGCAGTGGGGACAGTTGACTGCGCCCAATGCCAACCGATTCATCTTCTCACATGATCTGTCCAATGGAGCCATGAATATGCTTGAAGTGTTTGTGTCCAGTCTGGAAGAGTTTCAGCCAGACCTTGTGGTCCTCTCTGGGTTGCATATGATGGAAGGACAGAGCAAAGAGATTCAGAAAAAGAGACTTCTAGAGGTAAAATTCTTAGAGCCTTTGTAAACTTTAACAAAAATGAGCCTTCCCTGGGCCTTGTACCTTGTGTTCCTTAAGCCTCTCTGCTGGCTAAGTAACTTCTGTGGGCTGGCTCTTTGAGCTTGTCGCTGTCTTGGTGTCGGTTCTGTGTGTGGTATGCATGTAAATCCTGTCTCACACCAATGGAGAAGCCGACTTGGAAGAGGCCTAGGATCGTCTTCTTAGGCCTGCCTGTTGTGCTGAGCTCTGTTGGAAAGTGTCGGTTACTTGGCTGGCAGTGTTCTTCCCGTGCCTTTGGTTGTTCTGTGTTGAAACAGCTGGCATTTTTGAGAGTTTTGCTGGCCTCCGATCTCAGTTTAGTCCCCAGGGCTATGCTGGAGAATTCACAATGCAAAGAGAGTTTATTTCCCCGTGATACTAATGACTCAGCAGAGCCTCATGGCTCCCTTTGTGTGGAGTGCTTATCCAAGGCCTCTGATTACCCAGGATACTTGGAAATCTCAGACATCAAGAAATGACAGGAGGTATTTTGATATCAAATTCCTCACCTTTTTCTGACTGCCTTTTTTTGTTTTCTTTCCCCATTCTTTAGCAGTGATGGCATCTCTTCTTTTCCTTGCAGGCTGTGATTTCTATCTCTGACATCCCCACCGACATTCCAGTTCACCTGGAGTTGGCCAGTATGACCGACCGGGAACTTATGAGCAGTATTATGCATCAGGTAACCACGAGGATAGTGTGTTGTTGTCGCCTTTGTTTTGTTATTTTTGTTTTTAGGTTTCAGTAATGGGTTTTGTTTTTATATTACAAACATTTACACATCCAAGAGGTCTCTTATAACAAAGCAAAATTAAGTAAAACTAATAAGCAGTGACCTCATCTGAAAGGACATGTAGCATTTCATAGGTATAGCACACCCACCACCTCTGTTTCCTTTTGAATTTGCAGAAGTCTATTTTCTCTATATCCCGCAGAGAAAAGAAAAAAACACATTTCTTATAACAAATAACATGTAGTCAAGAAAAACAACTTAATTCTTTCACTGGGTGTAAAAAAACCCAGCATGTTTCATTGTGTTCCCCAGACCCCTCACGTCTCTGTCGTGGGTAGCAGATTCCATCACTGAGCCTCTGGAGTCAGGGTTGTTCCTTGTGTTAGCCATAGTTGTTGTAGCTTTCAAAATTATTTATCTTTATAGTGTTGTTATAGAAGTTATTCTCCTGCTTCTGCTCATTTCGTTCTTTATCAGTTTATAAAAATCCTCCAAATTGTTAACTTTTATAATATTAATGTTCTAGTACAGATTGTCCTAGTTCTGCTCATTTTACCCGGCATCATTTCATACAGGTCTTTCTCTCTTTGAAATCATCACTTTCATTTCTTTCAGAACAATATTCTCTGACTTTCTTGGATCACAGCTTTTTTAGCCATTCCTCAAATGATGGACTTAGCTTTAGTTTCTAATTTGGGGTTTTTTTGGTGTTTTTTTTCCCACCACAGAAAGAGTCGCTACAAAGAGGGAGAAATCCTTTATGGTTTTGAGTTTTGTTTTTCTTTTTAATCCTTTGTTCTTCACTCACCTCGAACACTATATATTGTTTTTCACACAAGTTTACCTTAGAACCCCAGTGAAGGGTTGTGATTCTTCCAAAACAACTTGTACATCGGAAGGAGGATGATTTAACAGTTGGTCTAAATGATTTCTGTATTGGAAAAGTAATTGCTTTTTTTTTCTAGTAAGCCGGCTGGGTAGCACAGTTCCCGGAGCACACAGCCTACTGTCAGAAAGACCTGAGTTCAAATGTAGCCTCAGACTTTTGTTAGCTGTGTGACCTTGAGCAAGTCACTTAACCTCTGTTTGCCTCACCTGTAAAATGGGGTCATAATAGCCTCTACCTCCCAGGGTTATTGTGAGGATCAGGTAGAATAATCATTGTCCAGAACTTAGCACAGGGCCTGCCACATAGTAAGTGCGGTGATAAAGAGTAGCCATTGTTGTTGTTATATATTTTTAATGACTTATTTTGTGTTTATAACCTCTCCCTTCTATTCCCCCCATCCCCAAGTTAACCAGAAACAAAAGTAAAACAGAACCACCCTTATCATGAACATTCATAGTATGGCACCTTCCACACTGGCCATAGCCACAAAAGTGTGTCTCTGCATCTGAAGTTCATCACCTCTCTAGCAGGCCCTTAGTGCTGGGTTTTACCTTCGGGTTTCTGGATTCGTGGGTTGTGGCATTGATCATAGTTCATAGAATGTTTTCTAGAGAAGTATTTTCTACATAGACACTGGTCAGTGCCTGTTTTTAGTTTTAGGGAAGGAGTTTACTTTCAACTCCAGACTTTTCCTTCACCAGCATGTTTTAAATCAAATCTTTCTCCTTCTTCTTTTCCCCCTACCTCCATTCACTCTCCCTCTGTAAAGACTCCCTGCCTTTGATGACTTTAATGTTGGTTTAGGAAGCATACAGGCAATGAATGGACTAGTTGCTTAGTTACACTGAGAGTGAATACACTTGCGCAGGGTTACATAGCCATTATGGGTCAAGAAGTGGTACTTGAGCCTAGTTCTTCCTGACCGTGAAACCAGCTCTCTAACCACTTCCCCTTGCAACCTCTTACCCTTTACATAGTAGGTATTCAGTAAGCAATTGTTGATCTCACACCTGTCCAGTTGGCTAACAGGAAAGAAAAGGAAAGTGACAGATTGAGGGGGAGGTGGAAATACTGGGACACTAATGCCTTTTTGGTGGAGTTAGGAACTGATCCAGCCATTCTGGAGGACAGTTTGGAACTGTGCCCAAAGAGCTGTATATACCCTTTTACCCAGTAGTACCACTGCTCAGTCTGCACCCCAGAGAGATCAAAGGAAAAGGAATCATATGTACAGAAGTATAGCAGCTCTTTTTGTGGTGGAAGAGAATTGAAAGTTGAGGGGGATGCCCACCAATTGGGGAATGGTTGAATGAAGTTGTGATATATGATTGTGATGGAGTACTGGTGTGCTGTAAGAAGGTTGAGAGGGGTGGTTTCAGAAAATCCTGGGGAGACTTATATGAACTGATACAAAGTGAAGTGAGCAGAACCAGGAGAATGTTGTACACCGTAACAGCAATGTTGTGTGATGATCAATTGTGAGTGACTTAGCTACTCTGATCAGTATAATAATCTAAGACAATTTAAAAGGACTTAGGATGAAAAATGTTCTCTACCTCCAGAGAGAAAACTGATGGACTCAGAGTACAGATTGAAGCATATTTTTTCTCACTTTCTTTTTTGTAACATGGCTAATAAGTTTTGCTTAACTTCACATGTGTAATGGGTATATCATCACTTGCCTTCTCAGTTAAGTGAGGAAGGAGCTAGAAGAAGGGAGAGAATTTGGAGCTCAAAATTTTAAAGTTTAATGTTAAAAAGAAAAGAACTACAAATGCCTAAAAGTTTGGCATAAATGGATATCAGCTAGAAATTCCTGTTCTTTTCCTTAAAAAACAAACCACAAAAAATTACCTCTCTTTGTCTCTCTTTCTCCCTCTCTCCTTCTCTTTCCCTTCTCCCCCCCACCCAAACTCAGAAACACAAGCATGGACACACACCCTTCACCAATGCCTGGTGACTTTTTCTATTTTAGCCAATTCTTACCTAGGTTCATTCTACTCACTGACTTCATGTAAATCTTTATTTGCTGATGCTATCAGTGTCTCCCCTTGTTTGATTCCTCAGTTGTTTGTGTTGCTCTGGTGTATGAGACCCATTGGGAGCTTACAGTTCCAGTCATTAATACAGGAATGTCATTAATCATTTGTGGAGCATCTATTTTGTGTTAAGGCATTCCATTAGGAGTAGGTGTTGTGGGGAATGCTAAAAAAATATGGTTTTGGAGAGCTTAGAATTAAACACCATTTCTCATAAAGTAGAATCTGGTAATACAGTTTGGCATTGACCAAAGTGTCTCAAAGACTTCTTTTTAAGGTGCTCTTTTTAGGTGATCCCATAGAATGGAGCCTCTAGACATTGTCATGAATGGCCACCAATATCGTGAAGTCAGAATAATGTTATGCTCTCCTTCACAAACCTGGAGGCTACTATGATTCTATTATTGGCAGGGTCTTAAGGGGCCCTTTGTGTTGAACTTTTCCTCTCAAGAAGAAAACTATCATTCTGTTTTGTTAGCAGGTTTTCCCTCTGGTGAATTCTCTTGGATTGAATGAACAGGAGCTGCTCTTCCTTAGCCAGTCAGCGTCTGGTCCTCACTCCTCTCTCCTTGCATGGAGTGGCGTCCCTGATGTGGGTGTCGTCAGTGACATTCTCTTCTGGATCTTGAAGGAGCACGGCAGGAGTAAAGAGAGAGTGTCAGATCTCACACGGATCCATTTCCATACTCTAGCCTACCATATTCTGGCAACTGTGGATGGGCACTGGGGTAACCAGCTCGCTTCTGTGGCTGCAGGAGCCCGTGTAGCAGGGACACAGGCCTGTGCGTCAGAAACAATCGATACCAGCCGTGTGTCCCTCAAAGCTCCTCTAGAGTTTCTGACTTCACATTCAGAGGCAGGCTCCAGGATATCTGTAAATCCAAATGAGCCAGTAGTTCAGTGGCACAGAGAGGGAATCTCTTTTCATTTCACCCCTGTCCTGGTTTGTAAGGACCCCATCCGAACTGTGGGCCTCGGGGATGCCATTTCAGCAGAAGGACTCTTCTATTCAGAAGTATACCCTCATTGATGTGAATAGGGGTAGGGTTGATGCCTTTAAGGAAGCAAAGATGGCCTGAGAATTTTGGGATACGAATAGATGGTTTAAGAAATAGAATTTAGGGTATTAAAGCAAGTTGTAGATCTAATTAGAGGATAGCCAAAGAAATAACTATATCGACACATTCCAGCCTGTTGGCAATGACACAGGAAGCATTTCAGATTTTAATCAAGAAATTTTAGCTCTTTACTGGCAAGACTGGAGTGTGTGTGTGTGTGTGTGTGTGTGTGTGTGCGCGCGCGCATGTGTGTGTGTGTGTGTGTCTGTGTGTGTCTGTGTCTGTGTCTGTTGTCTGTTGCAGAGAAGAAATCTCCATTCTCTGCAGAAGGTCAGCATTTGCTCATTTAATCCAACTCCTTAGCATAGTTTGAAAGCATTGACAGCTACAAGGAGGATTTCCCTTCTTACCCAGTCCTCAAGAGCATGGGTCAGCCTTTGGTCCTGCCTTGTGGATTAAGCCCAGTCAAAGGTTCTTAAATCCTCTCCCCCGTAGTGCATTGCTCAGTGGCTGAAGCAGAACTTCCATTCGTTGTTATGATCAAAACATTCAACAAGGAAAATCTTTTAACCTCCTGCTGCAGCATAAATAGGAAGCAAGTGGGAACCTGCTGTGTTTCAGAGCAGGCAGGCTGGAGCCACACTCCCTGTGCCATTGAAGCTGACTTTGTGTTGTCGTGGGTGGGAGGGAACCTGCGCTCCTTTCCCCTTGATGACTCCAGGGGCTGCCTCTGCCTGTGGGGTGGCTTGGTGAGATCAAAGTACTTGCAGCTCTATGCTTGGCCTCATTGCCTAGCTTAAGGCCAAGTTATTGCTATGGAATTTGACCTTTTATCACTCTGATCCTTCTTTGTGCAACTGGAATATGCTTCCCTGTCCATGATACATTGTTTTTCTCAGTCATGTGACACAAACTTAATTCCGTTAAAAGGTGCAAGTTGACCTCATCAGATGCTGCAAGAAGAGCACCTAAGTATTACATCATATGTTACATTATGTATTTATTTTTATAATGTAAGAATACTTTTCTGTGTGCTTTAAACTTTTTTAAACATGATTTACATTTCAGTTCCCTCAAGAACTTTTTACATCTCTATTTTGGGAAACAATAGGAAATGGATGGGTATAACAGGAATGCAGATAAAATTCACTTCTATCTGGAAATGTGAATTAGGTCAATTGCCCCCCACCTGGGCATCTGTTACTTTTCCCTCCCAGGCCTTATGTCAAATTATCATTTCCAGTGTGTCAGAATTGTTTGTAGCCTGGCCTTTTACAAGTAATGGATGTCATGGGACGTGTCCAGGTGGAGGGGGGCAGCATGAAGAGGAAGCAGCAGCAAGGCTAAAGTGACCCACTGGGCCCTCGATCTTTCAGTGGATCTCTTTGGCCTAACTTTCAGGCTAAAGCGAACTTTGCTCAGTGTTTTGCTGCAAGAGCAAAGCCAAAAATAAAGCCACAGGGAGGCATTTGGAGCGGGCCAGCAGCAGTGTTTTGTTTGGTTGTTAATTATTTACAAGCATGTCATGGGAGCCTCAGGTCCCTATGAGGATTTCTTCCCTTACCTACTCACTGGTATTTGCCCTGGGCTATCAGCCCAGGACATTGTCCTGCCTCTGAATCCTGACTGAACAGTTTATTTGGGGCGTGGGGAGAGAGTGAGGCTGGAAGACTTGCTCCTGAGGGACAATTAAAAACCTGAGGAGTTCTACATTATACAATGAAAGGTACATGTTACCTGTTCTTGTCCTTTTCTCCCTCCTCTACCATCACACCACTCCCTGTCCAACCCGGGACAAGGAAACCCCCAGTCTGCCAGCATGCCATTTGTGCTCAGTGGTGTAGGTAGAGCGAGCTCATTTGTTTAACAACACTTGAACTAACTCATTTATAGTTTAAAACCTGGAGAGAAGGTCATTACATTCTTCCAGGAGAGGGGAAATCAGGGAGCGTCTAAAATAAACCAACCAATAATCTGTGTTTTCGCATGAATGTTTTCTTGAGCTTTTCCTGCAAAGTTGTGCTGCTTCGTATGAAAAGGCTTTCTTCCCTGAAGTCCTTGGGTATCTATCACTTGTAAATCAGCATTGATAGATGGGATGACTATAGCCAGCACGTGGGCATAGTCCTCGAGGGGCTTCAACACTAAGATGAGCCTATCTCACCCTGGGCAGCTTGAAGACTTGGAGCCACCCTCCTTCAAGGGTGGAGGGTGGGATGTGGGATGTGGGAAGCCCTGCTAGAATTAATTCACAGCCTATGAAAATATACCTGGGAGAAGAATCAGGCTTCTCTGTCTGTACCCTCCAGAACACTATGAGTGAGCAAAGGGTTTTAACCTCCTTTGTGTCACAGACCTCTGGCAGTCTGATGAAGCCTGTGTATGAACCAGCCCCTTCTTGGAATCATGTTCTAAAATTCGTAAAAATAATTGGATAGGATTTTAAGTGAAATTAATTATATTGAAATACAGTTATCAGAACATGTTTTAAATTTGATAGATCCCAGGTTGAGCTGTTACTACAGAGCCAAGAATATAGACCAGCTCTCAGTAATCTTAACTGTATAGCCATACTACATCCCCATAGTTTCCACTTTGCCTCTTTGCCAAGTTTGGTTTGGGAAGTGATTTGCACCAGCAAAAGAAATTCAGATACTGGAACAAGTCATAGTTATTTTCTGACACAGAACTCTAGGCCTGCAGTTTACAGTTTGTTTCAAATATCCCGGCACTTTGCCCTTTAATGCCATCTAGTTGGCTCAGTGTTTATTTAGGTTGTTTAAAAAAAATGTTTCTCTTAAGGAGACACCCAAAGATGTCCTTACTTACCTGGAAAACCAAGGGACCATGGGTGCCAGATATTCTGCTTATTGATGTCTCTGGCCTAATCAGAAGTTAAGTTTTCAGGGGTGGCTGGGTGGTGCAATGAATAGAGCACTGGCCCTGGAGACAGTAGGACATGAGTTCAAATTTAGCCCCAGACACTTGACACATTAGCTGTGTGACCTTGGGGCAAGTCACTTAATCCCAATTGCCCTGCCTTCCCCCCTCCAACAACAAAAAGTTAACTTTTCAGAAACAACAGATTACCCTCACTGACAATTTTCAAGACATGTTTGGAACTGTTTAAAATGAGTGAATGACTAAAGCCACTCAGAAGCAGTTGTGTGAAGGGTTGAGGTTTTTATTCCATTGGAAGGATAATATTGAGGATGGCCAGTGTGACCATTTGCTAGGGTTTGCCACGTTGAAGACAAGATGATCAGTGATCCCCTTACTACAGCCTGAGCCAGAGCAGGAGCACGTGTAACAGAATCAAGCCTTTCCTTGCATTTTAAGTTTGTAATGATCAGTGTTTTCAGGTTGGGGGTTCTGATATTCTGCAGCATGACTTTCAAAAGCAGCTCTGGAAAACTTTTGTAAACATTTGGCTGAACAAGGCTGGGGTTGCAATTGTTTGGCATCTGATTCTCTGGGGGAATGTTAGTACTGGCCACATCAGACCATCTAGGTTTCTTCCCTAAGCTGCTGGCCTGGAACTGCAGTGGCATTTCATTTATTAAGCATCTGTTTGTCAAGTGTTGAAGTGAAAATGAAGATAATGAATACATGGTTCTTTAACTCACTGAGTGAACTCTATTTTACCTTAAATCTTCAGGGAAGAGGGGGAGTGAAGGTGGCACCTTGCATGTCACAAAAGCCCCTCTGGATTCTTTATTGCTGCAGCTGAAGATGCAGTATTTTTGGGGGGACAATAAGATGGGCCAACTGCATCACAGAAAATTGAGTCCATCCTCCCACCCCAAAATAAGCTATCAGATAGTTTTAAATCCATCGGCATCCCTTTGCATCCGAGCAGAAGAGAAAAATATAAACCACAAAAATCAATAATCCTTATTAAAGGGAAGAGCATACTTAAGCTAGTGCTGGAAGCTAGGTTTGAAAATCTGAACACCCATATTGAAATAAAAGCAGTTTTTTCACAATCCTTTCATTACTGTCTCTGGTTTTCTGGTGTGAAGCAGTTGGAAGGTTGCTGCAATGTTCCTAGTGCATCCTGTGCACCTGTTTTGAACAGTTTTATTAAACGGCCAGTTCAGGTTTTGTTTAGATTGATGCAGTTGTCAACAATCCAAAGACATCACCACAAAGTAGCACAAGCGTAACTACTTACTGAACATCCATAACTCAGCTCTCCGGCCTCAGTCCTCATTGCCTGGTTCTACCCAATGGCAATGAGATGACAAATTCTGAAACAAATAATAGAAACTTTTTTGGTAGAGATTATAAAACCTTACCTTGTAAAATCCATCATGTGGGAATGTATTTACTTTGGCAAGGATCTCTGCTCCACCTTCAGTGTGGTGAAACCAAAGTCACAGGCCAACCCAGCATCATGGAGATGGAGGCAACATTAATTTTTGCTCTGATTGGAAAGGTCAGATATTCATAAGCAAGCTGATACGTAGCTACCACAACTGCTTAAGCTCCCACCATCAGAGTTTTAAAAGGCTGAAAGACAGGAGAAGTTTATCACAGGAGCATTAAGGACCTCCTAGACTTGCAAACAGGAAGACTTTGGCCAGTCAGTGGGACACGTCATCAGTGTGAGGGAAGGAAGACTGACCAGAGGGGTGAGTTTTTTAAAATACAGTGCTGCTGTTGCCTTGTTAGTGAAGTCATTTTCCCCCAATGTCCTTCCTTTCTCAAAACATTACTCATTGCAATAAGACATTATAGTTTTAATTTATGTGGTATTCCCGTGAGGGAAAAACCCTGACATACTCGTGACTAAAGTACGAATCCATTTGCAAATACTGTGTCCAATTATGTGATAAAATCTTTTTTTAATGAAACTTGTCATGAGATGTATATGTATGTGTATGTGTGTATGTACATATATGTACACACGCATGTAAGTATAACCGATTTCAAAGCTGCTATTGGATCTAAGAGCCCACTAAATAGTGGGCGGGAGATACCCTTCAGTTCTTTACCTCATTTGTGCCCAATTCATCAGAGCTGGCTTTTTGGGAAGGATTTTTTGTGCTGAAGGCCTCCTAAAGTGACCCACCAAGAGAGAAAAAGAAAATTATTTCTAATACTTCCTCCATTAGTACCGTCGGGAGCCAAGGGAGTTCCTGGGTCATCTCAGGTGGCTATTCTTTGGAGGTCAGCCTATCTCATAACCTGGTGACACTGTCCTTCCTAGCTGCTTTTAAGTCTGGTATTGACTTTTAAGATAAAATGTATAAAGGCTCAATTTTCAAGCTAAAACTCCAAATTTCCCCAACAGGAAAGGAAGAACAACTTTGCGCCTCATTTTCAATTATTTTACTAATATACTTCTAACCAAATAGAAAGGAGGAGGATGCTAGTCATCTTTAACGGCTGTATAAAGGAAAATAACGTCAGAGAGGGGAGTGACAATACATAATCTTTATTCTAGAAAGAATATACAAATAGATGATAGTCAGTGATGGCCTTAAATAGAAACTTAAACTAAGCAGCTCCTCCTTTTCATTCAACAAGGGCTGCTGCTGCTGATTTCAGTAGCCAGGGATGACATGATCTAAGCTCCCGGTTCTTAGACCGTTTAAGAAACTGAGTTGAGCTCACAGGCATGTTCCCGATTCCCCTGGGGCAGGTGAGGCTGGGACACTTGTGAAGCTGGGCCTGGAGGGCAGCTGTTCTAACTGCTAGTCAGAAATCAAGTGGTTGCTACACTGCACAGCTTCGAGGTCTGAGAATTTCCATCGAGATACAGTTGAGTCAGGCCACACGGTCAAAGGTTGTCATCATAAGACACCAATCTGCTGTGGTTGTGCCCGTCTTACTCTACCAAAAACAAACAAACAAACAAGATTTTAAAAGAGTACCAATGTTATAAACAGTACCTATGCACTTGCTAGCTTTTGGCACATCAGCTGGGTTGTGAGACCTCACAAGATTCCTCTCTCTCAATACCTTTATTCTGAACTCAGCAGGATGGACATAACCTAGAGGGGCATTTGGCTCAAGGGTCATGCTGAGTCTGGGATTTTGGAGAGGAGGGAAATCTGGGAAACATAACACTAAGGAGCTGTACTCATACTTCAGCCTCTGCCTATAAAAAGCCACCGTATGTCTACCATTACCTTTTCAAATCCTCTGCTTGCTTTCCAAGGAGACATCTTTATTCTGGAGCCAGCTTGCTTTTCTCTGTTTCTCTTTGTTGTTGAACCTCAGAGCTTATTGCTTTAGCTGGATCTGCCTCTGGCTCCAGAGGGAGGGAAGGAGGCTTTGGAAATTGAGATGGTCCCCCAGCATCTAGTTAATTGAGGAAATACAGTTCCAGTTGTCAGTCCCTCAATTCCAAGGGCCTGTTAATTCTGAACAATTGGTAGAAGAAAATGAATTCTATTGGTAGATTCCAAAAGAGAGTCCCAAGGCTTTTTCAGCAAAAGAAAGGACCTGCTTCCAAGCTATAAGAAAAGGCTTTAATCAGATATGCATCAGCTGAAAAGCTCCTTGGTCCCGTTGGATGGAGTCAGGTTGTGTCAGGGATCTTAGATAAGCCATTTTTCCAAAGTATTTACAAACTGGCCACGTAGATGCCAATTACCCAGCAATGACTGAAGGTCTACACCTGGGTTTCACAATCTGCCTAAAAAATCAAGTGTCAATTTGTTGGCTTTATAGGTTTCTTCTGGAGAGCTCTGGTTCAAAAGTCTACAAAAAAAGTGAAATTCCCAGTATCATGCAAAGGCTACTCACCTGCAGGAAGCTGTGTGGTCTTCCCAAACCCAGCTGCCGAAGACATAGCTTGCCCTAGAGCTTGGTTGGAACCCAAGGGCTGTTGTAAATTGGACGATCTGTTGGTTGAAGTTGTTCGATGCCTTGATTTGGAATCTTTAACTGGCTTAGTCCAGACCAGCGCTTCTCCAACTTGCAGAGCTGCGCCCATTTTCTGAGCCATCTCCACCATCTTGTCCACCCAAGGGAAAAAACAATCTTAGAAAAACCCCCACAATCTCAAGAAAGGCTGGCCCTGACATTTTTACCTTACTGACCCAGAAAGGACCCTAACCTGAATTTTTGCAAGAGAATGACGACTAGGAAATAATGGCACTTGAGGGCTGGAAATGCCTTGTGCAAAGACTTAGTGCTTATGCTTCATCAAAGAGAATCTCTGTCCCCCATAGCAAACACAAAGCAAAACCAAGACTTCAAGAGCTAAGTCAGACTCCTATTTCTAAGTGAAATCAGGGAAAAAGCTGGAAAAAGCAAATAACCCCAACTGGTACAAAATGGTACATAATAATTGTTAACATAACAATTGGTACCAATTGTACCATTAAAACAAGTATAGAAAAACTAGTTGTTTGAGTTGAGGAGGGAAAGATCAGGGAAGGCGTTACTTGACTTGGCTTTTAGAGGATCCTAAAATTTGAAGGGAGAGGCATATATGAAAAACGTCAATCCGGTTTGCTGGAGCATAGGATGTGAAGAGTAGTATAAATCAGGACAAGAGACAGGCTGAGGAATCAGAACTAGAAATCTGGCTGGCCATCGAAGGGTCTGGAATACAGAAGTGATGCAGGAAGCCTTACATAGCAGTGATGGGGAAGGATGAAGAAGCCAGGGGGCTGGGTAGGGAGGAAGGGTATGGGAAGAGGAACATCAGTTCCAAAGCTATGAAAATAGGTAAAACGAGGAGTACACCGGGGTGATGGCGTCGTTGAGGTTTTAAAGAAGACAAACTTTTCATGGGAGTTAAGGAGAAAGAAAAAGTGGAGACAACCAAAGTTTTGAAAATGGGGTGGGAGTGTGTGGAAGGCATGACTGTGCCTCGAATAGCAGGGCGAGGGGTTTTGGACATGTTCAATCTGAAATACAATTGGAATGTGTGAGTAGGGAAATTGTAGGCAGTAAGAAATGGATGACTGGAGCTTCAAGAGGAGACAGTGTGACACATTGTTTGAGTAGTAATCTGCAAAGAGGGAGAAGCTAATAGCATGGAAGGGAAAGAAACTGCCACAGAACAAAACACAGAAAGAAGAGAGATCCATGGAGGGGACTTTAGGGAATACCAATATTACAGAATCAGGACAGGGGGAAATGACGGACTAAAAAGGAAAGAACCAGGAAAAGGCAAAGGAGGAGAGTCTCCACATGGAGAGTGTGACCATATCAAACTACCAAGAGACCAGGAAGCATGAGGACTAAGGAAAAACCATTGGTTTCATCAACAAAAGGGCTGCTGGTGACCCCTGGCAAAGCAATGCTGAATGAATAAGTGGTGAGGGAAGAGAAGGCTTGAGAATTTAGACCACTTGAAGAAATTTGTCGAAGAAAAGTGGTAAAGTGATGACAGCTGTATGGACCAAAGGTTAAAGGTGAATTTCCTAAGGATGGGAGACCTAAGAATGTTTATAGTAGTGGTTCTCAACCTGTGGGTCACGACCCCTTTAGGGGTCAAATGACCCTTTCACAGGGGTCACAGGGGTCGCCTAAGACCATCAGAAATGTTTTCCTATGGTCTTAGGAACCGAGACACCTCTCCTCTATCTGTCTCCAGGTGGGTCCACCCACATGCAAATACGCCCAGAAGTAAGTATTAAAGGGTCGCAGCATGAGGAAGGTTGAGAACCACTGGTTTACAGGCAAATGGAATGGAAGAGGCTGAAGGTGCATATGAAAAGTACAGGGGTTTTTTTGTTTGTTTTGTCTTTTTGGAGGGGGGAAGGCAGGACAATTGGGGTTAAGTGACTTGCCCAAGGTCACACAGCTAGTACGTGTTAAGTGTCTGAGGCCAGATTTGAACTCAGGTCCTCCTGACTCCAGAGGCCGTGCACTATTCACTGTGCCACCTAGCCATCCTGAAAAGTATAGTGTTGAAGCAAGGTTCTAGAAGGAGGGAGCAGACAGACACAAGGACACTTAGCATTGGCAGCAGGTGGCCAGCAGGATGGAGCGCTGGGCCCCGAGCTCAAATCAGGCCTCGGGCACTTCCTAGCTGAGTGCCTGGGCCAGCCTGTCTGCCTTAGTTTCCTCATGGTAAAATGGGGATCATGACAGCACCTACTTCCCATGTTGTGGTGAGGATCTAATGGGGTGTTTGTAAAGGGCTTAACACAATGCCAGGCATTTAATAAATGCTTATTGCTTTCCCTTGGCAGCAGAGTGGACTATGTAGCCAAATGAGAAAGCCTATTAGGAGGCCACTGTCATAGTCTAAGAGAGGATGACCTCGGCTGGAGGCCTTGGGAGCAATGGGCAGGTACTGGATAAAAGTTGTGGAGGTCTATGTGATGGGAATGGAAAAGGGTGGATATGTGGGAGGCCACTGACATTGTGATCTTGAGTGACTAAGGGGAGGATGGATTCTGGGGGAAAGAAAATGAGTTCTGTTTTCGACTTGGGCACATCCATAGCATGAACAAAAATTATGGCCTTCAACTTAACTCCCTTCTTTGTAGAAAGGGACTATGGGTACAGAACACTGGTCTACATGCAATGTTCAATTTGTTTAATGTATTGGTTAGTTTTGCTAAATTGGTTTTTTCTTTTTTTAAAACAGGAGATGGCGGAAAGTGGAAGAATACATTGGGAAACATAGGTAAAGCTATAAAAACAAAGGGAACGATAAAATTTTGTTTTAAATTATATCCTTCACAGTGCCAGTAATTCTGAAGCCTTACCATACACAGACCTTGCAAACAGGAACACTGAGCAAACCTAGTTCAGGTTAAAGACATACTTGATCAGACAAGCCTTTTACTCAGCACTTTACCTGGGGCCAGCCTGTTTACTCTAGGGATAATCCAACATACCTCAGGGTCAAAATCCAAAGAGCTGCTCTCCTTGAGCAGGGTGACTTTTTTCTCCATCTCCTGGTACTGGGCCAGGGCCCTTCTCTTCTCTCCCTGATTGTACAGCAGCACAGCATAATTCAGATTGACTAGAGGATTAGACCTGGAGTTGGCAGACATAGAATAGGTGCACTGTGACCTTGCCACAAAAGACAGCTTGAGATCTCTTGGTGTTACACAAGAAACATTCAGAGCTCTGCATGGGGTCTTTTCAACAGGAGGTTAGAGAAGCAGTCATTGGAGTCCTGCAGCATCCCCACGCTCCTCCCTGATGGCCAGTGTGGGACACTGGTGCCACCCTACTTTAGATCTGCCCATGGCAGAAGGCTTCCCACCACCCACGCTCTAAGGTTCCTGCCAAGAGCCTCACGGGGAGGCAGGGTTTCCCAGAGTCCCTTGCAACCCTCAGCACTCAGAGCTGGGCTGACATGGGGCTGCGCTGCCCTTGTTGCCAGGGCTTGGTCCAAGGAATCCTGGGTCCAGGGCCACTGCTGGCTCTGATGGCCCAAGGTCTTTTGGTTGCCGTATGGTGAAGGATGTCATTGGAAATATGTTCCAAGGATGAGTCCTGTAATGCATTTCTGCTGTGCTGAGGACGAGCAGTACATACAGCTCCTACTTCTGCTCTTCCTGGGGACAGGGCATCTTTCACTTGTCCAAGGGGAAAAAGTGGGGGAGGTCAAGAAACAGGCTGGGCCCAGCAAAGGTTGAGCAAAAGCACAGATCAGCCCGAGGAAATGGACAGTCCTCATCACAGACTGAGAGAGGGGCAGGGCAGGTGGCAGACCAAGAATCCCCCAACTCACTGATCAAGGGCAACAGCTTCTGCATAGGCTCGACTGGCATTCTCAATGTCTTCCAGATTGGTCAGAGCAACTGTAGCACAGAAAAGAAAGAAATGGCTGCAACCATAAAAGGAACCTTGGGAAAAATCTTGGGTTTGAAGAAGATCTGCTGACTACAGCCCAGGTCCCTGGGTCCTCCCACTGCATCTGTCCTGGCTGCAGCCCCATGCAGGGGCTCAGAGGCTGAGCACTCAGCTCAGTCACTGCCAGGGTCACCTGCTGAACTGTATAGAGAAGAGAGGGAAGCCAACAGAGAGAGGATTTGAACCCAGGTCCTCTGACTCATTCTACCATCAAGTTTTCTTATCCCCACTGTATGTGTTAACTAATGTCTTGAGATGTCATGTGACTTGCTCACAGATGGACAGCTAGTAAGTATTGATACTGGGGTCACAGCCCTAGACTTAAATCTTAAAATCACAGAATCTCAGAATTGGAGGAGACTCAAAGTCCAACCAATACCTGATCAGGAACCCCTTCTACAACATTCCCAATGATGGAGATTTCACCACCTATTAAGACAATCCTTCAACTTTTGAATGTCTCTAATTTTTATCAAGTTTCTCTTCATAACTGAGCCGAAATCTGCTACCACGGCATTTCTGCCCATTAGTTCTAGTTCTGAACTCAGGTGCTGAACAAAACAAACTTAGCTTAACCCCTCTTCCCCATGATGGCCCTTCAAACACTCTAAAACAGCAATCAAGCCTACTATTAGAGAGCTGGGCTCCTGGAACCTGGGCTCTGTGACACCCAGGCAAGGACTCTTTGCCTACTCTATGCCTCTGAAAGTTGGAACTTTGTGTTGTTGCTGTTAATGGCAGCCCAGAAGCAGAACCTCATGACTTTCAAAGGCCATCTTCCAAAAAAAGGGCCTGCTCAAGCAGATAGTACTGGCCCTCTCCCAAGTGGCTGCTCTTCCTCCCTCATTTTCTGACAGACTCAGCAGTGGCAATGGGGCAGCACCAATGGGGATAGGATTGGAGCTGTTCTTTCCTGCTGGCCAGTACTCCCTTGACTCCACCTTGTGATCGTGGGGGCATCACATACTTGCCAAGAGCATGTAGAGCTCCCCCATCTTGGGCTGGAAGTTGATAGCAGCACTGAGGAAGTGGAAGGCAGATGCGTACTGCTGCATGGTCAAGTGGACAAGCCCCAAGTTGTACAGGATCTTCCAGTCAAATGGTGCCAAGTAATTGGCTCTTTTCAAGCAGCTGATAGCCTGCAGAGAAAAGAAGGATGATGGCAGGGCGAGGAGCTATTGAAGACCCAAGGCACCACAAAAGAGAAAGAAAAAGGAGACACTTACTGCAACATACTTCTTCTTGCCAAAGAAGCACATTCCAATGTTGTTCCACAACGGGGGACTTTCAGGCACAGAATATGCCACGACTCTGTATTTGGTGAGGGCGACATCAAAGTCGCCGTGGGTCTGCATCATGCTGCCTGCTGCTAAGATGGCCTGAAAGTCCACAGGGAATCTCTGTTACTGCTTGGGTAGATCATTCCTCCACCCCAGAGCCCACAGGGAGATGCTGATCCTTCCAGGCTTTGTCAGCGTGCATGGGTGCCACATGGCCAGTTTCCAAACTTTGGGCCTCTTTCTGTTCTCCAACCAGGAACTCATTTCCCCTCATATACTGAGCCATGCCAGTTCTCCACCCCATCAGACTGTAAAGACGGGAAGCCTAAGGCCTCTCTCCAGATGTGTTCTCACAGCCTTGGAATGCCAGTTGACTCTGGACATCCCATCAGTGTCACCCACCCATCCATTCCCTTACATCCTAACTCTTTCCAGCCCTCTCCCTCCCCAAGCTCTAGAACCCTGGCTGTGCAAGATTTGCTCTGATTGGCACCAGAAACCATTATGTATGAAAGGCAGTGGCATTCCCATGATGCTACATCCTTTGATACCTTATAGTTGGTAGGGTCAAAAGTCAGCGCATTTCCAAGATGTTCAAATGCCTTCTGGTAAATGCCAAGCTTGGGGAGTAAAGAAAACATGAGAACAAGATCATCAGAGACAGAGATAGCTATGGGCACATTTAGGACCCAGGACACAGCAGACTGAGTCCTCTGACCTAGACAAACACATCTTGGAGCTAACCTGGCCCATGGATGAAGCCAGGTCTGTCCTAAAATGACAATCAGTAGCTCCTAGAGTTTTACAGCTTTTTCCTATGATATGTACAGAAGAGGGTATGGATCTGTGATGTCACTGGTACAGACTAGCATATCTCCCTGGAGAAGAAGAGCTGAATAAGTTGTGGTATGTCAATGGAATGGAATGTTGTTATACTGCAAGATATGAAGCAAATTAGGAATTCAGAGGAACCAGAGACAACTTGATTGACATTCATGAGACAGTGAAGAAAAAAGAACCCCCAATACACACAATGACCATGATGAAAATCAAGTAAATGTTCATATTGTTGGTACCAAAGATCAAAGTTCAAACAGATCCTTTCCACTGAGTGGTCAGAGGTAAAACACAGGTAAAGGGGCCTGGACTGTCCTGTGGGAGTGCTTCGTTATGTTCAGGGGATGTCCTCTGTGTTAGGTTTGTTGGGACGTCTATGCTGTGTCAAAATGAAGCATATCCAGTTTGAAAGAAAGAGAAAAGAAAGAAACCACTGTCACCATGTCACCCCTTCCCATGCTGCTGCCTGGCCAGAAGCAGCCACTGTGGTGGACCATGGTAGCACACGGCTCCTTCTATCCTCAGCTGCCAGAGGCAAAAATCTCCTGGTCCACAGGCCCACCTCCCTCCACCCTCAATCATCTGTTGGACAGTTTTTAGGAGACGTCTTCCTTCTTGGTTCAATGAAAGGGAAAAAAAAAACCAAGATGCAAAGACCATTAGACTATGTCCCTTAGGGTCAGCAGCTGTACAGCACTGAGCCATCTGAAGAGTGAGCTGAAAGCTTGACCCTGAGCCCCCTCCTCCTCTGAGAGCCACTGTGAACTCCACCCCAAGGAGGAAGGGGGCAAGGGGAAGCAAATGGGAAGACTCTCCTGCTCTTCTAACTTCAGGCCCAATTCCTCAAAGCTTCAGCCCCTGTGCCCCTTGCACTCAAGCCTTCTGATGAAAGGGCTGCAGCCTCAGGAGCTCTGGCTTCCTGGTGGCCATCACCCGTCTTCATAAATAACAGGTGAACTTTTCCACGTGGCAGTTATTTATCCTCACTGTGCTCTCCCAAGCTGGCTAAGGAATACAATTTGGCCCCAAACAGAACTTCTGTTCTGATGTAGATGCAAAAAATTAGGAGACACACAGAATCCTTGTTGAAGGCTGTCGGATGTGGCCTTCAGTGAAAAGTGCCAAGTTACATCAAATGACTTCAAGGAAGTACCTTTGGACCTAACTACTGGGTCATCTTCAAAATGAGCTCATGCATAAGGAGAGCTGGGATTACCTGTAAATAGAGTAGTCCTAAGGTTGTAAGAAGTTCTGTATTTTCCGGTGAGAACCTGTAAGACAGACCAGAGAGGCTTGTAATATCAACTCTAACCAATTGGCCCCAAAGCATCATGATCCACACACCCCCATCCACAGGGAAAGCAATGCCAGGATTCTGTCCTGGGTCCACTTTGCTCTCTCCATTCTAGCTCTGTGAGCCCCTCTATGCAGGTAATGCCCACACCCACAGAGGTGGTTGTCACCTCCTTCCTGAGCTCCAGGCCCATATCACCTGCTGACCACATCCACTTGACATCTCAAACACAACACATCTAAATGGGCCTCCTCATTCCCTCTCTTCCTGAAACTCTTCTCTCCCCTATTTCTGTCCAGGGCATACCCCTAGACTACTAGGCACCTGGCTCACAACCCTGGCATCAGCCCTCTCCCCTTTGCTTGCCCTCTCCACCAATCAGCAGCTGTCATCTCCACCCTTCCTCTAGGTCTCCCGCAGGTGCTCCACCTCCATCATCCTAGCAGAGGCCCTCATAGCCTCTTCCTCTTCTCCCTCTGTCCAGTTCCTCCCCTCTCCCATCCACCTTCCACATAGCTGCCAAGAGTAAGCCTGACACATCACCCCCTGTTCGATTCCCTTGTGCTTCCGAGATAAAATACAAACTCCTTCTATGGCTCCCACCGATCTTTCTGAACTGATTTCGCGTGCTTCCCATTGTACCTCCACATGTTCCTTGTCACACGTGTCAGAGACCTGGCGGTGCTTTCTCCTAGTACTGCTCTCCCCCCTCAGCCCTACCCTTGAGAATCCCTAGTTCCCTGACTGATGCCCCCAGAGGTCAGGGCCCCAAATGACATCTTATTTACTTCTCTGGGTGCTCCTTGTACACACCCAGCAGAACACAAACTCTCTGAGGAAAGGGGCTGCCTTTTCACCCTCAGTGACTAACACAGCTGCTGGAACACAGCAGGCTCTTAATAAATGCTGACTTAATTAAGCTGCTGAATATCAGTGACTTAAAGGGGCTGGCAATAATCCCAAAGGAGCTTTATCATCTGAGCTATTTACCCACAAGAACTTCACCAAGATCCCAGAAAAAAAATAGGCAAATTGTTTGGTAAAACCGAAGGGTTTTAGTGGGCATTCTGGATGTGCTGGGTATCACGAAACACTATTAGACCTTTCTAATGTGGCTGCTGATGGGCCAGAATTGTAAATAACAAAGGAACAAAACACTGCCTTGGTAAGAATAAAGGTGAGGTAAGAGATGAGACAGTGTAGGCAGAACGTAGATAAACCTCAGAATCATTCAGAAAATCATCTCTACAAAATGTGATGACACAGGAACCCAAGAGCAGAGCAGACTTTCTGCTCTGATAAAATTCACAAAACACTAAAATGTATTGGGATGGCTGTCCCCTTGAAAGGAAATACCCCAAGAACTGATGTGTGCAGAAACCTGGCAGAGTCTGCTACCTCATAAGAACATCAAATAGCACCAGAGGGAAGCCAGTTAACTCCACAAGTAAGAAGGTTTGCCCACCATTATCAACCATCAGGGCTTCCGGTTCAGATAATAACTCCTGGGTGTGATCTAACAGGAGGTTTCTATCCCCACGCAGAATTAGCCTGTCTGTGGCTCATTCAGGGTCCATTCTGTACTAAACCTGGCGGAAGGACTATCCCAGCAAGCACTAGTCCCCATGTCTAAGAATTGCCAGTTGAGACCTGTGCATTTCCTCCTACAATGCTGGTCATCTAAAGGGGGACAGTGTTCCCAGCTTTGTGCTTTTGCACCTTACATTTTATACATAGACATAAGCTCATTTCAGACAAGGAAGACTCACACTGGTCCCT
Source organism: Pseudochirops cupreus (assembly GCA_028627135.1). Taxonomy (NCBI): domain Eukaryota; kingdom Metazoa; phylum Chordata; class Mammalia; order Diprotodontia; family Pseudocheiridae; genus Pseudochirops; species Pseudochirops cupreus. The sequence goes on from CM053582.1 coordinate 542,490,793, forward strand.
CAATCCCTGAGATGCTTCACTGGCTGAACCACAAGCATTCCTCAGGTAGAGAAAGGGTTTTGGGTGTAACCCGTTTTTCAAGAAAGTGGTGTATGGATGCTCGTACCCCCCCCTCCTACCCTGTAAGGCCTGAAAGCACGAAGAATTCCTTTTCCAATGTCAGCAGTAGAGCTGGAATGAAGAAATACAGGGGCTTAATGGGACCAGCGGTTTTCATTTACCAGCTGAGTTGGGAAGCCCACTGCTTGTATCAGGGCAACTCTGTTCTCTTTGATTGAGTTACCTAGGATACCTCCAATAGTTGTTGTTTTAGATGGATCTTTAGTAACTGAAAGAGGACATCTTAACAACCAAACCAGCCTGGGCAACAAACATAAAAGTGAGCCACTGCGCCTTCATTCAGGTCTGCAGTACCCAGATCAAGCCCATTGTGTTCCCTTCCACACTAGAGAGAAAATGATCGACTCACTCCACTGCCTTCTTATAAATGTCAATGGCCTTCTCCAGCTCGCCCTCCAGCAGATGGATTTTTCCCAACATTGTGTAAGTCAGGTCGTGTCTGTTGAGCTGCAGGGCACTGTGCAACTGGTCTTTTGCCTGTATGGTAAACACACACACACACACACACACACACACACAACAAAAAACCTCCAAGTCAGTGCCATACACAGAAAAGGCCAATGGACAACTCTGGGTCACTTAGTTGAGGGCTATACTTCTACTGCTATTAATAATACTGATGCAACAATAGCCTGAGTCAGCATTCACCCGCTGTCCCCTCTGGGCAGCCACAACCTAGTTCCCTGTACACCTTTGCTGCTGGTTCAGAGAGTGTCCACCTTGCACTGGGGCTCTAAGATGCCCAATGTGGCCTGAAGGCTGGGCAGCCACAGGCAGCATCACCTGAGTCTCTACCTGAGTCTGCATGGTGCTCAAGGGGATTTTCTTAGCCCTGTGCACAGTATGGTGAATCACCCTCAGTGAAATCCCCTGCCCAGAGAAAAACCTGTTTGTGCAAATTACCTTGTTGAAATGCTTCAGGTACATGTAGCAAACTCCTAAGTTGTGGCAGATCTCCTGTCCAGAAGAGAAGGAACAACAGTATCAGCTATAACTTCACAGCTGGCAAAGAGACGAATAAAACAGTACCTAATGCAGAATCTCAAGTCTCAATCAGAAACCACAAACTGTAGCCACTTTTCAGTTACGGATTTTAAATGTGTTTACTTATATTTAACAGACAGATTAAATATTGTAAATTGGGGTCTTTGGTGAGAAACAAACAGTACAAATTCTCTAAGTGACAAGCACAAAGCGAACAGTGACTTTCTCTCTATTTTCTCTCTAAGAATGCAAAGATTGAGAAGAACAGGAAGGCAAAAGGGAAAGGGTCAACCTTACTCTCACTGAACTTGGCTTAGGGAAGGAATGCCATAAACTCTAAACTGGGTATCCTGCCACACAGGAGAGTAGGGGGGGTGGGGATGAGAGGTGGGATGACAGAGG
>CM053582.1:542492798-542512218 GCA_028627135.1 Pseudochirops cupreus
GGTGGGGGGGAGGGTTGATGGAAGTACACACTTTTGTAAAGAGACAGGGACAGGGACAGGGTACAGAATAGAACAAGGAGGGGGTGGGATAGGAAGGAGGTTCATACAGTCCATCTCTCACAATATACCCACTGTGGAGATACTCCGCGTAATTACACATGTACAGCCTGTATTTAATTACTTGTCCTTCCAGTGGGGGTGGGTGACGAGGGAGGAAGGGAAAGAATCTAGAATTTAAAGTTCTATAATCAAATGTTAAAAATATATATGTGTGTTTATATATATATATATACGTATATATATAAAATTATTATTATTATTATTAACTACATCCAATTGGGAATTAAGATAAACAGGCACTGTGGTAGGGAGATCCATCCTGCCCTACCAGAAAGTCAGAGAGGCCAGGGGGAAGACATAGGAGACAGCAGACTGGGGGAGGGGCTATACAGTGGGATGGCTGTTTTGAGATGTTGGGTAGGGGAAAGATGGGGAGAAACTTTGTAACTCAAAGTCTCGCGGAAATAAATGACATAAACAAGAAAATAAATTTATTTTAAAAAAAGAAAAAGAAAAAGCAGAGATTGAGAAAGCTATTAGTGAGAACTGAACTAAAAGGTGGCCCTGAAATGAGGATCAATTGGCAGAATCTAAGATGAAAAGCATAACCCCAGTAGGAATCTGCCTCAAATGACGACAAGCACCTGTGTTCTAGATCGTCAACTTGACCACCTTCCCCCACAAAAAAAATCAAATAAGAGGCCTACATCTTTGAAGGGAAGAAATGTACCTTCTTCAGCTTTAAAATTGCACCTAGCATTTGGAAGAAATACTCAGCATCTTAGACACACACTTGTCATAAACAAATTTATTATTCTAAGCATCTCTGCTTAGAGGAAAGTCTAAAGACAGAGAGATCCATCTGGCTTTTGAAAATCTTTCTGCCCAAGCCAACTGACACATGCAGTTCATAAGGTTCAAGAAAAAAGAAAAATTATCCATAACTAAAACTGAACAAGACTACAAAATTTAGTTAAGAGTTTAAGATTCCTGAAATGAAACAATAGTAACAACTTCCAGCACGCACACAGGGTAGCAGGGACCATGGTCATAGTTCCAGGGTGAAAAAAGAGTGCTTGTGATCACTCACAGACCAGAGCCCAAGCCAGAAGAGTAGTAAACACGCCTCTCCTTAGATCATACTACCTTGGAAGAAAGGAAAACTTATGAAACTCCATAACTAGGTCTAAAAACAGCTGCACAAAAAACCTGAAACATGGGGTAATGCTCCTTCTACCCTTGAAACAGAGACCAACTTGAACATAAAGTTACTGAGTCAAGAAATAGGCTGGAAAACAAGCAAACAACAGAAAAAGAATCTGATCATAGAAAGCTACTATGGTGAGAGGAAGAACAAAACACAGATTCAGAAGAAGACAACAAATTCAAAACTGCTACATCAAAAGTCTCAAAGAAAAATGTCAATTGGTCTTGGGCCCAAAAAGAATTCCTGGAAGAGTTTTAAAAGGATTTAAAAAATCAAATAAGAGATTTTAAAACTTTTTTTAAACTTTCTTTTTTTTGGAGGAGGGGGAGGGAGTCTATGTTTTCTTTCACAGCATGACTAATATGGAAATATGTTTGGGAAAAGTCTATGAGTATAGAATACTACATATAACATTGGACCTTTCTGATGTGTTGGTTAGTTGTGTTGACCTTTTTTTCTCTCCTCTTTTGTAATTCTTTATTATATAAGATGGATCTTGGAGAGGGATGAAGGGAGATATAGTGGGGATTGTGTGTAGTTGATATGAAAACAAAAGATATCAATAAAATTTATTTTTAAAAATAATTTAATTTCTATGATTCAGAAACCCACCTACAGTGAAGCATTTCTAAAACTGTGTTCTCCAGAACCTTAGCATACCAAGATCAGAAGGTTCAGGAAAGAAAAAAACTGTTGTGCTAGACAAGCACAAACAACAATCCCATGTGCTTAACTATCTGTGTCTGTCTTCTTTTGTTAAATAATGCTGCAGTTGCTATTTCTTTATCACATCCAGGATCAAATATAAAATCCTGTATTTGGCATTCAAAGTTCTGCATGCCATACCAATCCTCTCCTCTACCTTTCTGGTCTTCTTACACTTTACTCGCCCCCAAGCACTCTGTAATCCAGTAACACTGGCTTCCTGGCTCCTCCTTGAACAAACCCCACTCTGCAGACTCCCAGCATTCTCTCTGGCTTTCCCCCATGCCTGTACCTCCACCTCCCAACTTCCCTGGCTTCCTTTAAGTCCCATCTAAAATCCCACTTTCTGCAGAAAGCCTCTATCTTTTTTGTACACAGCTGTCTGCATGGTGTCTTCCCTACTGGAATAGAAGCACCTTGAGAGCAAGGACTGGCTTTTGATTTTCTTTATGTGTTTACCACAGTGTCTGGCACACAGTAAGTACTTAATAAATGCTTACTGATGGGAAAAGATATTCAGAGGAGCTGTCTGATCTCATGTATATGTGCATGTGCACACATGTATGCATTTCACATCTGTGTGTATAAGTGCATGGACATGTGCGTATGTATATGTATATCTGCATGTGTGTGTATAGTGTATGTGCAGATGTATATGATGTGTATATGCATATATACTTACATATGCTCACGTAGCTAAGATACAGTCGAAACAAATACATGGTGATTAATAAATGTGTGTTGGTTGTCTATGGTTCAAGCTTTGATATCAGATTCTTTGCCAACAGTAGCTCACTATGCCTCATATAAGACCAAGAAGAGTGTTAACAGATTATTACTATAATATAAATTACAATGAGATATACTAACTTGATAAATGATGAGGCATGCATAATTCCTAATTGAAAAGAAGTGAAAGTTCTCTGCTTACCCAATCTTTCTGGTTAAGTTTGGCTGCTTCATTATACACTTCGATAGCAGCTTTATGTTTCCCCAAAAGAAATCTGCAAAAGGAATGGAATTTGCATAATTATGAAAATCACTCTCCTTACCCAATTCACCCACAAGTCTAACATTTCAGGCACATCCCTAATTTGTAGGTCTTAGGAAGCTTCTTCAGAGTATATCATTATGCCTGCGAGCAGCAAGGTGAGGAGCAGAAGGACCATTTCCCGAGTTCTAGCTACAATTTCTATCATGCCTCAATTCCTCCTTCCCTGTCTAGTTGTTAAGGAAATGAATGCTGTGGACTCATCAGATGCAGAAGCTCTGATTTTCCAAAGAAAATAGATGATATTTATGTGGCAACTCCCAGTTACAAAGCCTACATACAGTATCTCATTTGATCCTCAATTTAGCCAGCATTATTATTCCTGTTTTATAGATTAAAAAACCGAACAGCTGAGAGGTGAGGAGATTTGCCCAATCTCCTAAAGCTTAATGTTCTCTCCATGGAATTCAGGAAAAAGAAAAAGTTCCACTGAGGCTGAGGCATGAAAAAAAGTGTAAAAAAGAAAGTGATCTCACACAGATCTCTAGACAGTAGTTCTCACATATACATTATTTTAAGAAACATTCAGAGATGTATGCTGGAACACTAGGCTTTTGTGAAACCAGTGAAGAAGTCAGTGATTTGGATCTTTACATCCCAACCATTGCTAACAATCTCAGTAGATGGTAAGTATAAAAATGTATATAAGTATAGACTAAGTATGTAAATATAAGCTATTATTAGGCTTATATTATTTTCCTGACACATGTTTCACTAACACTCAATTAATACAATTCAGTACAAATACCTACTAAAAAATTAACTGCACTGCCTTCCTACCTCAGTGCTAAGACACATTAACATAGTCAAACTACCCTATCACCCTAGATTCAAACCTATTTGATTTCTTGGAGATTAAGACTGGAAGAAAGGAAAGAGGAATGAAACACTTATGGAACTTTGGATATACAAAAATCTAGGTGTAAAGAATAAGAGATTCCTTTCCATTATCCAGAAATAACAGTCAGGAACCTAACCAAGGAAAACTCCCTAGCTGTCAATATGTGTAGAATCCCATGGCAGAGGAAGGATGGGTATGTACCTGATTAAATCAGTCTCTACCAATATGAACTGAAAATAAACAGTTCTTTAAAATTAAACATCCAGTCTAATCTGCCATATTTCTCTCACACATTCTAGAAATAATTCACATTGTAAAAAGGCAGCACAACTTATTTTACGGATCTATAGTCTTCTGAGTACCTACTGGTCGTGCTGCTATCGATGATACCAAGAAGACTGCAGCATTTGACACCATGCACTATGTAGTGAAGAAAACAACTCCACAATTCCAGTGCCAGTGGACAATACTTACAAGGACCTGGCCACCTGCTTGAGGTTGTCAGCATTCTGAGGATTGAGAACAGCACAAGACTGAAACAGTTCTAGGGATTCTTGGATGTTCCCTTCAAGACGATATATTAGAGCTATGTGGAAACAAACAAAAAGCAGGTAAAATTATGCCCTGGACAGAGAGGAGACTGGATATCATAAGCACACGCTTGTTAGTAAAGACTTGAACATAAACCCTATTAATATATTTTTCCCAGGAGCACTACATCAATCAGGATCTAACTTACGAAGGGGTTTGGATGTTAAAATGCCCCTGAAATAAATTATATTAAGGTTGTCTGCAACTTTAAAACCTGCAGCCATCTTCCTCTTGCGAAATGATGAACACCGTCCAAGGAAGCACAGCATGGAGCAACCCACCAGATGTTCCAACAGTGTCACTCTTCCTCCTGGGCGAGGCTTCGTTTGCCTGCTGCCACCCAAAAATTTCAAGATACAATCTCCAGACCAGGAATTCTAGACATTTTTGGGAACATGAACCCCTCTGGGAGTATGGTAAGCCTAGGGACCTCTTCTCAAAATGCTTTCAAATCCACAAAGTAAAATACATAAGGCTACAAAGCAAGACAATTATATTGAAGTGCAGTTATCAAAACAGTTTAAAAAAGCAAGTTCACAGATCCCAGGTTAAGGATCCCTCTCTAGATCCTTTGCCAAAAGTAGGTCTAAGGCTGCTCTGATTCTAATAAAAAGAAACTGGGTGATTGTTCAAGACCCTGTTTCTGTCCATCCAAAACCAAGAACTTTTCTTAGGCTAAAATTTTCAGAAGCCACTTCAAGGGGTCCCTTGCACTTCTAGAGTAAGAGATAAGTTTGAGGGCACTTTGAGCCCTTTATGAATAGGCTCCAGCTCAACTTTCTAAACCGATTTCACACTTGGCCCTCTAACACTCATCTCTAGGGCTGCCTGCTAGTTCCTGCACACCATTCCAGGCCTTGCCCCTGTCCCTGATGGAGGCTTTACTCCTCTTTCTAGGGGAACAGTTCTCTCTGCTGCTTGGAATCCCCAGTTCCCTTCAAGCACCATCTCCTCCGCATGAACTTTTGGGATGCCTCCATTGTGAGGACCCATGACCAACAACAGGCCTCTGTCCATATTTTGTATATATTTATTGGGATACGTGCTGCTTCTCTCCAGAATGTCTGCAGCTTCAGGCAGCGGCTGTTTTTATTTTTGCCCTTGTACTCCCAGCACCTGGCTCAAAGCCTGCCTGACACATAGTAGGTGCTTAATAAATGCTCAGGTAAATGGTTAGAGAAATGTGAATCAAAACGACTCTGAGGTACCACATCTCACCAGTCAGACTGGCCAACATGACAAAACAGGAACCTGACAAATGCTGGAGAGGATGTGGAAAACTGGAACACTAATGCATTGCTGGTGGAGTTGAGAGCTGATCCAACCATTCTGGAGAGCAATTCGGAACTAGGCCCAAAGGGCTATAAATGTGTGCATGCCCTTTGACCCAGCTAAACTGTGTGATGACCAACTCTGATAGACTTGGCTCTATCTTGCTCTTAGCAAGGATCCAAGACAACTCCAAAGGACTTGGGATGGAAAATGCTGTCCACATCCAGAAAAATTACTTTGGAGTCTGAATGCAGATCAAAGCATATTATTTGCCCTCTCTTTTTTATCTTTGTTTCTTCTTTCTTGTGGTTTCTCCCATTAGTTCTAATTCTTCTTTATATCATGACTAACGTTAAAATACGTGAGCCTATATCAAATTACATGCTGCCTTAGGGTGGGGGTAGGGAGAGACAGGAGAAAATCTGGAACTCAAAATCTTATGGAAGTAAATATTGAAAACTAAAAATAAATAAATAAATTTAATTTTAAAAAATGCTCAGTGATTTAAAATGAATTGATACTGGCTCAGAAAGTCCAGAATTTTTAAGGTCAGCAATACTGTGGTGCTTTTGCCAAATCTGCCCCAGCATACCTTAATGTAACATGCTGATAACAGCAGATGGGATCCCATCAGTCCTATTGAAACTAGCTACATGGTAGACAGTAAATGAAAAATATTCATTCAAGCACATAAACGAGAAATTCCTAAAACCCAATTTGGTTCTATTATATTAAAGAACACAAGTCAGTTTAGTGGTCCTTATAGAGCTTCTGATCAATGTTCCTTCAGGAAAATGTTATCCCAGCACCTCAAAGCTCTGCCCTTGCTCTCAATCCTGCCTGGTCTCTCAAGCTCCTGCTCCTTCTCCCAGTTCTCTCCCACCACTGAATCATTCATTACACAAGCTCCAAGGCCCTCAGTACTGACTTGGCGACTACAGTTAACGAGGGCTGACCAAGGACAGAGGAGAACACATTTTTTTTTCACCTTGGCATTAGTTTCCAAACAACCCAAATTTCTGAAAACAGAGGTAGGAAGAGGAAGGAATTAGGGTCAAGTAAGATATTTTGTTGGAAGCTTGTTCTCAAACCTGGAATCTGAATCTGCATCTCTCTCTCTCCCACAAAAAAAAGGGAACTTTTATTTACCTTGTACATAGATGGCATATTCACATAACCCTTGAGTCTCCTGAAGCTGTTCTTTGATAAGAGCCTAAAAGAAGAAAAAAAAACCATGATATGTAGTAAGTCAGATGCTCACAAAACTGAAGACTGATGCTAATCATTTATATGAGAATCTTAAAACACTAAATTATCCATTATAAAGCAGTTTATTCAGAGAGGCAAATCAACTCAGCCATCTCTTAGGACTTTTGCTCAGTTTGGAAGACAACAAAGATTTCCATTCAGTCATTTATATAGTCTTTTAACGTTTACAAAACACTTTCTTTCCCAGCAACCCTGAGAAGTTGGAAGTATAAATATACCCATTTAACAGATGATAAAACTGAGGTTCATAATGTCAAAATGATATTTCTAAAGGCACATTAATTTCAAAGCCAGGATTCAAAACCAGGCCTCTCTTGATTCCAAGCTCAGTTTTCTTTCCACTTCTCCACACTAAAAATGAGTTCTGTACACTACAAGGTTTTTTTGGTGCTTTTTAAAATAAATTAAGTATTTTTCCCCAGATATTCAGACACATGTGAATATCTATCAAGATTTTCTAAAAATTAAATATTTTTAGAGATGTGAATTAAAAATCACAATATGATATGAGGAGCCACCATTATACCTGACTTTAGCTTTCAAAATACATTTTGGTAAAAAAAAAATAGCAACTTACACTTACAGATTTGCAAAGGACTTACACACATTATCGTAGTGGAGCCTCACAACAAACCTATTTTACAGATCTCTGTTTTATAGATATGGAACCTCAGGCTCAGGAGGAAAAGTAATTTTCCCAGGCATGGCTAGTGAAGTCACTGAAGCAGAACCTGAACTTGTCTCCTTGAATCCCCCTCCAGAGCTCCCTTTACACCATCCCACCTCCCTGTTCACTCTTAGTGCAGACAGCCACCGCCACCTGTTACTCAGGGCCCAGAGTTCTGTCTGACTTCCCTGCCCCAAAGTGTGTATTTAGTATGAAGCTGTGGCTTTGCTGTTCCCTTGACCTATAGGACAAACACTGGCTGAAAGTGATTTCTCAGGTCCCTGTCAGTTCTGATACTCTATGATCCTAACAGAGAGAGAAAAGAGTCTCCAAGGGGTCTTTTGCCTTTCTACATATCCTTCGGGCTTAGCACCGTGCCTGCACACAGCAGGAGCTTAATGAAGACTAGCTTGACTTGTTTTCTCCATGACTCTTCTTTGCTTGTATTTGTATCCTCAGCACTTGGGAACTGTTTTTACATAACTGCTTCCAGCCCATCTGCCTGCCCTCAGAGAGCTGACATTCTATCATTTTATCAAAACGTATGAGGAAGAAAAGGATCCAAAGAGGCAGCAGGGAATCCACAACTGCATCCAGAAGTTGGAGAAGAATGTCACCCAGAGAAGAAAGGGAAGAAGCAAGACCAATGAACACTTGGGAGGGAGAGCTGGACCCTCTGAAGAGGAAGCAGCTGGCTGCCTGTGCCCAAGAATACTTATGGCCATCCTTCTGTGCCATCAAATGGAAATCATCTGCAGGCTAATGGATGATGTTAAAGCAAGATGTTTTTATTCAGCATATTTTAATTCACACAACACAAGGACTAATTTAAAAGAAAAGAATGGACAAGGACTTGAAGACCAGGTATCTAGAAATAAAGAAGACATGTCAGGATTCAGCTAACTTGGATCCTCTGGTGAGATGGTCTTCAAATCATAACAGAGGAAGAACGGATCAATGACCCAGCGAGAGACACTCTCCTCCCCCAGGGGATGCCAAGGTTTCTTCACTCCTCTTTTCCCAATGGAGGAGTACCTGGCTCTGTGCCATCCAACAGGGCCGTTCCGTCATATGGTTCTGCTGGTATGTAAGCCACACACTAGATGGAGGACTGTGCATTTTCTCCAATACTTACAACCTCTCAAAGCTCTCCAAAATAAGAATTATGCACAAAGAGTGAAGTAATTGTAGCTATCTCACAATTAAAGCAACCATTAGCAAACCTAATGAGCTAACAACCTGATGAACCAACAGCAGAGAGAATTAATCCATAATCCCCAATATGCCCACTTAGCATGCCTGTCACACAAGCCCCCACACTCTGACAAGGGTAAACATGATTCACGAGCTTGCACTCTGGCATCCACTCAAAAATTCACTTGTTACTGCTGCAATTTTTGTCAGCTAACCTTTCTACCCCACTGCCACTCTCACCCTACCATTCCATAGCACAGAATTCACTCTTCCCCTCTTCTCTGAGTGGGCAGGTGGCAGTACAAGAAGAAGGAAGCTTGCTCTGCCTGAGGCTCTGCTAAAACAACTAAGAAGCATCCTGGATAGGGGTGTTGGTGTGGGGGAGGGGAGTCCACCAGGCCTGAAGGAAAGAGGACTAGCAGCTAGCTAATGCCAGTCCTGTCCTCCCACCAGAAGTCATCTGGTGTAAAATCTGGTGAAAAGTAAATTCTACAGCATGTGAGGAGGCTAAGACAGTTTTGAGGTACAACCCTTAAGGGATCTGACATCAAAAGGGAAGGTATCAGAAAGTGAGCAATAGGGGATTATAAGAAAAAAAAAAAGGAAACTATCAAAGATCTCATTAGGAAGAAAAATCAGTCAAAAACCTTAAGAACAAACTTATGAACTAACAAGGAAGATGGTTATAACAGAGCAGATGCCTTCCAAGACATCCAAAAAGGCTCTAATGGGATAGGGGTAAGGGAATCAAGAAATATCTGTGGTATAAAAAGCAAAAGGCATCAACAAGACCAAACAAAGGCAACATCTTCTGTGTTAATAGTTTTCTCTTTCTATTAAATGAGATTCATCATAATGGGACTGAAGTCCTTCAAATTGAGGATAATGGCCTTAAAATTTAATACTCAGATGGATCTGTGATCTCACTGATTCAAGAGTTCCCTCCAATGATGCAGACTGCGACCCATCCACACCTACCCAACCTGCCCTTGTCTTCCTGACAGTTTGTTCCAGCAGGTTCACCTGACAGGCCTTCCTCACTCTCCTCATGTTGTAAACAGGTACCAGAGGAGCCTTCTAGGTACTCAGATCACCTCTCAGTCTATGCGACCAGACTCTCTTTGTATCACATGTTTCCTAATGTTATCCTTTACTTTGGTTCTTCCATGGAGGTCCTCGAAGGTTACATGACGCAACCTGCTCACACCCACAATGCACTTCTCTCTTGCTCTGACTGACTTTGCGAGACTCTTCTTTAACCCTTCAGAGGCAGTCATGTTCTAGGTCTTACTGCCATATAGCAATGCTGGTAAAGTGGAAGAGTTTATAATCTAACCCAGCATTCAGGAGCCATCTCTCCTAACTGATAAGTAAGTTGAATGTTTGATCACTAATGGCTCTTTTGACCTCTTTGCCCATTCAGTACTTCTTTATCACCTTAAAAAATGGGACATAGACAACAGCCATGGCAACAACACCAATTAGAATAATTTCATCCAGAAGTTAAACTGGATGAAATTATTTCAATTGGTATTGAATTCCAGTATAGAATTTGTCACACAGAGGAGAAAGGGAAGAAGCAAGACCAATAAACACTTAGGAGGGAGAGCTCGGCATTTTGAAGAGGAAGCAGTTGCCTGTGCTAAAATCGCCTATTTTTCTTTTAAATCAAGGATTTCTTTAAGGCAACATTTCATTTAGTGGGGAAAGTGATGAAGACTAGTTATTGGTCATGTTAGCTCTCTTAAAATCTTGGTTCTGGATTATTTTCCTCTTAGCAGAGTCTTCTTTGAATACTGAAGGCCTGGAGCTTATGGGGCCTTTAAATTAAAGTATGTCCCTTCTGGGAAATTTTTAGCTTTGCTTTGTATGCACCTTGGAGGCCAGTTCCCCTTTCCTTCCCTGGACAAGACTGGGTTAGAACAAGAACCCAGGATGTGATGAAGGCATTAAAAAGAATCTCTTCAAAAAGTGGGTGAAGGAAGGAAGGACTGTTACCTGCAGGACAGACTGGGATCCTCTACATATTAAGAATGTTCAGCATCAGAGAAAACTGCCACCTGAGTGCTGGAGGAAGGTCAGGCAGCCAACACTGCTCTTCAGAAAGGCCCAGAAGAAAGCTCCCTCTCTTCAAAGTTTCTAGAGAACAGAGAGGAAGAGGCCCCTCAGGTATTCTCCCAAGTGGCTGGATGACTTAAGAAGAGACATCCTTGTCTGAGGGGCTCATAATTACATAACCATAACCTGTTAAAGTACAGAAAACTCTTTGAAGCTTTGGGTGTAGCATTCTAAGATCTTAAACCCTTATGAGAGATGGAAGGTCTTTCCACCTCTCCTCTGATTTATATCACAAGAAAAAGCTCTAAATATATCATTATCATTGAAATTTGGAACTTTCAGGAGTGGTCAGCTGTCATTCCATCTTTATCCACTAGTGAATAGAGAAAGATCTTTTAAAATAATTTAGGACACCAAAGTTTCTCTACCTATCATTTTTCAAAGCAATCTCTCAGGATATATCTTACCTTGCATGCTGCATAGTCTTTGCGGATATAATGAAGATGTATCAGCCAGTTCTGCTTCTCTATTATGGGAAACTCTGGGGCTGGTGGAACATTTTGCCAAAACAAAAACAAAAAATATCACTGTCATTTATTCTCCTCTTGTATCTTCTCTAGACTAAACAGTAATTTACAAATAATATTATATCAAATTAATGTTTTTCCTATTGGCATTGAAAGAAGAATGTTACCTGAGTACTAAAAACACAAAAAGGCATATAGAAAAAAAAATGAAATAAGAAATTGTATAAAGTTTGGGACAGCTACCTTAATGCATACCTCAAGGCATGCAGAGCTCACAAAATGACAATCTTTTGACTAGTAACATGTGTTTGGTTTAAAACATCAGTGAGGATTCACTAAGACTTGAAACATCTTCTTATTCTCTTCCCTTGGCTCTCAGGACTCAAAAGTAATCACAGCAACTATAGGAAGCTCAGGTTTCCATGTCAACCTTGGAGGTTGAGCACAAATCCAGAAGCAATTCTACTCCCTTTTTTTGCCTTGAGGGAAAGGGATATTTAAGAATGTAAAATGACAAAAGAGCCTAGGTCTGATTCAGAACCATAAGTAGGAATCATACTGGTGTCCTGAGACTGAGTTCCATTCACTATGGTCCACCTCTGGAGTGATTGTTTTTACCCTGAGTGGTAAGAAAATGCTGTCACAGTAAATGGTGCCTTGTGACCTCTTTTCCCATGCAAGTCAGTCAAGTAGGTAACTCTAGGTCCCCCAAGGCTATGCCAGTGGAGGACAAGTTCTATCAAGTCTTCTGAGCTGGGAAACTTTCAAGACATCCTAAGACTAGTGGATGAGTAAAGATCAGAAAGATGGCCACCAGATGACACATTTTTAAGCCTTTACAACTCAAGGCAGAGAAGCACTGCCATCTATGTAAGTTACAGAAGTAACTACACAGATAATTAAACCCTAGCTTCTTCAAAGTATTCATTTTTCCCTCCTCCTACCAACACTCTCATTTTCATTAATGGTACCACCACTGTCCCAGCTCCTAAGCTTGGAGTTATCACTGATTTCTTCCATCCATTCCCTCATTTCCCACACCTCATAGTAAGTCTCCTTGAAACTTACTTTGTAGTAAATATCTGCTGAACTGAATCCCTCACATTGAAGTTAAAGAGAAAGCTATGTAAGGCACCAGACTAATAAATCATAAGCGATCATACTGTAGTGGTCAGACCATGTAACTGCAAACACTCACTGAATCTTTAAGCCAAGACACAACTCCTCTTACCTCAACTTTCTCATTTGTCAAAGAAGGCAAACTCAGTCACTCACTAACCATGGAAGCAAGGTAAGAATGGGAACTAGGTGGCGAAAAAAAAGTTTTCTGGGTTTTACACAATACCAAGATGAGGGGAAGGGCTTCTTATTTCCATATTTATACAAACTCAGAAATCCAGATAAAAAGGGGCCTACTTTGTGGCTTTTTCCCTGAAGAGCAATTTATAAATTTTTTACCTTGGAAGGTATTTAGCTTCAAGGTACCACTTAAAAAGAATTGATTTTCAACTTTCTGAGATTTTGACTACCAAAATTTTAGCACCCAAGTGTTACTTGTAAATATGCTAAAATGGTCCTCTTATTTTGATGTGAATAAACCTTTCAACTGTATAGCTTTCCTAGAAAATTCTCAAAGATAAAGGGATTCTAGAAGTCTTCGAAATTCCTTTATTCCTAAAGAGTAGGCAAACTAAAAACTGATGATACCCCCAAAGTAGATTTTACCCATAGGGTAGACAACTGTATTTCTGCTATTTGAAACAATGATCATGCCAATTTATCTCACCTACCTCTGCAAATGGGGCCACTGTTACTTATCTTCTTTTATAGGTGCTACCGAGACTTAGTTATCTGTAAAATACTTGAAGTGGGCATGTAAATTCGTACAACTTGGGGTGGGAAGGGACCTTAGCGATCATCTATGCCAAACCCCTCACTTTGCAAATGATAAAGCTAAGATTTAGGAGGTGAAATGCCAGGACCAGACCTAATATGTGGCAAAGTCCTAAGATCTGAACTAAGGTCTTCTGACTCCACCCCTCCTGGTCCTCTACCACTCCTTGTCATGTCAGGGGGCTTCAATGAAACGAGGAGCTCTGCTGTGTAGGGTTACCCAAGACAGACAGGTCACAGTGGAGAGCTGTGACAAAATGTGATCCACTGGAGAAGGAAATGGCCAACTATCCTATTTGCCATGAACAGCCTCTGAACAGTATTAAAATGATAAAATGCAGAAAGAAAAGCTCCTCAGGTCAGAAGATGTCCAACACACTACTGAGAAAGAGTGGAGAACAACTATAAGCAGCTCCAGTACTAACGAAGAGGCTGGGCCAAAACCAAAAGGAAGCTTAGCAGTAGATGCATTTTTGTTGACAAAAGGAAAGTCTGATATTGCGAATCAATATTGGATAGTAACCTAGAACATAAGATCTATGAACCAAGGTAAACTGGATGTGTTCAAACAGCAGATGAAAAGATTATACATCAATATCTTGGTCAGTGAACTCAAATGGACAGGAATATGGGAATTTAATTCAGATGATCGCTACATATACTACTGTGGGCAAGAATCCCTTAGGAGAAATGGAAACACTCTGATGGTCAATAAAATCATGAAAAAAAAGCACTACTGGAGTATAATCCCAAAATGATAGAATATATGTTTGAATGCAAGGCAAACAGTTGAACATCACAGTAATACAAGTCTGTGTTCCAACCACTGATGCCAAAGAGGCCAAAGTTGACCAGTTCTATGATAACCTACAACATCTTCTAGAAGTAACATCAAAAAAGATGTCATATCCATCATAGAGGATTGGAATACTAAAGTAGAAAACAAAAAAATAATTGGAATAACAGGCAAGTTTGTCCTTGGAATACAAAATGAAGCAGGGAAGAGATTGATAGAGTTTTGTCAAGATAATCAACTGTTTATCATAGCAAATACTCTTCCAATAACCCAAAAGGTGAGCCTAAGTATGGATATCACCAGATGGTGAATATCAAAATCAGACTGATTACATACCTCACAGTCAAAGGTGGAGAGGCTCTATACAGTCAGTTCAAACAAGACTTGGAGCTGACTGTGCTTCAGATCATGAGCTTCTTACTGCAAAATTAAGCTTTAAATTGAAGAAAGTAGGAAAAACCTTCAGACTGTGTAGATATGACATAAATAACATCCCTCATGGGGATTAGATCTGGTAGAAAGAGTAACTGAAGAACTATGGACAGAGGTTTTGTAAGAATGTAAAGGAGGCAGCAAAAAAATCCAAAGAAAGAGAACAAGAAAGCAAAATAGCTGTCTGATGAGACTTTGCACACAGCTGAGGAAAGAAAGCTAAAGGGAAAGAATTCTGAATGCAGAATTCCAGAGAATAGCAGAGATAAGATTTTCTTAAATGAGCAATGCAAAGAAATAGAAAAAAAAACCCAACTGAATGGGAAAGACAAGAAATCTCTTTGAGAAAAAAATAAGAGATATGAAAGGGATGTTTCATGCAAAAATGGACAAAGGACAAAAATGGTATGGACTTAACAGAAGTAGAAGAGATTAAGAGGTAGCAAGAATACATATGATGGGGTCTGGCATGCTTTTGTCTGTAACCTCAGTTTGTAAAATCTCACTTGTGTTCGGGTACCTACGTATTTAATATCAGTTTGTAACAAGCCTGTGTAATTAAGTTGTAAAAGTCACACTTTCCCCCAGCCATAAAGGCATTAACTCCGCCTCTCCCCTGCTCCCAGCCTAAAAGTCTTTTCCCTGAGCTAGCAGTCTGCCTAGATACAGTTACCTATGAGTACATCACCCAAGCATTTAATCAATAAACCCTTAGTCTAGAGACCTCCTTTGTTCTAAGTGGCCAGCAGCACCCAAAAACCTTGAACAACATTATGAGAAGAGAAAACTCCCTCCCAATATGGTACCTCCTGAATCCCTAATCAGTCTAGCTTCCAACTTGGAACAATCAACCCTATCTTCCCAAAAGCCATACTGGACCTATCTCATTCAGCCTTGACCAAGAGTAACCTAGTGATGTCACAAGGCAAAAACCACACCTCCTCATAGCCCCCCCAGGGGGATGTCCCAGTGAATTATGGGCAATATGCCTGCGCAGTTGATATAAAAAGTGCATGTTCCTTTAAGCACCAACCACTCCTAAACTCCTCCCAAACTCCACCCTTACCCACCTAGTTAGCATAATTAATCTAGGACTGACAGCTTTATCATTATAAAAACTGCATCTCTATCCCCTACACTTTGCAGGCTATCCTTAACCTTCTTATGCCCACTGCAAAGCATAACATTAAACTTTATAACTCTGCCTTGGACTTCTGTAAGCTTGCAGGTCTCCTTACCCCACCCCTCTTCCTGCCCACTGTGAAGTCAGCGTAACAATAAACTTTTGTAACTCTGCCCAAAGATTGCTTGAGTCCTGCGAAATTTGTTCCAGACAAGAACCCTCTAGGGATTCATATGAGATCCCTTCTATACCCAGCCCTTCCATACCTCTTCACATAGAAGAATTATATACAAGAAAGATCTTAACATTACCAATAATCATGATGGTGTGGTTATTGATCTAGAGCCAGACATCTTGAAGAATGAAGTCAAGTGGGCCTTAGGGAGCATTGCTAACAATAAGGTTAGTGGAGGTGACAGAATTCCAGCTGAACTATTTAAAATCCTAAAAGATGATGGTGTTAAAGTGCTGTACTCAATATGCCAGCAAATTGGAAAACTCGACAATGGCTACTAGACTGGAAAAGATCAGTTTATGCCCTGATCCTAAAGAAGGGCAATGTCAAAGAATGTTCAAATTACTCAACAATTGAGTTCATTTCACATACCAGTAAGGTTATGCTTAAGATTTTACAATCTGGGCTTCAGAAATATGTGAACCAAGAATTATTATAAGAGCAGGGTTGTTTTCGAAAGTCAGAGGAACTAGAGACCAAATTGCCAACACTAACTGCATTATGGAGAAAGCAAGGAAGTTGCAGAAAAACATCTACTTCTGCTACACCGAAGCTTCTGCCTGTGTGGATTACAACAAAGTATGGCAAGTCCTCAAATAGAAAGCAGTACAAGATCATCTTACTTGTCTTCTGAGGAACCTGTATGCTGGCCAGGAAATAACAATTAAAACCAAAGATGGAACTGATTGGTTTAAAATTGAGAAAGGAATATGACAAGGCTGTATATTGTCAACTTATCTATTTAACTTATATGCAGAGTTATGTCATGTGAAATGCCAGGTTGAACATATCAAAAGCCAGAATAAAGGTTGCCAAGAGAAATATCAACAATCTCAGATATGCAGAAAATATGATTCTGATGTCAGAAAGCGATGAAGAATTAAGAAGCCTCTTGATGAGAGTAATAGAGGAAAATGTAAAAGTTCGATTGAAGCTTAATATCAAAAAAAGGTGGATCTTGGCAACTGGTCCCATCACTTTCTAGAAAATAGAGGGAAAAGAAATGGAAGCAGTGTCAGATTTTGTGTTCTGAGGCTCAAAGATCACTGTAGATGGTGACTGTGGTCATGAAATTAAAAGACACTTGCTCCTTGGAAGGAAAGCTACGGAAAATCTGGACAGCATATTAAAAAACAGAGACATCACCTTACCAACAAAGGTCCATATAGTCAAAGCTTTGGTTTTTGGAGTATAATGCCAAAGAATTGACACTCTAAACTTCTGAGAGTCCCTTGGACAACAAGGAGATCAAATCAGTCAGTACGAAAAGAAATTAACTCAGATTATTCACTGGAAGGTCAAAATACTGAAACTGAAGCTTAAATACGTTGGCCACATAATGAGAAGATGGGACTCAGTGGAAAAGACCCTGAATTTGGGAAAGACTGAAGGCAAAAGGAGAAGGGGATGGCAGAGGATGAGATGGAGAGATAGCGTCATGGAAGCAATGAATGTAAGCTTGGACAGACTTTGGGAAATAGTAGAAAGATAGAAGGAACTGGAGTGGACATGATGGAATGACTGAACAAAAACAGCAATTT
This sequence comes from Pseudochirops cupreus, assembly GCA_028627135.1. Taxonomy (NCBI): domain Eukaryota; kingdom Metazoa; phylum Chordata; class Mammalia; order Diprotodontia; family Pseudocheiridae; genus Pseudochirops; species Pseudochirops cupreus. Next base: position 542,510,261 of record CM053582.1, read on the forward strand.
CTAACTGCAAATCCAGTGCTCTTCCCACTATACCATAACTGCAAGCTGAGCCATCATTAGGGTATAGCAAAACAAAACAATCATCCCAATGCTTAAACTATGGGGCAGCACAATGCTTTGTTTTCCATGTAGCACTAGGAGGAGGAGGAGATAATAAACATACTCTGGTGCCAAAAAAAGAAAAAAAGAGGTGAGACACTAGTGCACAATGAACAACTGCCCACCAAATTTACTCTGCTTCTATTGCTACCAAGGTAAATCAAAAGAAAACTGAAACTGGTTACTGACTGACATCCCACTCCCCCCCACCAAACGCAGACCTCAAACAAGACTGTCCTCGGCAAAAATGTTACCTGTATATAAATGTTATAATAGACTGAGAGGGTAATCCACAACAAAATTTTTCCAGGCTACCTCACCTTCAGAGTACTAGAGCATAACCTTGATTCACCTGATGCTTCAGGAACAGATCACAGGCTCTACAAGGATGAAGAAACAAACCTCTCAGAGTACATCGAGTCCAATACCAGACCGTGAACCCCCTCTACAAGGAGTGGCCCAACTAGTGACAGAGCCCACTAACTCCTGAGATAACATATTCCTCTTTGGGATAGCTCTAATTCTTAGCAAATTTTTCCTTATATTAAGATAGAATTTACCTCTTTGTAACTTTTACCCATTGTTCACTGTGCTCCCCGGGGCCAAGCACAATAAGTCTAACCCTTTTTTCATGTGAAAGTCTTTCAAAGAGACTTAAAAACAACCATCCATTTTTAAGACTATAGCCATGTCATTTTACCTCGAGTACTCCTACAAATTGGGTCCATAATGGGTATTATGAAAAGTAACTATTTTTGAGATCCTCAAAAAAAAAGTAGGTTTTTGTTTTTTTCCTACATAGGTAGTTAGTCCCCCTTTCTCTATACTAAACGATCCAACCAATCCACAGATGGTCTCTACTTCATACACCATCTGGTCACCCTCACCTGGAAGTGCTCTATCCTTCCTAGACTGTGCTGCCTGGTACCAATGCTCCCACTACCAGGTCAGAGCACAGTAAGACCATTATCTGTCAGTTCTGGATAATGATATCTATAAATACAGTCTAAAATCATGTTGAGAGGCAGCCTTGGATTCAGGAAGATCTAAGTTCCAATCCTGTCTCTGCCACAGCTACGTGACCATAAGCAAAACATTAAACTCCTCATTTAATTTAGAATATACCCTCAGCGACTCTGTAAGACTCAGTTGGAAAGGAGCTTGAGCCAGTACACAGAATTTTCACACTACGAGTTCCCCACATCAATAGAATCACAAGTCTGAACCTGCTGGGCCTACCATGCAACTGCCTCATGTTCAGATAAAACGTTTAGATCATTTCACACATACTGCTAATGTAAGCCAGGCTTTCCCCTAGTTCATGCTTGTACAACTGATCTTTTTGAAGCTAACTGTAGGAATCTACAGGTATCCCTATTAAATTTCAGCTTACTCTACTCAACCCATCAGTCCAGACTGCTGAAATCTTTTCTGGGTCCTGGATCTGCCCATCAACATAAATCCTTCGGCTCTGTATCATTAGAAAACTTGGTTGTACTTTCATAGCAATTATTTCATTCTTTGTATTAGTATCCCCAGTGCCTGACACACAGCAGGGTTTTAATACTTGTTGACTGACTTAAGTCACTGATAGAAATACTGACCACCACAGAGCCAAGGGTAAATCCCTGAAATGGTCAGCTAAAGATCTCCTTTCAAGAAATGGGGAGGAGATGGGCTTCATATCTACCTGGAGAAGCTTATACAAACTAAGTGAGAATGCTAAATGAGAAGAGCAGAACCAGGAGAAACTTGTACACAATCACAGACACATCGTATGTGTGACGACCAGCTTTGATAAACTGGACTCTTCTCAGCAATGCAGTTATAAGACAACTCTACAAGTCTCAGGATGGAAG
>CM053582.1:542518851-542578962 GCA_028627135.1 Pseudochirops cupreus
AGGGAAGGAATGACAGAAATTCTAAACTGGGCATCTTGCCACACAGGAGAATAGGGGAATGGGGATGAGAGGTAGGATGATGGAGGGGAGGGCAGGATAGGGGGGGAGGGTTGATGGAAGTGCACACTTCTATAGAGGGACAGGGACAGGGTAGAGAGCGGAATGGGGGGGGACCCCCGGATAGGAAGGAGGGACATGTAATCAGTCTCTCACAATGTGCCCACTGTGGAAAGGTTCTGCATAATTACACATGTACAGCCTGTATTTGATTGCTTGTTCTTCCAGTGGGGGTGGCTGACGAGGGAGGAAGAGAAAGAATCTAGAATTTAAAGTTCTATAATCAAATGTTAAAAATATATATGTATATATATACATATATATATATATATATATATATACAATTATTATTACTATTATTAACAACTACATCCAACTGGAACTTAAGATACACAGGCACTATGGAAGGGAGATCCATCCTGCCCTATCTGAAAGTTAGAGGAATGATGGGGGGAGGACATAGGAGACATTAGATTGGGAGAGGGGTTATACAAGGGGATGGCTGTTTTGGGGGTGGGGTAGGGGAAAGATGGGGAGAAAATCTGTAACTCAAAATCTCGTGGAAATGAATGATGTAAACTTAAATACATAAAATAAAATATAAAAGAAAAAAAAAGACTTAAAACTATCGAGTCACCTCACCTTAGTTATAGGTTTTATTTTTGAAAAATTTGATGTTATTTTAAAATATTCTTAATAATTAACTTAAGCATAAAACAAACATTTCAGTACACAAAGAAAAAAAGAGTATTGTATTTGACTTAATCTCTGATTATATAGTTTGGTTTTTGACAGTTTATATTAAATTTAATACTGAAACAAAAATAAATAAATAAACTCAGTATTCTAACTTCTGCCTCTGAAGGCAGACTGTTGATAGTACAAGCTGTTGTCCATATATAAAAAGTACTCCTTTCTCATCATTGCCTTTCAGAATCCTCATCTTCCTTTACAGCTCAGCTTAGGCACCTCCAGGCCTCTCTGAACTCCCTAGTAGCTGATACCCCCTCCCCACCATAAAAATTACCTTTCATTTACTTATCTTCATTCATGTTTCATCCTTCAAAAATGCTAGCATTCTTTTTCTTCCTCCAAATTACTCTGTGCTTGCTTCATCTACCTTGTGTAAATCTTTCTGTGTTCATGCTGCTTCCTCCCAGGAGAATGTGAGCTCCTCATGGGCAAGGGTTGTTTCACATTTGTTACTGGATTCCTCCATTACTTCAATGGTGTCTGGCACTTATTAAATGTAGCTGAGTTGAATTTGTTGGATAAGGTACTACATCCTTGTATACTCTACTGGGGCTCTCACTAAAGGATGAAATCTTGCCTCAGGTCCTTACCATGTGACCCCACAGAAGCCACCTGACCTTCTGTACCCTTCACTGTTACCATTATTCTTGTTAATATTATCCTGCCAACTCAGAAAGACTTAGTTACCATCACAAATGGTAAGAAGCAGGCCTATTTACCACACTAAACTGAATTAAGAGTAGGATGAGTACATGTGTATATGTAGGAGAGTAGGTCTGGAAGGAAGGTGAGCAGTACAGTTACATCAGAGAATCTATGAAAATTTTAGAAATCCTCTTAATTTCACTTGTTACAAAAACTCCAGAGAGACAGTGTTGTACAGTGGAAAGAGCACTGAGTTCAAATACTGCCTCTGATACTTATTACTTGTGTGACCTAGCACAAGTCACTCAACCTCGCTGGTCCTCAGTTTCCTCATCTGTAAAACAGGGAGGCTGGAGTAGCTGGCCCCCAAGGCCCCTGTCAGGTATAGACAGGTGAGCTTAGGATTCTAGAATAGTTATTTATTTTTTATATTTACCCATCTACATCTACCAATCAGCAGTCATCCATCTTTAAATGAATGACAACCACTTGCTCTGAGGTAGTGCTTCAAAGTCGACAAAGTATTCTACACGTTATCTCACTTGAGACCCCCATGGTATGAGCCTCATTTTATTATTTCCATTTTTCCAGATAAGAATCAAAGGTTCTGGGGTCACACAGGAAGGATATGAGGTAGGATCAGAATCAAGCTATTGTACCTCCCTCCTACCACATCCCCCCCACCACACACACACACACACACACACACACACACACACACACACACACACACACACACACACACCCTACTACCTTCACAAAGGAGGTAGAGTAGTTTATAAAAAAGGTTTTGGAACATTAAATAGGCCTTAAATATTCACACTGATATTGTAACCAATCTGATCTCTGTTCACACCACAATTCCCCCATGTTTTTTCATCCTGTATAATCCCTGCTTATGCCCTTCTATCAATCTTCCATAGAAGATATTTAAGTGCTTAGAGACCTTTTTAAAGTTCTTTTTAATATTTCCAGAACACCAGTGGAACACCTGGACTGCCAATCAACTTGTCTTGGCCTCACGCATCTCTTTTCTGAGCTAAACAGTCTTTTATGGCATACGTTACAGTCTTTAAGTGAGGTCTTTTTTCTCAGGTACAAGTCATTATTGACAATATGCCACAGCCAACTTACAAGCACTATGTCTTTCTAGTGCCCTAAAAAAAAGTGTCAAATTTTGCTTTCCTTAAATACGTATTTTCCAAGTAAATCATTTTTTCTTTTTTCTTCCTCTTATTACAGCTGACAGGCTTTGACACTGGCAGACAGGAGACAAACTACCAACATTGACAGAATGGCATTTTTCCATCTGGAACATGATGGCACAAAATGTGAATATATTGGAAACTGCTGAATGCTCATGTGGACTTCTAGCTTGTTGGGAATGGGCCCAACCAAAAGCAAGTATCATTTCAGAAATTCTGCTCTTCTGAGATGTTTGATGAAAGAGACACATTTGGTGTGACATTTTTTCTACATGCATAATGAAACCATAAAAGAGCCAGAAAGACTACAAAGGCCTATTCCAACTTCCTCATTTTACAGATGAGAAAACTGAGGTGAAAGAAAGGGGGAACAAGCAGCTGAATCAATCAAACTAATTGATCCCCTATTCCCTCTTCTATTTGTAAACATAACAGTCTGTATAAGTGGGGATGAAGAAAAAGGATTTGAATATATGAAAACAAAACACATCTCAAACAATACAGACTCACATGAGTAAGATCTGCTGTTCAATCGTTTTAAATGGTCTGACTCTACTAGAAAAGTCTCATCTGTGAGTGTCCTTATGGATTTTATGGTATATTCCACAGAACTACTTCTTGAAGACAATCTTTGTAATTATATTCTATGGTATAAAAAAAAGTTACAATATGAAGTATATTGCACTAGCATTTTTCTGACATTTTACTTGTCATACTCTCACAAATGCTAATGCAATTAAAGAATTCATTTTTATGTTTAATTATTCTATGTGGATTGTTTTTGCACGTGGAGTTTCACTCCTACAAGTTCAAAGCTGGCTTCAAAATTGCCTGGAGGAATTAATTGACGTTGATTTGAAAATGCTAGGTGCATTGAGAAATAAGGCAGCATGCTTTTCAAACTGGCAGATACACAGTACAAGCTATTAAACCAGAAAGCGTGGCAGGCAGAATCAAGATTGAAAGTGATATGGATTGGCAGGCAATAAGCACAATAAATGGAGTAACTGGACTTGGGAGTCAGAACACCCGAGTGCAAGTTTCAGCTCAGAAATTTCACAGATACAAGGGAGCTGAACTCATTGATCACTCGCGTTTTTTCCAGATCTAGATTAATAACTGTGATTTATCTACTCTGAGTTTCAGTTTCCTAATCTGTAAAAGGGTGATAATCATTCTTGCACAACCTGCCCCAAAGAATTGGTTTTTGAGGGAAGTGCTCCAAGAATAAACCTTTTTAAAGTACTATATAAAGGTGAATAGTTGTTATTCTTGACAGGGTAAAACAAAATAGGATAAACATACAGTTCTATATTTGGATTAAAAAAAATCAGACGCCCAAGTGTAGGATGTGGGAGACCTGCTTTGATAGCAGTTCATTTAAAAAAGACCTACAATTTTTAGTGAGAACTAAGCTCAACATGAACCAAGAGCACTAAAACTACTAAAAAAAATCTAATCCTTCCTTCTGAGATTATCTCCAATTTGCCCTCTATAAATCTTGGACTGTAGGCTCCCTGAGAGTAGGGTCCGCTTTGTTCTTGTTTTTGCCTTTCTCTGTATCCCCAAGGCTTAGTGCAGTGCCTGGCACACATAGACCAAGTCTGATCACAGATGCCTCATTCTGTACCTATTCTCTGGAGACCAGGAAGAGGGAGGCATGTCTCATCAGTCCCTGTGAACCCCAACTGGTTAATTCACTGATATGAACTGTGTTGTTTTCCTTTGCAATAGGGTGGTTTGGGTGCATGGTGTTTTCTAGGTTCTGCTTAATTTGCTCTCTACCAGTTCAAGTAAGTCTTTGCAAATTTATCCGAATTTTTCACATTTATCATCTCTTATGGCTCCACAATATTCCATTAGATTGATACAATACAGTTTAGTGACTTCCCAGCTGATGGGCCCGCATTTTGTTCCTGTTTTTTTGCTACCACACGTATAATGAATATCTAGACATCCATGAGACCCCTTCCCTTGACATCTTTGAGGTATAAAAGGCCATCAGTGGTGTCAAAGGGAAAAAACGATTTAATCACTTTTCTAGCATAGTAACATACTGTTTTCAAAAGTAGTTAGACTAATTCATTGGTCCCCAAACTTTGTGATTTGATGCCAGACAAAGTATTCAAAGGAAGCAGACATCTAAGGTCCTTATCTAAGGGATGAGATTTTTTTTAATCCCTTGTAATATAACCAACATAACTTATATGACTGGAAATTACAAGGAAGTAGATGTGAGAAATGAACTTCTAACAGAGTTAGTAGACAAGCAGACAACTTTATGAAGCTCCCCATCACTGGTTATGTTTAGAAATAAGCTGAATGACTACCTGTTTAAGAAATTATAAAAAGGTAGTACTAGGTTATCTTTAATGTCCCTTCCAACTGTATAGTGGAACAAGAACCAAAATATTGGAAAAGTATATCTTATGAATGTAAGAAACTACTGGGAGCAGAAAGGGGAAGGACATAACAAGTCTCTAGCCAGAGGAGGCTCAGATAGAAAATGTACTTCTGATTACTTATAATCTTGTGCATCGTTTCTGAATTCCAAAATCCCTCAGTAGCGTGAGGAACAAGGGGAAGAAGGACTGGATATGAGGCAACGACAAAATCAAGGAATAGCATAGCAACTTGGTGACCAAGAGGCAAAGTATGGAAAACCTGGGAAGCTTATTTAACTAGCGGAACCCCACCTCAAAGGTGCAGAATTCAGCAAAAGAGCTGATGAGGTAATAAGCAGAAGGCCTCAGATTGGGCTCAGTTTATAGCAATTTCTTATATTTAAAATGCGGTCTCTTGTTTGTTCTGTGGCTGATATTTATCTTAGAACCCCACTTCTTTTTCTCTAAGTCATTTTCTGTTGCAATGCCCTGCTTAAGTCTACTTAACCACTGGGACACAACAGACATATTTACTAGTAGTTTCTGAGAAAATGCTGCTTTTTTTGTTCCTGATCTAGTTAGAAAAACATATACAATGTACCTGGTCAGCACAATCTTTACCAAAGTGTCTCTTCCCTTCATGGGAAAGGGTAAACTAGGCGCTGGCAGAGGGCCCCTGGGGTCTAGCATTCAGTGGCTTGTTGCTTAGGCAATGCTGTGCTTGTATCACTGTGGGGCCGCTTTGTAGTCTGTTTGGCCTCTGGAGGCAAAAGGTGGAGAGGTGAGGTTTGCCTCCCTGGCATTCACTTGTCAAATGGGATGCCTATGCAGACACACTTGCTCCTCAATAGTCAGGGTAATCAAGAACATGGTGAACTAAAGTCGAAAAAAAATATATTCTGTTCTTTTTCAGTCATTGTCACCAAATTTTCCTAGTAAAAAGAGACCATCTAAAGTATTTTTAAGAACCCTAAACTATGGCAATGTTCATCCTAATCCGAACAGCTGAGCTGTCTTTAATTAGAGCTACATAGAAAATATGTGGAGAAAGTTTGTTTAATGTACGACACTCAAAACCAACAAAAATGGAAACAAATATCCAACAGACACCGAAATCTTCACAGCAGCCCACTTTCTTGTAGTTGCAAAGAAATGGAAACAAAATAGGTACCCGTCATTTTGGAGAACGGCTAAACAAGTTATGGTACCAGAGTGTAACTGATCACTGCACAGTAAGAAACAAAAGATACGAAGAATTCAGGGAAGCATAATGAAACTTTTAGGAACTAATACAGAGTAATAAATGCAGATCACAAAAACAAAACATAGGATAACAGTGTAAGTGGAAAGGACAAAAAAAAATAACTAGCCTCAAAACAGAATGCTTTAATTATTATGACCAAGCTGGGTCCAAGAGAAAAGTTAAGAAAATGTACCTTCCGTTACTCTTTGCAGACATGAGGGGCTATGGGTATAAAATACTGCATCTTCACAATGATTTACATGTTAGTGGGTTGGGCTGGACTGATTTTTTTTCTTTGTTAATCTTTGTTACAAGGGATGGGTTCTGAGTAAGAGTGGGGCCAAGGATATAATTTGAAAATAAAGGTGACATAAAAACAAAAGATATCAATAAAAATCTGATTTTTAAAAGAAGCTAACTCAACCCAAAATATAAAGTGGGCTGAATCTCATATGGTTCTTGTTTTCGTTGGAAACTAAAACGGTAAGAGAGCTCTTATCTTGAGGACTGAAGTTTTCAACCATGATTCCTCATGCCTTTTATCTGAGAGATTTTTCACAGAAGTAAAGTTATTTTAGCCTTTTTCAGACCAGTCCTTGTGTATAGTACAAAAACATTTCCACAATTAGAGAGTCTTTGTCAATATCATCTGTAGAAACCAAAAAAAAACCAAACTGCTATTTTTCAACCATACGGAACGGATTAGAAAAACTGTCAGAAATATTTGAAAGTTTGTCGTGACTTATCCCCTAACTTTTCATTAAAATAAGAAAATGTCACCTTAAAAAGCAGTTGATTACAAGATTTTATAACTGGAAGAGACCTAAGAGATGACCTAGTTCAACCCTCTCATTTAACACAGGAGAAACAGAGGCTGGGAGGAGTTAAGTGATATGCTCAGGGTGGCAAAGAGAAAACCAGAAATTCACACCCAAGTCCTCTTAATTACAAACAAAATAAAACCCAGTTTTTAACCAAGAGCCTTAAGTGCCTTTCATCAGCTGCATTTTTGTGACAAAATGAAGAGCAGAATTACGTTCTATGATAATTTTTTAAAAAAATTTAAAGCCCTATTATTTTTCATGTTATAAGTAGGGAAAAGAAATCAGAAAAAAGTGAGTGTCAAATTTTCAAGTCAAAACAAGAAAAGCATTTCAGAAAGAATTCATTTCAAAGGCAATTAGGAAATTAAAATCCTATCATGATAAGAGTATTCCAGCCCGAGAATAATTCCATGATGCTTCAATTAGCAGAAATCTTTCTTCTATTACCACTGAGCTTGACAAAAGTGACATAGGGAAAAGTAGATCTCTTAATCCAACAACAAATGGAATTGCTTCTCAGACTAGCAATCCCTCTGCAGGGGAGAGGAACAATGCAGGTTTTAGCTCCTGGCTCATTAGTTCCAGATACAATACCAGGACACACTTACTTGCTCTTGGCAATGTCACTTCCCTTAGTTTCCCTTTGTTTGTATCATTAAAGCTTTCAAACTTGATTTCCAACTCCTTTCTAGGCTATTTTATAACAGAATATCCATGTAATGTTTCTAACATCTCCTCTGAACTGAACTGTTAGTACAAGAGACACTCTTTAATCTCAACCTTCCAGTTGTCCATGATGAAAGCGCTATCGACCAGCTCTGTCAGGAAATCAAGGGCAGGGAGAGAATTCAAGAACCAATTCAACATGAAGACCAAAGCAACTTTTGCTTGCTTGCTTCCTTCCTTCCTCTCTCTCTCTCTCTCTCTCTCTCTTTCTTTTGAAGGGGGGAAGGGCAGGGCAATTGTGGTTAAGTGACTTGCCCACAGTCACATAGCCAGTAAGTGTGTCAAGTGTCTGAGGTCAAATTTGAACTCAGGTCCTCCTGATTCCAGGGCTGGTGCTCTATTCATTGCACCACCTAATTGCCCCACTTCATTTCTTTTTTAAAGAAATCTATCTAGTGGACACTAAAATCACATTTCTCACTGCCTTTGGTGAGACTTCATGTCTATTAATACTCCCAAATCCTTCAGTAAGACAGGGATCCCTGTTAACACCCAACAGCTCATCTCACATTTCTAAGCTTTTCTTTTCAACTTCCTCAGAGTTTAATTTTACGTTATCACCACAGAATACATGATCAAACCCTGCACAAATTTAACTAGTTTGGCTTGTTCCATACTAACATATCTGTAGTAATAAACACAAAACAAATAAAATAAACAAATATTTGAGTGCCTACTCTAGCATGGAAGGTGCTCTAGGGCACATGCAAGAGTACAAACATGGTCCTAGACCAAAGGAGCTGAAGTTTGCAGTTTCTTTTTTGGTGTTCATTTTGGGGAGACCAGAGTGGATAAGATAACAAAATAAGGCTCTAAAGAGTGCCTTATGGCTGGTATCCAACAAAGAGTGCATTCAACTTGGGGAGAGTGTAAGGTGCTTTCCCTAAAGCCCCTCAGGCTAGGGTGGCCAAGAATGGCTTCACAGAAAAAGTGGCCTGAGTTGGGCCTCCAATGGGACAGAGATGGGGACAGAGATATTCTAGGTGACAAAAAGAAAGAGAACAAGGGCACTCACAGAGGAAGGAGGGATGCATTTAAAAGACAGGAAACAGAGATGAGTCTTAGTGGGACCAAGAGCTTCTGGAGATAATCTTTGTGCCAGAGACTCCCAGAGCAGGAAGGACACAGTTGCACAATGAGGCTTTTTGTTATTTCTTTGAACTCTTAAGTTTCTAATGCCCCAACCTGGAAAACGTCTAGAATCTATAGTCTAGCTAATCACTGTTAGACACTAACTCCTCAGCTTCAAGTACATAAGAATCAATTAATCAGCAGACACTTATGAAGCACCTGTAATGGGGCCAGGCCTGGTGGAAATGATAAGGATAAAGAAACAAAAATCAAGGCCCTGCTCTCAAAAAGCTTATAGTCTCACAGCACATACATACAGAAGTCTACACACAAAGTAAATATTCAGAAGCTATCAGAGAACCAGGCCAGGCTTCATTACACAGACACAGGTGGCTCCTGGGCCTCTGAAGGGTCCAGTAAGAAAGGAGAGTGTTCAAGGAATTGGGGAGAGTAAGCACCCAGGCAGAAAGGGTCATGCAGAAGAACAACAAAAAGGCCAGTGCAGCTGGAGCATAAAGAACAGGAAGGGGAAGTGATACACACAGTGGAAAAGCAGGCTGGGTCAAGGCTTGGAAAGCCTTTAAAAGACAAACAGAGTAGCTCATAGTTGACCACTGAAGAAACAGGATGCAAGTAAGATGGTCAGATGTGCACTGGAAGGAAATCACTTCAGCAGCAGTGTGGAGGGTGGATTAGAAAAGGAAAGAACTCCAGGCAGGAAAATGAATCAGGCTGTCCAGTCAAGAGGAGTTGAGGGCCTGAACTCGGACGATGGCCAGATGAACTGAGATGGAGACAGATATAGCACATGTTGTAAGAGGTAGAAACAACAAGATCTGGCAACTGATCAGATATGTGGGCTGAGGAAGAGTGAAAAGACAGGGATGACACTAAGTTTGTGAACCCAGGCAAGCGCCCCACAAAAAGAGGGAAAGGCTTGGGGGTAAGTGGTAGTGGGAGAGAGACTATCTCGAAACTAGAGACAGGCTTTGGTAAGACAGGATAGGCCTAAGTTTCAGTTTCCTAGAAATTACCCAATTTATGGCCCTTCCTTCCCCCTCCTTCACTGCCACCTCAGCATTAGGTTTGCCAAATAAGGACATGTACGTTTGGATTGGCTGCACCCTGTTTCCTTGTTCTTTGTCTTTGGAGAGGACTTTCGTGCCTAGATTGTAAGCCCGTCTCCCAGCCAGTGGTAATGAGGGACAGTGGTGGGAGGGCATTAGTCTATGCTAGGGTCTATAACCCCACTTTGTCTTCTGTAACATGCCTCCTTCCACTAGGCCATCCTAGTGGAGGTGACACCTTTTTCTCTAAAGAACTGAGTAAATGCTTTCTGTTCCTACCTTGAGACGCTTCTGAGTTTTATAAAATTTGGGCAGAGGGTTTTTGGGGTCCTCTACCCCACACAGGGGCAAGAAAGTAAGTTCAACTTGGGACACTGGTTTGGAATGTTTGTGGAGTATCTTATTTGAAACATACAAAAGACTGTTTAAGATGCTTGATTAGAATTCAGCGGAGACCAGGTCTAGCCTGGTCTATAATTCTTAAGGTATATATAGATCTGGGAATCATCTGCATAGAGATAATTAAAGCCAGAGGAGCTGATGAAATCAGTGAGTTTGGTGAGAATAGAAATGGGCCTATGATACCCTTGGGGAACAACCAGTTCTAAAGTATAAATATGGATGATGAATCAGCAAAGGAGACTGAGACACACTTTGAAATATTATAATAGAAAAGGGTTTGGACATATTTTTAAAGGAGGAAAATAAATCAGGAACCTATGAAAGCATGCTTGGAACTAACAAACTTTATACCTTAGGACATAAGAGCGTAAAATCATCAAGTCAACTTTTTAAGACAAACTCAGTTAAAGTAGAGATACCAGATTGGTATAAACCTAGGAGGTTAGTTTTTTATTTAAACTAATGTTTTGCTCACTAAGTACTAAGCTCAGTTGTTTATATCCAAGGAAGGACCACTGAGTGCTGCCAGGGTACTATAAATTTAAACTCTCTGGGATAAAGCCCCACTTGCTTTGCTCTAATTAGGGCTCTGTGAATGAGTAACCATTAATCACAAAGATCTATTTCAATCCCCAGTCACTTACAGTTCCAAATTTGAGAAGGACTCCTCTCTGTATGTGGTTATCACCAAGTGGTTAAGAGTACTGCTTTCTACAGCTGTCCTATGTAGAGTAGCTTCTTCTATGCTGGCCGTGAATTGGTCTGGCCTGGCTCCTGCTGCATTTCCTTTTAGATCTTGTAGGGACCCAGGATGTGACTCTCTTTCAGCTAAACCATCTTCTTTTGGCCAGGAAAATACAAAAGAAAAAAATCTTTCTCTTACTGGCATAGTATTCATCTCAAGGGAAAATACCTTTGGAATTTTCCCTGCCCTCCATGCAAGACATCAGCTATGTAATGATACAGGGCCTTTTTGGGGCTGCATCTTACCTAAGACCTTCCCTTTTACCACTGCTCCTGGCTGCCTCTAGACACACACACACACACACACACACACACACACACACACACACACACACACACACACACACACACACACACACAGCATGTGTACATGTGTGCATACATACATGCACATAATATTTATGCACATGCACACATATATACTCTCTCAGATATACACAAAGACACTAGCAACAGCAGCAACTCCCGCTGTCCACCTGCTTCTAGAGTTTCACAAATTCTCACTTCAGCTAGGATATAAATATTAAATTAACAGTTAATAAAGTAAATCTTGACATCCTTCCCCCTCTGACATCTAGAGGAGGGTTTCTACTCAAAAGGATATTTCAAATTTGGTTAGGAGGTATAAAAGCACGCAAATTAGTAGCTTTCAAGAGGCCTTGGGTCAGTTTATTCAAATTACTCAAGTCATCAATGATCTTGGGCAAATACCATTTCCCCACATCAGATGAATTGTAGGAAGGGAGATGGAGGTTGGGGGAGGTGATCTTAAAATGGGCTATATGTATGCTATAAGATTCAGTGTATATGGGGAAAATCTCACTGGATTCAAGAGCCACATGGCTTGGCCTTGATCCTGGCTTTCATCCTTACTGTGGGCAAATTATTTAACCCTTCTGAACTTCAACTAACTGATATATAAAAAAGGAATAATGCTCCTTAGATTCCCAGACTCCTAGGTGACTTTGAGATTGTTGTAAACATTAAAATCCTTATAGAAATGTGAACTTTCAGTATAAGGCAGCCATTACAAACTCTAAAGGTCCCTACCCCAACTCCTACTCCCCCAGTTACAGAGGAGAGCAGGCCCTCGGCTCTGCCAGGTACTTAGAGGCTGAGGGTTGACACCTGAGTTCAAATCCGGCCTCAGATACTAAACACAAAACTAGCCATGTGACCTTGGGCAAGTCACTTAACCCCAATTGCACCTCCCCCCCCAAAAGGCAAGAAAATAAAAACAAAAAAACCTTATAACAAATATGAAGTCAAGCAAGACAGCAAACTCCCTCACTGGCCATTCCTATAATGGCCACGCCCAAAGAACATGTCTTGATCTTCACCCCTAAGTCTATCACCTTCTGTCAATATGTGGGTAGCATGCTTCATCATGGATCCTCTGGAACTGTAATAGGCCACTGAGCTGATCAGGTTCTTAAGCCTTTCAAAGTTGTTTCTCTTTATAATACTGTTGTAGTGCAACATTATGCAACAATATGTATAGTATTCCATTATTATATTATGATATTAGACTATAACATTCTATAATCTCTTCAGCCATTCCCTGATGGACACCACCTTGATTTCTAGCTCTTTGCAAACACAAAAGGTACTGCTACAAATATTTCTGTACACATAGATTCTTTTTCTCTCTCTTTGAGGTATAATCCTAGCAGTGATATTGCTGAATCAAAGAATTCAGTAATCATTTAATAACTAATGGCTGGGCCAGTTCAAAGCTCTACCAACAATACATTAACAGACCTGTTTTCCAGCCCCTCCAACATTTGTCACTTTCCTTTTTTGGTCAATGTGGCTAATCTGATGGGTGTGAGGTGGATTTAATTTACATTTCTCTAATATTAGTGATTTGGCTTATTTTTTTCACTTAGCTATGATGGCCTAGACTTTGAAGCCAGACTGTAGAATGCTTTAGATAAGGACTTTGTATTTTATCTTCTTAGGACAGGGTATCTAAAACTGGGGTCTAGCAGCTTGCTTTGGTTTTTTTTCTTTTTTAGTTTTGATAGCTATATTTCAACACAATTAGTTTTCTTTATAATCTCGTGTATTTTATTTTATGCATTAAAAATCTTATTCTGAAAATGGGCCCTAGCCTTTGTTTACCCAACTGCCAATGGGGCCCAGGACGTGAAGATGTAAGAACCTCTGCTCTAGGGAAGAGAGAAATACTGAAGGCTTTTGAGAACAAGATGCTGTCAGACAGAGCTGTGCTTACATCAGGAAAACTACCTTGATACCTGTGGTAAGGATGAGGGGAGAAACAGAAGGCAGGCAGGCCAGTCAGGGGTTACTACAATTCAAGGTGTTAAAGAATGAAACAGTACAATGCACAATTTAGACTACTGTAGGTGGTTAGTGAGAAAAGGTCAGAGTGACTTGGGAGATCTGAGGAGGAAGTATCACTTTTTAGCTGAAGAGATCACTGAAACTTTTATAGAGGAGGTAACACCTAAACTGGGATTTAAAGAGGAAATGGCCCTAGGCAGAGATATGGGAAAAGTCTCTACCAGGCGTGGAGATTGCCTGCCATGTGCAAATGCTTGCTGTGGGAAATGACAAGTAATTCAGTTTGGATAGAACCTGAGTGCATGAAAGAAAGTAGTGCTATTTATGGTTAAAAAACAGACTAATCTTAAAAGCCTAAGGAATTTTTATTTTTATGATGTAGGCATGAAATGGTCAGAGATGTGTGTTAAGAAAGATCATTTTGGCAGTTGTATCAAGGACTAAAGAGGGGAAAGTGCACATGGAGACAATTTAGGATATGTCTATAATAGCCTAGCCATACAGTGATGCAGGCCTGAACCAGTGTAGTGTCAGTGTGAAAGGTGGTGAGAAAAGAATCCACATGAAGACAGCATTGACAGAACTTGGCCATAAAGACGTGGGTGTGATAGATGGCAGAGTAAAAGCAAGAACTTGTCTGAGGTCCCACCCCAAACACCTCCAAAACCTGTAAAATATGACTCTAAACAAATTTTAGAGCTACAGAACCCACAAAGGGACAGAGAGAAACAAATCTCCCACTGAAGGCAGCTTGGCAGGCTGACAGGAAGGGTCTATTGCAGTAGACTGGGAGCTGCGTGCAGTCCTGCATGAGCCACAAGGTCCCAGACCCGGGCGGTCCTGACCAGCCACACATCAGCCAAAGCTAACTTCAGGAGAGTGAATCACTGGCAGCTGTGGTGGTTTCCAGACTTCTCAATTCATAAACTCCAAAGAGAAAATAAAAGGTCAGTAGGGACCTCTGTTGGAACTGGGTGACAGAAGAGCCCCCAGGGCAAGAAGTGGCAGCTGCCTCTGGAACCCCTGGCCTGCAGATCATATGGGGGGCAAGCAACCATTCAGAGGGTAATTGCTCTTGCTTTGACCTGCTTGGATCTGGGTCACTATCTTGGGTGGTGGTCCTGGGGTGTTTGACCAATGTGCCAGAGCTTTTGGTGGCTATAGAGAGGGCCCCCTCCTTAGACCTCTGACAACATTTGTGAAAACCTGTGATTTGGGACACAGCTCTCTTCACTCTGGAAGCAGAATTCTACCATGGCAAAGAGTCTGAAAGTCAAGTAATTGGCTGGCAAGATAAGCAAGCAGAGGAAGCACAATCAGACCACAGAATCCTTTTTTGAGGACAAAAAGGATCAAAACATGGAACCAGAAGAAGTCCACAAAGGCAAAACTCCTGCATCAAAAGCTGGTTACAGGCCATGGAGGAGCTCAAGAAGGATTATGAAAATCAAGTAAGAGAAATGGAGGAAAAATGAGAAGAGAAATGAGAATGATGCAAGAAAGTAAGTCAACAGCCTGCTAAAGGAGACCAAAAAAAAATACTGAGGAAAATAACACCTTAAAAAATAGACTAACTCAAATGGCAAACGAGGCCCAAAAAACCAATGAGGAGAATGCCTTAAAAAGTTGAACTGCCCAGATGGAAAAAGAATTTCAAAAGCTCACTGAAGAAAATAATTCCTTCAGAATTAGATTGGAGTAAATGGAAGCAAATGACTTTATAAGAAATCAAGATACTATAAAACAGAAGCAAACAAATGGAAAAATAGAAGGCAATGTGAAATATCTCACCAGAAAAAACACTGACCTGGAGAATAGATCCAGGAGAGATCATTTAGAAATTACTGAACTACCTGAAAGCCATGATCAAAAAAAGCCTAGAAATCATCCTTCAAGAAATTTTCAAGGAAAACTGCCCTGATATTCTAGAACCAGAGGGCAAAATAGAAATTGAAAGAATTCACCAATTACCTCTTGAAAAAGATCCCAAAAAGAAAACTCCTAGGAATATCACAGCCAAATTCCAGAGCTCCCAGGTCAAAGAGAAAATATTACAAGCTATCAGGAATAAAGAATATGAATACTGTAGAAACACAATCAGGATAACACAAGATCTAGCAGCTTCTACATTAAGGGATCGAAGGCTTGGAATATGATATTCCAGAGGTCAAAGGAGCTGGGATTAAAACCAAGAATCACCTACCCAGCAAAACTGAGTATAATACTTCAGGGGAAAATATGGTCATTCAATGAAACAGAGGACTTTCAAATATTCTTGACGAAAAAACCAGAGCTGAACAGAAAATCTGACTTTCAAATACAAGAAGCAAGAGAAGCATGAGAAGGTTAACAGGAGAAAGAAATCATAAGGAACTTACTGAAGTTGTACTATTTATATTCCTACATGAAAAAATGATCATTGTAACTCATGAGACTTTTCTCAGCATGAGGATAGTTGAAGGAAATATATATATATGTATGTATGTATGTATAGGAGAGGGTGTGTATAAATACATATGTGAGTGTGTATACATATGTATACATGAATACATAGATGGCATAGGATCAGTTGAATAGGAAGGGATGATATCTAAAAAATAAAACTAAGAGGTGAGAGAGGAATATAATGAGAGGAGAAGGGGAGAGATAGAATAGGGTAAATTATCTCATATAAAAAAAGGCAAGAGAAAACTGTTACAATGGAAGGGAAGAGCAGGAAGGTGAAAGGGACTGGGTCAACCTTACTCTCATTGAACTTGGCTCAAGGAGGGAATAACATACATACTCAATTGGGTAACTTACCCTCCAGGAAAGTAAGGGGGAAGGGGACAAGACAAGGGATGATAGAAGGGAGGGCAGATTGGGGGAGAGGGTAGTTAGAAGCACATACTTTTGAAAAGGGACAGGGTCAAAGTGGAAAATGGAATAAGTGGGGAGCAGGATAGGATGGAGGGAAATATAGTTAGTCTTTCACAATATAACTACTATGGAAACATTTTGCATAACTACACATGTACAACCTGTATTGAATTACTCGTTTTCCCAGTGGGGGTGGGTGAGGAAGGAAGAAGGGAAAGAATCAGGAAATCAAAGTTTTAAAAACAAATGTTAAAAAAAATTGTTTTTTACATGCAACTGGGAAACACGATATACAGGCACTGGGATATAGAAATCCATCTCGCCCTGCTAGAAAGTTAGAGGGGGAATGGGGTAGGACATAAGAGAGAGCAGATTGGGGGAAGGGGTACTCGGTAGGTTCACTATCTTGGTTAAGGGGTAGGGGAAAGACGGGGAGAAAATTTGTAACTCAAAACCTTGTGGAAATGAATGTTGAAAACTAAAAATAAATTTAAAGATAAAAAATAAAAACAAAGGAACAAAAAGAAATGGGACTTATTACAAAGAGAAAAAAAAAGACATGGGTGTAAAGGACTGAAAAATCAGACACGACACTGACGGGTCAAGCTTGGATGAATGCGAAGCTAGGGGAATTTAGGTTTTTGTGAGGGGAAAGTCTTGTCAAGTCTACTACACAAAGTCTCTTGCATCCAGTCTACTGTCTATTGTCTATTGACAGAGACACTATCCTAATCACTTCTTACCCAGACTATTTCGATTTCATCCTAATGAGTCTCTCCAAACTCGACTCCACACTGCTGCCAATTACAAGTCAGAGCAAGTCACTCTTCTCAATACAATGCGGTGGCTATTATTAGCTCTAGGACAGGAACCCATGGACCCCCCAAAGAGTTCATACAGTGATTTCAGGGGGTCCATGAGCTTGCATGGGAAAAAACTATATCACTAACCACTGAACTTCAGCAATCCCTATGAATATAAATGACCATAGGAGTCCACAGGCTTCACCAGATTGCCAGCCAAAGGGGCCCAGGACACAAAGTTGAAAAACCTTTCCTCTAAGATCAAATGCAAACTCCTCTGGTTGCCACTTGCAGGCCTTTACAACCTATCTGGAACCTACCTCTTCAGCTTGAATTTTACTTGGCCAGAAGCCTTGGCTCAAAAAAGCTCAATCCCTAGTTCTCTAGCTAGAGAACAGCAATTAGCCAGGTTTCTACTCAATTCTCTTTTATACCACAGTGCCTGAGGCTATACTTCCTATTTTTCCCATCCTCAGTGATCCCATTTAAGCTCCTGGTAGAATAGCTCTGTGGTTTTCTGTCCTCATACAACCAAATCTGCTTATCTGTACTGGGATGAGTATTAATCTCAAGTACTTGACCCAGTCACCTAGCCTGCTTAATTAAGCTGTTTGTTGATATAAATAGGGTCTCCCAAAGGCAGCTAAAAGTCCTTTTAACCAAAATATTTAATTATCAGCAAACTTAGAGAAATTTAGGCTGCTTTGGGCTCTTGCTACTCTGTAGTCTAAAAAGTGATAATGTATTCCTAGCAATAGAGGAGTAATGGGAGAACTCTGAGCAGGGTGAAGATAAATTAACTGACCAGTTTTCTGGCTCCTTGGATATTCACCAAATGTCTTAAGATACATACCAAAGTGGGTCAGATTTAACATTCATTCAATTGCTAATTCTGCATCGGAGAGCTGTGCCAAGAGACCTGGGAAGGGAGAACATGATTGCTCTTCATGACTTCTTATCCCCAGCTCAATGAATGGAACTATCAGTGATCACCCTTAAGGCAACACTTCAGTCATTCACCACCCGGAGCTACTAAGAGCAAAGTCCTGAAGCAAGGAGTTAGCAAAAAGGCCACAAAGTCCAAACCTCACAGGCGATCCACACTGCACTTATGGAAGGCCCTCAAGCCTCTAGTCAGGTCCATTTGCTTTTCCTTTAGCACGATTCTGATTCTTCCTCTTCTGGTCCTAAAGTCTTCATTGAATACATTGTAATGAAACTTAACTTTTTCTTGGTGACACCAAGTCACCATAATGTGATTATCACGGAAAGTACCCCAGATGTGGAGGCAAAAAACCTGGGTTAGGATTTGCCTTTGCTCCTTATGACTAAACTGGGTGCCCTGGGGCAAACCCTCCCAGAGACTCAGTTTCTAAATCCATAAACTGGGGATAATGAAATCTGACCTGCCCTTTCCTAGGACTGCTTTGAAGATCAAGTGATATAAAGACTGTGAAGAGGCTTTTGTGAAGTAGTAAGATGACTATTTCAGTAACAGAGGTGATGATTATCCTCTGCTTTAAAGTCCCCTGAAGAGAGACCACCCAGCACTTGGAGTGGAGAGGCCTGAGGCTCAAAGCTGGCAGCTCGGGCTGCACTGCTCCCCAGCAATGTCTCCCAAAGTTGTCTGAGCTCTGATGTGTGTAAGACTTTGTAACATTCCAGAATCTGGAAACCACAAGGGAAACAGAAAAGCTCAGGGAATATTGAGGCCTGTAGGACTTTTGGAGGGTCCCAGACTGCTATCCTTTATTTCTTGTATTGACTTTTTAAAGCTTTTCTGATGCTCCCTCTGTTGTCAGGCTGTGTGCTTTCTGATCTACAGTGACACTCCACAAACCTCGCCTTCAACAAGCCCACAGTCCAACTGATAGCATCTGTTCATAAAAAAGCATAACGCTAAGTAAACTATGATCCAGACGCTACCTTTTCAATCCAAGTTCCTAATTCTATAGAGGAGGACACTAAGGCTCAGAGAAGTCACTTTGTTTCATCAGGGACAGCACCAGACGTCAGGTAGTGAGGTGCTTGAAGGCAGAGGCCATGGATTGCCTTTCTCCGTATCCCCAGGGCTAGCACAGTGCCTGATACACAGTAAGTACTTAATAAATGCTTTCTGGTTGGCTGACTGGAAGCCCAGCAAATCTACCTATCAATCTCAAATTTCTTACACTCACAAACTTCCTAAAATCTGTTTGAATAGGTGAGAAAGCATAAAGTTAACACATGTTGTAAAGATTCCATTCCCAAAAAGATCAAATAAAAAGTTTTGGCTGTTAAAGATGGAAACTCCAATTATCAGACAATTCACTTCTGTTGAATACCTGAAGATACTGGCTGTAACCTGTTCCAAACACCTGGTATAAGAACTACACAGGCTCTTAAAGCCACGAAGTTGTTTTGCAAAATGAAACACAGGTTTAATTCATAAGCCAAATCAAGAAAAAAAAATATACAACCTAACTAGAACATTCTAAACAAAGGCAACAATGAAAGGCAGCTGAATTCCAATGAAATTTAATGATTAATGATGACCAGAAAGAAAAAAGATGAAACATACTTCCCTGCTTAGTGTAGCGTCAGTCGGTCAAAAAACATTTATTAGGCGCTTACTGTGTGCAAGGCAGATTACAAAGGCAGGGAACTAAGAGGGCAGAATGTTGCATGTGCAGTCCCCCATGACTGCTGAGCTGAAGGAAAGTTTTGCTTCAGTTTTTTTCTATGTTACTTGGAAAGATTTAGACAGCTGGTTGGGAATATCAAGAAAGGAACACCATGTAAATTTTTTAAAATGCATAGATGCACCCTATTCAATTTGTAATTTTAGCTGTGATTATGGTGATATAGAGATGCTTACCCATACCCAATTTGTAGAAAGTCAGTTTATTTGTAGAACAAGTTTATTGGTGCACAGAAAAATATTTCTGACAAATTGTAACTAGGTATGCTCTAAGAACTTGACAGAAAAATTTGTCACAAGTGGAAAAGGAGATGCCAAATACTGATGGCCCCTAGTTTGGCTCAGAAGGTCTGAGTCCCCAAACCACAGCGCAGTAGTAACAAACCTAGGAACAGGAATAAATCCTATGCTTCCTGTTACAAGCTTCCTTCCCACAGGGCCTTGCACAGAAACATCCCAGAAGGTGTCATAAGGCCACTGGCCCTCTTTTAGGGGGGCTACCAGCAGCCTCAGCACTGGGGCAACCTTGTAGCTCTACTAGCAGAGCCCAGGCATCTCTGACTGAAGGAGGCTGCGGCATGGGGCCCCCACTTGAGGCTGGTGCAGTAAGATGCAGAGCTGCTGATTCCCGTATGCTCTTGTGTGAGTCACTGCAATCCATGTCTCTAGTCTGCTCAGCTGCACTGTTAACACTAACACAGAGGAAATCCCATGACAGTGTTACAGAATACTTCAGATTAAAATGTGCCCTTGAAATCTAAGGGCTACCCTGGCACCTTAGTCCAGGGCCCCCAACACCAGCTGTCCCAGCTCCTAAAATACACAGAACCAAAGGAAGAAGTGTGTAGTGTCATTCAATGTGTGAGGGATAACTTGCAGTTAAGTTTCCCCACTCTGAAAAATCCAATCTAGAGTGGCTTCAGCATCCAGTAGGCCTAACTTGAGAAGTCACCTGATCTTACAGGAATCTGGGACTTAGAGCAATGGAGACCCTCCCCAGTGCCACCTCAGCAAAAGATATGCCAAATAAGGATAAAACTGCTTTCCTTGGCCTTGCACTGGACATCCACATATTTCCCTGTTTTTTCTCTCTATGATAGATTACCCTGCTTAGATTGTGAGCCAGCCTCCCCATCAATGGGAGTGAAGGCCAGCTGGGGGTTGGGGCTTCTGCATTAGGGGGTATACAACCATGGGCTTGCTTCCCACATATTGCCTTCTCCCTGGCAGACACTATTCGAGCAACTGGCGCAGGGTCCTTTCTCATGAGAAAGAATAAAGACCTTTTCTGATCTTAGACTCCAAACTCTTTCATCTCACACAGATTGGAGGTCCCACCGAGATTTTTTGGACTCCTCTCTGGAGAGGAGAGGGAGGGCTCCCCAGCCTTGACCAAAAGTCAGGACATCCTGTTGGGTTTTTCCAGCAGCCTCTTGGTGAGGTGGGGAGAGACTCCCCTCTGTTGAGGGTGAGGCCCGAGGGAGCCTGAAGCTGACAGCGGAAAACACCTAAAGGGGGAAACAAAGATTACTTGCAAGTGAGTCTCTGCATGGACCCAGGTAAGGAAAGGCCTGGATGACTTGGTGGTGGGTGGAGTCAACTGAGTCTGGCCAGCAGTTGCACTGAAATTCCTGGACCAAGAGGTCGACCAAGTTAATTGAGTCTGGCTAGGAGTTAGGGAGACCAGGATGTTCATTTCCGAGAGGACCCCAATGGGGGAGGGGGGGTTTCTGACGAGAACTGGTAGGATTTCGAGCCCTACCTTTCCCAGAATTTCTGGACCAAGAGATTGGCAGTTTGGCTGGACCTTGAACCCGCGGGGGCAGGGAGATGGCTGATGAGTACTCTTGCCTGACCCTGGGTCAAGGGAAATTTTGCTTTAACCCACAAGCGGCGAATTAATTGGGACCAAAGTCGGGAAGGGATTTTCCCTTCAATTTCCCCTGATACTCCCTTGGGAGATAAATTTAGCATAAGAAAATGACCAAGTGAAATTGACTTGAATAGTAGACTCTGGTCATTCCGTGTGTTTCTATGTGAAGTGTGTGTCTGTTCAAGAAAGAGAAGATATTTTACTACTTAGATTAAAAAGCCTCAGGAACTGATAAAAATCTTCCTTCTCTGCCTTTTACATTCTTAACCAAATTTGGAATGTGGGGGAAGATAAGGTCTTTTAGTATGCTTGTTCCTAACTTCTAGTTTCTTAGGTGAAGCAATGGGGACAGAATTGGTAAGTGGAATTTTTTTTTTTATTTATCTGCAATGTCTGAGGCAGTTTGGTTACAGATTAGAAGAGAGAGAGATAGAAGTTTGGTTCCTTTGGTATGTTAACTGTCCCCAAGTTTCTTTGAATTTGAAGAAGTGAGCTGGAGTGGGGGAAGGGAGAATCAGAAATAGCTTTGGATGGGGAAGGTGAGAGCACTACGGGTCATTTGGTCTTTGGCTCCTCCCTCCTCCATCCCACTTGAAAAGAAAGCGAATAAGCAGCCATTTGGCTACAGGTGGGAGGACAATTTGTTCTAACACAGTGGGAGGGGGAGAATCCCGAAGAGAAATCAGGAAGAGGTCCCCTCCCTGGAACCCCCTTCTTTCCCTACCCCTGCCCTACATTCCTTTACCCTCAGGACCTCCTGACCTAGCCTCAGCTCCTCTTTCCCTGCCCTCTGTGCCCTCTCTAACAGAATGGGGAGCGGAGGGGGTGTGAGGACTTAATTGGCTTGGCTGGGCCAGGCACACCTGTACTCCAGAGGGAATTAAGGCAATTGATAAAAGATCAAGAAAGTTCTCCTCTCCCCAGGACTGCAGAAATGGCTCCCTCTTTGGGAAGTTCCACTGATTAAAGAAATGAAGGAGTTTAAGAAGGACTGGAAGGTGGATGGGGAGTTAAGGATCTGGGTTCTCAGGGAAAGCTTCAGTTATTAACTCCCCTGATCCCAGACCAGAATACCTGATTTATAAAAGGAAAATAATAATAATAATAATTGTTGTTACAGGAGAAAGCAATTTTCAAATGGAATTTTGTTGTATATGAATTGATTTTTGAAGGAATGTGATAAAAAAAAGTGAAACCATTATATTTGGGTATAAAGGTAATAATGTTCAGATTGTTCATTTGAAATCTTGTCTTTTATGAAAATGTATACAGTGGTTTAAAGTTATAATTTATTTCCTGTATGAAATGGTTTGGAAATGCATTCACCTAAAATTATTAATGGGATAGAAGCAAGTTTTAAATACATAATGTTTGGGACATTGTACATTTCTAAATCATATAATTTGGTAAAAATTATGAACTCTGTCGTTAAGAACAATTTTCTTATTACTATTCAGAAGCTGTTAAGTACCCTAAAGTTCTTATGAACTCTGTATAAAAGTTGTGTTGTAAGGATTCCTATTTCACAGATGGGAATCCTGGGAAAAGATAAAAGTTACGATTTTTCAAGTTTGTTCCATCTAAGGATATAGTTATGTTTGTTAATTTGGATGTATGTGAAAAATATAATGTTTTGGGAACTTACATTACTTAAGGACATTTTACACCAAATCAGTTTTAAGAAATTCCCATGTTTGAAAGGTTATTTTTGTTTTAAGTGGAAAGGCTGAAATTAGGTGGCTATTTAATTTGAATTTAAAGGTGGGCATAGATTATTTGTAATTATTATTATAACCAAAAGAAGTAGTTAGAATATTGGCCCAGCATATTTTAAACTGACCTGATTACAACAGGTGATTTCAAACTGCTTATAAACTTCCCCAGGAAAATGTGAACATGAATGGGGAACCGAAAATATATGAATTTGTGGATAATATTTCCTTTTTGATGGCCAAGGGTATTAGAACTTAGAAATGTATGGTTATATGATCAAAAAGGTACATATTGTTATTTGGCATTAAGAAATTGATTCACTGTATGGCCCCAGAAAGTTTTATTTACCCTAGCTCACTGTTCAGTAAGGGGATGGTGGTGAAATCCACATCCTAGAGATTTTATGGGACTAATATAATTGTAAGCAATTTGGAAATGACTAAATTAAGGTCACCAGGTTGGTAATTACTTGATTTTGGTTTCAAAATTTAAATTTAGGTATATGATTATCTGTGTTTATAGTCTAAATGCTGTTAAATTAAGAATTATACTGTCAGAGGAACAAGAAAATGATGAATAGGGTACTCTGACCATGTGTTACAACATTTTGAAATGTTGTAATTTAAGAAATCATAAACTTTCAAGTTTCAATTCATAAATCAAGTATTTACAAAAGTATGCTTATGAAAAAGTAATTATTGGTAATTATGAAGAAAAGACCCTGTGAATCCTCTTGTAACTTTTGTAAAACCTAGAATTGTTAATGTGTATATAAAGGAGGGATTAGGTACCCCTGGAAACAATCTGTGGGCAAAGTCATCAACCCTGGGAAGGGGGCTTGTTTTAGTTATGAAGCTCCTAAAGAATGAATCTGACTTGCTGAGAAGCAACAAGTCTAAGTACAAAAGACTAAAAAGGATCTCTAACAATTGGCTTTTATACGAGGACAAATTTAAACTGTGTGAAGGGAATGTTAGTAATTACACTAAGACTTTGCAAGATTTCTTGTCATTTTATCAATTATGTATAGATTTTTGTAATATTCAAACTTACTGTGAATTTTCTGAAGTTTCTAGATGGGACCCTGAGATTTGGGAGTTTCTGGGGGATTGCCTGAAGAGTCACTGGATTTATCACAGATCAGATTAAGAAGAGAGCTTTACCACCAGGAAGGAGAGGGAAAGGGCAGCAGTTACAATAAAGGCCTCTAAAAAAATCTTACTGAAGGGCAGTGGAGTATGGAAATCAGCCAGTCCCCAAACTGGCCTTTAAAGTCAATAAAATTGATTGCTAGTAACTGGTTTTTAGTACAAATTTGGAATTTATAACAGGAATCCTGGTAAGATGTTAAAGAGAATTCCTTATGTATGTAAGACCTGGTAAATCTTTGTGGTATATTGCAACTCAATGAGAGTAAATTGATGTTAAGGTAAAAGGGTTTTGGGACCATAGCTGCATGCGGATGCTTTGTCCAATCAGGTCCCTACTTTTCATCTTTACGACAAATCAATGAAAAGTTAGGCATAAGGTAAATGTACGAATTTTTGCTGTCTTAAAGGCCTTCTTCCAGAATGTTATGGGAATAATTAGATACATAATTAATCAGTTTGTGGGGTTAGACATTAACTTCTTTGTTTTATCTACTCTGGGATTCCAGTATAGAATAGTTATGTTAGTAATGGGGATCAGAGGGTTGAAAAGATAAATGAAGATTGGGTTAGAAACACGGATTACAGTATGAGTTTGGATTAAATATAGTCCCAGGAAGACAGGGAGGCTTGGAAAGTACATGCAAATCTATTAGAGCAATAATTTATAATCCCAATGGGAGATTTGATTTTTATGAACAAGAATAAATACAGAAATGAATACAGGTTATTTGAAGCTCATTTTAAAGATGTTCCCTAACCAATGTGAGATTATAATCTTATCTTAAGCTAATTGTTGGCGCTTGTTATTTAAGATTTGATGGGATTGTTAACTGACTATATTTCTGAGTCTGACTCTGGTATGAATATTAAGAAAGGCTATCCAAGCTATCCAAGCCACTGATCCACAATGCCAGACTCTATGAAGTACAGGTATGGAATGCAGAAGGAAGGTCAGGAGAACGACTATTACACATGACGGAGATTTCTCTAACTTGATTTCCCCCGTTGACACCTGGCAGACTTTAAGCTGGGCTCAACACAGATTGCGGCTTGGTATACATTTTGTCTGAAATTGACATTCAGAAGTTTGGAAAATATGGTTCCCTTATTACAGTTTTGTCCCTATTCTTCATGGCAAGTTTCAATAATCAAAAGTTTTGAAATAAACAACAACAAATCTATTAAATACTTGATTCTGGAACATCTTAAATTACTATAAGATAAAGCTATTAGGCTTAGGGTTTGGTATAGGTATTCCTGTATAAGTCAGGGTCCTTTAGTTCTTTGTAATATGAGGGCAAGTAGGTCAAGGGTTTGTGGGAACGTTATTCTATTATTTAGTTAGTATCACACTTGTCTCAGCTGTGTTATAATTAGTCAATGTTAAAAGGAGGGTAGTTTTTGAACCACTTGGTAAAAATTTTAATTGTTTTAACTGTGAGCTTAATGTAAATCCCTTAGTGAAATCCCATCCTCCTGGTGGAGGAATTAATAATGGATTAATGCAAAATATAAGAAACTGGTTTTAATGTGTGATCATAACAACTGACCAAGACTCCAATTTTAATTTTGTAAGAATGATAAGGGAGTGGTCATTTAAATTGGTTCCAAGGTTCCTTTTGTAGGTAAATGAATGAAAGAAGGCAGAACAAAGAGAGGCTAGAATGCAGGACTGAAGATGGAAGACCCTAAGCAACCAGCAGACTTCCATCAGATGGTATACCCCTGTCAGACAGGGGTGTGAAAAGAGACTTTTGGATTTGGAAGGGACAATTGTTTGTTATTATTTTCTTTTGAATCTCTGTATCTGCACTCATAAAGGGGACTGCTCCCTTGTATGTTGTCAATGTGATGAAGGGAATTAGAATTAAGAAAAATGGGGAAACTTCAAAAGGTATAAAAGAACAGGGGGCACTATGGGGGATAACTTGCAGTGAAGTTTCCCCATTCTGAAAAATCAAATCTAGAGTGGCTCCAGCATCTACTAGGCTTAAGTGCAGAAGTCATCTGACAGGGCAGCTAGGTGGCACAGTGAATAGAGCACCAGCCCTGGAGTCAGGAGGACCTGAATTCAAATCCAGCCTCTTCCACTTAACACAAAAAGAGCCGTGTGATCTTGGGCAAGTCACTTAACTCCAACTGCCCCACCTTCCCCCCTCCAAAAAGCAAAACTTAAAAAAAAGTCATTTGACCTTATAGGAATCTGGGACTTACAGCAATAGAGACCCTCCCCAGTGCCACCTCAGCACAAGATATGCCAAATAAGGACAAAATTGCTTTCCTGGCCTTGCACTGGACACCCACATGTTTCCGTGTCTTCCAAGCTTAGATTGTGAGCCAGCCTCCCCACCAATGGGAGTGAAAGCCAATTGGGGATTGGGGCTTCTGCATTAGGGGGTATATAACCATGGGCTTGCTTCCACATATTGCTCTCTCCCTGGCAGACGTCATTTGAGTGACAGGGGCAGGGTCCTTTCTCATGAGAAAGAATAAAGACCTTTTCTGATCTCAGACTCAGACTCCAAACTCTTTCATCTCACACAAATGGAACAAGGAACAATGTCCATATACACAAGGATTACAAACAGACCTTTTTTCAAGCGAGGTTTTTGAGCTTCTGTTGTCCCAGGAAACTGAGTTGTCTGAAACAAGAGAAAAGGACTATGTTCAGGTACTACACACCATGACGCAGAGTTTACAAAACAGGCAGAAGCTACAAAGACAAGCCTGGCATGTTTCTAACGATGACTTGAAAATAAATTGCTTACTTACCACCGTAGATTACAGATATAAAATGTTTTCGAGTGTACTTTATGAGTATTCAAGAATATGTTAAATAGTAGCTTGAAGTGCAGTGTAGACTGGAGAACAATAGTTACATAATAATTTCATAAGTCCATTAAAGTCTTTTCACAAAATTATACAGAATGTATTAAAAAATACTGGCTTACAAAATGCTTTTTTCAAAGAAATCAAAAAGATGAGAAAAAATTCCTTTACAGTCATGAGATTTATACAGACAATGCTCACCTGAAAGTTCTGTAAATTCAACTGTAGCATGCTGGGTATCACAGCTATTCAAAGGAAGCATATTTCATAACTACCTTAATGAGGGTAGCATACTATATTCTAAAGCTGGCTTTGTAATTTGATTACTTTTTGATACTTCTAAAGTATTACCGTGCACAGTTTGGAGCAAAAGGAAACTGAGGATTTTTTGGGGGGAAAATATAAATTTCTTGCTGCACTTCTACAATGATGACTTCTAAAATCTGGAGAGTGGATGGCACACCACAGGAGGACATTAGTGCTTCATTGTTTTTTTATTACAACCATGACACTGTAAAGTCAAAGGAATGAAAAAGAAGAAACTGCCTCACTGGAAACAGACTGTGATCTAATTCACAAAAAGATAGACTCTTAAGAGTTGAGAGGGATTGATATCCTAAACCTAATGCTCTCTTCTATGTCATGCCAGAATCCCTTTCTACAACCCCTAATGGCTATCTTCTTTGGAACTGCCTATGATGGGGATGGGCAATGTGGTTTAGCAGAAAGAATATCGGACTTGGAATCACAACATTTGGATTCTAACTCTGTCTCAGACACACAAACTGTATAACCATGGGCAAATCACTTACTCTCTAAAAGTACGGTTCCCATTTCATGGTTCCTGAGACCCTTAGGGTTTACACTAAAAAATTTTAGTTAGTAAATAAATGCAGAATATTATGAGTAGTATATTAAATTACCCTGGGAGTTCTCAACATATCTGTTGTGGCTGAAAGGAGTTTGCAGAATAAAAATGTTGGAAATTATTCCTCTAAAAGCCTGTTTTTTTGCTGTAAAACTTATAGTACCTACCTCACACAGTTGCTATGGGGGAAGTGCTTTGAAAACCTTAACGTACTATATAAATGTGACTTGCTATTATGCATAACTCACCACCCCCCAAGGCGGCCAATTCCAGTGTTGGAAAATTCCATTAGGAAGTTCTTTTTCCCTTAATTTCCGTCCACTAGCCCAAGTTCTAGCCCTTTTAGCTACACAGATTAAATCTATACCTCTTTCATGGAACAGTTCTTCATATATTAAAGGTAGCTATCACATTCTCTAATCCCTCCATCCCCTGCCTAGCTTTCTCCTGCAGACTAAACTGTTCCTTCTATAATATCTTTTCCAGGTCCTTTATCATCCTGACCATCCTCCTCGGGACATACTTATTTTCCAACACTCATTTTAAAATGTGATGTCTGGGGCCAAAGAGAGCAAGAACAATGGACAGACCACATGCTCCATTAGTATATGTAATAATGTCAAGAGGAAAGGCACCCAGCCTACTGGGTGACCCTCTGGTGGCATATATATGTAAGGACACAGGCAAGATCTGGAATAAAAGGTTCAAACCCTGACACTGACATTTATTCCTGGTGTGACCTTGGACAAGACATTTAGACACAAGAAAGTCTCTAAACTCTTCTGTAAAATAACAGGGTTGAACGAGATTCCCTCTGAGTGGGCCTCCATCTAAATCTAGGATCCTGGGATCCTGTGAGAGGATGGGCAGGCAAGGATGAGATGCAATCTCTACCACTGAAGAGAGTACAGACATGAATGAAATCCTAGACCCATCAGAGTTTTGGAGTGATCTATTATCTCCTCTTTCTATACTTCCATGGACTCAACATTAGATGAGGGTTAGGTTTAAGGACTCCAGCTGTGATTTCCTTGGTGGGAAGGGATTCCTAGTTGAGGATGTACCCTCCAACAAAGTAGGCTAGCACTGCTTCTGCAGTTTTAGTATTATGGAGTTGCCTAGAGCACTGAGATGTAAAATGGCTGCCCCAGGGTCACACAGCACAGAGAAGTCTTAACCCAGGTCTTACTGGCTCTGAGCCTTGCTCTCTACCCATTATGCCAAACTGCATCTCAGTCCAAAAGGTGCATATAAATAAAATACTCTAAAATGCAAGTGTGTGGTTTCCAGAACAAATTTCCAAAGAGTAAAACAAATGGAATAAGATGATATTTGTAAACAGCTCAGCATCCTGTGATTGCGTAAAAAAAAAAAGATTGATTGATACTGTGCCTAGAGACTCTTGGTGGACAATTTAACCACCAAGAAATAATGATGTTAACTAAAGGAATATATAATAAATATACCAACTCCCCTTAATTGGAATAAAAAAGATATTAACAGTAATATTCAATGATTTGAACTATTAAATCAAATGAGATAATATTTATAAAGAGCTTTAGCATGGAGCCTGGTTATAGTAAATACCATGAGAATATTTATTCCCTTCCTTTCCTCTTCCTTTAACCAGTCTCCCCCCTCCTCCTCAACCTTCAGTGGAAAAAAATCTAAAAATACCATATAGGTGTATTGTGAGTATATAGTACAGTGGAATCACTCCTCATTTGAAACATAAAAATAGGCAAAAGATCTCTTTCTCACAAGTCAAAACCCCAAATATTAAGGAATATAATGAGGGCAAGCATTTACATTGTTATCTTCTTTGATCTTTACAACCACCCCAAGAGGTAGGTGCTACTACTATTCCATTTTACAGATAAGGAAACAGAGGCTGTGAAAGGTTAAATGCCCTGCCCACAGTGATACTGCTAGTCACTAAGCCACCTGATAGTCTAAACCTACCCACTAAACATACTACATTTTGATAAGCAGACAAAATATCTGACTAATCCTTACAGAAGTGAAAAAAAGGCTTGAAAAATATTCTAGCATGCTAGTGGATATGTTGCTTTCATGGCTGCCCATTTTAGCCCATCCATGCCTGCCCATCTTAGAAGACTCATTCATGTCTTTTCCTGGGTTCAAGCAAAGTCTACCAGGCAAAGGGGCTTTGTCAAGCCCACCTCATGGTGTGAGAAGACCAGAGTAGTCCATGGTTGCCTGTTGTTCTTAGTGAATGACCAGCACGTTTCTTATCTCCAGCATCTCTTTCTTTTAAGACCCACTTTAAGCCACTTCGGCCCAATACCACATTTATAAAATGCAGTGATCTACTCACGCCTGCCACCTGCTTCTTCTTTGTACTTTCGGTGATGCTGGATTTCAGTAATGACTCACCAACATACCACATTCCTCAAAAGAACAATGGTGAGTCTGCTTCAGTCAATCAGTAAGCAGGTATTCTGGGCCTACTTTGTGCCAGGTCCCATCCTAGGTTGTTGTTGCTATCTGTCCTTGGCTGGGGGTACAAATCCAAAGAAGGAAATAATCCCCACTCTCAAAGACAGACAGGGGAGACAAGTATATCTCTAAACATGTACAGACTAAACGTAAAGAGAATATATACAATATGGTCAACATAGCACAGTTCTCCAGCTGGTAATTGGCGGGGAATCAAGAAAGGTTTCCTGTTCGAGCTAATCTTGAAGAGAGAGACTCTCTGAGGCATCAGTGAGGAAGGAGGACATTCCAGCTACAGGAGATGACCAATGCCAAGGAGCCAAGTACATTAGACAGAGTGTCCCATGTGAGGCAGAGTGTCCCACGTGAGGCACAGAATATGGGAGAGGGAATAATGTACAGCGAAGTTAGAAAGACAGCCTGGGCCAGGGGGTAAAAGGCCTTAAAAACTAACCAAAGGAGTTTCTACTTTATCCTACAGGTGAAAAGGAGTTCCTGGCATTTACTGAAAAGGGGTGTGACATGGTCAGATCTGTGCTTATGGAAGATCGCCGTGGCAGCCATGTGAAGGACTTGACCAGAGTTGGGGAGACACTTAAAGTAGGGAGACCAATCAAGAGGCTAGAAGTTATGAGTGCCTGAAAGAAAATGGAGGTATGTATACACAGAAAAGGTACTGTAGTGGTAACTACCACTGGTAATAGTAAGGAAGACTTGGGCTCAAATCCTGCCTCAGACACTTACTTACCACGTGAGCCTGGGCAAGCCCACCTACCTGGGTTTCAGGTTCCTCATCTGTAAAATAAGGAAGTTGGATTTGATGGTCTCTATAATTCCTTCTAAATAATTACTTCCCTAAATCTATGATCCTATCATCCTATAAAAAGCTTCAGGGAGGAGCCTGGGCTCATGAAAATAACCTTCCCTAAGGTAATCCAGTCCCCTTGCCACTTCCTATTTAATTCTGAGCCCAGATCACTGACCATTTGCACTGTCTGCCTAAAACAGATGAGCTGTATAGGTGATTCCTCCAACTGAATGTAGTAGTCTGGACAATAAATAATCTTCATCCACTGATGTTTTTCTTGTGTAAACTCTTCTGAGTAAAAGGGTCAGTGTTACTGATTTAAACCTGAGTCTGATATTTGAAGTCTTCATTCTAGTCTTCAAAGCATTGGATAAAGAACAGTTTACTTGATATATAATCTTCCTTACTCCATAACTGATGGTAAATTTGAATTATGGTGGCTTTCAATTCAATCACTAGTAAGGAACACATTCCATTTTTTAAAATAAAAAGTACATTCATATTCTGAAGAATCTCTACTGAGATTCTGTAAGAGAATAGGTATCAGCAGACATTTAATAAATATGTTGAGAACAAAACAAAAACCTACGATCTTAGGATTTAAAAAATAAGTATGCTGGTTGCTTGATATAATTTTCATTTTGAAAAGATGCAAATATATTTTAAGGCAGTGATTTTGATATTAATTTTTCTATTCCAGAAAACTGATTATTTTATTCAACAAAGCTACCTGAAATAGATGAAAATGAACTATCAACTCACTGACAAGTGAACTGTGTTCAATCAAAGCAAAATACATACATATAACACAGTAGCTGAAGAATGCTTCTATGTATGACATGAAGAGTATTCACCACTCTCAAAAATTTAAATTGTTAAATTCAACATTTAAGGTATTTAAATTATACTTAATCAAGCTAACAAGCTTATATATTGGGAACTCTATAAAAACCGTTCAGTCCTGGCCTTGGAAAAGGGAGATGAATTTGAGGTTGATGACACCCAGGTTACAACCAATTCCTTTTACAGCGCAAGCTTCAGTCCTGGGATTGAGGATGGAAATGACAGCTAGAAAATAAAGTCTAGCTCTATTACATACATGGCCTTTTGTGGGTGAGGTCCTAAGTTTTCCTAAAAGAATCCGGGGGTTTATTTTCTGGCACATTAGATAGTGATAAAGCCCAGGAAGGAGAACGTCTGGGATGTCAGCATCCTTGTAAAGAGCTGGGTTTGAATCCCAGCCCTGACATTTACAAACCCCGCGAAAGCTACGCGTAACTGACGTAACTGCCACGTACCTCCACTTCCTCCTCTGTGCAAAGGAGACAGTCTGTGATTGGTCGCATTAGAGAAACTGAGGCACGCGCTAGTTAAGTGCCCACCGAGGGGCTCTTTCTCCACAGGCAGCTCTCACCGCCCCCGCCCCGTTCCTGGCTTTCCCCACGGGGGCACAGACCCTCGCTCCCTCCTTGGGACCCAGCCTGCTCCGCTGCAAGCAATAATGAAGCCCCTGCTGTATGTAGGCCCTGGGCTAAAAGCTGGATGAAGGGTCAATAAAAGACATTCGGGACCCTGTTCCCCCCACCCCCTCGCCGCCTCCGCTTTCTGGGCCCGCGGGGCGCTCCCGGACTCAGGACGGGGCTGCAGGGGGACTCCAGACGGGGCACGGAGCCTCCTTTCCCGAGGAAGAGGAGAAAGGAGACCCTTCCCCGCCGAGCATAGCAGCCCCAGGCCGCTCCCGCCTTGGCCTCCCGCAGAGAAAGGCTTGGATCGCTCAGATCCCGCTGGGGGAGGGGAGAAACGCGGCTTCTGCTACGCCCACGCTCACGCTCACGCCCACGCCCCCGCACCAAGGCTCGGACTCAGGGAGCCGGGGAGCGGGGAGCCCGGCCCGGGCCCCTCTAACCTCAAACTTTCTCACCGTCAGCGGCTTCTCCTCAGCCATCTTGGCTCCTCCCCCGGAGCATCCGGAAAAGCCTTGTTTCCAAGGCGACGAGTGAACCCGGAACCTCTTCCTGGCCTTTGGAAGGGAAAAGGGCAAGGGAAGTGGACCATAGAGAAGACGGACGTTTGGCTAGAAAGGACTTTGGCGTGTGGGGGCTCTATCGTCCTCTAGCGGCTCAGGGGACCCACCCGGTGTCCGGCTCGAAAGGCAAAGCTAGGAGAGAAAAAGTAGTAGCTTCCGCTGATGGGCGGTTGGTTGCCAGGTGTCTAGCAACTGGGTAGCACAGAGGGAGATCACACACACACACACACACACACACACGTATACGTATATACATGTATATGTGAATATACATGTATATATATGTATATGTATATATGTATATATAGGTAGATATGTGTGTATTGTAAATGTGTAAGTACAAGGAAATTCAATAGATACAAAGTAACTTTTTAGATAGAAGCGCCACGAAATGGGGCGATTAAGACAAGGCTTTGTATAGGGATGGCCACTGGGTTGTGCTTTGAAGGAAGCTGGAGATTCGAAGGGTCCAGAGAAGAGGAAGATATGTATTCCAGGTGTAGGGACCCACCTGTACAAAGGCAAGGAGAGAGGTGAATGTGTCCTGAACTGACGGCAGCAAGTAGGGCGGTTTGGATGGAGTGCAGGGGTGGCTGAGGGGTTATGCCGTGGAATCAGCCTGGAAAGGGAGGGAGGAAGAGAGACTCGGAAGAACTTTTACTGACAGAGAGAGAAGGGTTTGTATTTGATCCTAGAGGCAAGAGAGCACTACTGAAGTGTCTTGGATAGGAAATTGGTGTGATCATACACAAAGTCTTTCCATGAAAAGACTTCAGGCACCTGCCTGATGGAGGACTAATTCTGTTGTCCGAGGATCAGCCCCGATAAGTAGAGACTAATTACTAGTGTGCTGGCTGATTAGTGATGAAATTTTAAACCATGACCATCCATAAAACAAAAATAAAAATTTGCTTTCAGTTCAATGAGGCCCTTTTCAGTAATAGTAGTAGAATGGTGGGATCCATGCAGATGAACAATCTCCCTTGTAATTGCTTGACTTATGCTTGAATGTATTATTTGAATTATAAGGAAAATGTGCTTGACTCCCTTAACACTGAATCTGTCTGCTGAAGCTGGGAGCTATAGTCTCTTTTCTGGAAGAGGGATTATATGGGTCATAGGTAACATCTCTCTACCCCCCTAGATTTCCATTCCTTATAAACCTCTCTCCTCAATCTCATTTCTGTGCCTCTCAACTGAAAGCATCCACCTCCTATTTTACTGAGAATTTGGAGGCTAACTTGACCCCTTCCTTCACGTCTTAAAATTAATTTGTGACTTTACCCTTCTGTCTCAAAGAAGTGGTCCTCTGTCCTGCTAAGATTTGTTGTTATTCAGTAGTGACTCTTTATGACCAAAAGTGGTGTTGTGGTTTGCCATTTCCTTCTCCAGTTCATTTTACAGATGAGGAAACTGAGGCAAATGGGATGAAGTGACTTGCCCAGGGTTATACAACTAGTGTCTGAGGCTGGATTTCAACTCCAGGCCTAGCACTCTATCTACTATGCTACCAAAGTGCCCCTGCCAAGACTAATCTCCATTTATTCTCTTGACCTTATCTCCTCCCCTTAACTGTAGAAACTTCTTCCATAGTCAAGATGGTTTAAAGATTATCTACTTTAGTGCTTTCATTTTACCTACATAGAAACTGAGACCCACAGAGGGGAAGTCAGTTACCCAAGATTATGAAGTTAGTGTCAGACATGAGTCACAAAGTGCCTTAAAATGGACATTTTTATTGAATCCAAGGCCCTTTGCTTAACTGCAGGTAAATGAAATTTTCATTCGTTTATTTAAAAAAAAAAATCCCTGGGACAGGAGATTAAAGCAAACAATAAAGGCATCAAAACTCTAACTTTGTAACAGCTCAGGAAGAACCAGAGGAACTTTCTTCTTCCTGCCTCCAAACATTCTGAGGCTGCTGCCATATTAACACCAACACTGAATTGCTATCTCCTTGAGGGCAAGGACTGAATCTTCTACATGTTGGTATCATGAACAACACCAAGCACAGTGCCTTAGGCATTCAATAAGTATCTAATGAATGAATACTTCTGCCCATCTCCTCTCTCCTTCACTGACAAATTTCTCAGAGACTCTTCCATTTCCACCTTTACCTCTCCTACTCTCCCTTGCATGGAGACTGCCTTCTGAACACCAAATCCAGTATCTCTCTCAGTACCCATGCTTGACCTCTCAATGATATTTGACATCATTGACCACACCTTCCTTCTTAAAATGCTCTCTCCCTTTGTCTTCCAAGACAACATATGAGGGATTCCAAAAGTCTTAATGAGGTTGGCACAGTGGAGAGAGCACTGAGCCTGGAGTCAGGGAAACCTGAGTTAAAATATGGCCTCAGACACTTAGGAGCTTTGTGACCCTGGACAATTCCTTCAACCTTTGTTTGCCTCAGTTTCCACCTGTAAAATGGGGATAATTGTAGCACCTACTTCACAGAGTTGTTGTAAGGATCAAATAAGATAATGAATAATTGTAAAGTACTTAGCCCAGCGTGTGGCACATGGTAGAGCTATAAAAATCATTGTTTTGCCTTCCTTTCCCCTTTTAAGTTATCAAAGCTTTCAAACTTAAAACTGCACTAACATTTTTTTGTCTGGGTTCCTTCTAATTTTCTCAGTGCTTCTCAGACTACTTTGAAAGATCTTCTTCTCCCTCCTACCTCCTAAATAATTGCAATAGCTCTATTTTCTATTCTCTGCATCCTTCCATCTCCATGCTCCTTCCCACAGTGATGTTATTCACTCCTATAGCTTTAATTTAGACCTCTGTGTTCTTAAGTCAATACCACATCTCCCCACCCCCAATCTTGAACTGACTTCTGAGTTCCTCCCTCATTTCTAACTTTATGCTGGACAGCTCCACCAGGATGGCCCATAAAATCCCCCAGATAAGTTCTCCATTATCTCTTCCTTCAAACCACCTCCTCCTCTTTGACTTTCCTATTCTCATCCTTATGGTCATACAGGCTTGAAAACCCAGCCAGAGTCTTCATGATAGGATATTAGATTGAAGAGATAATCTAGTACAATCCTCTTTTTATAGATGTTGAAAAGGTGAAGTGATTTACTGAGAGCACAAAGAGGACTGCTCATTGTCGACCCCTCCATCTCATTTGCTACTCACCTCCCATAAGCCAACAAATCCTACTGAGTTTGCTTCTTCAGTGCCTTCACATTAACACAGCTTTGTTGATACGTGTATGGGCCTTGATGACATATTAAACACCACCAATAAGTACGTGCAGGTTTAAAATAATTTTCATCTATCCCATCCTTTTTGATCTGATCTGGGACAAGATCTACCTTTTTTTTTTTCTAAAAAATTTTCTAGAGTCAAATTTCTTTGCAAAAGTGGAGTTTCTAAGCAGTGGATGCAAATACTCATATATTTCAAGTCCTTAAGATTGAACTTCCCTGCAAACCAGCATTTCTAAGAAAATCAGCTTACGCTGCTTATCTTTTACCTTTGTTTGATATACTTCTCACTCAAGAATCTTGGTATGCTCAGCAGGGTCCCCAGATCCAGTTTCTACCCTTCCCTAATATTCCCATACATTTTATTCTTTCAGCTTTTAAAAATAAACCCTTGCCTCCTTGAGCCCTGCTTCCTTTCTTCCTTCAGCAATACTTACAATTCTTCCTGCCACCTTCCTTTCCCAACCCTCTCCTTCCACTGTTGCCTAATTATTCTCCCTTGAGGAGGCCACTCCATTCCTAGTCCCAGACAAACATAACCCCTGGAATGTTGCCATGTTCCTCACCAAGCAAGGGTGGGAGCCTATAGCTTCTCTTAATCCACCCAGGTTGATGGGATTGTTGGCCAGACATGAACTGGTTCTTATCCCATCTACATTAATCACTGTCCCATCTACGCTAATCACCTGAGCCCTTCAGTCAGATTAACTCCATGACTACTGGCCACCAATGTGACAGCCAAATCTAAAGGAAAGAGGGGGGGAAATGGCTTAGATTTATATATTTTACAGTTTCATTTGACCCTCTTAACACAGCTTTAAAATAATCGAAGACAGAGATTAAATTTTTCATTTTAAACAAAAGGAATCTGTGCCACATAATGAACGCACAGCAGTGATCTGACTTGAACTGGTCTCCAAATTCTTCCAAGCCTTGCCTTTTCTACTATATTCCGAGGTCTTCCTTGGTTACTCAGTCAGCAGCAATTTCTCCTCCCTCAATTACCTCCCATTTACTCTTGCTCTAGATTGTACATCAGTTTGCATGTTGTCTCCCCCGTTAGACTGTGCGCTCCTTGAGGGCAGAGATGACTGTCTCTTGTCTTTCTTTGTATCTTCAGACCTTAACACAGCGACTGAGGATGAGAACTTAAGAAATGTTTATTGACCCGGTGACTGACTCCCCCAGAGTTCTGGTCCTATTTTATCCCTTTCATGGCACTCACTACATTCTTGCTTTATTTTTCAGTTGTTCATATTGCACAAGTTATTACTTTGGCTAGACTATCAATTCTTACTCATCTCTGTATCCCTCACAGAGCCTAAGACTGTATCTGAGTGCACTGGATATAGTCATCATTAACTAAGGCTTTGTTGGATTGGGAAAAAAAAATTAACCTACAGCTTTTCATGATCTTATCCTAAATTCTGTGGTCCAAGTATAGGGGGAGAAAGGAGGAGGGCAGGGGATTGGAACCTGGAGAAGAAGTTATTTGGAAATGTCAATGCTAACATTAAATCTGAGGGGAATTGTGTTACTAACATGGCTCATTCTTTCACTGCCTCTGGAACCTGGCCTGTAAGATATTTAAATGAATAGAGTAAATGGATTTCAATGTCAACTTGAACTGCATTTCTGCTCCAGGTACTAAATTGGTAACCCCTTTTGAACCTGTCTTCACACACAGGCATTCTCAGACCTCCAAATCCCCTACCACCACCATCACTTACTATGTGACCTCTATTTAACCTCTCTGCCTGTTTCCTCATTTATAACAACAATAATGATCATGATGGCTTTAGCATTACAGGTTGTTGTGAGGCTCCAATGAGGCTCAGTGGTGGACAAACTTTAAAAAAGTGTGAAGTAGCACCACCAACTCAGTAACATGTGAGGCTGAAGAGTTTGGGCTACAGTGTAACCATTGTCAAAGGATATGCTCGGGGTGTGTGTGTGTGTGTGTGTGTGTGTGTGTGTGTGTGTGTGTCTGTGTGTGTCTGTGTGTGTGTGTCTGTGTGTGTGCGTCTGTGTCTGTGTCTGTGTCTGTGTGCTATCCAGCTTTGGGAAGTGCTGGATTGTTTTTTTTTTTTAACAGTGTCTTCCCTATCTCTCCCAATCCTATACCTTGACTAAAGCTGGGATTAAACCAATATCTTTTTCCTCTCTTGAATAATTAGATTCATGATAACAATTTATTTGTCATGCTTTAAGATCTGCGAAGTCTTTTACATTTGATGCTCACAAGAATCTTGTGAGGTATACAATGTTATCCCTATTTTATGGATGAGGAAAGAGACTCAGAGAGGTACATGAGGTCCTTCAGAGAATCTTCTCTGAAGAATGGTAACAGACAGTTCTCAGGTTCTTTGCATAGGAGCTACAGAAAAGGCCAAGAAGGGAGGTGCCCCTATCTGGGCCAGAAAAATATTACCTTTGTATCAAAATGTCATCCTATTCACGTGAAACATCAGGAGATAGAAGCTGAATATAGGGGTATTTAAATAACTTCCATGACTTAAAAACACCAGTCCTTTGGAAATAGATCAATGCCAACTCAAAAAGAAAACTTTATGGCAGACGTATCCCTGGTTTGACACGAACAGCAGGCCCACACCCCGTGAGCACTGGGACTTCAGGTTTTGGAAAGCTTTGCACTATCAACTTTTATCCCCATCTTGTCTCTGCTGGGCCCATGAAAGGCAAGTCCAAGAGCATATGCTCTGATTGCTAATATACATATACATTCCCTGGCATTCCCAAATGAGTAGGTTCTAGGCCCAAGGCTTTGTGTTGGGAGCAAATCTTGTTCTCTACTAACGAATAAATGCATATTTCTTAAGCCTGGAAAATATCAAGAACCTACCCCCACCTTTCTCTATTCTCAAATTCTGTCTCTCCTTTGTTTTCATTCTCTCCTTCCCTCCTTCTCTCCATCTGGCAGCAACCATTACCTGCTACATTTACAGTTCCCTCCTGACATACAACTTCTAATAAGAGGTATGAGTGACTGCAGATTCTTATTGTGCATACTCTCTAGCAAAGGAATTGGTGGTGCCTACCACTGCTATACTTTTACTTAATTGTTCTTCACAAATTATGCTAAAAAAGTACATTGGTTGATGTAATATTTCTCAAATGTCTGCTGGGGTCAATCCTGTTCTCATGTATCCTGGTTTCTCTTTGTAGCATGAGGATGCCATGAGAACCATGCAGGAGAAAAGACTCTTTACAAGAACAGGGCTGGGAACTCTAACCCCAAGCCATTGTTGAGTGACCTCTGCTCTCTCCCTGGGGGCATAAACAGGAGACATTTCATAATTACATTTCCAAGAGCACACCTTTAATATGGGCCATATTTTATAAATCTGTCCTATTAAGCACAAGCTAATGTTAGCTTAGGAAATAAAATTGGGTAAGTTCTTCAAGGGGATTAATTTCTGTAATCTATCTCTACACTGACTTTAATACACAGTCAAATGTCAGTGTTTGATTTGTACTGTATGTGGCAGTTTAAGTGAGAAAGATTTTTGGGTAATCCTAAATTTTCAGTAACACACTGGAGTCCCTAGGGTTGGATCAATTAACCAAAAAGAGGAGGAAGGGAAAAGAAGGAAAGGAAGGGGAGGGACAAGGAGAGAAGGCCCAGCACTGAGCTTTAGGAAACATGATATATGAGCAATGAGTAAGCAAAGGAGACAGAAGGAGCAGGATAAGTAGAAGTCTAGAGAAAAGGGAAATCCAGGAAGAGAGGGTGATAACCAATGTTAAATGGTGCAGAGATGAATGGGGATGACAACCAAGAAGAGACTGTCAGATTGGGCTATTTAGAAATTGTTTATTGGAGAGGGCAGCTTCAGTTGAAGAGGTGTGGCTGGCACCAGATTCCAAAGGGGAAGTTGGTAGAAATGAAAATAGCCTATTTTTTTTCTAGCAGTTTGAGAAAGGAGAGACATAGAATGATAGCTTGAGCCAATAATAGGATCTAATGAAATTTAAGTATTTTTAGTATAGGGGAGACATGGTATGTTTGAAGGTAGTAATGAAGAAATAGGTAAACAGGAGAGATTGAGAGTGGGGGAGAGGGAAGAGTGCTTAAGGAAGCAAACTATTGGAAAAGATAAGAAAAAAGGGTTGACTTTGGTAAGAAGGAAATTATGAGAGACTGGAAAAATGAAGAGAGAATGAGGGGATAATATCAAGCAGTTTGGGGATGACGAGAAAAAAAGACTCCAGTTGAGGCAGTCCTAATTTTGGGAGATGTGGAAGAAAAATTTCAAATCTCAGAAATACTTGGTGTTACCCTAAAAAGGATAGACTACACTTCATTTACTAAAAAACAAAACAAAACAAAAAAACCAGCTAGTGCAGTTCTTTGAGACATTTTATTTAAAGCATTTTCCCCTCCTTCCCCCTCCCCCAAGGTGAAAGTCAGTTCAGCATTTGTTAATTAAGAATTCCGGGGCCCTCCTGTTTTGGATTTTCAATACTAAAAACGGCTCAGCAGTTTTCTGATTTTTTCCTTTAAGAAAGAGTTCAAGTTTGTTTTCCACATCCCACACCAAGCTTCTTTATTTCTGACACTCATATTTTCTCCCATTCATTTCATACCAGACCTGGATAACCGTTGTGTAAGTTGTAGTGTGTGGTTATTATTTAGGCATGGGCTGGACAGAGATGGTCATGGAGATCCCTTCCAATAGTCCCCCACCCTTTTAGCTCCCATCAATGGCATCTCTCAAATCCTAAGAGTCCTGGTAACTCTTAAGAAAACACCTCATTAAGGCAAAGGGGTTGGGGAATGGCTAAACACATTGTAGATTGCAGGCCAAAACAATACATCAATAACCCCAAGATCAGGAAAGGGGAAGGCCAAAGCATGTTGTTTAAACCATCTATGAAGGATTTAGGGAAAATCATACATAAAAGTTGCATAGAATGAGATAGGGTAATAATATCTCACTTTGATTGGTCCCTGATTTCATTGCACCGTGGGTAAGAAGGGGCATCTTAATATGGATTAGTGGCCCCCATTTCTGCTTGAATTGGATATCATAGCTATAAAGAATGACAAACATGATGAAAAGGGACAAGTATGGAATGATGTGAACTGGTTCAAAGTGAAGTAAACAGAACCAGAAAACTAAGCATAATGACAACATAGAGAAAGACAGACT
The DNA here is from genome assembly GCA_028627135.1 of Pseudochirops cupreus. NCBI lineage: Eukaryota > Metazoa > Chordata > Mammalia > Diprotodontia > Pseudocheiridae > Pseudochirops > Pseudochirops cupreus. The sequence goes on from CM053582.1 coordinate 542,560,742, forward strand.
GCTGCAGAATTAGAAATACGGTTGGCTCCACAGAAAAAAACTTACTTCCTTTGCTTCTTTGAACAGATGGAAGGCTATAGGTACGGAATACTGCATAAAATGCAATGAGTACATTGGATAGCACTGGGCCTTGAAGACATGAGGTCAATTTGGCCTCATTTTCTTGCTACCAGGTGGCTACTTAACCTATGAAACAGAGATAATAACAACACTTACCTCCCAGAATTGTTCTGAGGATCAAGTGAGACATCCATAAAGCACTCAGCACAGTACCCAGCACATAGCAGGTATTTAACAAATACTTATCCCTTTCCTTATATGGGTGGTTTCCCCCTTCACCAATGCAAGTTTTGTCCATGTTTCCCCCTAAATCTTTCATGGATGTTCTAGCTCACACGTTTTGACCTTTCTCTTCTTTCATTATTTCAGGGCTATTCATGGATCATCTGGGCTGTCCATCTCTCATTTTCACTAGCTTATCTCCATTTCTAGTCATGCCTATCATATTAGTAAAGTTCAGGTTGTGGCATTGCTATGTTTCTGTGCATCTTATACATGGATGATGTGCTTGGGCCAGAACGGGGCCTAGAAACGAGCAGGCAAAAAAGCTGCTGAATGCCAGATTCCATTTGGGAAAACTGCAGTGTCTTCAGTGATTTCAAGCTGCCCACCACCACAAAAGCTCATTCTGTTTCATGGCAAAATTTTGATAATGTGAACAAATTGCACATCATGGTGCCTCAGGTCTTTAGAATAAAAACCACAAATAATGAATGGAAAGCTACAGTGACAGCTTGAGCCCGTGCAGCCACATAGAAGATATTAGAGAGGTTGTTGTGAATGGTCTTTCATTAAGTACTTTAAAAAATTTCCTACCTCAGCGTGACATTTCAATTTCTAAGGGGGGAGGGGAGAAATGAGAATTATTTTGGATACTTTGCTGACTGGTCCAGGTTTGTTTCGGTATCATCTTGAGATTCTCAGCTCCTAAAGTGTGATATCCATCTCACTAAAGTGCCATATGGGTTACTTTGATAATCAAGTTTTCTGGAAAAAAACTTCAAATTTTTCATCCATCAAAGTCTGATTGCAATTCACTTTTCATTCAATTTTGTAGAATTCTTAAGAAATGAGAATGGAACGCAACAGAAGAAAGTTACTCAAGGGAATAGGAAAAAGATGAAACATTTCCTTAACGTATATGCAGGAAACTAACGTCCACCCTTTTAAGCAATGCCTTTGGTAATCATCAGGGCCACCACCTTTGCACATACAAATCTCTCCAAAATCCCATCCCTGGAGAATCGATGGGGAAGGAGATCAGTTTTCAATCTGGTGCCAACAGCTTCCAGATTTAGTCTGTTTCCTAAAGCACACATGTTGGTATAGGATTTCTCTTATCTACAAGCTTCTGAACACCATCAAAACTTCTTCCTCAGTCCTAAGGACAAATGTGACTCTCTCCAATGCCCCTTTGGTAGAGTGACTCACTGATCTCTGGAGGTATTATTATTGCAAAGGTGCATGTTGCTCCAGGTCAGAACCACACTCTAGGAACTTGAATTTGGAATTCTTTTCACTGAAAACATCCTTCATTGTCTTCCACTTGGAAATGGAATTGTATTTCTTTTGCCCAGGTTTCAAGCTGACAAAGCCTTGTTTGGTGCTAGTCAGTACACAAATGTTTTAATGTAGTTAGATTATTCTAACTCATTTAGCAGTCCATAGACGCTTGCAGCACTCCACGGGATTTTCATCGGCTGTCTTTTGGCACATCTTCCTCACTTGAAGTCCCAACTTGTGGCCCACGGAAACGTTGAAATGGTCCAGAAATGCATGAAGTGACTAAATACAATAAATAAGCAAACTTCCCTCTGTAGATCTAATAAATAAAACAGCTCACATTTAATAAAACATCATTTTATTTCAAAGGGTTATTGAATTCACAAGAGGCAATATAACGTAACTCAGGTTCAAGTTTCACCTCTGACACATCATGACTAATGTGATGCTGGGTAAATCTATTAATTTCTCAGTGCTCTAGGTAACTAAAAGGTGCCAACTTGCATTGTTGGTAGTTTCCTCTTCTGAGAATTCCCCCGATAAATCACAAGTCTCATTCCTACCCTCACTGAATTCATAATAGCTTGTCATCAGAAATATCCTCAAACACTGATACTAATAGTGCAACCGCAACCCATGTGGGGGTCCATAAGATTCTGACACGAAAGAGGAGTCCTCATATTAAAAAAGGAATTAGAAACACAAGTGAACAAAGGAGGCACCTAAAATTAGAGCCATAATATCTGTCCAGTAGCCCTGGCAGAAATGAGAAGCTGTTGGGCAGCTAACGTAAGAAAGAAGTTGGTGCTTGATTTTCAGGTTCTTCTTTCCCCTTGGAATGTGGTTTGGTGCTCCTCGGAATCGTAATGAAATGGCCAGACTGGTGTTATGAAGAATATCCTTCTCAAGGGAAGGGTCCTCTGGAAAAAGGAGAGAGAATCTAATACAATCATCCAAATCACCGCAAAAAGTCAAACCCCAAAATGAAAGGGAAAAATATTAAAGCACATTGCCAAATGTTCCCATCACACCAAACTCAGAATGTCACTTTCATAGCCCTAAGGGGTTACAACTCACAGGTCTTACAAACCAGAATACCATTTTGGGGGGGTCGGCAATAGATGGACAGCATGTGTTGCCAAGGCCTCATTACCTGAAGTTTGGCTAACAGGTTATAACTGGTGGGCCTCAGTTAACACCGCATTTACTCACCCTGCATGGCAGGGTTAGAATCTGTGTTGGCAGAGAAAATATCCACACCAAAGAAATCACAGATCTTTTTAAGTTTCACAACTCAAGGATTCAACTGCTGAAATCAAATACAAGTGCTTACAAATCAGAGTGCACCTGTTTTTAAAAAAAAAGAGGTGAGGAACTTTTTAAAAAAAAACACTTCATGGGGGCGGCTAGGTGGCACAGTGAATAGAGCACTGGCCCTGGAGTCAGGAGGACCTGAGTTCAAATCCAGCCTCAGACACTTAACACAAAAAAACTAACCATGTGACCTTGGGCAAGTCACTTAACCCCAATCGCCCCCTCCCAAAAAAAAGCAAAAAAAAAAAACCTTAACTCCATATCAGGCTACCTATTAAACAGGTACCTTACAGCTACTCTCCATTGCCCACTAAATTTTTTTACATGGGAAAAGCCAGACTGAAGGGAGCTTGTAACCTTAGCAAGTGTCCCAGTGAGTAAACCACTGTGCTATCACATTTGCAGAAATCGTTCCGAGATGCCGTAACGGAAAAGCAAGATCAACAAAAAGGAAACTTTCTGCCCAGTGGCATTTGGATTATCCTGTTGTACCTGAATCTCCACAGACATGTCATTTCATTGCCTTTGCAGGCACTCTCAACTCATCTTAAGAAGCTGTGTCTGATCCTTAATATTCAAAGAGTGTGAGGCAGGTGGCCTGAAGTTTTAAAATGAAGACCAAAACTGAGCTCACATACACCACCTTCTGTTACTACTGCATATTCATCCTTCCATTCAAGATTTATGTGACCTCTAGGGCCTAATCACTTTTCCTCTCCCCCTCCCAATTTTCTGTTGTTCTCAGTGGCTAGAGAGCTCTGCTGAAACAAAAGGACAGGTCAACTTGTCCGCTGCTAGTCTTCACTCTCGCTTTAAGTTATTGCTGGCTGATTCATCCACAATTATCAAATGGACATATTAGCCTGAAAACAGACAAAATGTTAGCCTGCGGAAGTGCTGAATTACAATCTTAATAAAGTGCCATATGCATAGGAGTTGTCTTACAAAGAATTCATCTCGCAGCATGAGTACCAACTTTGTCAGAGGTTTGTGACATTAACTGGGGCCATAGGTTCAAACCCATCTACCTTTTAATGGAAAGACAAATGCTTTCCATTTCATCACACTGATACAAAACCTAAGCAAGGGCCTGAATTTCTTCTGCAATTCGCTATCCTATCATTTAACATCACAGAAGACTTTAAAGTTGCAAGTTATTGAAAAATTAGTGGAAAGATCTCCCCACAAATCCCACCCCCCATCCCCACAGACAAGAGATGACAACTTGTTACCAGTGAACAACTTGGCAGAAGGAGCTTAGAAGTTATCAGGGAACAATATGTCCAGAAAAGAGGAGATAGACTAATGCTTTGGTACCACCCATGGAATGTTATTAAGTCTAGAAGCAGACACCAGTGTTGGGTGCATCTCCTGTGGAGGATTTATTGGAGAATCTATATAGACACAGGATAAAAGTAGGGATGGACTATGACGGATACTGTTGGAGGAGGTCCTCAAAGGGAGATCACCGATTCTGCATGGCTGGAAGAAATGCCCTTCTCACCTTTCCCTTAGAACTCTTAGCTTCCTTTCAAGGCTCAGTTGATTCTATCTAGTACAGGAGAGCCTTCTCCAATGATCCTAATCAAGTGTCAAATCTTCCTTCTCAATTATTTCATACTTAATCTGTCTGCAAGTCTCACTCCCTAGGATAATCTAAGTTCCTTGTACATGGTTAAGAACTTAATTGCTGAACGCGTTAATATCCAAAGATTACCACAGAACCAATTCCATCCCCAACATGGCTGCTTAGTGAAGATGGGGATCTGAAACCCCAAAGAAGGCAAGTTCAAACCAAGAAAAAGTAAATGACTCAAGTCTCAGTTATTCTGCTCATTCACACAAGTAGATCACCGGGCTCAAAATGCTTCATAATTTCCAAACACCATTATTTATTTAATATTTATTTCTGAGGCTGTTGTGTCTCCTTTCACTAACAAAGTGTTGTGCTTTCCCCACTAATGACACAGCTGAAAGAGACTGTGTGACCCTGGGCAACTCACCTGACCTCTTCTTAACCCTGAGTTAGGAACTATTAGACCAGTGACTTGTCTGCACCTAAGCAGGACAAACCACAAAGGTCTAGCAAGGATAACAGACTAGATCCTGTTCCAAAGAAAGTGAAGGAAAACTAGGGGTTCATTTTTCTCTTTTCCTCTGCTGAAAGAGTCCCATAGCTCCCTGTTACAGTCCCTCAGTTTGGGTTTGCCCATCACACTGTCCCTTAGCTTCTTTCTATAATGATCTAGGCCTGTGGGAAGCTAGAAGGAACTTCTAGGATCTGGTCACTCATTTTACACATGGGGCAATTGAGGCAGAGAGGTTCAACAACATGGCCTAGACAACAGGAGGAAGTGGGGGACTAAATGTCACACTGCATTCCTAAAACATCACCCAGTGAAAGCCCTGACATTGAAATCACTAAATACCTACCTATAGGCTAGCACTGCCAAATTAGCTCAAAGGCCCATTAACAACTCATGGGAAGATGAAAGCCAACAGACAATATCCCTACCGGTTCAAATGCACTGGAGGTCACATGTTCCCTGATATGTTTTTTTAAAGCACAAAGCTATCAAATGGAGGATTATCACTTCCCTTGTGACTTGGGAATTAGTCAATCAAAACAAAAGAGCAATGAATAGGTGAGCTAGGATTTTATGGATAGTCTAGACCAGTGCTGTCAAATTCAAGGAGAGTCTGCTAATCTGTACCCAAGGATCCCTGCAAGACACAAATCAGCATGGTTTTAAAATGCAATGCCATTTATGTCAGTGCATTTAAATTTTGTTAAATATTTCCCAATTACATTTTAATATGGTTTGGCCTCATTCAGGAGTGCTGCTATGTGGGTCTGTATGTTTGACATCTCTGGTCTTGTCTGTCTTGAATTGGGGGGACAGAGACAGAGTGAAAGAGACAAAGAGAATATATGTGTGAGATTAAACATGCTATGTGTAGTTTTGAAGATTAGCTAAAAATTACACTATGAGGCAACTTTTGGAATTGTCTCTACTGCTGAGAAATGCTAACAACTTACGTTCAATGTTATGATTGAATTCCCAAGACATGGTAAAAAGGGAAGGTTCTACCGATTTCTCTTAAGGCTTCAATATCGGGATTCTTTGTAAAGGATGTTGGGAAGCAGGCCTATTTCATTCACAGTTCAATTCTGAGAATAGACCTAACTCTTGACTTCTTACAGTCAGAACAGTGACTAAGGCACACAATATGAGAGGCCCCTCTGGGCCACCAATATTTTACTATTAAAACAAAACATAAATAACTAATGGAATAACAAAATAAAAGTTTATTTTATTAGAATTAGGAATGTTCTTTCCCTCTGGGCAACCTGAACAGTCCAGTTACAATGAAAATCTAAGAACATTAATTTCCACAGCACAAGGTGCTCTATGCACAAAATTACAGGGTTAGGAGCATTTAATCAATCCACCACTCTGATTGTCTTACCATCCCCCCACCCCCAAGTGCTCTATAATGGTTTTTTTTTTTAAAGTTAAAAGGACCTCAGTTACATCAAGTGGGACTGAAGTCCCTTAATGTTCTCTTTGTATTAATTTCCGTTCCTAATAGTGGTTGAACTACATTTAACACTACAGAGTCAACCGTTTTGAAAATCAAAAGCCAGTCTTGGATCTGCGTATACACATATATACAATATGCATGTATGTATATACATACATACAACCTGGATTGTAAAAATTTACACAGAATTGGGGGTCTGCCACTGAACATTTTGCTTTATATCCTGAGCTCCTGGTTGGGATTTCACTGAAATCTCATCTACTGCTCAGTGCACTGCTCAATTGAAACATGCATTTAAAAAAAAAAAAGGAAAAAGAAAAAGAAAATCGACCCTGGTGCTGGATGTGAACTGAGCCCACTACTAAAAAAGGCCTGTAAGTTGGTGAAACAGGGAAGCAGCTATAGGCACTAAAGCCAACAAGAAGGTCATTAAATACAGATAATTTTGTCAAATATGGTGACAGTTGTTAAGAATCAGGGACCAGAATAAAATAAACCACCTGACTCAGACTAACTCCTGAATTCACCCACATGCAACATTCTTAGCCTCCAATATGATACCAGAATGCATGTCTCAAAAGCAATTCTCTCTCATTGTTGGGGGATATTACAAAGCACATACTATTTTTGGTTACTTGTTGCAAAGAAATGGATATAAGGAGAAAGTTTTAAAAGCTCCAACCTAAAAACTGCAGAATTAACTGGAAAGGGAAGGGGGAAAAAAAAAACCACAACTCCAGCATTTTAAAAAATGATCCACATATATCTATGAAGCAACACTGGCTGCACCCGGAAAGACCTCAGGAAAAGAACCTTTATTGAAGACTTAAACAAAAAGTTCCTCAATGCCAACCCTAAGTGCATCCTAGGGCTGATTAGCCTCTAAAGCCAAAAGAACTCTGGGAGAGCTTAGATCTGAAACCAGCTTAGCAGGAGAGGGATGGCTGAGGGTGCAGGAATGCTCTCTTTAAGATGGCTTACATCGGGAAGTAGTATAATGCAGTAATACAGTAGGAGGACTTCACACTAGCAATGCTCTCTCACTTTGGCTGGTGGATAAAGAGCACTTACAAATCTTCTTAAAATGAGGTGCAGACATTGTAAAAACCTGTGTAGGCTAACAGGGAAGAGAACTTTGTCCCTCAGGGCAAAGTTGCCTCATGGAGGTTACAGGGAACGAATCACTCCTTGGGCACACAATTACAGGGAGAGAATAAGAGATCCTCACAGCTGAAGCTGGTCTTGCCCACCAGGACCACTGCTCATTTTTCATTCCACCTGGTGACAAGCTTAGGGAAAGCCAGCCTAGTGAAAACCATCGCCCCTGGAACTGCCTAAGAGGTATGTATGCACTGAAGAGAACCAGCACAGCTCTAGGACAGCACACGCACTGCTGCAGACCCCCTGTCTCCACCCTGCTCCTGATGGCTCTGGGGCAAAGGGGACATCCTAGCCAGGGCTCTGCTCTCCAGGGGGGCTACCTTCCAAGAGAATCCACAGCAACACATGTGTAAAGTCTCACCACCTTTCCTTTCAAATCCACAATTTCTCATGAACTGAATGGTGGTGGTTTTTTTTTTTTTGGCTTGGGGTTTAAAAAGTCTTCAAGGCAAAGAACATTCTGTTTGACATTATGGGGGAGAGGGCAGGTAAGAGGGTCTCTAGAGAAAGGTGAAGAGAGCCACAGCTAACATTTTAAAAGGCTCTGAAGCAGCATTAAAAAACAGAAGTCGAGATGATGCTGAAGCGCTTCCTGTGGGGTGGACCCTCAGCCAATGGACGAAGCTTTCAGCTCCAGGGCACAGAGGGCACAAGGCTGGACAGGCACGAGGGGCGTCAGAGCCAGAGACAAAGCTGCCCGCCCATCAGAACCCTGCTCAGAGCCCTCACTCCGTGTGGCCCCACTGTGCTGCCCACTGACCTCCTCACTGTTCTGTACGGGGAGCCAGCATTCCAGGTGTGGCACCCACTGCCAGCAATGGCACACCCGAGACAGGCCAGGCTGCAGACAGGAGAAGCCGCAGCGGCGGCAGAAGGGAACCAAACAGCTTTTAAGTATAGCCAGGAAGGAGTGGAGAGACCAACACGCCGGCCCCCCCACCCTGGAAAAGGAAGCAAACTGAAAGAAAATGCACAGCAAATAGACATAATCTTGAAGAATTTTAAAGAATAAATATTTTTGTAATTAAACATTATGCAAACACGTGCCACGCTTGCTTTGTCCATGCATATGCGCTATATACAATTTTGAAAAATACTGTGTTGTCCTCTGGGTTTAAAAGTCATGTACAAAGTTCCTTCCCTGCTGCTTGCTCCCCCCTCCCCCCCACAGAGCTGGGTCAGCATTGGACATCTGGGCACTCAGGGGAGAGGAGGGAGAGGAGAGGTGAGCAGGGGAAGGGGAAGGGGCAGGGGCAGGAGGCAGGAGAAGAGATCCCTCACCAAAGTACAACAAAGTGGCTGGTCTGGACATGAAAAGCAGTGTCAAGAAACTGTGTTTTAGGGTGAACTGTACTACACACAGGGAAAGAAAAGAAAGAGAAGAGAGAGGAGCCAGCGGGGAGGATGAAGCTACGTTACAAGTCCAAGTTGGAGGGCTTTTAGTGCATCTGTCACACTTGTTGGCGGCCTAGAATACTGTTGTACAATGGTTTATCTACCTTTTTTTATTACAATATAATTTACTTAAACTTTCCGTTAACAAAACAGAATTCCGGTACTACAGACCAGCGGTGTCAGAACAGGCTTAGTGCCTCCTTTTTTGTGTTTTTTGTTTTAATTGCATGAGCACTCTAGATGGTAAAGTTTTCAGAGTTCATTGTATGCAGGGCCCTTCTCAGTCCTCGATGTACTCCCACAGGTCTTTCTCATAGCCTTCATGCACATGCTGTAATAAAACCCTTCGTCGACTCTCACAGTATCTGTGGGGGAAGGAGGGAAGAGACAAGAGGCCAATGAGAAAGCCTGCATTTTTAATACACTTTGGAGAAAAGATGAATGGCAAACAAGTGTGATTTTCCCTGTGCTGTTTTCAGCATCATATCTAAAAACAGCCTCCTGTGAAGTCCTGCTTCAGGAAGGAGTACATCCTGAAAAGAGTGCCACTTGTCCAGGACTGTCAGGTTCAGCCTCTGTCCAAGTCTCTTTCATTCCTTTAAAAAACAAAACCTTCACTGCCCCCCCCCGCACCTCTTTCACTCCATTAATCAACACCCCCATCATTCCCAATGACAACTCAAACCTCTCTGATCTTTCTTTCAATGCCACCTTAACAAAGAATATGCTTCCCCCATATCAAAAGGCTTTTTAAACTGCCAAATCTAAGTGTGTATTCTTAGTCCTCATGCAACCTGACACCCTTTGCTGCCACAGAATGAATGGTTCTTCTTGTCTCTTGTCCAAGTCCCTCAAGACAGAAGGCTCCAGAATGGTCTGTCTTCTTTCCCCCCATACACACTCTCAATTTCATTCACAATTACAATCTTTCTCAAGTTGATAGGAAGATGCTCAAGGCTCTATGCTTCTCTGATCTCTAGCCCTAGCCTCACATTTCTAACTGCCCAGGTTGCTCAGACTGGATCAAGACTTCAACCTGTTCCAAACATACCTTATCCCCACCCTACCAAAGAGCACTATATACCTAGTCATCCCATCTGAAACCCCGGGATGCACTGAAAGTACCTCTTTTCTACTGTTGCCTCTTCCTTACACAGTATGCTGGGGTCTTCTGTACTTTCGCGTGGTCTGTAGCACTGTCTGTCTATATCTCGCTTCTTTCCTAACCCCCCACCCCAAAACATAAGCGAGCCAGCATGCCTTGGATGTTGGGAGGAGGAGTGAATGACTGAATTCCCCATCTTTGCCTCAGACACAGCACCACCTTCGGCCTCTGACCACGCTGCCGGAACAGCTGTGGGCGCTGACCGAGCATCAGGCCGGCTTGCCACACCTCACCTGTACTTGTCTTGCACTTTCTGCTTTATGTCCTGCAATGAATCTTGGGATATATCTCGCTCCAGGTACCCTGACAGCACCTCTGTGGCGTTCTCCAGATCTGCCTGGTTATTCTGCAAGGACAACAAAAGGCCTCAGTTTTTTCCACTTTAGAGAACTATGATGTCCCTGGCCTTCTTCAGACTTCTCTCTTAACTGCTCCTCCACTTTGTGTACCCGCTCTTCTTCCTCCCTTCCTGTTACCTGACAGCTCCTAGTCTCTAGGACAGATACCACTCCCGAGAGCAGAACTCATTACATGTAAAACCTAAGACACAAGGATTCCCTGGGGTGTCCTCAGAAGAGCATTGCTTGATGTGACTGCTCTAGGAAATCAAATGTGTTTTCTGTCCTTAAGTCTCATGGTTTCTTAAAGTCTGTGCATTTTTTCTCATCAGAGGAGGTCAACATTAATGTTATTCAGACACAACTGAGATTACATCAGAATTCACTAGTATTTTATGCACTGATCAAAAACTCAGTGTAAGTTATGAGTAGGAGGTCTTCTGAGGCTGTACTTTCTTTGTTAGGAAGAAAAAATCTTGAATCAAGCTGGTGGGGGAGAAGACAGAAATCAATGTTAAAGAGGGGAATGAAGATGCTTTCAGTCTTTGCTACCCGACTAAACCTCACAAGTAAGAACTATATTGTGTTTTAACTTTTTCTGAGCCTGAGACAGTGTCAAGCCTATAAGTCAGTCATTAAATCTCTCTCATCTGATTCACTTATAAACGACAAACTCTCAGGCCTCTACTACAACCAAGCAGTCTTTCACTTCTTCCAACACTGCTTTCACATTTTCCATGGAACCTCAAAATAGGGAACTTCTCAGTGTACACTTTCTCCAAATCTGTGTCTTAAAACCACACATCCAAAAGACAGAGTGTTATCTTCTATTTGGTACTAAACCAAATTACTGATGTTAAATGAAACAAGATATAAAACAAGGTATTTATGGACTAGGATAATACATGTACAACCACAAACTCATAGAAATGCTTTCTTCTTTAAAAAACAAGAACAAAAATTAAAATTGTGGACTGACAGCAAATGTTTCTCTTTCCGAATCAAAAATGGGAAGAGGTGAGATATAGTCAAAAGAAAACTGGCTCTGAAGTCAGAGTCTGGGGCCAGAATTACTTTTCACATTTACTGCTTGTGAGACAATGGCAAGTCCCTTAATGTCCAAGGGTCTGAGTTTCTAATTAAGTCACAGGGGCATTGGACTAAATGCACTCTGAGGTTTCTTCTAGCTTTAGATCTAATATCTTATGATAATTCAATTCAAGAATATTTAAACAGTTTCAGTTACTTTGTGCAAAAATGAGGGGCACCATGGCTCAGCAGTTTTAGATTGGAGTCAGAAACCCGGGTTCAAATCCTACCTGCAAGTCACTGAACTTACTGCCCCAGGCAACTAAAAGGCTAAGTTACAGTGAAGCTGTCCCCACCTATATAATCACAGAAACAAGACTCCCACCAGCTCCAAATATGCCAATGAATATAGACAGGTGTGGGGGACAAAGAGACGAGGAGTAACAGCCACTATCCTCAAGGGATTTTACAATCCAATAGATCACGTCAGCTCATTTCTGGAAAACACTTGGTGTGAAACTTAAGATAAAACCAGGGTAAAAAAGCTGAGTCAAGGTTATGATTACTGACAAATATAGTATGGCAGGCACAGGTATGACCTGTGTTTAGTAAAAACAATGTGAAAAGTCTTGAGACAGGGGTCGCATACAAGGTCTGTTTCAAGCGTGGCCAGCCCCAAAGGATGAATCTGATCAAAGGCATCCAAGAATGAAATTCATCAAAACAGGCTTAATTTATATTCTATCCATGGACCTCTAAGTGGCTCTTGCCATCCTGCTTAAGAAAAGCTCTCAATCAAGTTTAAGGACTCTTTTTTTTTTTTTTTGTGCACCTGAGAACACTGGTGTTTGATCTGATGAAATGTAAATCCTTCACCGGTAAACCACAGCAGTCTGCCTACTGGAGAGGGCCTAAGAGGATGCCTCATATGATTTCTGGTCCTATGACCAATGGGAATGTCATCTGTCACTGCTATTTGGTCTCAAGGAGACTTTTCAACGGAGAAATCTAAGCTCCCTGTCCTTGTTGTCATCTGCTCCCTAGAACTAGACTTCTGAACCTGAGATGGGCGAACTTAAAAAAAAAATCTTGATAATTATTTCACTCTAATTTTTTTTGGTAATTTCTGGATTCCTTTTTTGGAGAGGGGGAGATGAGGCAATAGAGGGTTTAGTGACTTGCCCAAGGTCACACAGCTGGTATAAAGGTCAAGTATCTGAGGATAAATTTGAACTCGGGTCCTCCTGACTCAAGGACTGGTGACTGGCGCTCTATTTACTGTGCCATCTAGTTGTCCTGGATTTCACTGCAAGCATTTAAAACCACGTGAGAGCCAGAGGCTTCTTGGGGGACAACAGAAATCCTCACCAGTGGTGACTGGCCTACCTCAAAGATGATGGACTGGTTGTTCTTTTTGAGGTAGAAGGCGAAGACGTAGGTGTACATGAGGGTGGCGCGGCACTGACACAGCACGTCCACGGCTTTCTTTAGGAACTGCACCTCGATCCAGGACATGTTGTGCTGTTGCATCTCCTCCATCTTCTGCTTCACCTGAGCATACAGCTTGTGCTCGAAGCGAAGACTCTGCATGTGGTTCATGTAGCGATTGCAGTAGAACAGGTACCTCTGCAGGGCTGCCCGGGACCGCTGGGAAGGCACAGAGAGCACAGCTGAGCACAGGGGCCCCCACCAGGTGCCTTTTGGTCTCTGTGATGGGGCCACAGGGAGGTAACGTACCGAGACAGATGGACAGGCGGCTGGCCAAGACCCAAAGGCGGCCGGAAACCGCACCCATGGGGGAAGAGAACCAATTCCTATCTTGCTATTTGTGAAACTCAGTGAAGGTGGGCTTACAAAATGTTAACTTTTAGACTAGAGATCAATTTACTTATGATCTTTTAAAATAAATGCTATCAAGCAGGACAGCTGTGAAAAACACTAAAAACCAATGCAGGTACACTGAATAGAGACTATGGTTTCACCTATAATCCTTCCTAATTCATATATGGAAAGTTGTTTTTTGGGGGGTGGGGTGGCTGTCAAATGAAGAGTAAATTTTGACACAGTTTCACTGAGCAAACTCAAACCTCCCAAGAGGAAGTTCCTCCCTTATAATAAAGTACTGCAGTTAAGTGTGAAAAGGTAGGCATATGCCATGATCCTGTCAATGAGCTAAGGAGCAACTAACTGCTGAGAGCCCTTGACAGTTGTGCATTGATTATATAAACCTTGTTTTTTTCTTCTCTATCTGGCGCACCTACAAACTACAGACACATTAACCCAAACCCACAGCAAACACTGCTGCCTTTAAATGAATAAATCCAGATACCCCTTTGGTAGAGGGCAAACTGATCAGGAACTATTATCTGTTTACTGTGTGTTTCTAATGCCTAGAGAAGTACCCAAGACGGAGAAGGCCCTTAATATAGAAGCAACAACAGTCACCACAGGACTCTGTTCCATGAAGCACAATCCAAAGCCAGTCAACTGCATAGCCTTGAGTCAGATGGGCTTTATTCTACTTTCCTTGCTGATACACACCAAGTTGCATTACCCATCCCTGAACTAGAGAATGGGGAAAAATAGTCTTCCTAGCCCCTCATTTTTATATATGGAAAGAATGGAAAACTAGAGATGGGAGGCTAAATTCAGATGATCCCCACAAAGCAAACTGTGCCCCACTAACAATTAAGTTCAACGGCAGCAGCATGCCCAGGGGAAGAACACTCATACTCCCAAGTGACAAGGGTAGCAGACAAGTTTCATCAATCTTGCCCAGCCTCCATTTCCCTGCCTATGAAAGAGGGATGATACTCAAAGGCCCATCACCAAGAGAGCAGAATTCAAGCTAGCCATGAGTCACTGCCTTGATAACACAAAAATAAATTCCTTGATGGAGTTCCAAAGGCAAACATACACTCCTCTGTGAAAATTCTTCAAAAAACAACAACAACAACTTGTAATGACTTACACTAATTATAGATATTCTGATATTAGGAAATATGCAACTGATCTAGGATCACATATTTTTTCAGTATTCATTTTTAACAATTCACAGTGCACAACAGAAAGTACCTATTCAAATTCAATTTTTCAGCTATGGAAACAGGATTAAATAATATCAGGTGATTAAGTATTGACTCTACTCCACCCCACCAGAAAAAGATAAATGTAAACATAAAATGAGAAAAATACCTAAGAAGTGAAAAATGAAAAAACGTATCTGAACAAAAAGCAGATGTCTAGTTAGGATACTTCTTTCAGCTGATTTGAGGGTACTGTGAAACATCTTGCTGGAACTCTTAAATCTCAGCTAGATGCATGGAAGGTTGCAAAGTTTTATAAATGAGCAGGGCAAGAGCATTTCTAATCTGAAAAAAAAAATTGCAAATAATTCCTGAACTCTTAAGAGTCTGGTGAGAAAAATCTTCATGTTTAACTAGAGAAGTGTCCCACATGTCTCATTATGTGAATCCAAACACCTAATAATCTAAACAGGCTCTAACAATGATTAATCAATATGGGAAGCTGTAAGAAAAGCAAAGTTTCACTATGTAAAAATAAAGCATCCTGTGACCAGCATCAAGCTCTGATCTACATAACGTCAGGATACAAGGAAACTAGACTGGCAATGTAAAAGAGAATCAAATGATTTACAAGTCATAGGTGACACGAAAGCATTGATTCTCACCAGATTCCTCCTTCAAATATTAAGTCATCTTGCTTTATATTACTCTATACAACAGAGAAAGTTATCAGTTATTAGGGATAATTTTCCAACAGTTTATAATTCTTATACTCTGAAGCAAGTGATTCCCTAATGAGTATATATAAATGGATTCTCCCATCCGAATCTTAACTTTAGTAATACACACTTACCTCCTGTGCATCTCTTGCTGCCTTGGCATCATCCTCGTTGTAACGGTTGCAATTGTACCTAAAAAGCAGAATAAAGGTCTAATGAAGCCACTAATCAACCAAAAAGAAAAACTAGTGAAAAACTTTAGAACTAGAAGTAATCGATCATCTAATCTGTAATCCTTACTTTAAAATTAGAAAACTGAGATGAAATTCCCAAAGCAGGTCAGTGGCAGCACTGGAACTAGCAAGCAAATCTCCTGACTCTTTATACTGTTTTGGTTCTGGTCACGTTAACGTCCTTCTCTCTTTTGAAAACTAGTATTTCCAATTCATTTTGTTCCTATAACTTACCAGGCAGATCCATGTGGTTCCCAGGGACCAAGACACACCCAGCAAAACTCTGCTTTACAATTCTGGTTGCGACAGACCATGTGATTGCAACCTCCATCCTTTTCAATGGTTACATGGCATTTAGGGCACTCCTGTGAAGAAACCCCACCAAGTTTAATTCAGCATTTTCACTCTTACTAAGACAGAAAAGCAACACCTGAATTTGGCATGTATGAAAAAGATTTTAAAAATAGTTAATTATAAAAGCAAAGATAGGAAGGTTGTGGTCCTAAGTCTCATTTAGAATACAGAATAGACTAGAACATACAAAGCACGATATAAACTAGCAATCATGCACTAAAGAAAGGGTACTTGGGCAAATTGTCCAGGATCCCCATCATTTACAAATCTGTGGTCCGAAAAGGCAGTTTTGCTTTATCATGTCAGAGAAGCAGGTTTCGTTCCCGCACTGCGGGTGCGCCTGTGTGTGTGCTTGAGGCCTGTGACTTAATTGGTCTAGGGCACTCCTACTGAGAAAACATCCTTTACCACATAAAGACTAGAGCACCCCTCTCAAACTGATGTGGTCACATTAGAGTTGCCTGATACACACCCACAAATCATTCACATAAAAAGCTTTTCTTATTCAGTATTTCAGTCAAGTTGTTTGATGCTCCTATGGTTAGATGGTGACCCTGGATAACTTGTCCAGGGAGCTCCACCAAGAAAAGAGCACAAGCTTTTCATGCTGCTCACTTAAAATGCTAATTTCATCTAAAAGAGCTGAGGGGCTCCATCATGATGACCAAATCAATGCCCTTCTTTGGTAAACAGTAAAGTACAAACTTTCACAAAAACCACGTACACGGCTTATTTTAAACCTCTGGGATTTTTCCAGATGCACAAACTAAATTATGGGATATTAAAACCACACTAACAATATCACAAATACAAAGCTCTACATGCTGAGGAGCATAAGAAGACGACACTCACGCCCAAATTCTTAAATCACGATGAACACAATATAAATGATCCAGCCATGTCGCCAAGGTTTGCTTTCCTCAATTCATCTCCATACATCTTTCTTACCAGCTGCTCTGACCTTTAATGGCCTACTTTGACCTTTAATCTTTTCCAAAAGCCAAAAAGAAATCCCAACCAGGCAAACTCAGGGCATCCCTTCAAGGCAGACTGGCAAATCAACACAAGACAACCAAGCTGCAGTGGGGAAGGCTTTGCTATCTCACACATTCATACAAGGGAAATGATGCTAAACCCCTCGTTGAGGCAACAATCTGAATCTAACAAAAAATTCAGTAGAAACTATACAAGAGAAACTACCTACACTTTCTATGGAGTCATCAACCACATCAGAATGACTAGCGCTGTTCAATCATTCATTTTCAATCAAAGTTTCCAACTTTTGCTCAGTGTAACAAGAATGGGAATTTGAAGATCTTCCCTGACCCTTAATAGATCTGGGGGGAGTTTGAAGAGCTCCCCTGCTGTGAGAGTAGACTCTCTGCCCCCTAACAGGCTGAATATAGTCACATGGAGCCTGTGGTGGGAGGAGTTTTGTCAAAGGGAAGCAGAGCCCACAGGAAGCTGGTCAGAGCTAGGCACATGATGGGGGAGAGAGAGGATGCTCATTAAGGAGATAGAGAGGTTTGCGATCAAATATTGATCTTGTGTTGGTTTGTGGGAAGGCTGAAGAATGCTGTGGCTCTCAGCATCATTATGCCTTCTTAACATCTTTGGTACTATGATGGAATCGGCTTCCTGGTTTGGGGATTCGGTTTTCTGGAGTCTAAATAAATGTTTCAGTTCTGTACTTTACCTGAAGAATCTGGTATATTTTGCGATCGAACATCATGTGATACTTATAGTCATGGTCTTTATCATGATTGTGGGCACTGTAAATACTGCACTGGCACTACACTCAGACATAAACAAACAGATAAAACAAATGCCCCAAAGTCCTCTATACGAGGTGCCACAAAGTACAGAAGAGTGGAGAACTAAAGCTGCCCATTCTCAAGAGCTAAGCCAGGTAGAATACAGACCTTTGTGTTGGCTGCAATCCAATTGGAGGTTTCACTGTCATCATCACACTTTTTAATCCACTTCTTTAACCACTGTTTGGAAACAACAACTATTAGTGTACAATAAAAGGTTTTTTGGGGGAAATACTGTAGACTTATTAAGCCCTTTCTTTCTTTTCATGAATCTTTTATCTTACACAAATTTGCCAGCATATACAACTGATGTGCGTGGGGAAAGGTGGGTTTTGAAAAGATGAATACAGAAGGGAAAAAAACCAGAACCCCAAATTTCATCACTGTGCAAATCCAGGAAATCAGAGAATTCTGAGTTCGTGTTTTGCAAGCATTACACTGAGTATTGTCTAGAGATAGGCTAACTTAAGATATCCATAAACAGTGAAAATGTGCTACTTTTTTGTAAATTCCTAACTGAGCTCAAAATATTAGGTATGAAATACTTTAATATATATAAAAAAG
>CM053582.1:542579462-542594282 GCA_028627135.1 Pseudochirops cupreus
CCCCCCCCCCCCCCCCCCCCCCCCCCGCCAAGTTCTTGCAGCTTAACTTATGGCTAATATAACAAGGAAAATGTCTGACATCGAACCATTTCCTCCTAGATGTACATTTCCTTGATGATTAATTTAAGATTTTAACAATTGGATTTCTCTTCTCGTCATGGTACACAGAAGGTTACCTTCCAAATCTACTGTACTTACTTCCAAATTAAAACCACTACTACATCTGATTTCAGCCCAAGGGAACTAGAAGTGATGATGATTATGTACAGGATCAATTCATGACTGAAGACACCCATTCCTTAATGACCAGTAGCTAACAAACATGAAAAGATTTCTGACAATTTCATAACTAGCCATGCAGAAATGTTATTTTAGATAATAATTTTGATTTACTCCAAAGCCTTCAAATTTATAGTTTGGAAAGTCAGGCTATCATTTTATTTTAATCTTCTAAACCAGCAGTATTCCTCCTTGATGTATGTTTCAAGTACTTTCCTCTTAACATAGTAAAAGAGACCTGTTATATGTGAATGGATGATGGCAGTAATGAAGCCTCCTGGCAGAATGACAAACACGCTGGCCAAGCTGGAAATCAGCTTGGAGTCATCAAAAAATGTTAAAAATAAATGTACCAGGCAAACTTACCTTGCATTTAACAGGATCGTGCCAATTTTCTCCACAGTTAAAGCTGTTAAGTGACGGAAGGAGAGAGAGATATAGATGTTGCATTCTTAAAAGTGAAGAAAATCTGATCTCATTCTGACAGTCATATTCTCTATCATTTGCTGGAGTTTTCCATCACCACAAGCATGGTCAGACATTCAGAGTCCATCTGGAATCTGAGTACTTCCAGTCTATGGGGCTAACCCAGGTTAGTTAAAACCAACACTTTTTCAGGTTAATTGTGGAATTTACTTCTTTTGGTTGCTGGTAGTAAAGGAAAATTCAACTGACATTAGCTATTGCTCTATATGTAGCTCTCTCTAATTTAGCCCTGTTAAACATGGATGGTTACTGCTGCATATTCAGTGATGTAACAGACTACAAACTTAAGAAGGGCACATTTTACTATTCTAAAACTGACTTCCAAAAATACTTACTGACTTGCTTTCCATCCTGGAATCATCAATAAAAATTCATTTGCTAGAAGCTTCTGTCTTAAAAAAAAAAAAACCAAACCAAAACCAAAACCAAAAGCCCCTGGAGCACATGGCTCTGCACATATATGAATAAAGCACCTCCACAGGCCCAAAGGCAAGTACTTTGCTTAAACCAGGGCTGGGGAACCTGTGGCCTTCTAAGTCCTAAAGTGAGAACAAATAAAAGGATTTGTTTTGTAAAACTAGAACTCAGTCAAAAGGCCGCACCTAAGGACCCAGAGGGCCAAATTCCCCACCCCTAGTTTACACCCATTTAAAGTTCACTGACCTCTAAAGCCCTGGCTCAGTTTCACTTTCTCCAGGGAAAACTACAAAATGTGATACTGATATGTAGTCAGAGGGTTATCTGACAAGAGAAGATCTGCTGGGAGTTTCTTAAAAGACTGCTCTTTTCGTGTTGGGGGAAGACAGGGGATGGATCCAGGAAGGGATAGGGAGGGAGTGAAGAACAACATGGAGAGAAGGGGAGGGAAGAGAATGCACGAATGACACAGTAAGTTCATAGGGGACACATGACCTGAACATACAAAAGTTCACACAATAAAGACATTACAAGGGAATGAAGAATGACATCAGGTACCTTTTACAACTATTAGTTAACCAGAGAGAGATAACCTTGATTACATGACATTAAAAAACAATTTTTGAATGAATAGAATCAATGCAGAAGAGACAAGAAGGGAAACATCTGAAATGACAGAGACACATCAACATAAGAGCTAAGAGTGAAGTGATAAGGAAAGGATGGAGGCCCTGCAGGGCCACACAGCCAGCAGGGTCTGAGCTGGGATTGAAACTCTACGTCCACTACACAACTGATCAAATGATAGAAACAAACAGTTTTCAAAGGAATATTTGTGAAACTATCAACAGAAAAGATTTCTTCAAATCAGTAATATATATATACACAAATATACATATATGTATATGTATGTGTATGTTTAGTTTTCAACATTCACTCCTATAAGACTTTAAGTTTTAAATTTTCTTTCCCTCTCCCCCCCCCCAAGATGGCATGCCATCTGACATTGGCTCTAGTAAGAGAAACAGAAATCAAATACCGAGGTAATCCCTCAGAGTCAGCAAACTGGCAAAGAGGACAAGGTGGGAAATGTCAGTACTGGAGGGAATGCAGCAAGACAGGGATATATTATACATTATATTATATATGATTATGTGCGGTCAGACAGGCCAATAAGGGTGACACCAAGGCTGTGAACCTAGGTGACTGGAAGGATGGCTGAAATTTAGAAGGGAGGGCTTTGAAGGAGAGATAATGAGCCTAGTTTGAGTTTATTTTGGATATGCTGAGTTTGAGATGTCTATGAGACTTCTAGATGAACTATCCAACAGGTAATGGGGGGAGTGGAGAATGGGGATGACCGGAGGTTAGAAGATATACTAGGAAGCGACAAATAGATGTAGGAGTCATACGAATTGATAAGAAAAGCCGAATATTAAGAAAACTATTCACAATGGCATTTTACTATAGATGCAAAGCACTAAATAAAGTAGGTACCCAGTGATGGCAGAACAGTGAAATAAACTGTGGAATGTGAGAATGAAATATTACTAGTCTGTAAGAAATTAAGAATAACACAACCAATGCAACGATGTAAATGGAAAACAGAAAACTAAAAGTTGTGAAATTTTGATGACCAGGCTTGACTTCATTGAAGGAGAAGGATGTACTTCCACCACCTTCCTGGCAGAGAGATGGGAAGACTACAGGTATAAGATATACCACCTGATATGGCCAATACACTATATCTGGGTTCAAGGCTTTGCCAGTTAATAGCCAGACATACGACCTTGGGCAACTTCCTAAAGCAATCCAGGTTCCAGCTGACTCAATGGTAAAATGGGAAACCACTGACTTGACCAGAAAGAGCAGCATAGGAGACAGAGTGCTGGTCATCGAGCCAGGAGAGCTATATGTGATCATATATGTAAGCAAGTCATGGCCTCACAGCCCAGTTATATACCATAAAACAGGGATAATGCTTTTATAACCTACCTCAGCACTATAAAAATGTGAATTACTACATGAGTGCTTAAAATTAGGAAGACCCATGCACACTAACAGCACCGAGGCCAGGACGGGGGCCAGGAGGCCTTGTGTCTTCCTCTGAGACACCTCCCTGGACTCTGCTTTGTTATTTGCATATTTATGTTCTTCCCAAGTTCAGTTCTGTTGTCTGGAATATCCCCTACTAAACAAAAACATTGGTAACATTTACTTTACGCAAGGGAACGTGTACCCCCCAAATATGTAAACAGGAAAAACATTTCAAATTCAACATGAAGCTTTTTCAAACAATTCTTGCTTGTTGAGTCCATATTGAAAAAAAGCATGTGAATCTACCCATCGAGATCACAAAGCTACCTCTATGAGCTAATAATTTAAGAAAAGCTACTCTTTCAACTCCTTACCAAAACTGGCGCCCACATTTGCAGCGAACAGGTTTAGCATCAGGATACTGGACTTTAACAACATGGTGACAGTCTGGGGCAGGACACCACTTTAACAGTCGATTGCACTGAGGGAAAAAAAAAGAATAAAAAAAGAGGGAAAATAAGAAAGGAGAACAAATACAGCTCCAAAGGCAAGCTCTTATGTATGAATATTCCAAAGAACATGTTGACTTATTTTGAGAGGCTTTGGGGTACTGTGTGCACTGAGCCTCACATTTTTCATAAAACCATGCTGACAATTCTTGGCACCTTAGTGGTTTTCTTTGCCTATTCTTGAGAGGTCACATTTAGTTCAAAATGCTATTCGTTTTATAGTTGGTAGAGACATTGTGAACAGAGTCAACAACCCTTACAAAGAAAGTGCTTTAACAGAAAATCATGTCACGAAACGATCACTAGTGTATGGCCTCCACTGGCTCTTGGCCTATTTTGTAAATTGTTAGATGACTGTATCTTTG
Organism: Pseudochirops cupreus; assembly: GCA_028627135.1. Classification (NCBI taxonomy): domain Eukaryota; kingdom Metazoa; phylum Chordata; class Mammalia; order Diprotodontia; family Pseudocheiridae; genus Pseudochirops; species Pseudochirops cupreus. Next base: position 542,583,556 of record CM053582.1, read on the forward strand.
CACTACCTATAAGCACTTATCACAAATCCATTTACAACTATTTTCAAATGAGATCTCTTTTTTTTTTGGAGGGCAATTGGGGTTAAGTGACTTGCTCAAGGTCACATGGCTAGTTAAGTGTCTGAGGCTGGATTTGAACTCAGGTCCTCCTGACTCCAGGGCTGGTGCTCTATTCACTGGGCCACCTCACCACCCCTTCAAATGAGATTTCTTTAATGGAAAATGAAGCTTATGTTCAGGGAAGATTACTAGTTATTACACAGTAGTCAAAAGGACATCTGCTCAGAAAGCACTTCAGCTCTAAGATAGCTTTAAGAACTCAAAATAAAAACTTTTGTAGGGAGAATGACTAAGATATTGAGAAATTCTCTAAGAAATTATCTAAATAAATAGTTAAACAATGTCAACAGGCAGTCCTCAGGGAAAGAAATCCAAGTTCTCTTCAGCTATATGAAAAGATGCTACACATAACTAATAACTAGAGAATTCCAAGTTAAAAGCAACTCGGAGCAACACCTCCCACCCGTACAACTGGCAAAGACAACAGCTGAGGTGAATAGCAAATGCCAAACCTGTGGGGTGAAATTCCCCTTAGAGAAAACTAAGAACACCTGGGCGCAGTGTGCACTGTGCGCCAGCCACTCCGGAAAACATCTGGAGCACGTGCCAGAAGCTGCTAAAATGTCTGTAACTTCTTACCCAAATATATGAGTAATAGGTCTGTCCCCAAAAGAGACAAAAGAAAAAGTATCTTTATGTACAAAAACATTTATAGCAACACTTTTTGTTTGTAGTAATCAAAAACTGAAAATTAAGAGGGATAGGTATATGGCAAATGGCTAAATAAATGGTGTAAAATAATATAAGACATTTCAGAAGAAACTAAGAAAATTTCTATGAATTTATATGTCATGAAGTGAGAACTAAAGCAATTTATTCAACGCTGTTTTGCATCTAATTATTCATTTCCACTGACTTGTGCTTTTGTATAGACTGAAAATGTGCTGTTTTACATTAAAGAAGAAAAAGGCACAATGCCTATTTGACTTATTAAGGAAATACTGGGTTAGTTCTTCCTTACTTGTGGCAAAATGATGCAACAGCTTTAAAAACTGACGGTCAGTCACGAGTTTTCAGGAGACACGCCCATTCGATAACAGACTGGTTTCCAGTTTTTCAAAAGAGCTATTTAAATACAATTATTAGCTTCCAAAACAAATCTACAATCCAGTTACTCTAAGACAGATTTCTTGCTGATGGTAATAATGGTAAGAAAAAAGCCCCCAAACATTAAAACAACAATGAATTGTCAGGAGAAAACCACTCACCTCTACAAAACTATTAGTTATTAAATGCTGGTACTTTAATTTAACTTTTGAATCTGTGATCAGACGCCTGTCAGGAAAGAAAAGAAGCAAAAACAGTTTACTGGGAGATCTGCCTAGAATATATTACGTTAACAATTATAAAACATTATTTCATAATTGCTAATCTCTGCTTATGGCTACAAAGTGACAAGTGGGGAGATTGCCTATAAATAATGACCTTAGTATGCTTGCCGTGACCCAACTTAATTGCACCAATCAAAGCAGTTTATCAACATCATTTCTATGAAATCACGAATTTAAATGTAACTTTGGCAGGATCTACTATAAATTTTAAATTGATGCTCACATCCAGAGCTGCAACCAGGCTAAGTTATCTGGAATTCAAAACGTATCATCAATTTGTTCTGCTCATTTCACAGCTTTATCTTTCTTCTTATAAAGATTTTACAACAGGGTAATTATTTGGGAGTTTTTTTAAAGGATTTATATGTTATCCACAAAATTATGACACATATTATAAATAATACAAAATGGAATATTTAAGGATAAACACAACTAAAAAGGGGATATAAAAGAAACAGGAAATAGAGGCTAACAAGTACTTGAGGTAAGCTAATTACACACAACTGAATCGCAAATTTGATTCTAAGTCATCTGGCAATCTAAGGACAAAGGGGAAATATGCCATATAGCTTTTCTGTTCAAAAAGAAACACAACGAAATCTGTTTTGTTGAGAAATTTATTTTTCTGAAATTAAACAGGTTTTACCCAAATTAGATGGGCACCGCTCAGTAACAAAGTCCTAATCTCATGCTAAGACTGGATCTAAAACAGAGCTAGTCCAACCCTTCTCAATTATTTTAAAACATCAATTATCTTGACTCATTCTCTTTTAAGTTTTCATATATTACATTTCTTGTTTTGTTCCCTCAAATCTCCAAACACTTCATAGCCTTCAGTCTGTTCACAGCAGTTGATGGGACATGAGGCAGACTGCTCAACGCCTGCTTGCCAGCACCCTCAGAATCCGTCACTTTCTTTACCCATCTTTGCTCACCTCCTTTTAAAGAAGAAACAGTCCTGACTCTTTGCCAAAGATAATCTTCCCAAGTAATCCAAAAGATTGGTTTAGTCATTTAGATTATATTCCTTTAATCTCTGTTTCCACTGCCCTATAAACAGTCAAGTCTGTACTATTCCAGGAAGCCCACAATCAAGGCCCTACTTCCTCCAAACCTACCTACACCTTTCGCAATCTGGCTTACCTCCCCCATCACAAGTGAAATAGCTAAAAACAGTGATCTTTTCCTACAATGATCATTTTTCTTTACTTCTCTTCCCTTTGTATCTACTTTTATGTCTCTATTCCCATTAATTTGCCTTCCTGGCTCTTCTTTCCAATATCTTAGTATGTTAACCCCCAATTAATACTGTTATCACCACACACCAGATCACTGTGCCATTCACAGTGCTTACATTTAATAGTGAATAGACTGAGAGACTGGAATATTTCAAACTGCAGACACAGTGTGGTGGAATGGAAAGGGAGCTGGGCCTGAAGTTAGGAAGAACTGGGACTTCAAATCTATTCTCTGATACCAACTTGTAGGATCCCGGGCAAATAATTTAAGCCTCTGTCCCTTTACTGATTCCCTGGAAATCTAACAAATCATAGAGCAGCTGTGGACCTGTGCTGGTAGAAGGAGTTACTGTCCCACAAATTCCTCACAGACAGGGATCCACTACCGATCTTCTTCTCTAGCAAAATTTACTTGGTATCCTGTGTAGAAGTTTTGCACCTTCTTCCCAGATTTTATGTAATTACTTAGGATAACGCAAATCTCTACCTTTTAGAATCCTAAAAGTTCAAATGCCACGTCCTTCACAAAGCCTTTCCTGAAGTACCCAGTTAGTAGTAACAGCATTTAGTCACCTTCCTGTATAAGTCTGTGGGCTATGTTCCCTGTTAGTAGAGCTTACTCCATAAGAGAGAGCATGGACCTCCAATAATCTCTGTATTTCCCCAGTGCTTCAGACACACTCAGCATAAAACCTTAAAGTTCATAATGATCCAGTCCCTAACCTACACTGCTACAACTAATCTGAGACATAGATAAATCCTTGATCACATAATCCAATCAACTATACTCTGCTGAAATAAGTGGGGCATAGAAAATAGTAAAATTGCATTACTTGCTGAATCCATGCTTTGAAAGTGTGTATAAGTTGACGAACATCAGCAAGGTTTTCCTATGCCAGTCTATGTGCTACCATTAACTCCCTACTAACAGGACATCTTGATGTAGTTTTGCACCTCAATTTAGCACTAGTCTAGGAGATACACTCCATATATCTTTTGGCTTGTCTCCTGAAAATCTTTCAGACACAAGAGAGTATTTCTTGGGAACCAATACTTTCGTGCTTCATTTCTAAGGTGAAATATCATTAACTGTGTTTTTGTACAGACTTACATTTGGGACAGACAGTTGCTTATTTCACTGTGTGACAAAATGATCAAAACATCTTCCATACGCTCTGGAAGTTCGATCAAAACCACTTATACAGAAATGACAAAACTAAATGTGTAGGGAAGCAGAGTTCAGCCCATTTTTGGAACCCTGAATCAATGTGTTTAGTTCTAAGAGGAGACTTAGGAAGCACCTTAACAAGGAAATATTGTCCAGTAGATCCTGTCACTATTAAAGGATCAAATCGATAAGGTCAATAATCAGTGACTAAAAGGAAAACGACTTTCATACAATGAGATGTAGGTTTTTCTTTCACCCTCCCCTACCCCTCTTCACTTGGATCAAACCCACACAGATCCTAACTCTTCCATCATGTCAGGATGCAACATTTTAGATTATCTCCATTATCTGGAAAAAAAAAAGGGTAGCAAGGACAATTAGGTAAACGGATTTGTGGGGGGCCATGGTACCAGAGAGATGATGCAAGGGTTTCATGGCAGCTATGGCAATCAAGGATTCAGCACTCTAAGCTCATTTATTCAGAACACTCATTCTTTATGTAGGTTAAAGGCCCAGGGAGAACAGAAACACACTACCTCAATCCTCACTGGAAAGCCTTGAAAGATTTTTACAAATATAGTTTCTAATTCTCCTTCGAACTAAAAAGAATGACCTCTTCTTCACCCCATCATTCATACAACAATCTAATTCACCTTCAGTAGAAGGTGACTATATTAAAAGGGTTCTTGGAAATCCTGACCAATGGTCAGCGTGCTCTTCAGAACTAAGGCACGATGTCCTTACCAGTTACAACTCTGAATCTACTGGTGTCCTATTATATAAGCATGGGAGATATTTATAGCTATTTATATAAATAAATGGCTGGATTTATAAACAAAATCCTCATCTCCAAATCTAATCACAGCCTATAATTTCAAAATTCTTTCCAAACATTTTTTTCCCAATACATAAATTCAAAGTAGTTCCCTTACTGTATATCCATCCCTTCCCACTCATTAAGTGGTAAACAGCTAATAATAACCAGGTCAGCATCAAGAGGGGAAAAAAAAAGCAGCAAAAGGCAAAACTGAGCCACTAAACATCAATTTAGTTATCTTCTGACAATTAAGTTCCCTTCTTCATGAACTAAAAATCAAGGCATTTATTGTAAGCAAAAGTAACAGCAACAAAAACAAAAAGACATTCTCTTTCAAATATAGTTTTTGCCCAAATGTGCCATGTCCAGACGGGGTAAAAGGGAAAGAAGAAAGCTTTCTCTTTCTCAGTTTTCCTTCAAAAATCCCAAAGTGTTCTGCCTGATTTTTTTTTTGTCCTTCTGGAGGGGCAATTGGGGTTAAGTGACTTGCCCAAGGCCACACGGCTACTAGAGTGTTAAGTGTCTGAGGATGGATTTGAACTCAGATCCTCCGGACTCCGGGGCTGGTGCTCTGTTCACCGTACCACCTAGCCCGCCCCTTTCTGCTTTTTTTTTTTAACATTTGTCAACTTAGAAAACAAAGTTACAGAAAGAAAGCCTGTCCTTTGTATATGAAAAAAGTTGGGGAAAAAATGTCAAATTGTACATAATTTTGAAGTTTTCCAATAATATGAATACTAACGTATTTGCTTAAAAGCCTGATTCCTTTAAACAGAAAATGCCTCTCAGAGCGCTCAAAACAATGTGGTACCAAAAATTCGCATAGTTCTTCAGCAACTGTGCCAACTTAAATATACATCTCTACGTCTAACTTAACAAACCAAGGCTCACTGTACAGGGCCATGACCGCTGACCCGGGTTCTAGTCGGGTTTTCCTATCAATTACCTATGCTACCCTAAAAGCAAGTCACTGCGTCACTCTGTGTTTGTTTCTTGAAATGTAAAACGAGGAAGGTTGAGAGAGATGATACTTTCGAAGCTCTGAACACTTATTATGATCCAAATGAAGAGTTTTCAGAGTCAACAAATTCCTTTAACGAATTTCATATTTTCTATGAGGATGGAGGAAGAATTGTAACGGATAAATTAGGCAGCTACCTGGTAAGCAAGATATTTCAAGTTTTTATGACGGGCAATAAAGTCCACGTTTTCTAGAACAAAAATTGAATGCCACCTATCCCGTTTGGGTATATGTAGCTTTTCAGATTCTGGAAGGACTGATGCTACTGCCATGCACCTCTAGCCTTAGGAGAAATGTAAGCAAAGACAATGGTTGGTGCGGAACACTTATAAAGTGTACAAAATAGAACTGGGTCCCACAGGGCCTTGGAGAAGACGTTTCTGTGGGGGACATGAAAAGGACCAAATTATTTTAGGAGGCAAATTGCAAACCAGAAAGATTATATAATGGATTTGGGACTGTAAGATCTATATGCACATCTTGAAGCTGTTACTTCCTACTTCTAAGATAATGGGCAGGTTAGTTTAAAATGCTCTAGAGCTCAGTAAAGGGAAAAAGTTGAACCACATAAGAACTAGTAAGTTCTCCAGGGGAAGGCAGGGATGGCTATTTTTCATCTTTTTATCCCCAGTGCCTGGCAATTATTTTGTACTGAGTAGATGCTTAATGTATGATGAACTGAATTTAAGTACCTAAAGGGCTGCCTGGCATAAAAGAAGCTAAGGCTTGTGCTGAACGGCCCTGCATCATGGTAAAGGAGAAAAGACCCAAAGGACTTGGGTTCAAATCCCAGATCTTCTCACTAATCCCTAGGTAATAGGGGTCAAGTCAGATACCTTGAGTTTGGTGATTTGGTAGAGAGGGCTGGACTTAGTCTCTGAGGTCCCTTCTAGCTCTACATCTATTATTTTATGAACTAGGATTAATAAGTAGAAGTTGCAAAAGAACAGCTTATAGCTCAATGGGACAAAAGAATTTCCTAACTACAGCCATCCAAAAATGTAATGTTTTGCCTGCATAGGAAGTAAGTCCCCCATTACTAAGAATTTATATCCAGAAAACAGATGACCATTCACGAGGCCTATTGACTGATATGAATCCTCCTTACACATGGCTAACAGATGTCTTATGTGCTGATAAAGAATGGCGAACAAGAAAAGTGGGAAATCTTAAGAGTAAACTTTTGTTAATCGTTTACCAGTTTATAAGTTTGGGGGAAAAGAGAATTGAAACTAATAGCTAAAATGATATTTGTGAAATCCACATACCCAATGTGTCCCCTCTCTCCATTAGCATGGGGGAGTAATAAAAAGGTGCTTATCACATTCCATAGTTTGCCTGAATACTGACTGGGCATTTTACTACAAGAAGTGCTTCAAGTAGTAAACGCAATGTCTTTGGCCCACACCACTAGAAAGGAATTAAGAAAGTGTTAATATTTTTACATTTAAAATTCAGCGACTACACAATGCTCTGAGAAAGCCAATTTAGTCTGGTGTCTGAACAAAGAGGAAAACACACAGGCATCCACCCTAATTACTTACATAACTGTGCTGTCGTCCACTAAGATATCACAACCATGAGCAGGACATGAGATAGTCTGAAAAAGAGTGAATCACACACATTCAAAATTCATCTTCCTATCTACAGGCTCTGGATCCTTCTAATAGATGATGCAGAGTATAAATAGAAAGGTTCACTATTTCTGCTCACTTATCTGTATTATTTGGCATGCCCAAGCACTAATCAGAATATTAATACCAGCAGCAGGTACAAAAAAATTTAATTTCTATCTCCTGCTTTGTGGGGGTGCTCAATAGGGAAGTAGAGATAAAAGGTCAATTTGCTGAACAAACCTGAATCATGAGGATCACATGGAAAATAGAAGGCAGTACCAAACACTATGTCAAAGAAAAGAGCTCCCTCAGGATATTTATGAGCATATTTTAAAGCCACTTCTTCAGGAGTGTGTTTGTAATAATCAGGAATCACGTCCTGGGAAAACCAGAAAATTATTTAACTATTAAATTTCAAGATATAAACCAGCTTTTCTTTACCTGTCCCATGCCTTCCTCCATTATTTTGGTCGTTAAATATTCGCTCCAGCACTGCATACAGAACTTATGTCCACATTCAAGGCCAGTGAAATACTGCAGCAAAAATAAAGAATGGGTTTTAGCAAATGACTTATTTGAAATCACCATGGAATATAACTTGAGATAAGGCAGTAATATTAAGGGAAACATTCTGTCACACAATTCACCTGATTTTCACATAAAAAAACCACAACACCAAACTAAGAGTGTGCATGCGTGCGTGCATATATGTGTGTGTGTGTGTGCGCGTGCGTGTGTGTGTATGCGTATACATGAACTGAACAAAAGGCAAAACAGCATTCTTTTGGCTTCAACAAAGGTACTGGAAAAAACTAACTTTATAAAGTAAAACCCATAAGCAAAACCTAAAAACCTTTAAGTCAAAGATATATGCAAAATTTAAAAAGATGAGTCACCCTCATTTGGTGCCCAGTTAAATACCTGGCCTTAAGTTATCAAATAGTATGGTAACGAAGGACAATGCAAGAAACGGACTTCAAAAACATGTTTTGGTTAAAGCTCCAATTTCGGGCTAATGTCAAAATGAAAACTGGCTAATGATGTATCTTCGAAAACACAAGGAAAGGTTTGCCTGTTAAGTATTACCCCATGCAGGTAAAATGTCGATCTAAACTGTTGATCTTTCTTACCGTCTATTTAGAGACAATACTAGAAGATCTTGGTGGGGCAGCCAGATGGCACGTGAACAGAGCACCGGCCCTGGAGTCAGGAGGACCCGAGTTCCAATCCAGCCTCTTACTTACTAGCCGTGTGACCTTGGGCAAGTCACTTAACCCCAACTGCCTTGCCCTCCCCCTCCAAAAACCAAAAAAAGAGAAAAAGAAAAAAGAAAGAAATAAAAAATAAGCATAGAAGATCTCGGTTTATTATTCTTCCGTAATAACGCTCACATTTAAGTTAGTGCGTTAAGGTTTTCAAAGAGGGTTGTTCCTTACAACCAGCCTGTGAGGGAAAGAGCACGGGACGGGTAATACTTGGGATTATTTTGTCTCTTTTGTTTTCTTCTGTTCCAGGGAAAGTTGTATCATCTTCTGACATTCAGAAACAAAAACAGGATTTGCTGAAATGGTGTGTGCCAGTACTGGTGTTGGATTGACTTCTTATGATGACAAATAACATACCCAGGGACAGCAGCAAAAACACAAAACAAACCCCCAAATCCAACACCGCCTTCCCAGCCCCGGAACAAAGACGCCTGGAGAAGCCAATGTGTGTCACACAACGGCGTAGAGGGGGACCGTGAAAACGACTGAGAAAATCATACATTTTGGGGCTGTCTTTTTTTTGGAGGGGGGAGGGCAGGGCAATCGGGGTTAGGTGACTTGCCCAAGGTCACACGGCTAGTAAGTGTTACGTGTCGTGAGGCTGGATTTGAACCCGGGTCCTCCTGACTCCAGGGCCGGTGCTCTGCTCACGTGCCACCCGGCTGCCTCAAAATTTATAGATTTGTGTATACATACAGTTGCATATCAGTGCGCATCAAAGTATTTGGTACTGACTACTACTCCCGGTGATACAGAGGGGCTCCTTACCTCCAAACTGCCTGTGGAAAACTGTTCCTGATTCAAATTCTGTGGGTTACTTTAAGAATTGTTACGGGGACAAGACAACGCTTCTCTCTTCATCAATGACCTCTAACACACACACACACACACACACACACACACACACACACACACACACACACACACGTATATGTACACAAAAAAATAAAAAAATATATATGTACGCATTGCTATCTTTCACAGTACTAACAATGATCCTATATTATCCTCATATAACCATCCTATAATTTTCAAAGCTTTTCACATTATTTTACTTGATCCACAAATCAATCTCACCGTGAAGCACGGTATCCAATTCTATTTTATTCAAGCAAAGTGAAGCTTAAAAGGTTTAGAGTTTTTACCTAAGACGATACTAGTAAACAGAACAGAGGGTAATAATCCATAAAGTTGTGATCATATATGAGGTTCCTCCAGGAACTAAACACTCTCATAACAGAAATGTCTCTCATTAAAATAAAATGTTTTTTTTTCCTTTTTGTGGGAGAGCACAGGATCTGGGACTTCACTGGTACAAGGAGTCCCCGCTGGGAATTCTCCAAGGCAGACAGGCACCTTCTCTGTAATTTATAATTTTTGAGAGCTGCTTGGAGTACTGTCCAAGATGGTAAGACTTAAACCCAGGTCTCCCTGATTTGAGAACTGGCTCTCTATCCATCATGCCACACTGCATCCCTTACACTGGTGCTTCTGATGACAAACACAACAAACTGGACTTGATGGAGGAGAAGAGTGAAGCTTATGACTTACAACTAACTGCAATACAGTTCACCCCTGTGATGTCATTGGCAGATGCTTAGCACAGTGCCTGGAATATGGGAAGCACTTAAGTAACTGTCTACGACTTGATGGCTGGTGAATCCCTCCAGTGTTATCTCTGCTGGGATAGGGCTATGTCGTCCTCATGTCTAGTCCTTTCTGTATCTTCCTCTGAAGCCTGGGCCTTTCCCTTTGTTCTTCCTTGCCTCCAACACTTTTACACCTGGGGCTTATATGGTCTGATCTCAGGTTTAATATCTTAGCCTGCCAGCTTCCATAACACCTTTGATCATGTCACTAGATCAGTTCCTATTTATCATTTCTGTCACTAACTAGGCTCTATCTGTACTATGGATAGGACAGACCAAGCAAGGATAGGCAAATCCCAAATAGGGAAGCACATAAGCTCTCACAAAGGAACATAAGCAGAAAGAGGTGGTTAAGAAAAAATATCAAAATCTTAAAAAGGTTCCATATACACTCCATACAGAACCCCTTACCTAAGACTCCTGGATGGAAACAACAATAATTAAATGGGATCGCTCTCTCTGCATCTGGGGGGGTGGGGGGGGGGGGGGAGGCTGGAGAAGA
>CM053582.1:542594382-542629871 GCA_028627135.1 Pseudochirops cupreus
TTCTGTAATAGGATATCTTTGCCTAGCTAAGAGACAAAACAACAACAAAAAGGTTTCTAGAACATGGCAACTTAAGTTAGATGAAACATGTATATATAGTCTTCTCCAGTTAAAAGGTTACCTGGGAACTGGTAAGTACTGAAGGCTTCACAAACAGGAGATTAGCCAGTTCTAAAAAGTTTCAAGTTCATAGTAGAAGACTATCAATTGCTTAAATGGGTTCTAACATAATAAGGCTCAGAGGTGCCTTAATAATTTTTTAAACAGTACTATAGTATAAATTTAAAAAAACAAAACTGATCAAGAATTTGTACAGATAATGCCCCTACATTAAAAAAAAAATGGATATACTGGAAGAAAGCACAATGTATGTATGTATGTATGTATGTATGTATATGTTCAAGATGCATTCTTCTGGAATTACTATTTCAATGAACTTGTAGAATTGACTCAAACATTGCTTCTGGGTCCCCTTGTAGATGATTAAGGGTTAAACAAGGCAGGCTCCTGTTTTTATTTTCAGTATCATACTAGGAGAGATATTTGAAAGAGTCCACACTTGTATAACATGTTAAGACTTTCACAATATGTAGGGCATAAAATGTTGTAAAATAGAAATGATACACAGGCATATGCGGAAAAAAAATTTTTTTTTAATTATACACATACTAAGCTATTTCCCCCCAAGCCAAACTGAGAGGGGAAAGTGAGGTTTTTAAATCTCTTAACTCTAATAAACTCCCTCCAGTCCACAGTATAAAGAATTCTGCCTGGGTCAGTATAACATGATATGTTTCAAGACTTCTAAAGCTGATGTGATTTTTAAAGGGAATGGTTTTAAGCAGCTTTAAAGTCTTAAAATACCTGGGTTTATTCATTCCTTACCTTGATAATGCCAATTTTTACATGCATCAAGAACTACAGAACTTTTAAGAAATATGGAAATAGGGGGCAGAGTCAAGATGGCAGCATAGAAGCAAGAGAATTCCGTGAGCTCCCCCTATAATCACCTCAAATACCTATAAAATATGACTCTAGACAAATTTTAGAGCTCCAGAACCCACAAAAGATCAGAGAAACATGGCTCCCACTGAAGGCAGCCCAGCAGGTGGGCAGAAAGGGTTCATCACAGCGTGCTGGGAGCCCAGACCAGCACCACATGAACCTGTGGCTATAGCCCCAGTGTGACCAGGACAAGCCATGGCTGAAGCTTTCAGGAGAGCAGATCACTGGCAGCTGTGGCAGTCTCCAGAATTACCAACCCATAAGAGCCAAGGACAAAGTGAAAGGTCAATGGAACTTGCCTAAATATGGAGGAGAGGGTCTGGCCAACTGCCCTAGAGCTAGAAGCAGTGGCCCTACAGCCACCTCCATGTGGCTGCTTCAGAGCTTTCGGCCTGCAGATTGCAGGGGGGCCAAGCAATCATTCAGAGGCTAAGTGCTCTTGCCTTGACCTGCCTGAATCGGGATTGCGGTCTTGGGTGGTGGTCCTGAGGTGCGTGACCAGCAAGCCAAAGCTGGTGGGGGCTGCAGAGACGGCAGACTCCTAATAGCTCCGGCAGCTGCAAAAACCCCAGCGATCTGGGACAAAGCTCCCCTCTCTGAAAGTAGAGTTCTACGGAGCCCAAAAGTAAAGTAATTGACTGACAAGATGAGCAGGCAAAGGAAGCAAAGCAAGCTTAGCAATCCAACTTTACATTGCTTTTTTGAGGACGAAAAGGATCAAAACATGGAACGGGAGGAAGATACCACAGTCAGAACTCCTGCACCAAAAGCTTCCAAGAAAAATGTAAACTGATTCCAGGCCATAGAGGAGCTTAAGAAGGATTTTGAAAACCATATAAGGGAAGGGAAAAATGAGAATGACACAAAAAAACCATGAAAAGAAAGCCAACAACCTGCCTGAAGAAAATAACACCTTAAAAAGTAGATTAACTCAAATTGCAAAAGAAGCCCAAAAAGCCAATGAGGAGAAGAATGCCTTAAAAAGTTGAATTTGCCAGATGGAAAAAAATCTCAAAAGCTCACTGAAGAGAATTACAGCAGAGCAAATGAAAGCAAATGACTTTAGGAGAAATCAACATACTATTAAACAGATCTAAACAAATGAAAAAATAGAAGGCAATGTGAAATATCTCACTGAAAAAACCACTGACCTGGAAAATAGATCCAGGAAAGACAACTTAAAAATTATCAGACTACCTGAAAACCATAATCAAAAAGAGAACCTAGAAATCATCCCTCAAGAAATTCTCCAGGAAAACTGCTCTGACATTTTAGAACCAGAGGGCAAAATAGAACTTGAAAGAATTCACCGATCACCTCTTGAAAAAGACACCAAAAAGAAAACTCCTAGGAATGTTATAGCCAGGTTCCAGAGTTTCCAAATGAAGGAGAAAATATTACAAGCTGCCAAGAAGAAACAATTTGAATACTGTAGAAACACAATCAAGATAACCCAGGGTCTAGCAGCTTCAACATTAAGGGATCGAAGGGCCTGGAATATGATATTCTGGAGATCAAGGGAGTTAGGATTAAAACTAAGAATCACCTACCCAGCAAAACTGAGTATAATGTTTCAGGAGAAAATATGGTCATTCAATGAGGTAGAGGACTTTCAAACATTCTTGTGGAAAAAAACAGAACTGAATAGAAAATTTGACATTCAAATACAAGAAGCATGAGAAGGTAAAGATGGAAAAGAAATCATAAGGAACTTATCAAAGATGAACTATTTACATGCCAACATGGAAAAATGAGAATTGTGAAACTCGTGCAACTTCTCAGTATGAGGGTAGGTGAAAGGAATATAAAATTATATATGTATACATACGCATGTCTATATAGGAGGGTATATGTGCATATGAACACATATGTGAATGTGTATATATGTGTACAAGTATACATAGACAGAGGGCACAGGATCAACTGAATAGGAAGGGATGATACTTTAAAAGGTGAAATTGAGAGATGGGAGAGGAACAGAATGAGAGCAGATGGGGAGAGACAGAATGGGGTTAATCATCTTATACAGAAGAGGCAAGGGATAACTTACAATGGAGGGGAAGAACAGGAAGGCAAAAGAGAATGGGTCAACGTTACTCTCATTGAATTTGGCTTAGGGAAGGAATGATACACTCTAAATTGGGTATCTTGCTCTGCAGGAGAGTAGGGGAAAAGGGGATGAGAGGGAGGATGATGGAGGGGAAGGCAGGTTCAGGGGGAGGGCTGTTGGAAGCACACACTTCTGTAAAGGGACAGGGACAAAGTAGAGAATAGAAAGAGTGGGAGGGGGGATAGGAAGGAGGGAAATATAGTCAGTCTTTCACAATATGTCCATTGTGGAGATGTTCTGCATAACTACACATGTGCAGCCTGTATTGAATTGCTTGTCTTTCCGGTGTCTGTCCTCAGTAGGTGACAAGGGAAGAAGGTAGAGAATGTGGAGTTTAAAGTTCTACAATCAAATGTAAAACTATATATATATAATAATTATTATTATTATTCATATGCAACTGGGAAATGGGATATGCAGGCACTGGGGTAGGGAGATCCATCTTGCCCTACTGGAAAGTCAGAGGGGTGATGGGGGCGGATATAGGAGATAACAGACTGGGAGAGGGGGTATGCAGTGGGATCGCTGTTTTGGGGTAGTGGCTAGGGGAAGGACGGGGAGAAAATCTGTAACTCAAAATCTCATGGAAATGAATGATGTAAACTAAAAATACACAAAAGTTAATAAAATAAAAAAAATAACAACAACAAAAAAAGAAATATGGAAACAGTAAATAAGACCAAACTGTGCTCCACAAAACAACCAGGACATTAAGTCGAGAATATTTCTTTAAATGTGACAAACGCAAACAGACTTCACAATTAATACGCATAATAAAAGGAATTTTACATGCATGAGGAGAATGTAGGCGGGTTTTCTGCACATTTCAGCATTTTAAGGATTCATGCTTTTATTAATGTAAACACTAGTCACTGATACAGATTAACAAATCCTCTAAAACTAAGCGATTTTTAAAAAATGAATGATTGTTGTTGAAAAAGATTTCACGTCTTTTGGATAAGTTTGTCCTTAGTCTGTCCCTGGTCCCTAATTTGAAGCCTTTTTAGCTCGGCAAATCTAGTCTGAGCTCACTTCTGCAGGCTCACTTAAAGAAATTATTTTATTTGTATTTTGTGACCCAAATCAGATTCTTTTTCAGCATCATTTCCTAATTACAAATGGGACTTCATAAAATAAACTTATGAGTTTAGTGATAAATATTTTTCCACGTTAAGAACGTCGGACTAAATGACCTCAAAGGTCCTTTCCACCTCTAAATCCATTCTATGAACAGACGAATATTCTACTGTGATTCTATTTCACTGCTACTATAGGAAACATGAATAAAATTAAAAGACAATGAAAATTATTTTTAAGAAGAACATTTAACATGACTAAGAAAGCCCAACAAAAGAGAATCCTGTTATTGCTGTTTCTGCGGGGTGAAGGGATAAGATACAACTAAGTATAGGAATAAAGGATTGCAATGATAAATTCACCTGTTTTATCCTAAACTATATTTTGGGCCAGTAATTCACTACCATCCAAATAAGACCACAGTTCTAGAGCTAGAAGAATAATTGGAAGGCACCTAGTCTAATCTTACAGGTGGGAAACTGAGGCCCAGAGAAATTATGTGACTGTCTCAGCACCATGTAGGAAACAGCAGAGGCTAGAGAGGGCTCTTTGCACCACACCTATATTTACATCAAAGGAACTTCTAAGTCATGAAGTTCTAAGATTTTGGACTTCCACTTACTTATCAGAAGATATAAGAAAGACCATTATTGCATTTAAGTAATACCAATATTCTTGAGCCTTTTTCTCCCTGTGCAAATTATACTTAGCATTCTTCTCTAAGGACTGTTTTAGTTCTTAACACGTGGTTTTATATTAGAATGATTTCTAGAATTAGGAAAAAACCTTTTCAGGTAGTGAATCCCAGCAATCTCCTTAATAGCTTGGTATTAAGGGGAATTTGAGTGTATTTAAGAATAAGTAATTCAGGCTATTTTAATTAATGGGAAAGGAATTGTGTGCTCTGCCTGTCAGGAAGTTTCTCCTGCTAAACATTAGGAGCACTAGCTCGTAGGAGGTTTGTTCAGTGACGGTTAAGCCAAGCCAATTTGCGCTTTGCTTTATGGCCTGCCCCTCTTCTCAGATACAGTGCTGCACACGCTTCCCAGGGCCGGGGCTCTCATGCAACTAAGCAAATACTTACTGAGTTAGGGTAGTTCAAGTAGCAGATCTGACAAGGCATGTCCTGGGCTGACGACCGTGTATTCATCTGGCGCGTTCGAGATTTTTTACTTGGATTAATTACATGACACTCAGCAAAGAGCTTCTCCAGGTTTCCATCAAAGTACCTGCATTATTCAAACAGAAGGGATGAGAGCCTGGCAAAATCACACACTGAGAACTTCCTCAAAGCTGAGATCACAACCAGGGAAGAGGACCCAAAACATCACACTGGTAGTGAATGAACAGAACAAGCCAACCTGGAACACAATATACAAGCTTTTTGGACACCAGTCTTTGGAAGTGATAGGTCACTAAAGTTTTATTAAAATAAACCTATAAGAACAGTAAAGGACACCTATCATAGTTGCCTTTAGACAAATGTACTGACAAACCACAAATATGTTAAATTCATTTCAATTATGATACTCTTAATAGGCTGACCCAAATCATTAAATTAAAAATCAAATGATATACTACAAATGTGATTCTGAAAAAGTGAAATTCAGCAATTTTAGACATACTTGTGTAAAGTAGTTCAATTTATTTCAATGATACCCATGAATAATGTTCTCCAGATTTTATATAGTGAATAATCAACTTCTGATGCCTAATTAGATTTTCTTAAAAGCATATTTGAAATTATTCACTTATTCATACATAATACAAATTATACTTGAGAAAAGAAACTTTAATTTTAAAAAGATTTTATCTTCAGCAAAAATTTTGGAAATTGTACATAAACTGTACATAAACAAAGACAACTTGCATAAAATGAATAACACATCAAGACAGACATCTAAAGGTATACAGGTTAAAAGCTGACACTGAGTTAAAATAGATGGAGAGCTCCAAGTATGACACAACTACCCCCTCTCCCCCAAGATGTTAAAAAACCCCAAGATGAAGGTCTCCAAAGGGTTAGGTGTGTCTCTTATCGACAATCTGTAGAAAGGCCTGGACAAGAATCATGCTGGACATGTAAGGAGTAGAGGGAAGGCAAGCTACAGAGAAGTCTGATGTCTCCCAACCACTATATCGTAGGAATCTTTCTTAGCCCTAACTTGTATATACTGAAATAACAAATGAGGTTCAAAAGGGTATCAAATCTGGAGACAAGAGAACCCTGGTTTAAGCCCCGTCTCTGTGATCCTCAGCAAGTCATATATAGCCTTTCTTGGCCTCAGGTACCTGTCTGTAAAATGGGGCTGGACTAGAAGACTTTTAAGGTCCTTTCCAGCCCTGATTCTATGAGCCCTTATAAGCCTTGTGTTGCCTAAGGACATTACACTGAAAGGATCAAGAATATTCATTTTTAGAGTAAAATGTTTAATCAGATTTAAATGAATAAAAGCAACCCCCCTCCACCCCAAAAGTCACAACCCTCACATATATCTACCTATTCTATTTCTTCACATGGCCTTCCTTGGGGCCAAAATTGTAATTTCTCATCTTCTCCCACTTTACTCTAAAAAAACTAAAAGGCCTAAAAGCAGAGGCTATTCTTTAAGTCACAACCAACAGGGACTGCTGTTAGTAAATTATTTTTGATCACAAACTAAAGCTTATTTTCTAATTTTTAAAAATTTAACTATACCAATGGGTAGGATTGGAAAGAAAATATTTTGAAATGACTTAGTTGTTAGACATTTTTGACTTGGTTGTGGAGACCACTTTAATTTTCTAAACACTATTATTATAGTGGTAATATCTAAACAAAACTGTCTTGAATGCTGCAAGCTGCAACTTACCAAGCAATGTGGATACAAATACAGTCCTTTGTACCCAAGGAGCTTACAATTTTGCAGGGGGGATAATTACTCAGGCAGGGACACTTTGGTCCAGAGAAAACTGAGACACCCACCTAAAACCAGTGTCAACACTGGATGAGTGAGAAACGCCACAAAGAAGCCAAATGCCCTATAATCTTACTGACCAATCTTGGATCAGGAAGAAGAGATGAGGAGCTGTACTCTCCTTTCAATGGCGAGAGCAGACTATTTGTGCAGAATGCTGTTAAGACAAGACTGCTGCCTTATGGTTGATTTTGCTTAAGAACTTTTTGTTGCTACACAGGGAGAAGCTCAAAGGTGGGAAGGAAAATTATTTGGAAATGACTGGTATTAAAAAGGCATAATGAGTTACCTCAAAAACAAATGCAGAAGTAAAATACTTTCTTAAAAAGTGAATGGAGGATGGCTAGGTAGCACAGTGAATAGAGCACCAGCCCTGGAGTCAGGAGGACCCGAGATCAAATCTTGCCTCAGACACTTAACACAAAAACTTGCTGTGACCTTGGGCAAGTCACTTAACCCCAATTGCCCTACCTTCCCCCCCTCAAAAAAAAAACCTGACTGGTAAATAGAACTATTTCATGGTAAAATTTGATCAATACGATGTTAGAGGTATTTTTGAACAGCAATGGAAAAATAATATGTCATTCAGCCATTTCAGTCACATCTGCCTCTTCATGATCCCATTTAGGGTTTCCTTGGCAAAGTTACTGGAGTAGTTTACCATTTCTTTCTCCAGATATTTTGCAGATGAAGAACTGAGGTAAACATGGTTAAGTGACTTGCTCAGGGTCACACAGCTAACAGGTGTCTTAGGCCAGTTTTAAATACAGGAAAATGAGTTTTCCTGACTATAAGTCCAGCACATTATTCACTGCACCATCTAGCTGCCTTAAAAATAAAATACCAAAATCAAAACAAGGCAGTGACTGTAGAGTCCCCTCAGATAACAAGTTACAGCTTTTCTTCCCCAACAAGGTCAATTTTGCTTTGTAACTAGATCCAATTGTTTCAGGCAGGTGGCTTTTGAAACGCCAATCACCCAGGATGTTCTTTAAAAAGCACCTGGAAGGGTTGACTTTTGAGGGCACTGGTGACTACAGACTTAAAGGACTTTGGTCACCAGTTAATGAAACTATTATTGCAAGACAAAGTTCATAATGACAATAAAGATTCCATTTACATACAAACCTAGGAATTAGAAAGGTCTGAAAGAACCTCCCAAGGAAGAGGCCAAATGCTGATATGAATCATCTTGTTTCACTCTTCAATGTTTCAGGTTAGAAAGAAGAGAATGCTTTTCATGAAAGATTTAACAATGTTCAGCAGGTCTCAGAAAAAGTTTGTAACAGCAGCTCCTCTCAACAACAGTAAAAGAATTAGACCAAGAGCATGCAAATAACACATGTATTACTTAGAATCAAACAAGTATCGAAAGTTCTTGGACTAAAGGGCGGGGACAGGACCCCAAACTAAGCTGTTAATCTTCACAATGCACTCTGCATAGAAGGACTTAATCAGAAGAAATGTCTTCCGGGAATCCCCCCTTTCCTTCCAATAACAAGTTTCTATTAAAGCAACTGCAATGACAAAAATCAAACTATACCAAAAGGACTAGACAAAATGACATAAAATTAAAGTAGGTACACTAAGAATTCATAGAACTGAAAATAAATTCCAGTTAAGAGATCATTTGTAACTGAAATAACCACTAAAAACTCCCTTTTGTCAATTTAGGAGCTAAAGAACATAACAGAGAGAAGCCTAAGTGCTAAGTTATGATGTAAGGTACTGAAGATCAGCAATCTATGTATTAAAGGGCAGCTGGATCTCAGAGTTAAAAAAACAAAACAAAACACCCCCCCCCCCAACCACCAATCAAGGAAGAACTCTATAGGAAGAGTGGGTAGACAAAAATCCATAAAAGTTAGTGGTATGAAAATCAGAAAATATCAATTTAAAAAAATCTATACCAAGATAAAAAGGACCTAGATAAATAGCTTCAATGGATTTCAAAATATCCTCCAAATGAGCAATCTTAAAACTGCTTTTGCTGTGAGATTTCCTACTTTAAAAAATTTAATTGTTTGGTCATTTATTGGTGACAAAATTCCTCCTCTTCTCCCTCATCAACGTCCAGGGTGATGAGAGTCTCGTCTGCTGTATTCTAGAGTGTTATAAAAAAAATATTTTTGAGAGAGTAAATCTACATAAAAAAGTTAACATGAGGTACTCAGGGAAAACAGACAAAATAGGTAGCTTAAAAAAAACCACTGGAACCCAAATTCCTATCCACATGACTCAGATACTGATTATTTCAACTAAGAAAAAGAGGTACATGGAAAAGAAAGATTTCTTACACTATAAGAATACCTGGGAAATGTGAAGAGTAGTTTTGGGGAGAAAGAAAAAACAGCACCTTACAAAGTAAGCTGAGAAAAACAAAACATTCCATATCCAAAGTAGATGACAGAGGAGATTATAGTGAAAATTGTGAATCTGTCACAAACAAAGTGTTTTAAAAAGTAAATAATAAACTCAATGTTACTTTCAAAGCTGTCTCTGGCTCGCCTGTATTTTTCCTTTCTGAACTTTGTGTTCTCTTCTGTGCATTAAAAAAAAAAAATCACTTCAACAACACTCTTTCTGGGCAGGACTAGCCTTAGGTCCCCTTTCCCTCCAGACTACCCTGCCCCCCCCCAGCAAAAAGAAAAATGACATTTTATAACCAAAACCACAGTAAAGAAAAATAAATGTTAAAATCTGCAACATCTAAACTGGACACTTTGAGTCAATTATCCCTTTTGTTAGGAGATAACATGCTTTATATCACTGGTCCATGGGAGTGAATGCACTGTTCGGAGTTCTTAAGTCTCTCAAAGTTATTTGTTCTTTACAATGTTGGTGTTACCATATAAAGAATTTCCCCAGCTCTGCTTACACTCCACTCTGCCCCAGTGTTCATTACAAATTTACAGGAAAAACACACACCATTTCTTAGTGCATAAAATATTCTGTTACATTCCTACATCAAAATCTGTTCAGCCATTCCCCACAGTTGATGTCTCTTCCCTTCAATTCAGGTCACGGACAACTACCATATATATTTTTGTACATATCCTTTCCTTTGGTCTCTTTTTGGCATAGACACAGTCTCAAAAACAATAAGAAATTTATCCAAGAGATGGAAGTAAACATGCTTCAAAGGTCTGGGAACTCAATGGATCCAAACATTATTGAAAATCCCCAGGGCTATAATCAAGGCTGGACTTGTAAAAAGTAGAATGTTCAAAGGTATACTTAAGAGTCAATGGGCTATAAGTGTGTTTTTGTGAAGAAAAATTGAAAAATGTGTCAAAAATCTTTTAATTCTGGGTCTAACTGTATAAAGCAAATGACTGCAGCAGGACATAACTGAATATTAAATTGTAAAGTTATGTAAGAATTTGTAAGGACAAATTTAATTTTTTACTTAGGTCAAATCTTTTTGAAGACTACCACATAATGCTGCAACAGTCTGTACAAGTTGGTTGGTTTTTCTTTAGAGTTCAACTGGAGGCGGGGGCATAAAGGGAAATCACGATGTTTGTATAAAAACAAAAGGTACCAACAATATTTTGAAAAGAAAGCAATCTTGACTCCCCAAGCGAATCTGAGACTATGGAGCTCCTGGAACCCCATCAGAAGTTTCTTTTAGATAGTTAACTAATATCCATTCTTAAAAAAAAAAGAGTTGGAAAATTTAAGGTATAAATAACTAAAATAACATTACTTTCACACCAAAAAAAGTTCAAGTTGCTGAATACCTAAATAAAATTTGATATTTGCAGAGTAGACTCAGAGGCCCACTAAGCTCTGCAATGCCCCTGCTATGACCCCTTGGCACAAGTCAGTTACCCTTAAAATCCATTTCCTAATTTGTAGACTGAAGAAGTTGGACTAAATGTTTTCTAATACTCCTTCCAAATCTAAAACCTAAGCACCTACTACTAGATATAGACATCCACAGTTGAGAGACGCAAGGACAAGAAAGACTGCTATCTATCCTGTAAGAAGATCAGGAACAATGAAGTACATTAGTCCACAAATTCTAAGATGAAGAAGAACTACTATGCTTGGTGTGGACAGGACAGCAGATAACCGATTAAGCAAAACCAGATGAGATATATACCTCTTAAAACATCTCTAAAAACCTGTCATCAAATCTATAGGTTTAGGTGTCCCTTACTGATAGACAAGTAGTCTAAGGACATGAACTATCAGCAAACAGCAATCCTATTAAAAACTGTTCAAATTCAAATGACTTTACCTAATAACTGTCAAATTAGCAAATACATAAAAAATGTGACAACTCATGGGAGGAGGTATGCTATAAGAAAACTAGACACATAAATGCATTACAAGTAGAGCTGTGAACTGGTTCCACTGTTGTGGAAAGCAATTTGGAATTGTCAGAAAAATGACTAAATTGTACTGTCTGGCCTAGAGAGAGATTGGCAACATACGCCCTTCTCCCATTTTATATACACACAGCAACATTATTTTTTAGATAATAGAAAAACTGGACAAAAATGCTCAACAACTAGAGGATGGCTGAAGCATCATAATGAGGAATTCAGAGGAAATGGTGACATTTTAATGAAATGATACAGAAAAAGAAAGCGAATAAAAGCTAATTACAATGACAAAGTCAACAACGAGAGGCAACAAAACTCTGGCCAAGAACAATCAGTCAATGTTAATACTATCCTACCAAGGTTAAAGGGTATATCCTTCCTTTTTCTTAACAAATGATAAATTTTTTAAGGAAAGTATTTTGCAGAGAATTTTGAACACTGGGAGTACTTACTTACTCCCTATATAGCACTAAGATTATTGAAGGGTAATTGTCACTAAACCGAAAACTACCTAAAAATGCTATTTAGACTCAGTACACAAAAACACACTTCAATTTTATCCTCAAGCAGGATTCCACAATTCTTCAATAGATCTAGGAATCCTATGGTTCCCAAAAATTTATCTTTTACAAATCTGAGACTTAAAAAAACTCTCACTAAAACAAACCAGAAGCACAAAAATACTGATATGAAAAGTGACTAACTCTTTTTTATCAAGAATGAGATTTGGATTTCTAAACTGACCATTCTTCAATTACTGACAAAATTACAGCATACTGAAGAGATGATTGTAAATATCTCTAAGTACAAACAACCCAGAGCCTGCAGGGCTTCGTCAACAGGTCATTTTCAGGTAAAATGGGATTAGTAAACTGGTAGATCAGAGGGAAGGTGCTTATAGCTCACTGAGATTTTAGCAAAGCAAGTGACAAAGCTTCTAGAGCTAATATGGAAAAGATAAAAAGATGTGTGCTACAACAAAGTACAATTAGATGGATTCAAGAACTAGTTCCCATAGCCAGACCTAAGAGTGGTAATTTAATGTTTTGGTATCAACTTGGAAGTGACCAGTGTCCTGTACTAAACATTTTTATTAATGACATGGGTAAATGGCATAGGTGAAATGCTCATGAAATTTATGTATGGTAGGATGTGGAGATAGCTAGCACACTGGATTAGAGCCTGGATTTAAAAAGATCTTGCCAGGCCAAAACATACTGAATCAAACAAGATAAAACTTAATGCAGAAAAATGTTAAAGATAACACTGGTTGAAAAAAGAAATCAATGTCCCAAATGCAAACCAGTAGGAGGGGTGAGGGTGAACAGCTAGATAACAACAGTTTTGTTGAAAAGTCTCTGTCTGGGAAGTCTGGTGAACTGCAAGCTGAACGAGGCAACACAAGGCTCCTGAAACAGGCCCCACAACGTTCTCTTTCTGATATGTGGGAATCCAGATTTTCTAGGAGTTTGTATCCAGCCACCCCCCACCCACCCACACACATTCTCTAGAACCTAATCCCAATGCCGTACAAATAAATCTACAGCAGTGTTCAAAAGCCTTTCTCTACACTATCAGCACTTTTGCTGAAGGTCCCATATCCAATGCTATGCCCCAGTTCTACAATTAGGGGAAAAAAACTGAATACCAAATAAAATGAATATTTCCAATTACAAAGTAGAATAGAAAAGAATACCCTACATGAAACCACAAATCATGTATGTACAACTTCTTTTCCTTTGGAGAATACAAAATCAGCTCAACATGCAACTTTCAAAGTTGTCTTAGTTGTCTGCATTTCCTTCTATCAGTATCCAAAATTAAGGATCTATGCTGAAATAGATTGGAAAGGACACAATGTATTTAGTCTCATGGAATCAGAATGTTTCAAACTCATGTAAGTCACTGCTTAAAAACAACAACAATCAAAAACTGAACTTGTCCATGTAAATTATAGCAAAATATTTAATTTTTAAAAATCTGAAACATTCATTTTATAAGATTTATTTTATGAATTTTATAGTCATGATTAAAAGTCTTTCATCATTTCCTAAAGATTTTTTCCTTAAAAAAAAATATAATATTTCCCTCTGCACAATTAAGAGATGTGCAGTACATGTAGGAGCTTATCAACTGACAAAACCAGAGAACAACAAGGGATAGTACAAGTGTCATCCACAGCAACATTTATAAAACTACAGAGTCATGCACGATATAAACACTCAGATGAAATGGGACCATCATGTCTTAAGTGAAGAATTTTGAAAAGATTCACTGAAAAAAATCCAGACCATGCTTTACTGGTATTCCCTTAAGCATTAGTAGCAATTGCTATTGTCATGTTAAGTTTCTGCTACGGCAAACTTGCTAAGAATAGCTACAGTAACATGGGGGGTAGTGCTTTACAACTTACCAAACTCAAAAGAAATGCTTAACTGAAAAAGTACTGACCAAGATTCCTTTTTAACACTGCCTGAGCCTATGAACAATTATCTCATTACCACCTGCAAACTACTGGAATCCACTGCAAAGTCCTGGGAGACTCCCCCAAACCATCTGCTGGTTTTAAAATGAAGGCTCTGTGGGCCCACAGAATTTTCTTTTTCACACTAACTATGGTTCTCAGGTGTGGATAGATCACCTGCACAAAGACAAGTAGATTCTAGTGTGTTACAATAGCAAAAAAATGTTTTTCACCACAGGGGGCCTGTTTTTCAAGACAGGTAAGACAGCTTCTGAGTTAAAAACAAAATTATTTTTTAAAGCATCTAACGCAATTTTTCATGGCAAAACAGCTTGAACCAGCTCTTCCTTGACAGAGGAGCATGAAGTGCAATTCTCATTTCCCTTTGGGAGCTAAGCAAGGGAGCCTCTTTATTTCAAACATTATAGAGAGAAAACAATGTCGGTTCACTTTCCAGCCAAATCTTTTACATGCAGCCATTAGAACATTTTGGTGGGTTAAACCCAAGCAGAACAGTCCTGACTTTTCTCCAGAGAAAATAAGAGTATGTAATGAAGGGTTACTAAAGCAGATTGAACCTTGGGGGGCAAAATTTTTTTTCTAATTTAGAACAAGTCTACCAAAAATAAGTTCTTTAAATTGAGGGGGAGAAATGGAGCAAATGGTACCTAATCATTAGGAGATCTTCAAAAAGAGCAAGGATGATCACTCATTGAGGATGCTGTAGAGATTATGTCTGATAAGGGCTCAACTTGAAGACTTTTAAGGCCCCCTCTGACTCTGAGCTTCTGCCTTACAAATGGTTCCCACTTTTTAAAGAAGCGATAGGGGTCACCATGCAATAGTTTAAGCATCTGGTTTTGGATCTTCCCTATATTCTCTTCCCCTTATTTGTAGTCACAAAGCTGTCAATGTGGTATCTTACCTTTCCATCAGCTTCTCTTTATCCCAATTGAAATGGCTAAGGAGTATTCTTGTGATAGTTGCTGGATTCTAAAGGAGGGAAAGAAGTCACATTAGAGTAATACCATTTCAATGACATTCAGTGAACTCTTTTGCTGAATGTCTTTGTATCCCTTGTGACTAGCACAGTACTCAGCAAATAGGAGGTACGTAAAAAATGCTTGCTGAATGAATCAAGTACTGAAGAAAAATATCCTAACAGTATATCTTCCCTTTTCTTTTCCTGAAATGTGCCCCTGTCTCCTTTCTAGATACTGAGAGACACAAAATTTAGAAAAGACAGTCCCTACTCTTCAAGGACCTAAACTCTTTAATTGTAAGATCAAGCAGGGAAAAAAAATAAAATAACGCTGCATTATTGCACACAAAAAAGAGTGAAGTGAATTCTAGAAGATATTGCCAATCTGGAAAATTATCTTACTACAAGTCAAGTAGAATTAAAACAAACTGAAACAGGTTAATAAGGCACTTAATAAATGCTTGTTAAGTGAAATTTTTATTCATTTTTATCACAGAATGTTTAACACTTTCCATGTCCATACAGTATCAATTTTAGTTCTAATAAAAGTTGCATTTGAATGCACTGTATTTTTTTGTGGTGAATCAAAGTCGAGTTAAAACAACTGAATTTATTTCAGAAACATCTGTAACAAAAAAAAGTTCAACGTGATCAGTTTACTTGTAAAATCACACTGATATATTATTGCTACAAGCAAAGTACAAGCAACAGCAACAAACACTTATTAAGTACCTTTTTATATGGGGAAGGAGCAGCAGCGTTTACAAAAGACAAAAACAGCTGTCCCCAGTACTCAAGCACGCTACTTCTTCTAAGGGGCAGAAGTATGATATAAGCAAAAAGTGACAGGGACAAAGAAGAGACAGTTTTCAACCATGAAATAATCTCAAAGTTCTAGTAACCCATCTATCTGTTTCCTTGGTGAAGGCACCATAAATCTGCTTATCTGGCAAAATTTTGATGAGCTTGTTATTCACAAAACCAGAATTACTAGATATAAAGACATTCTTAGGGAAAGCAACAACTGAACTGGGTTTTAAAGGACAGTAAGAATTTAACAAGCAAAAAGGAGAAAAGGCCTAGACAGCGAGCAAAGCAAAGAAGTATTCTAAAAGGAAGCATCTGGTAGTGAAGGACGGAAGAGAAGAGAAGCAAAATGTGGTTAAAAATCAGTTGGATACAGCAACAAGTAACCTGGAACAGAATAATGTGACATGAGAATGGAAAAGTGCAGGCTAACCATGAGGGCAGGCAAAGTGTTTTGGACTTGATTGGACAGACAATGTAAGGTGAGTATCAGACGCATGCATTAGTAAATCACTGTCATGACTTCAGTGTAAAACAATGGATTGAAAGAACAATCAGAAAGGAAAAAGCTGAAAACCACTCAAGTGAGTGAAAATTAAAGGCTGTTCTAGGGTCACGGCAGTGAAAATATAAAGAAAATACGTGAGAAATCAAAAAAGCATTTATTAAGTGCCTGTTATATGCCAGGCATTAATTATGCTAGGCATTGGAGATACAAGTACAATGAATGAAATAATCACTACACAAGGAAGCCTACATGTTAAGGAGACATCAAAAGCCTACATCAATGTAAACTAAAGGAACGAATACAAATGTGCCCGCAGCTTAAAACAGCAAGCTGGTGCTTTGGGGCGCCCTATAAGCACGAGGTAAACACAGCAACGGCAGAGGGCAGAGCGCCGTAGCATTCGGGGAGGAAGGAGCAGGGCGAGAGTAAGCGAGGCGTAGCAGGGTGCCGGTGCTGGAGCTGCACCTTGAAAAAGAGAACGACCTGAGGCGGGGCAAGAAGGGAGCGCGTGCCGGGTACGTCCTGCGTCCAGCGCATGGCCAGGTGCAAGGAAAGGGCCAGTCTGGCCGCGCACTCTGGTGATTCGAGAGGGGGTAAAATGCAGTGAAGCTGAAGAGCTTTAAATGCTAAAGAGACGAGTTACTTTATTTTAGAAGCAACAGAAAGCCAGGAGGAAGGAGGTTATTATGAACATGGGAAAAGAGTCTGATCTCTCATTCCATACTCAAAAGAATTTTGTAAAAATTCTGTAGTCCTGTAAAAGTCTCATAAAAGGAAAAACATTTTATTTTAGGGAGAGATGAGCTCAATTTGGAAAAAGTTCAAGTTTAAAGGGCTGGTAGGTAGGGCATACCCATATGATGTGGAAATGTTGGAACTATTCAACCGATAGCTAAGTAAGGCTTCATTCAGAAGAGAAACAAGAACAAGAGGCAAAAATCTGACCACCCTCTGAATGGTGTGGGTTAACTGAAACCAAAAGAAGAGGGAATAGGTCGAAGACATGTCCTGGGGGGGGGATAGCATTATTAAGGGGTCAGGAAGAGGATGAAGAGCCAGAAAGGAGAAAAAAAAGGTTAGTCAAGCGATAGGAAACACATAAGATTATGTACGGTGTCTCTAAAAGCAAGGCATTATGGGAAGGCATAAGCAGTGTCAAGTTAGGAAAGGTTAACAGAGAATGAAAGGCCATTTGGATTTGGCAATTATGCTAGCAGTTTCCCCCATACAGCTGGGTGGTTTGCTATAGACAACCAGGGATCTCTATCCTAAGGGTAAACATAATTTCATAAATGATACTACAAAGACAAGTTTCTTTCCATGTTCCTGAAGATGGCTCATAGTATCAGTATTTTAATGTTCTGGAAATGAACAACTTCCCAAAGGAAAGTTTTTACTTAGGGGCTTTCTTTTGAGATCTATCCACATCACTTTTTCATATCTATTACTTGTGAAGCAGACAGGGAGAGCATTACAAAGATACAAAGATGACAGCCAGCATGGTACAGTAGAGAGAACTCTAGGAACATTTTGTGCCTCTGTTTCTTTACCTGAAAAACAGAAATACTTACTGCTATTATTTCATTTCCACAGTGATATTGTAAGAAAAGTGCTATATCAATATTAGTTTTTATTATCACTTCTAGTTAATTCCCCCCACTTCTCTCAGCACCCTGGACAGCCGAGTTCTTCTACCACCAAAGGAAATTGAGAAAGGAGGAATGAAGGTTTATACTGCCATTTTCCCCCTAAAGTGAGCTTTTTCCCTTGCTAATTATTCACTTGCTCTTGCAGACTTACTAGTCTGTTCCCAAGGCTCTTAGCATAGCATTCTCTTTAAAAACAAAACAAAACAAAAAACCCCAAGCAATTTTAATAGCCACTATAAAGAGTTAATTATGAAATGTTGCCTGACTCTAAACCAGAGGCTTTTATGAGCCCATAATAAATACGGAATGCCCATATTTCCATTCTCCACACCCTCTCCTCTACATATTTATAGTTATAACAAGAATCTTTATGGAATATTTTCTTAGGTAACTGTTCTAATTGCTTTAAGGGTTTCTGGTTTTTTTTGGGGGGGGAGGTTTGCAGGGGAGGACATGTGGAAATAGAGAGACCTACTGCAATTTCTCACTTTACAGATTAGGAATCTGAGGCCCAGATATTAGACGAATTTGCCAAAGGTCACACAGAGATACTTGAATCCTTGCTCTGATTTCAAATTCACTTATCTTTTTACTACACTACACAGGAATGAAGTAGTGCAGTGTTGTGGTCATTGTGAAGTGAAACTCTTGCAAAATTACAAACTTCACTGTGTCAGAAGGGGATACCCGGAAGCTAGCAGGTTATCCTCTTTCAGAGTATTTCTAGAGCTTTCAACAAGCAACTTAAGTCTTCCACAAGTGCCTTATTGCCATTGCTTTCAGCAACTCTGCTCACATCTTTGCCCTGACCTTCTCTCTAAACCTTCTCATTTGAAGAATCAGTCATGTAGGGGCTCACCAATGAGGCATGGTTAAATTACTTGACAGTTTCTATGCTAATCCCAGGAAAGGAAAAGATGCCTCTTTTAAAAAAGCACATTTGGGGTGGCTAGGTGGCGCAGTGAATAGAGCACTGGCCCTGGAGTCAGGAGGACCTGAGTTCAAATCCAGCCTCAGACACTTGACACACTTACTAGCCGTAAGTCACTTAGGCAAGTCACTGAACCCCAATTGCCCTCCAAAAAGAAAAAAAATTAAAAAAATTAAAAAGCACATTCATTTACCTTTCCTGAACATCTGCAGTACATATTTGTGTAGTGTTATATGCTACACAGAGAGCAGAACACACATATCATTGTATCTTCCTAATCATATACACTCCTTGAAGGCCTTGGTCTTGTCTTCCATAGCTGATACTCAAAGAACGATTCTCAATTTGGAAAAAGATTAAGAACCTGAGTATATGGACCTTTCACGTTGCTACTAATAGACCAAATGAAACCAGGCTGCCTTGCATTTGGGAAAACAAACTAACTTCCCCTGTGACCCGGCAGTCAGGTACAACAGATAAAAGTCCCCGAATGCAGTTAACAACAGTGTTTCATTTACTATACTAAATAATTACCAGCAAATAAATTTATTTGACAAATATTTTTTTTAAATCTAGTGATAAATGCTATCACCTGACAAAATAAACAGATAAAATTGGATCTGAAATGAATTTGTAAGCATATTTGATACCTGAAAAGTCAGAAATACTTTATTTCTTTCAAATTAGGACTTGAAATGGATATTTTAGAATTATGTTATTTTAAGGCCCTATCTTAAAGTTATTCTAATCTATGTTCCAACTGAATATGCTTTATGGATAGGCAGTAAGGTGCTAACGCTACAAAACAATTATTCCTGTTTTTCACCATTTGGAAACATTTTTTCCAAAATCCTCTAAGAGTAGAAGGTACCCTAACTGGTCAGACTGGCTAAGATGACAAAACAGGAAAATGATAAATGCTGGAGAGGATGTGGGAAAACTGGAACACTAATGCATTGTTGGTGGAGTTGTGAACTGATCCAAATTCTGGAGAGCAATTTGAAACCAGGCCCAAAGGGCTATAAAAATGTGCATACCTTTTGTCCCAGCAATATCACTTCTAGGGCTGTATCCCAAAAAGATCATACAAGTGGGAGGAGGACCCATATGTACAAAAAAATATTTATAGCAGCTCTTTTTGTGATGGCAAAGAATTGGAAATCAGGAGGATGCCCGTCAATTGGGAAATGGCTAAACAAGTTGTGGTATATGAATGTAATGGAAGACTGTTGTGCTATAAGAAATGAGGAGCAGACGGACTTCATAATAACCTGGAGAGACTTGTATAAACCAATGCTGAATGAGGAGAACAGAACCAGGAGAACTTTTTACACAATCACAGACACATTGTATCTGTGATGACTAACTTCGACAGACTGGACTCCTCTTAGCAATATAAGGTTATAAGATAACTCCTTAAGACTCATGAAGGAAAGGGATATCCATCCACATCCAGTGAAAGAACTAGAGTCTGAATGCAGATGGAAGCAAACTACTTGCTCTCTCTTTTGCTTTTTGTTTTTTGTTCCTTCTTTCTCACTGTTCACTCCGTTGGTGATAACTCTTCTTTACAACTTGACTAATGTTTAATGCAAAGGTGTATGTAGAAGCTATTATCAGACCGCACACTGCTATGGGGGGATGGGGGGAGAGAGGGAGAAGATTTAGAACTCAAGGGATTGTGGAACTGAATGCTGTAAAAACTACAAGCAAATAAATAATTTTTAAAAAAAGAATGGAGAGTACCAAGAACAAATTATTAGGGGGCTGAGGGAGGAGAAAGGGGGAGAAATACATCCTGGTTTTATCACATCAGGCAGACTACTGAAAGGGGAATCTGTTGAATATTTTCCTGACTTGATAGATGACAACAATCATACTTATATGGTTACTGTTTCTTAGTGTGTTTTTTTTCCTACGGAAATGAAAGGTACAATTTACAAGCCAATCTGAATCAGTTTTTACTAAATTAATAGGTGTTATTAGTTTGGCCATGGGAATCTTTGCTTGACAACAAACAGGGAAACAGGCAGAATGACTTCCAAATTAACACTGAAGTAGAATTAAAAGTGTGTTGTAAAATTACAAAGACAAGATATGAGAAGACATTATCACCTGATCTGTTGGCAGAGGTGAGGAGTTCATATGTATTGGTCAGGAAAATATTTTCAGGCTTTTAAAATGCACTCATCAGTTATGTTTTTTTCTTCTTAAAAATTATGTTATTTGAGGTGACTCAGAGAGAGAAGGTTATTGGAGAAAATCACAGTGATAAAAAATTTTTACACACACACACACACACACACACACACACACACACACACACACACACACACAGAGTAGAAAACCCCCAACTGGGATCAAAAAACTTATTTTTAAAGCAAACTGGAAATTCTATCAAGCAGAGGTTTTGAGTGAGGAAATTCCAGAATGGAAGAGGGAATATTATTCAATAAAAAGCCTGCCAGCCATTTGGGCTGAGCTGCAGAGTAATGTACAGTAAGGCAGGTAAAGCGAATTCTAACTGCGCTGTGAAGGCGTTATTGGTACTTACTAAATACTGGAATGTCGTACTCAGAAGTGTGCTTAAATTGAGGAGTACCACTCTAGAGCAGCTGTGTGGATGACGGCTTGAAAAGACAGACACTTGAGGGTGAAGAATAATTAGGAAGCTACTGGTAAAAAGGTGATGAGGGACATAAACAGAGAGTTGGATATGTAAGTTGAGCAACTGCCTTTCCTTCAAATGGGTTTGGTTAGGATACTATTATTAGACTATGTATTGTTTATTAGACCATCTACAGTTTCATGCAGGCGGGGACTGTCTCTGTATGTACGCCCTTAGAATTTCGCACAGTGCCTGGCATTGGTAAATCGACTTCTGGGCTTGAGGTATTTCAGTAATCAAGCCAGAGAGTGGAGGGTCTTGTATTGATCAGACGATAAGAGAATCACTTGATACTGTTATCACACCTGTGCATCCAAAATAAGTAAATGAATGCATATTATGTTATGCATACAATTCTATGTTATGGACACACACACACACACACACACACAAAGTATTTGACACTGGTAAGGACGATGATTTGGAGAGAGACGGGAAGCAGGGAGATGAGCGAAGTTTCTAAACTACAGGATGGTAAAGACAGAGATGAGAAAGACGCAAGAAATATTGATGAGATAAAGTCAGTAGTGTTTGGCATTTGTTACGAGGAGTGAAAAGAAAGAAGAACCAAAATACAACATCAAAGTCTCAAGCCTGGGGGTCCGGGGAAGCGCTTCAGCAGACGCCACTGACCACACAGGAAGAGATACGGTATCGGAACTCAGGTCTGCAGCCACAAAACGTGATTTAAGAGTCAGCGGCACCGACGACGTGAGTGCTGCAGAAACAGATTACACTGCTCCGGAAGCTGGCGTAACTCGGGGTACGAGACACATCTGCAGCGACAGGGATCTAAGGGCAAAATGATCAGAAGGGCAGAGTGCTGAATAGTCTGGGGAATGAAGTTTTTTTCTTTTTAAATCAGTGACCTGAAGAGCTGGTTTCCAGCCTGTGAGTTACAGACCTTCGGGTCCACAGTTAAGTGTAATAAGAAGGCTGTGGTTCCGTAAATAAGTGAATAATATCTGTATACTGAGAAGTGACTTATTAATTTTCGGAGCGTATAGAAATAACGGTGATCAAGGATGCACATGACGAGCTATTATGAATTTAGTAAAGCTCTTACATGAACTTACATTTTTTCATTCATAGATTAGTAGCATAACTACCATCACGCGCAAAAAAAATCTGCCCTTAAAGACGGGGGAGCGTTGCCCTGCGCCGCTACAGTAGCCAGCACCGAGCCGCTGTTTCGAGGCCTGAGGAACCTACCTCTGAGAAGCGATTCTGTCCTATTATCTTCCATGTCAACTGTTTATCTTGGATCAAAACTGACTCAAAGAAAGGATAAAGAGGAGTCTCATGTTCTGCAGTGTAAAGAGTGCCTGGTCTCAAAACCTCTTCTGTAAAATAAGGATAATTGTCTTTTAGGCCCCTTCCTAGTCTAAATAAAATCTGTATCCCTGGGGAAACGGTAATAGACTTTCTACACAGACACCACATACATATAGGTGTGCTGTGTATGTATGTATGTATGTATGTATGTATGTATGTATGTATGTATGAATGAATGATACCCACCTGTATATAAGGCCTATAAGGTGAGAGGAAGGATAGTTAGAATTCCACAATCTAAAACTGGTGAAAGGAAGTCAGTGCAGGAAGAACAGGAAGCTGATCAATACAGAAATTCTGAAGATACGAAGAGAATCAATTCTGATGAAAAGGGTTTGTCTAAAGCAGTGGTTCCCAACCTGGGGGTTATGTTCAATTTGTAACAATGAAAATACATTCTGCATATCAGATATTTACATTACAATTCATAACAGTAGCAAGATTACAGTTATGAAGTAGCAACAAAAATAATTTTATGGTTGGGGGGGTCACCACAACATGAGGAACTGTAGTAAAGGGTCGTGGCATTAGGAAGGTTGAGATCCACTGGTCTAAAGAAACTAATGAACAGACTTCACCAGTCAACTTTATTTAAAAGTTCCATGTAACAAGATGAATAAAAAAAAACCAGGCCTAGTCCTGTGAATAGTGTCAGAAGTGGAGGCTAGTAAATTAAGTTTTAGCTCTGTTGGGGGAAAAGGGGATCAAAAAAGATATTGGGGAGAAAACATTTTGCAACTGATTTGGGAGGGTAATGAAAATGTTAATTAATGTCTTATCTCTAGATTCAACTCAATTTGCTAACATAGCTACAAATGTTAATATTTTATTTCTCACTTAGGAAAAAGTATGGAAAAGGAGTAAATTTGGTGGCATGGTCATATTCTTTTTTGGGGTGAGGGGCGGGATGAAGGAAGGAGTGGCAATTGGGGTTAAGTGATTTGTTCAGTCACACAGCTAGTAAGTGTCAATGCCTGAGGCCTGATTTCAACTCAGATCCTCCTGACTCTTAGAGACAGTGCTCTAGCCTCTGCCCTACCTAACTCCCCCAGTAAGGTCATATTCTTATTGTAAACAGAAATCCCCAAATCTAAGTTTATCTGTAAACTAACAACATCACACGTTCCATCCATCAATAAGAAAATAGTTGTCATTTTTTCTGAATGTAGCTTGCTATAAAATCATTCTCGAAGTCACTCAGTGCTTCAAAATACACAGCACGTGCTTTCCAGTCTGAAATACACGCTTAAACTGAGAAGCGTGTTATTAGTACCAAAAATAATTTTAAAAGAAAAAAATCTTCCTGCACAATGATTTTAAAAATCTTCCATTGTGGGAAGGAGAAGACAAGGGAGAGATCTTTAGGGGGCAGGGGGAGGGAATATGTAAAAGGGAGGCATAGGAAGGTCTTTAAGATTCATGGTAATGGGAGGATAAGGGAGGGAACCTTGGAGGGGGGAAGGCAAGTAGTAAGAGGGCAAGGTATCAGGTAGAAGCAAAGTAAAGGAGGAAGGAAGGATAGGAAACAAGAGATATGCACAACATAAAAACAAAGACAAGGAATAGAATCTTTTTGGGAAAGTATATGTGTATATGTGTATATCTATAACTATAGAGAAACATTCAAACTCAACTGTAGGCTTCTGGGGGAAGGAAAAAAGGACAAAGAAAACTTATAAGGAAGCAAAGAAAAGATGGACCTTTTAAGACAATAAACTCAGATTTGGGGATTTTTGTTTACAATAAGAATATGACCTTACTGGGGTAGTTAGGTGGGGCAGAGGCTAGAGCACTGTCCCTAGATGGACAGCTCTCAACACAATGTGTATTATTTATCAGACAGGCTTTCTTGAAATGAAAATTTCTTACATATTTTGAATCCTCATATGCTCTGCTATGTACTGACATGCTTTCCTCCCCTTATTTTGTATTTAAGTTCTAATATTTAAGTTTATGATATGTTTTTTCTTTTCTCTATTCTGTATTTATGTTCTGGCCTTTGAGTCTAAAATAAAAAAATTATTTTAAAAAATATCTTCCAATGTGCAGAATCATTTTATAGTGTAGTAAGAAGTTCTGAGATCTCCATAAGTCTCTAACTTTGGACAAGTATGGCTCTCTGAGACTCAGTTCCCCCATTCACAAAATGGAGATGTCTGCTGTTATTTCTTAGACAAGAGTTAATAGGATCAAATGAGAAAATGGACCTAAAAACTCATGAGCTGCTTGTGATGACAAACAATTCTTAGATCTCTGAAAACATAAAAGTAATTTTGGCTGATCATCTGGGTTGTGACTTTCCAGAACCCTGCACTGCTAAGACTGCAGCCAAGGCAAGACTAGCATTCAGGCCTCCCTCATCCAATCTGTTTGTATGAAGATGTAGCACACTTCTGTTTTAGCATCAGACTAACTAAGCTTTAGGAAGTTTGGTTTGAAGGCTATGACATTCATTTAAAACATTTCAATGTTCCAAAGTTAAGTCTTTCAGATGTCTTCTTGAAGTACATTTCAGTCTTCCAATAGAACCAGGAGTAAAACAAACTATAAAAAGGCCTGTGGACTCCTTCTGCTGAAATTTTAGCTGATGACACTGCAATGCTCCTTACCTTAGGCCTGCATCACAATGGGAAAAAATCTTTATAACACCCTGGTGCTAAGAATAATATGCTAAGTTAGAGAAATCTAGTCTCTTCTGTAAGCTTAGAATTTAATACACTAAAGCAGATAATATGCAAAACATTAAGGACAACTCAATAATATAAAATCTACAAAGTAAGGAACCATTCAGGTGGTCAATTTGTCAACAAATTAACAATACAAAAACTGCAGAAATTTCTACTTGGAAACTTTCAGTCATTAAAGCCTAAAGGATATATATCATTAATGGGAAGGGGTGGAGAGCCTGGCAGGGTGGAAAGTAGTTTCTAATCATTCATTATCACAGGGAAGGGAAAAGGTCTGGAGGTAGAATGGAAAGGTTGGGCTTCTTAGGGACAGAGGGGATAGGCAGAGAAGTGGAAAAGAAAGGTAAAGTCTTAGATAACGTGGAAAACAGCTGTCTAATCTCATCTTTCTTCCATAATGCAACGGAAAAGTATAGATTTGGGTTTAAGGAGGTGCAAAAGTGATAGGCAAAGAAAAGAAATGTAACTAAAAAGTTTACTTTTCTAAAGCCAGGAAACGTTGCAGAAATGGAAGTACAACACCAATATACAACACCATCATTGTTTTGCGCCCTACTTGTTATTACATATATGCACCTCTGGAAAAAGTGGTAGAGACCTTGAACCAGAGGGCTTGGCATGACTGTGCCCGGGCTACTTACTGTCCCCACTTGGAGAACAACTCTCACTTTTTAGGGCTTTCATTTCTTTGTCTGCAAAATACAAGAGCCGTAACCTTAGGAACCCTCAAAACTTGTTTGAGCACAGGACTTCTAGGATTCAAAATGCTCACTCCTAGTACAGCACATACTCTAAAGTCCAGACATTTTTACCATCTCAATATTATTGTAGGAACTACATTTTCTTTTAGTTCACTTAACTGTTTCTGCAATACAAAAATATCTTCCACGTAAATTGTCAGGTGTTTCTTCATCTCCTTTCCCCTTCCCAACTTAATGACGCCCTTTTCATGAAATTTCTATTTTAGATATAGCCTGGTTCCTAAGGTTATAAGGGAAATATCCTACAGGTTTCTCTAGCCAACATCGCCTTTTAAATCAGTGGTTTTTAAAAATGAGATGCTAAATTATTTTTCCACTGAAATTCTAAGTATGTCTCTGGTAAGCAAACTGTGCTTTTCTTATGTGGTCTTGCTTTAAAAGTGGTGGGGGTGGAAGGGTGAGGTGGAGGGAGAGGTAGAAGGCTTTTCCTAAAGATTTACAGGGCAATCATTCTATGCCTGAATCACTGTGTCCTGGCTGCCAATCAAATAAAGATGGTCCTTAAGAATGACTTGTCTTGGGAATAGTTCTGTCCTACCTTTGCTGCTGCAGCCCGCCTGTCCTTTGCATCACTGAATTCACACTTCTGGAAGTACCCAATAAGCACTGTAACAGACAGATGGACAGATCAATGGGCCACAGCGGCAGAGGTCAGATTGACAGACTTGATAAAAATAAAATTAAAGTATATTAATGGGGGAAGGGTCCAGATGGGGTCTACCCTTGACTCCCTCTACACTTGACCAAAAATACATGCAGATTATTCAGTCTTTGGACACAGGTTGTCTTGCTTTATCGATGCAGGGGTCTTTTAAATAGGATGAAACTACTTTTATATTCCTTATTTGAAACATTTTTAATGTTAAAAAGAAAACTGTTACATGCATAGATTTTCTTCGTTAGCATCAAAACTCCTAAGTATTTTGGTTAGATGAGGTTTTGTACAAAGCATTTGCAAACCTTCATTCAAGTGCTCTGTCAGTGTGAACTATGGTTATTATTCAGAACAGAAGCTTATCTTTCTAAGCATTCTTACATTTAAGCAGTCATTTCATTTCTTTCCCCCCCCTTAAAACACAAAATAGGGAAATAAGAATTTCATGGTATTAGCACTTATGCCAATTAACATCTTTGTCCTAAATAAGCACCTGCTCAGGCTATATTGTGGCTCCGA
Organism: Pseudochirops cupreus; assembly: GCA_028627135.1. NCBI lineage: Eukaryota > Metazoa > Chordata > Mammalia > Diprotodontia > Pseudocheiridae > Pseudochirops > Pseudochirops cupreus. Next base: position 542,621,832 of record CM053582.1, read on the forward strand.
TACCTTTCAATTTTTTAAAATGACTATAATCTTTTTTTAGTATGATCTCAAAGTGCTGCTTAAAATAAAGTTTCACAGAATTTCTACTCTCTAAGTACAATTACTGGTTGCCTCTGGTAAGCAAAAGAGATTATGTTTAAAGGGAATTAGAAAAATCCACTTCCCTCAAGTTGTATATATCCAAACAGCAGTTTAGGGAAAGTACTAGTTAACATTCAAAAATAGGTTTCTGTTCCATCTTTGTCAAATACTTTATCTTTACTTATAGAACATGAATCCTTAAAAAAAAACAAAACAGAGGGCAAATACTCATATTGCCATCAGACAAAAATAATGCAAGTGGTGCCACGAGGACTGAGTAGAGACACAATGAAGATGAACAACAGCATACTGACTTTCAAAAAACAGATTTGCCTCAAGTTCTACTAAAGGAAGAACACCCCAGGCATCCTGCCAGGAAACCTTCCTCCTAGCCCACTCACACACGCTGAAGTATCATGAAAAGGAAAGGAAATATGTCTAATATACCACACTTGACAAAAAAGGCTGACCCTCAAACAGAATCAGAGGTTCCTAAAAACTAGGGCTAAATTCAGAATGCAGTCAGTCATGAAAATGTGCGAACACTCCTCTAACACAGAAACCCTGATCAAATAACTCCTTCCTCTGCATGATTCCTAACAAGGGAGTGATCATCTTTTTGTTGTCCAGCTGTTTCAGTCCTGTCCAACTCTCCCATGACCCCATTAGGGGTTTTCTTGCCAAAGATACTGGAGTGTTTGCCATTTCCTTTTCTAGTTCATTTTACAGATGAGGAAACTGAGGCAAACAGGGTTCAGTGACTTGCCTAGGGTCACACAGCTAGTAAGTGTCTAAGGTCACATTTGAACTCAGGAAAATGAGTCTTCCTGACTCTAGGCCCAGCACTCTATCCACTGCACCATGCAGCTGCAATTTATCATCTAGCTTTAACTTAAAAACCTCAAGTAATGGAAAAAACCTAGTACATCTCATGTCTTTTATGAAACAGTACATAAAATTGTACATATTCCTGTGTTAAATAGGGAATATACTTGATGTGGAAAAATGCAACATTATAATCTTTTTAGGATCTCTTGGGGGAAAAAAAAGATCTCAAAAGCAGGAAGTTTAATGACAGGTATTTTTTCCTCCAGAAAGATTATCCAACTTTTCTCCCACTAACCAATTTGGAATTTAGCCCTTTGGATGTGATGAATTTAAGTTCATCTATCACTTAAGAGAAGATGTTTGACGCAATGGATCTGGATCAGAACAAGTTAACTGACAACCAAATGTATGAATAAAAACTACCATTAAGCAGAACTCAACTATTCAACTATCACATCTGAAGGTTAAGCATTTCTGAATTCCACAGCACTAGCTTAACATTGCCAGTGGAAAAACACACAGATCCAATGTAAAGTACTTTATCAGGATACTTGATCAGGATTCAGCAAGCTCTTTAGTTTCTAAAAATTAAAAAACAAAACAAAACATCAACACACTAGAAAGCAGAGGGAAATAGTCTCCCAACTTTTTTCTAAAAGGGCCAACTCATAACTGACAGAGTTAGTGATATGATCCTAAGGTGCAGATGGAAACATTCTACTGCCATCCCCTGGTAATAACTATACTTCACATGATACTACAAAATCTACTTAGGAACTTTAAGTATCTATTAGTAATCAGGTACTAGTTGAAGAAGTCTGTTTTATAGAATGTGCATAATAGTAACAAGAAAAAAGTAAAGATGAAATAAACAGAAAAAAATAACATACAGACAAGTGGCATTAAAAATTAGGTCAGATTCTATAGGTTGCTGCCTCTCTATTTGTCAGCTACCTCCTAAACCTCAGAAAATCTTTTCCTTGATTTTAATACCATTCTAATTAGAAAACATGTCTGATCCAACTCTGAGCAGAATCCCTACCCCAACACTCCAAGATGAGAGGAGCTAACTTCTAAGATTGAGGTGCTGTGCAGGTAAAAAGTCCAAGTTTTGATACCTATCTAAATCTGACTGTAAGGCTAGGAAGCACTACTGGAGCATTTACTCAACAGCACATTCCCCAGAATTAACATCATTCTCATGGAACTGCTCTGCATAACCACATTTCATCTATCATTGTGTTTCTTCACTGGCAACATCATCAGGTAGAGTATGCCTGATGAAATTTTGGGTTAAACTCAGAATATCTGAAGTGTGAGAAACAACCTTTTATACATCCTTCCCCTGAAATATATAAATTAAGAGCTAAGTTTAGTGGCTCTAAAGAAAAACTTAACACACCAATAAAAACAACTAACTTTGATAGTTCTTGTAATGTGACCTCTTAAAAGGACGGGGACTAGACCTGTGATTATACTGATATAATTAGGAACTCTCTGATGAGTAAACTCCTAAAAACTAAGCTAAAAACAAACTTCAGAAATCTGCCCCATGTCAGCCCCAGCTCCCACTCGGATCCTAGAAATTAAACTGCCTTTTTCTCACTGTATGAAATTAGTTAACATGTAGTTTACAAAGTGCTTTACATATCTGTTTCATTTCAATAAAAGCAATAAGCAATCTTATGAGAAAAATATCTGCAGTCATTTCACAGTATATCATTTGCCCTGATAAACTACATTTATTTTGAATCTCTACATGGTACACAACAAAATTAATACAATAATTATCTAATTACTGATAAAGTAACCTAATAAAAACCATTCTACTGCTTGATCTAGGTGATACCTTTCATGATTCATAAACATTTAGAAGAAAAATGCTGAGTTAGCATTCTTTCTTCTCAGAAATAATGTTTTGTGAAAGGGCATAAGTTACACTCTGCATTATTTCCTTAAAGTAGAAGAATTTGCCTTTCAATACTGAGCATTTGTTTCTCTCATTAAATAAAGCCTCACATTTCATAGCTTATTTTATTCTTAATTTCTTTCTTAATTTTAAAACTGTGATATCTGCAATCAAAATGTTTATTACTTTTTGATACTATTGCACCTCCAGTTCTTATGTAAGGAAATACCTTACTTAAGATAAATCATCTAAAGCAAGACTTCATATTTAAAAGTTAACAATAGGCAAAGACGTCAAAAACAGAAAATGACAATTATTGGAGGGGTAAGAGGAGGAGAGGCACACTGAAGCACTGTTAATAGATCTGTGAATTGGTCCCCATGGAAAACAATCTCTGTGAGCAAAAAGCCACTCAACTCTGCATATCCTTTGAGAGTATTCCCATATCACAAAGAGACAGTGATGAGAAAAGCAGAACAGAATAGGGAGAGGGAGAAGAGAGGATTATCAACAAAATGTTTGTAAAAACACAAGAGAAGAAAGGAGAGGAAGTTCAGAAAGGAGTATAAGACAAGTAGGGCAATGTTGGCACTATGTTAAATGTGTGTGTGTGTGTGTGTGTGTATATCCATAAATTTAAGTTTCACATTAAATTCTTTTTCTAGCCTTCTTTGTATACAGACATATTCTTATTTTCTAGTTCATGATAAAAAGTATCAAGAGTTCTGCCACTAAAAATGCAATAAGAATGATAGTCAATGGAACCTACCCAAAGCAATTAGGTTTACTGTAATAATTTCCCTCATAAATAGGTTAAACCATTCCAAAAGATTCATATTAAGTTAGTTGTTTGTAATTCAGAGCAGTTTCCCAAAGGAAAAAAAATGTCATTAATTGTGGCTAGAAGTGTGATTAAGTTCCCAAGATAGTACATCTGACCCACAATATAACTGAAATCAATGTTAAAACAGTAGAAAATTTCCTGGAACCATACATAAGAATCAGAGAGCAGGGAAGGAAATCAACAGGCCAACCGAATAGCTTACAAATAGTTTTTTCTCTTAACAACCCTATAGACAGAGACCCCTCAATAGTTAAGTGATGTGGCTATGAATACAGGGTGTAGTGAAGTGGCAGGATTAGGAAATTGAACCCAGGTATTTTGATCATATGACTAATAAAATAAACTTTCCACTATTATCCCTCTTAATAAATATGAAATACCTATTTTTTTTCCTGAGGGCTACACTTAGGAAAGAGTTCAATGAGTGGAAAATGAGGTAGATTCTAGAGATATCTGTGCAGGAGACTAAAGGTAACACATTCAATCAAAGGCTCTGAAGGCTGTTTTTCCTTTTCACCAGAATATGTGAATTCCTAACATCACTTTTTACCTGCATCAATCTTTGCATTTTTTTTTTGACTTGAAACAAGAATACGTAGATTTTTTCCCTATGGCAACAAACAAGACTTAGAGAAGGAAAAAAAGGTTAAGGATGTTTATGCAAATGAGACACCCCCCCCCAAAAAAAACAGTAAAAAGAGAAAAGAACGGTGACAGAGGGGGAAGGGAATATTTATATAAACCCTCCTGTATGGCAGGCACTGTACTAAATGGTTTTTACAAATATTGTCTTATTTGATTCTCAAAACAGCCATGCGAGGTAGGTGCTATTATTATCCCTATATTACAGTTGAGGAAACGAATGCAAATGAAGTAAAGTTACTTGCCCAAGGTCACACCGCTACTAAGTAGAGAGAGGATTTTAGCTCAGGTTTTCCTGAGTCCAGGTCTAATACTCTATCCACTGTACCATCTTTTCTTCTATGACTCTATAATGGGACATATAAGCCATATGCACGATATCTCTGAGAAAGTAAAAAGGAGGCAGTACTGGAATAAAGCTAGCTAGTTATCAGCGCTCACAAAAAATACAGAGGCAGCTTGGTGCTATCTAGTTTAAGTGGGGAGAAGGTAGCCTGGAGAATTAAAATATGCCAAGAATACAAAAATATTACTATAATATATACACATATTAACGTAGCCAGTCATTCCTCAATTTGGAAGGTGTTTATGAGCTCACCCTTCCTACACCTCCACATATTAAAAAACAGTATGAATGATCACAATTCAATAATTAGGTACCTAAAACATGAACATGGGGCGGGGGGGGGAGGGGGAGGTTGAAAATATTGACTATAATAAGGATTAAAGACTTTAAACTCAGAGACCATCATAGGATCACGGAATCACACAGTTGAACGGACCTTAGAGGTCATCTAGTGTTCTCCGATGCCTCTGGACCTTGCCATGAAGAAATGGAGGGCCAAAGAGTTGAGTGATTTCCCCCTAGGTTATACAGGTTAACTGATGGTTTACTAATTTGAATCCAGGTTCAGAACTCAAAACACTGTGCTTTAACCAGTTTCAGTTGAGTGGCAAAGCTGGAAGCCAGATTTTAAAGTAAGGCAGAAGAGGGAAATGGAGGCAGTAATAGTAGAAAACTTTGTCTAGAACTTTGGCTTAGAAAGGGAGAAAAAATATAGGATGATTGTTTAAGAGGATGTTAGGGTCTAGTAAAGGTGTATTTTTTTTTTATAAAGAATTTCAGAGACTTGAAGGCTTGTCTGAAAGCAACACTGGAAGAAACCGATAGAGAACAAAATAAGGGTGGTGGTGGGGAAGGGGGCACACGGAATAAAATGAGGAAGTAATTTGCTGTGGCAGGAGAAGGAATCAAGCGTACACATAGAAGGACTGGCCAAGAAGGTGAACCTTATTATTAGAGACTGGAATAAAGGAGGGGTGTTAAGTAGTTTTGTGATGAAAAGAGGCAAAATGGCAGCTCATAGCAAATGGCCTCTATTTTCTTAGTACAAGTTATGGATGTCAGCTGGGAGGGAAGGGGGAAGGTGAATCTATAATAAGGCTAGAAAGGTAGGTGAGAGTCAGACAGCACTAACAAGGTTAATAATCACTATATGCCATTTTGTCTTTCAACATTCATTATTTCATGATTCCCACAATGACAGCATTAAAGAATGGAAGTATTTTATAAATGGGAAAACTGAGGCTAGTGCATCAAGATTTGTCAGGACTCAATCTCTGGTCTTCTGCATACTACTTTGTACAGCTTTCCTTAAACAAGAAACTCATTGAATATCAAATACAAGCGAACATTAAGGAGTGAGGCTGAAGTGTATAGACGGAACATTTTGGTGCAGGGTGGCCAAGGGAAAGGTTCAAAGAAATAATAAGATTTAGCCTTTAAGGATTCAAATCATCCACAATGTTTCAAGTGAGAGAAATGATTTTTAACAACAAAATGGAGAGAAATGCATGTAAAATATGTATGGTGGACAGTGATTAGACTATCTAGACTGGAATGAAAGATCTGTATCAGGAAGTAGTTTGGAATTTATCCTATAGTCTAATAGGAAAACAACCAACAAGTTTCTGAGCCAGGGAGTAACAGGATTAAAGTTGTATTTTAGCTTTAGGAAGATTACTCCTACTGCAGGATGAAAAGTACAACCTTGAAGCAGAGAGACTAATTTTAAGTCTATTGTAAGAGGTCAGGCTGCCAGACAACAGCAACAACAACTAGCATTTATAATACTTATAGCTGTAGTACTATCTACAAGGTATAAAAGGGCACTTAAAACATGGAAAGCTAAAGAGTAATGATTCGAGAGATGTAGAGGAGAGAAGGGGCAGGTCTTGTTAAGGGAGTTCAAGTGCTCTCTTTATTATGTTCTGGCTTTCTACATATTTATATTATTTCACCAGGTTAGATAATCATTCTCAATCTAGATTACTTTGCAAGAAAGATAAACTTCTGGTTGCCCCCCCTCCCAAACTCTTAGTTATCCACAATGGTTGGAAAATGGGGAATCTTGATGTAAAACTATTAATGAACTAGAAATTACCAATTATCAAAGCATCAGAACACAAGGGCATATAGAAACAACAGGAAATTCAATTTTTTACAGAACACATTTCTGATCCTACAAGCCAAATCAGTTATCATTAACACTGTCAATCACAATAAGACTGAGTTGAACCTATTACGAAAAAAGCTATTAAAAAAAACCCTAATATTCTTATAGGAGAATAAACTTAGCCCTCAATTTATGTTTTACATTGGTCTGACAATAGGTCAGTAGGTTTTAAAATGTTTTATTTTTTTGAGTAGTTTCAATTCCCAGATATAAACTACTAAGGCCAGACCTATTTCCATTACAATTTTCTTGTTGTGTTTAATTTTCAACTTGGAGCAGCGTTTTGTAAATAAAGCCACTGTCCTGACATTACCTTCAAATGACAAGGCAAGGCTAACTAATATAATAATAAAAGCCAGAGTAAAATAAATTTTCCTTAATTCACTATGGATAGAACTGTTCCCTATAGTTGAATAGTTTGAAAAGCAAATAGTTTCCATTATAAACAAACTTTTTTTAAAAAGTGTATTTGTGGGAGCTGTCTACAACTCATAGAGCATGTGCTAAAATCATGTGAAATTTCTTAGTATGAAGGACCAGGGAAAGGGTGGGGGGCGGGGGGAAGAGGTAAGAGAGAGAAATGTGCCTCAAATTCACAGCTTGATTCTAGTGCTGTCCCCCTCCCCATATCTTTCCAATCTATTCCTTTCTTGAGAGTTACCAAAACTATTGGGTCTCCAAATTTCCAGAAAGTCTACTTCTAGAGGCAGTTAGGTAGCACAGTAGAGTTCTAAGCCTGGCTTAAGGAAGATCTGAGTTCAAATCTAATCTCAGACATTTACCAGTTGTGTGACCTTGGGAAGTCAGTTTCCTCTGATGGGGATAATAAAGTCCATCTGCCTCCCAGGGCATCAAAATGAGATAATATTCATACAGCACTTAGTACATCGAGTGCCACGTAGCAGGCAGTATTGCTACTACTATTTCCAATTGCATTTCTACCAATAAATTAAGCTAAATGGGCTCTTCATTTTTGCCATATCCCAGCACATGGCTTGCCTTGGAGTGAGAGAAGTTAGCACACCTCTGAGGAAGAGTTTAAATTAAAATGACATCCATATTCTTGCAACTATGTATAGCTGTGAATAACATATAGATAAGAAACTTAAGTAAAATATTAGCTATATATGCTCTAAATAAAAATGCAAAGCTGCTATGAGGGCTCATCCTGCAGGCCAGAGTCCACCATAGGAGCAAAAGCAAGCAGGACACACCACATA
>CM053582.1:542630371-542738777 GCA_028627135.1 Pseudochirops cupreus
TTGGCTACATCCAACTGGAACTTGAGATACACAGGCACTGCAGTTGGGAGATCCATCCTGCCCCACCAAAAAGTGACATAGGAGAGAATAGACTGGGGGAGGGGGGGACACACTGGGATGGCTGTTTTGGGGGGGTGGGCGGGGGAAAGATGGGGAGAAAATATGTAACTCAAAATCTTGTGGAAATGAATGATGCAAACTAAAAATTTTAAAAAAATAAAATAAAATAAAACACACACACAAAAAGAAAAGAAAACCTAACGCAAATTCCAATGTTTAATTCAGCTCAATATCCGACAGGATTGAGTGATGAAACTCAGTAACTTCCCACCAGAATCAGAATGCATGACACTTCTGGGTAATATGTTTTCCATCTATTTTTTGTTTGTGTATGCAAAGTGGCTAGCAAGACCAGTTTGTCCCAATACTTGCAGTAACAAAAAAGGTTTTGGAATATGTATTCCAAGTTCATGTGCTGTCTGTGAGGAGCTGAAGACCTTGCCTTCAAAGGAATTCTTTGGTTTAGAACATAAGAACATTTCCCAGGATATCATAGTACAACTCTGGAGAACATGTCTATAGGGTTAAAATACTTTACTTGATGTTAATTCTCAATAAAAATCAATGAATAAAACTTCTGTAGTTCTATCTAGGAATGTCTTGTATATTTCTGACAGTATGAAAGCTACTTTTTCTAAGAGATGAATTTTACTCAGATGAGTATTATGTTGCAAAAAAAAGTTGTAAAATTAGCACCTAGACTATCTTTCAAAGAGCTGCTCACTTCAAATACCACTCAATGGGTTGTCTTAAGGGTTTCTCCAAAGAGAAAGATTGCATGCAATCTATCCCCAAACTCCTGATTTATACTATGGCACAAATAGTATGTTTAATTCAGCTGCTCTGTGAAAAGCAGATGAACTATACAGAGATGCAGGAAGGGAGGTAGATCTATGCTTAATCCAGAATACAGCCTGGAATGGCTTAACACAATTCTAGCTTCTTGCTTAGGTATCTCACATCTCATGCCACAGAGTCCTCAGAATCAATGATCCACCATTATCCCATCAGTATCCAACGATGAGGAATCCTTTCTGGCTGGCTTTCGAGGTCCAAAACTGCTCCACAAATTTCTAACCCCTAATGAATGTGCTGCTCCATCATTCTCTGGTATTCACTGTATGCCTAGAAAACCTAGATGTCTTTCCATAGCCTATGGCTCTACAACTCTCCCCTAACTGGTCATATCTTAAATTTTACTTATTTATGTATCTTTGCAAACAATGTCCTATATTATATCAACTTGTAATTTGCACACCAGTTGTTTATATGTACAATAAACTCTTATCCAGCATGGTTAGCAAAGCATTTGTTTAAATCAAATTTTCTGTTTAACAGTTAGCCTCCACCCCACATATGGATTGCCAATGTTAAAAAAGTATGCAATAAAATACTTACACTAAAGCTATATGGAAGATAACTTCATTTTTCTCTGATGATTCAGAAGGCACTTCAGGATCTTACAGTGCCATCAATCATTGGGCTGGTTAATAGAAAGTTCCAGTTAATAACACAGCACGGTAGATAATAGAGTTTACTATAAATGGATTCCATAGTACTAAAGGTGTCTGAAAACAAAATCTTAAGCATTCCTCCTAGAATTTCTTTCAATATTGCTGCTTTGTATTACGTAAGAAGCAAAGATTTATAAAGTAAAGTAAAATAAGAACTAAATCTTATCCAAATGATGACAACTACAATACGACTTGAGAATCTGCTATACTAAGATTCTTAACACACAGAAAAGATTTCTGTCCTTTATTCTTCTGGCAGGTATATCAATTTCTATCCATGTTTCAGTAGTTTTTCTAGAAGACCAATGCACTGAATAATCCAGTGGCCTAGATTATTAGATTGAACTGAATTTGAAGCAGAATTGATTCTTTTCAGTTGAAGAAAATGACTACTTTTCACAGGAGATCTGTAGGTATGGCCAAGTATATTGTGTTTTCAGTCATCTAGTTCTTAGTTTCATGTAGATGTGAATGTTTCAGTAACAGGAAAAAATTACCTGAAGATTCCTTTAATTACTGTAGCTTCTATCAGCTGTGAAGGCTAGGCATGTGTCCGGTGGTAGATGTGTTTCTTTCTAGATGAACACAAAGTTTTTATCTCAATGATTCTTAAATGCTGCCACCAGAAAGTAGATTTTCTTTTCTTTTTCTTGGAGGGCAATTGGGGTTAAGCTCCTTGCCCAATAGAAAGTGGACTTTCAATGGCATAGCTCCCACCATGAAAGAAGGCTAGACAGGTGTCCAGGACATACATACATACATACAGGTACATACATGTTACTGCCTCATTTAATGTGTCAAGAGGCTAGTTTACTACTCCCTCCCCACCATTTGTTCTTGATACTGTGTATTTTTTATTTTTATTTCTCAGATTCAATCACTTTACTCCCCCCTTAAGTCTCTTCTACAGTCTGTCTGTGTGCTTCTCTCTCTCTCTCTCTCTCTCTCTCTCTCTCTCTCTCTCTCTCTCTCTCACACACACACACACACACACACACACACAGCTTTTATATAAAATCAGGGATACCAAATTCATTCTTAAAAATTCTAAGTTTTGTCTTGATTAGGTAAAGACAACTAATTAAGAATACTATTCTCAGAAAGCTGTTTCATAAAAGTTTGATTTCTTTTGTAGCACATGAAAGTACAGGACAGATGATTTCCTTGCCTTTTCTCCCCCTTCTACCTAAGTGGTACAGAACTTTTTTATTTTTAATTTTTTGGAGTCATCTAAATGGCAAACAATCCATTATGCCCATCAGAAGAGTCAGTAAATCAGAAAAGATTTCACAAGAATCTGGACAAACTCCTGTAGTGGTTGTCAACATGTAACAAAATGTGTCATAGAAAGTTGCAAAGTGGTGATACAAAAATACATAATGGAGCACGAGAATGGAAGACAAACAAAAATTTATCCCTGCTCAACAGGCTCCTCTGTCATTACTTGTTATCATATTACTAAAACAAGCTCACTCATATAATGGATATCAAACACAGATAAACTCAAGATCCGAATAGTGACATTTTGCTGATATTATGAAGTAATGCAATGAACAGCTATTTCTAGCTTGCTTGATTTTCAGTACAAAAATCATTATTCCATCAAAAAAGTGAAAAAATACACGAATGAAGCTGTAAGGCCCCTCTGAAATCCTACTGGGACAGAGAACTCAAATTGTAAGTAACAATGCTTCTAGATGTCATTAATTAGAACAATGACAGGTCAGATGACTACTATGACAGGTCAGATGAAAACTCAGAAATTAAAAAATTAATCAAGCAACATACTATCAACATCGTGCCTGCTTCTGACCTGGACAAGAGGTTACTAAAGCCTCTGTCAATCAAGACATGCAGACGAAATACAGACAATGTCAAAGAAATTCAGAAATAATTCCTCCCAGCAAAGGACTTGTTATATTACAGGTCACAAAATACAACAAGATGGTATGAGAATATACTTTCAGTCATCCTGAAAACCATCTTTCTTTTAACTTTCCTTCTTCCAATTCATCTTCAACACAGACTCATATTTTGTATTTGTAACCCCAGTATGTTGCACAGTGCTTAATAAGCGCATGAGGAAACCTTCTCATTCACTGTTTTAAATTCCTTTGCTGCCTCAAAATCTTTAACAGCTCTCTACTACCTGCCTAATAAATTCCCCAAGTGACATGATGTGGTCAAAAATGTTTTGGCTATGGAGTAAGATGAGATCTAGATTCACACATTCCCTCCCCCCCCCACTTCCTAGTTGTGTAACAATTATTAATTTAGCACTGAAATCCCTTCAGAATTTGGCACCATATTTCTGTTTTCCCGTAGTTCACAATGCAGATTAACCTGGATACTCATAATTGCCTGAATCTGCCCTGCATTTCCCCAAAAGCTGGGATAACTTCCCTTTCCCAATATTTATCTACTGGCAACCTACATATCTTGTTCAAGGACCAGATCAAATGTCAACTACTACAATATGAAACATTCTTTGATTTTCCTAGCCAGAATATTGCCTTGCTCCATCCCTTCAACTAATTACTCAGTATTTTCATGCACTTAACACCCCTTATTAAAATTATGTCTTTTACCTTTTACCAGCATATTATAATAAGCTCGAGGGCAAGGACTTTTTAAATTTCCTTGGCATTTAAAACAGGCAGTATCTGTTAAGATACTCGTCATAAAGAGCATGAAATGAAGAACTGGGTAAAGGGGGAGGATTGCAATTTAAACACAAACACACACACACACAATTCAGTAGCAAGAAATGAGAAAAGCAAGAAAAAGCAAGAAATGAGAAAAAAAATTTTTTAATGTGAGAATTACACCAAGTTTCCTGACTACTGAAAGCTTTAAACATGGAGAGAACTAAAGATCACTAAAAAATGAAACTGATATTTTAACAGAGAAAAAAATCAGTATTTTTCAATCAGCTGTGTAGAAACAAAAAAATCAAAATGAATACAAAGCTAAAAGAATAAAAATGAAAAAAGGGAGGGCACATAATTTTAACAACTCTAAAATCATTTGAATTTGTTACTGGTGATGAAAAATAGCAAACAGAGGGAAAGGACCTGAATGATGCAAATCAGTTGCCAAGTAATAAAAATGAGTCTAAAAATGACCTTAATCTGGAAATATTTGTCCTACTTTATAAGTAGAGAAAGAAGGCAGTCACTGGTAAATCCAATCTGGAAAACTTCAAAATGATGGTGGAAGAGTATGATCACCATTGCCTTGAAAAGTTATCCAGAAGTCATTTAAAGATGAAACTAGTAGTAACAGAAAATTAGAAAAGATCTACAGTAATTTTTATAATGAACTTTCTAACTCTCTAAGTTAATGAAGCCACTATATTCAATTTCTAAAGTTTTTTTTCCCCTTTATTCAATTTTTAGTTTCAAATTCTCTTCCTCTCATTGAGAAGGCAAGAGAGGAAAAGGAAACATGCTTCCATCTGTACTCCAAGTCCATTGACTCTGTATCTGGAGGTGGACAGCACTGGAACTGAGCCTGGTCATCATGTTGATCAGTTATCAAATCTTCTGATGTTCTATTGCTGTTATTACTGGACTTCTGGTTCAGTTTACTTCACTTTGAATCAGTTCATACATGTCTTCCCAGGTTTCTCTGAATCCATGCCCTTCATCATCTCTTAAAGTACAATAGTACTGCATCACATTCATTTACTATATCTTGTTCAGTCATTTCCTTTTTGGGATCTTTTTCAAGAGGCAATTGGTGAATTCTTTCAGTTTCTATTTCGCCCTCCAGTTCTAGAATATCAGGGCAATTTGGCTTGAGAATGTCTTGAAGGATGATTTCTAGGCTCTTTCTTTGATCATGGCTTTCAGGCAGTACAATAATTTAAAAATTATCTCTCCTGGATCTATTTTCCAGGTCAGTGTTTTTTTCCAGTGAGATATTTCACACTGCCTTTTATTTTTTCATTTGTGTGGATCTATTTTATAGTATCTTGATTTCTCGTAAAGTCATTAACATCTATTTGCTCCAATCTAATTTTGAAGGAATTATTCTTTTCAGTGGGTTTTTGAAATTCTTTTTCCATCTGGCCAGTTCGCTTTTTTAAAAGCATTCTTCTCCTCACTGACTTTTTGGCCTCTTTTGCCATTTGAGTTAGTCTATTTTTTAAAGTGTTATTTTCTTCAGTATTTTTTTTTGGTCTTCTTTAGCAGACTGTTGACTTAATTTTCATGATTTTCTTGAATCATTCTCACTTCTCTTCCCATTTTTCCTCCACGTCTCTTACTTGATTTTCAAAATCCTTCTTGAGCTCCTCCATGGCCTGTAACCAGCTCATATTTTTCTTGGAAGCTTTTGATGAAGGAGTTTTGCCTTTGTTGACTTCTTATGGTTCCATGTTTTGATCCTTTCTGTCCACAAACAAGGATTCTATGGTCTGATTGTGCTTCCTCTCTTGCTCATCTTGCCAGCCAATTACTTGACTTTTGAGCTCTTTGCCACTGCTTCCAGAGTGGAGAGAGCTGTGTCCCAAATCACTGAGGTCTTTGCAGTTGTCAGAGGTCTGGGGGCCTCCTCTCTAAAGCCACCACAAGCTCTGGCACACTGGTCAAACATCCCAGGACATCCACCCAAGACAATGACCCAGACACAAGCAGATCAAAGCAAGAGCAATTACCCTGTGAATGGTTGCTTGGACCCCCTATGATCTGCTGGCCAGGAGCTCCAGAGGCAGCCATGTGGCAGCAGCTGCACCTCTGCCACCTCTCACCCCAGGGGTAGGGGCCTGACTGTGCTCTTCCATCACCCAGTTCTAACAGAGTTCCCCACTGACCTTTTATTTTCTCTTGGGCTTTCATGGGTTGAGAAGTCTGGAAACCACTCCAGCTGCCAGTGATTCACTCTCTTGAAGTCTACTCAGGCCGGTCTGGGCCAGGCCCAGGCCTGCATGGCTCACGCGAGACTGCACTCGGCTCACAGTGTGGTGTGATAAGACCCTTCCTGTTGGCCTTCCAGGCTGCCTTCAGCAGGAGATTTGTTTCTCTCTGTCACTTTGTGGGTTCCATAGCTCTAAAATTTGTTTAGAATCATATTTTACAGGTATTGGAAGTGGTTGTAGTGGGAACTTAGACAAGTTCCTGCTTTTACTCTGCCATCTTGGCTCTATCTCCCCGCCCCCAGTCATTTCCTAATTAAAGTATACCTCTTTTCCTAGTTCTTTGCTATCGTAAAAAGAGAGCTGTTATAACTACTTTCGTCCATATATGGACCCTCTTCCTCTTCTTTGATTTCTCTGTCCTAGTCCTGGTGTTGCAGCATGCACAGCTGACTAGCTGTTTGGGTGTAGTCACACGTGGATCTTAACAGTGCCCTGGGCATATGCTTCTAGGGCAGAAGCTCTTAATTTTTGTGTGTGATACTAGACCCCCCCCCCCCCGCCCCTTTAGCCATCTGGTGAAACATGGATCCCTTTCTCAGAATATTCTCCAAACGTACAAAACACATATCCTTACAAAGGAAATTAATTATACTGAAATTTTAAAAAATTTAACAGTCTTTCTGAAATCTATCCATGAACCCCAGGAATCTCTGTTCTTAAGATGTAGAAATGTAGCAACAGTAGTCAAGAAAACAAAAGGGAAAATGTTGAATGAAATCACACAGAAAAGGCTCATGTTGGAGAGGAGAATCTTTTTAAAATAAAACTTTTATTGTTCTCTTTTGCTTTTTAAAAACTATCAGAATTTGTCAGTATTCCTCTCCCTATCCCCTCCCAGAGAACCATCCCATAATAACAAATAACTTAAAGAAAAGAAAAAAAATCAGTAAAACCAATCAATGCACTATAATAATCTAAAAATGCACTCAATTGTTTTGTAGTCATTCTATTTATGCTGCAGTCATGTATGTTGTTTTTCTTAGCTGATTACTTCACTTTGCATCAGATCATGTAAATCTTGGGTGCTTCTCTGTATCAGTCAAGCCTTACAGCACAGTAATATTCCATCACATTCAGGTACCACCAGTTTCTAATTAGGCATCCACTGTTTCCAATTCTTTGATGTCACAAAAAGTGCTTATTTTGGGGTATAACTGGGATTTTCTATCAGCATCTCCCTGGAGTATAAGGCTAGTAGTGGAATCTCTGGATCAAAGCATATGGACATTTTTGCTTACTTTATTTGCATACTTGCAAATTACTTTCTAAAGGGGTTATGCTGATTCACAAGTTCCACCATCAATGCACTATCATAATGCTACTCTCTCCCATAACCCTGGAGGGACAATTTTAATGTTATTGTTATCAATTATTCTCAATGTACCTGGGTGAAGACACTAAAAATATCTCAGACCACTATATACATATATATCTTTATCTTTTCCATGTCTACTTTCAAGCTATAAAAAAAAAAGTGAGAAGGGAACAGAGAAGTTTTTGCTATCAACATGCCACAAACCACATCTTAATAATTGCACAATTGACCAAAAGATGTAGAATAAAAAAACCTACTATATTGTCTAACTACAACAAGCACCTGATTTGCTAGAACAAGATACCTCCATTTCCAAAAGACGCTCATCTCCAACAAGGTATCTTTACTGTACATGTCAAAAATAAAAGATTCCTCAAAACAGACCACATTGTTCTATGATCCCTCTGATTATTAATAATGAGACAGGCTTTATAAAACAAAGATAACATGCTTGCCAATATGTTAGCCTCTCTCACAGAAGTCTAATGCAGAATCCCAGTTGAAGAGCAAGGACTCCCCCAAAGTTTTCCAGAGGTTCCTGTTTGTGGATAACATTCAAGCCCCAAAACACTGCAGAATCTCCTAAATGAGCTTTATAATCACTCTAAAGAACTAGGCTCTTCCACACAAGAATGCCCAAATGGATGAAGAAAGCCTATTGTCCAGACTACGGCATACAAGAGAGCTTTTTTCATTTCTATGTGTCTTGGACAGAAACTACAAATGGGTAGACCTGGGTCAAGAGTTAAACCGGAGGAGAGTGGGCAAGACTGCCTTTGAGAAACTACATAGTTCTCTTGAGGACCCCAAGCTCCTCTTTGAAACAGATGTCAATTTTTTGGGGAAAAAAAAAGTCAGTCATGGACCAAAAACCCCCAAAAAACTAAATTGAGAATTACCCAAAGAGCAGTGCAGAAAGCAGGAACACATACATTACAAAGAACACTAGGAGATAAATTAAGGCTGTCAAAACAAAGTCAACTGAAAAACTCGTGGTATCCCTTTCCCCTTCCAGCATAAAGCAGTTCCCTGAAGCCAGGGGCAGTTTTGTTTTAATTTTCATGGTAAAAACTGACTGGCACATAGTCCATACTTAATAAAAGCTAGTTTACTGATATAACTACTATGCCGTAAAGTACTGGGGTTTTGTTTATGGACTGGAATGGATGTCCTCTGAAGTTCCAAGGAACTAGGGATAAATTTATGATGAAGATAGAATGAAACATGGGTAAGCAAGAAGGAACACTACAGGCCACACAGGATTTCGAAAAATACAAATGAACGTTATATTATGTGGCATTTTTGTTAAACATTACCCAATTACATTTTAATCTGGTTCAGGCCATGCTTGGAATTTTGCAGACTGTGAGTTTAATATCTCTGGGCCAGAAAACAGAACAACAAATTGAACAGACTTTTAAAGGGAGGCAGAGTCTGTCTTAATGCTACAAAGAACAATTATAGCTGTCCCCAAATGGAATGGCAAGTTCTATGTCAGTGGCTCTTATAAAAGGGCATGTTAGCAATGCTGTATTCAGGAAAAGGTTTGACTAAAATCTCACATCCTTTCCAACACCTAAGATGTTGAAATGACTCTTTGCCCATAAGCAAACATGGGGGGAAAAAGTTATTCCATGCTACAAAATAAAAAATAAAAAATAAAAAAATAAAAAAGTATGAAAAAGCCAGAGCTACCAGATATGTTACCCTTCTACATCAAGATGGACAGTTTTTGTTTCCAGTATTGAGAGATTAGTATTCATTGCCCTCACTATCAAGTATTCCTGTAGTGCAGCGGTTCTCAACCTGTGGGTTGAGACCCCTTTGGGGGTCGAACGACCCTTTCACAGGGGCTGCCTAAGACCATTGGAAAACACATCATTTCCTATGGTCTTAGGAACCGAGACACAGCTCCTCTATCTATCTCCAGGCAGGTTCACCCACATATGAGTATTAAAGGGTTGCTGCTCTAGTGCCTAATGACACACCTAGCCGGCTTCAAATTTAGGGATACCTGATATGCATCTACAACAACCATAATCACAAGCTTTGTTGTTGTTGTTGTTAAAGTGCCACTATGTAACACAAAGCACTGGGCTAGGTACTTAAGTGTAGAGATTGAATTTAGATTAGCCATAGGTGACTGCAATCTAAGCACATAAATAAGATTTCATTCAATATATTACTCAAGAACTTAAGTGAGCATTACAAAATAAAGTTCCTCAAACCTTTATTAAGCCTGAGGTGAAGTGCAGAAGTTAGTTATCACAGTGAGGAAGGATGAATTGAAATCAGGGAAGAGAAAAGAAACAAGGAAGGCAGTTTCATAAAGGAGTTAACATTTGGATTGGATTTTAAAGGACTGTTAGGGATTCAACAATAAAAGGGCAAGAGGGCATACTAGGTAAAGAGATAAGCCTCAAGGTACAGCAAGAGAACCTATAGTATTGGGGGCAGGGTGGGGTGGGGTGAGGAGGGAGGTTTCAGGTCAACAGAATAAGGAATAATTGAGATACAGCTAGAAAATTAGGTTGAGATAGTGCCAGATTGTGGACAAGCATTATGAATGAATGCCAGGCAAGGGAATTTTATTTTACTTGCAAAGCATTAGGAAGCCACACAAAATTAATAGGAGTAACAACTATTTTTATGCAAGAAAAGATTATTCTGGCATTGGTTGGAGGCCAGAAGATCTATTAAGAGGCTAAATAATAGTCTAGGCAGGAAGAGAATGTTAAAGAGATAGAGCTGGCACATATTTGGTGATATCTGACCAGGTATACGTGGAAATCAGGAAGAGATAAAGGTTTAGGGTAGAAAAATGCTTAGTTTATGCTTGTTTTAGGTTGAGGTCCCAGTGTGTCATTCAGGTGGAGATGTCTTTATATGGAATTGGAAATCAGCTCAGAAGAGAGGCCAAGACTAGAACCAGAGACTTGGGAATCATTTTCATAGAGTCCTGATGGGAACTACAAGAGTTCCCATCAAAAGAAAAGTACACAAAGAATACCAAGGGCACAATGTTTGGGGGACCTCCAACATTTAGACTGAGAAAAATATAAGGAATCAGTGAAATATGGGAAAGCAGAGGTCATAGAATCAGTAGAAAACAAGAAGCCTGTTGCTTCTCTTAGGGTAAAGGGAAGAGAAGCATTCAGTAAAGAGGAGGTGGAGGTAGTTTAAGCTGCCAAAATGACAAAACCAGCAAACAAGTCAAAGAGGATGACTCCAAAAAAGCCAAATACTTTTTATGGCAGTCACTGGCAGGCAAAGTTTACTCAAGAAGATTAGAACCCAGGACCTTCGGTAGCTTTATCAGCACATGAGAACACCATTTTTATGAAACAAAGCTTTTTCCCTGACCATAATTTACTTGTGTGAAAAATGCACTATGAGGCTGTGTAGTGACCAACAGTGATGGACCCTAAGCATTTAAGTGTTTACTTAATGTTTGCTGAGTACTTTTTGGCAGTGGCAAATTGGAATTTGAAAGGGTGTCTGTCAGTAAGAGAATTACTAAACAAATTACGTTAAAAGACTTGGAATAGTGTGCTGTAAAATGATGATGTCTGCTTCAGAGAAACCTAGGAAGACTTATATGAACTGACTCTGGGTGAAGTGAGCAGAACCAGCAGAATATATACAATCATATGAACACCAGAAAAACAACTTTAAAAGACTTGGATCCTCTAAGCAATGCAATAACCAAACACAATTCCAGAGGCCTTATGAAGAAACATCACACCCATAACTCCTGAAAGCCGATCAATGTAGGCTGAGACTTTGTGGGGAGGGATGGGAAGAAGTCATGCAGGTTGGGTGTGGTCACTGGGACAATTCCCCACTTTCCCCCATTATACATGTTTCTAAGTGGAGCTTTGTTTTTCTTCCTTCTCAGTGTGGGGTGGGGAGGAGGAAGGAAGGGAGAAAATAAAGAATTTTGTTCACAAAAAAAATGATTTACAACAGGCTTGTTGAATCAAAGCCTCAGGATTTATAAACCAATACCTGGGAAAACAAACTACATAAAGTTATCTTCTGTTCGTCTCTCTCTGGATCAACAATATCAAAGAGGAAAGTTTCGGCTCCAAACAGAATAGAAATTTGATATAAGGTCTTTGTGGGGACCTTAGTACCTTTTTTCTCAAGGAAGCCACCTATTGATAGTGTGGTAACAGTTAGGGGACAGTAGCTCAACAGAAATCAAAATTTGTTTCAAACTAACCAACAAACAAAAACAGAAAGATTTGTCAATCCCCAGATGAAGAAACAGTAACCATATTTATCAGTCCGCATATGGCACAAAGCTGGGTGATAGCTGATACAAAAAATATATATTCTTGTATGGCAGTGGCTCATTTTTTTATCTTGGCAATATAAAGCTATAAAGCTTAAAACTGCAGCTAAGACTTTGGAAACGTCATGTACAGGCCCTAACAAAGTCTTATATATTGTTTTGTTCATGACTGAGCAACAGACCAAAGCAAAGTCCTAGGAAAGCCTATCTCCATACTTCCACTCAAGTAAGAAAGCTTATCCAATAAATAACTGGAAGACTTACCCATCACATGAGTTGCATCTTGGCCAACTCACCTGGAATACAGAAGTATCCTCCACCAAGATATAACCCTGTCATCTTTGGATGAATCATTCCGTCTGGTTCAACCATGAATAATACCTGACACTGATTCTAGTGATTTTCAGAAAACTTAAATGTTGCCTTTTGAGCTTCACAATTAACCCCCAGATGTAGGTTCTTAGGTATAAATGCTGTTCCACACATTAACCTCAGAGAAGTTAAGGAAGTCAAGAATTGGAGGTAGGATGAGTCAGTCTGTCTCCCAAGTTTAGTACTACACTCACCAGGCAGCTAAATGGCTTCTGAACCCATTGGTTTGCACAAATGTCTCTAGCTCAAAGAACTTGTCACCTGATCACTTTACAGAGTCACAGGGTTTGGGTGCCAGGGCTTATACTTTTTTCAGAACAATCACATGTCAATGTCTTTTCCACTGCCTTGGTGAATAAAGGTATTTAGCTGCCCTCAGGGGGCTCAACTGTATCCTCTTGCAAGTCAATGGTCTTGGGCCCTTGAGTTAAAAAGCACACTGACAAATGGGAGGGATGAGAGGCAAGATGGTGTGGTGACTGAACTGGGAAAGACCCAGATCTGGGGAAAAGATTTAAGGAGACATTTAGAGAAGAGACTTAGTTCAACCTTTTCATATATTACAGATTAGGAAATTGAGGTCATGAAAGGGTAGATGACTTGCCCAACCTCGTAGAAGTTGCACCATTAAGATTTAGGTGCAGGCGCCAAATCTAGGGCCTACTCTGCCTGGGTCTCAGTGCTCCAAAGAAGGCAGAACCAGAATCCATGAAGAGAGGCTCTGAGCCAGGGGGGTTCTTAACTCAATTTGAGTTCATAACTGGTAAAAAATAAAAGTTTTGATAAATATATGTCAATATAATTGGTTTTCTTTCTTGTCCTACATATTTTATGCATTTAAAAGCATTATTCTGACAAGGGTTTCCTTAGGCAACATTACAGGACGAGTCCGTAAGACAAAAAAAAGGTTAAAAACCATTGTTATAGGATGATAAGGCAGGTCTTAGTACAAAGGGCTTTCTAACAGTGAGATAGACATCCTTACAAATGAACAAGTTTCCCAGGTTACTAAATTGGAAGCATTCAAGCAGAATACAGTAACGTTGGGCAGGTCACTAGAGAAACCCATTGAGTCTATAGCTGCAAATTAAATTTAATCTTGGTCAGCAAAACCCAATGATGGAAATTTACTTTTAAGTCACAATATAATGCTTTCCAAAGGCAAAAATAAATGATCTGTGGATAAGCCAGGGAAAATGATCCAAACCAAGTTCCTTCCACCAGCACAGATAACTAAGGTGGCCAGCACAGCCATCTGAGATGTGTCGGTAAACTCTTCATCCTTTAGTACTCCCCCCAAAAAATCCCTCTACTATTATCAAGGTACTTTAACATAAACAAACAAAAAAAGGCCTATTCCCCAATTTTTAGCCCAACAGTTCACTCTCAGCACTTATCCCTACCTTCCCACTCCGGTCTAGGAAGTCAAACTACCACCCTCAGTTATCTTAAATACAAATCCCTAACAGTCTACTAACTCCATGGTGAACTCTTTTCCAATTACTCTGATATGGCACACCCCAGTGCCTCCCTCCTTTTTTCTCAGATCCTACCTTCAATTTATTGCACAGCACTTAGAACTTGGTCACAGGTTACCATTTACTGATGTTAAAAATGTAACAAAGTAAACATACTTTCCCTGCCAGCTCCCACAACACCCAAGCATAATATTGTTTGATTAATTCCCTTCACAAAACTCTAGGTGATTATACATTTCCAACTTTCTTTCCCCCCTAATTTCACTTTATTAGTGGTGCTTTCCCACCTGCACTGGTTCCCAACTGTAAGTAAGGCCTGATGAGGTTAGAAGGCATTACTTCTTAAATACTCATTTTTTGTTCTTTATTTAACCTTCCTTCTTTGAAGTAAAACACTTTTAGATAAAAAACACTGGACCATAAAGCAACAGGCTATGTACACACTACATTTTATATGTTGTAACAATTTTCTAAAAGGCCAAAGACACTTAGATGTATTAGGCTTCCAGAGGTCCCAGCAACTACCCCAACTAGTGATCCCCACATCATTATCCTTCTGCTTTTGGCCTCCGCCCCACAAGATGAACAGTACATCAAAACATAAACGAAAAATCAAGTTTATGCAGCTGTTTGCCATTTCAAAGTCACACTGTTGCTGAATACCTACTGTGCATGTCAGCAAGGACAAGTCTTTCTCCTACATAAACCTATGTGCTCCCTTGTACTTTAACCAGCATTATTTGAAAAGTCAGTCCTTGACCTTTTATTTTTATACCCTGGAGTTGGATGTTTGTGTTAGGCCATGTACTTCTGCTCTAGTTCACTTAATCCCCAAATAAAGTATTGGATCATATAATAATGTAGTGGCTAATGCATTTAATCCTTAGCAATGGTTACTAGAACCTATGGTAGGAGATTTACAGACACATGAACATAACTCTACTTGGAAAAAGAGGTCATGACTCCTAAAACCAGGATCATAAAATTCCCAGATTTCCTTTCACAGCATGCATGATCTTTTTTGTTGCCTGAAAATAATATGCAACCTCAATTTTAATTTTGTTGAGTCATCTCTGCCAAGCAAACCTTCCCTTCTTGCTCTGTATTCCTTAAAAGTTAAGTCTGAAGATTGTTTGTCTTATAATTACTTTTTTAAAATTATTTTTACTTTATACAATAATTTTGGAAAATATTACAAATGAAATTATGAGTATGGAAAGACTAGTTGAGATAAGTACTTGAAAGCAGTAACTACTAAGAAATTACAAATAGAATTGAGAAAATGTATGTTTTTAAGTTAAAGCTTAATTTACTTATAACTTGGTATATGGCTCAATTCAATTTAATATGATTCACAAACTGGCATTTTCTAATATTAACACTGGAGATGACAAACTTTCTACACATGTTTAGCTTCTCTAATAACTTGAATTTTAGTTATTTTCAATGGAAGTTTACCATCCTTTAAAAGATTCACCAACAATAATTTTTCCACAACTGTTAATGTTTCATTCAAATTTAATACTCCAGAGTAACTGATTTATGCCCTTTTCAACTCCAAAAAAAGCTGTAGACAATAAATAAGGGTTTGCACCTGATTATCAAAATATACATAGCCTTTGGGGGTCAAATAAATCCATTTTTCAGCAACTATCCATGATGTTTAACAATCTGTCCAACAGCAGTATGCTACAAATAGTGAAATGGCCAATAGTTTAAAAAATTAATTTCAATTAGGAAAAACCTGCTATTGCTAAATTCCTAATTGCGTTAAACATATTTTTAAATTAAAACAATATTTCAACCCACTAAAAACAGCACAAATGATAGCCCTTTAATTTTATTCAAGATTTGGGAATCACTGGGCCTGTAAGAGTTTGGTTGACTCAGAATTCCACAATCTTAACTTTCATATTCAGATTATGGAGTACAGAATGACAAGTAGCAGCTGTGATGTCAGTTTAATTAAAAAAAGAGACTCTTAGAAGTCATAGTACAAACTCTAAATTACACTAATGTAGCACTCAGTGGTAGTTTTTTAAAAAAGTTCAAAGACCTTTCTCTTTACATGTAAAAAAGCAAGTCAGATAGTCCCTAACCTCCCCTTAGAAGCTCCAAGGCTAAAAGAAGCAACTCTGATGCAGCCAGACAAGAAGGGCATAAAAATAACTGCTCATTGAACAAGAATACAAATTAGACAAAGAACTGCAGACCAGTCTTGGGCCAGTCCTAACGTATGGCTTCACTACACCAAAGCTTCCTGAACCTAAATGTCTAAGTGGCAATTTGTTGGGTGTAGCCCCGGAAAAATGGCCATTTAATACCTTCCCCTCCCACAAAAAAAGTTGCAACTGAAGTTCAAGGCTAAATATTAATTTAACTATTAGTTCTGGTATCTTACTTTTTACCTTCAAATAGATTTGGGGAAAAAAAAACACCAGTGAATGAGTCTTAAGATTTTACTTAAAAAACCTTTTACCTTGAAAATTAATTTTCTGAGTTTTCTATTTGCAAAACACTAGACTAGCAAATATTTAAAATCATTACAAGGGTCCCGGTTCTGATACATTTACTAGCAGAGTGTCCCTGAGCAAGTCACTTAAACTCTGCCTCAGTCTCATCTGTAAAATGAGGATAAATAATAGCCTTCTACCTCCTAGTGTTGTAGTAAGGATGAAACAGGGTAAGTGCTTTGCAAACCTTAAAGTGCCATACAGATGATAATTGTTGTTAGTTATAAAAAACTATTATTGTTAGATATAAAAGACAAGGTTTAGGACAAATAAATTCACTATCAGACAACAGTAATAATTAAACATCTACATCAAGTTTTATGTTCAAATTAGCAAAATGTCCAAAAGAAGCCTTAAATTCACTTTACCATTTTGGTAAAAACAGGGGCTATATTTTTACGTGACACTCCTCAATCTGGTTTGTATAAAAACCTCAGAATGTCTTATGATTTCACCAAGTAAATGTTAGCTAGTATTACTTTAATTTTTCATTCTCGAGTATTTCATTTTTTGGGGTGCTGCTCAAATCTGAACCAATATGGTAGCATGGACCTGAAAATTTTCCTGCCATTCAGTGGTTCACCAACAACTACTGCTCAAGTGGGTCCTATTCATCCTGAGGATCAGAATTCATTTTATCTCCCCAAAACTATCTAAAAGGGGATTTAAATGGCAATAGCCACATTTTTGTACTATCACTGACCCCATCACACTGAGAATCCAAGTTCCTTGAGAGCAAAGGACTAGTCTCACTTTATCTGCCTCATCCCCTCTGGTCTCCTACAGTACCTGACCCATAGCAGGTATTCCAACACTTGGTGTTGGAGAATATGCCAAGTTGTTTTTTTTTTAGCTCTTTTAAAATGCCAAAGTAATTCAAATCTATCAGAAATGTAGTAGAGATTTAAGGTATGTGAAATAAGTCGTTTTTAAAGATCAAAGTGAGGTTAAACAAGAGCTAAAAAACCAGTGGAAAATTTTTAACTCTGTAAATCTGATTATCAAATCTGGCTGACTTATAAGCTTCTTGAGGGCAGTGACAAGTATCATTTTCACATCTTTGCATCTTCAGCAACAGAGAATTCCTGCTGAATAAAATGTTTCCCCAAGGTGCCTGAGCCCCACACAAATAAACTAGAATTAAGTTAAAAAAAACAAAACCAAACAACTCTAGGATCTGTCCAACTCACAGGAGTCAAAAAGTTGTATTTTTCAAATTCAGAAAAGCTAATTAAGGTTACAGTTCAGGAAATTACTTATACACTAGTTTCTCTTCAGAATTAAGTTATGGATCATAGGATTTAGAGCTAAAAAATCACCAACTCAACTGCTCTTCTCTTATATATGCAAAGACTGAGACACAGGAATATCGAGTGACTTGAGGATCACACAAGTAGCATAGTAGAGGAGCTAAGCTCAGAAACTCAAACTCCTGACTCCAAGTTTGGTGCTGCTTCCATTTCAGCCAGTTAGCTGCCTGGAAAGTTTAGAGGTTTCTGGTACTTAATTAAAGTATGGTCTCATCCTTTCCAAATATAGGTTATATATTGTGTGTATCTAGGAAAACAAGTCTTAAAAATGTGCTCTCGAACCTGTATTCACACTTTTAAGAATGATTTTAGGGACACTACCAAGTGTTTACTGAATGTTTTAATCTACTTTCAAAGTTTTCAGTCATTATTAGATGTTTCAATTTAATGCAAAACAGAAAATATAGTTGGAAAGATCTTACTGGGTTTTCCACCACTGCACATAGAGCAAGGAAAAAAAAATTACCAAGCGACATGGCAAAGCAGGAAGCTTAGCGATGCTCAGAAATTTCCTTTAGTTTCTATACACTAAGGGATTTTTTAAAAGAAAGAAAACTCTTACTTAAATCAAGACTGCAGTTACACTCCTCTTCCTCAACCTCTTATCAAGTGTTAAGAATGTTTCCAAAGCAAAAGGAAACTTCCCTTCATTTCCTGAAGCTCATAATACAATGTGACCCACAGGAAAGGAGGCTTCAAAGGGAGGTGGTGACCGGCCTGAACAAAGCTCACCGCCCAGAAGAGAAGGGAGAGCAGGGGAGAGGTCCCAGGGTAGGGAGCTGGCCCTTGGCTTCCAGCTACAATCGGAGCATTGTCTGAATCTAAACAATAAGGCAGGATTTTTCCTTTTAAAAAGCGACAGAGCAGAGTGCGGGACTAAAGTGTGGCCGCAGCCCCCTCCCCCCGCAGCACGGAAGCAGACCGCGGACCAGACCGAAGGCGGAACGGGGCAGCGCCGGCCCGAGCGCCACCACTCCCGGAGGGGCCGCGCAGGTGAGACAGGCCCGGCCGGCCGCCCCCTCCCCCACGCCGGGCCTGCGAGGATGTAAACAGATGCCTTCCTGCCGCGGCCCCGCTCCCGCGGGGAGGCCCGGCCACGCCGCGCCACTCAGGGTAGCCCCGGCGCCCCCGCCCCCGCCTCCAAGTTGGCTCCCGGCTCTCTCAAGTTGTTGTCTTCCTTTCGCTCCCTCCGGCCGTCCTGCCTGGGGTGCCGGGGGCAGCCAAGGCCAACTTGGAGCGGGGGTGGGGGCTGGGGGCGGCCCTTCCCTCTGACCCAGACCAGCGGGGCCCGGGCCCTGCTCTCCCTGTCCGGCCGGCCCGAGGCCTCCGCCATGGCGGGGCGCCCGAGCACCGCCTTCTCCTCCCGGCCCCCCAGAACCGCAGGGCCGGCGCCGATCAACAAGTGCCCTGGGCCTGGCCTGACCGCGCCGCCCCGCCCCGCCGGGCCGGGCCTAGCCCCGCGTCCCCCCCCCCAGCTCTGCCGCCGCCCGCCTCACCTGGATGACCTCGTTGACCTCCCGGATACATTCCACCATGTGCTGCAGGATCTGCTCGGCCGTGAGCACCTCGTAGCGGTAGTCCTCCTCCTGCTCGTGCCCAGGGCCGCCCCCGCCGCCGCCCCCGCCGCCGCCCCCGCCGGGCCCCAGGGCGCTGCCGCCGCCCCCGCCGCCCGTCTCCCCGCACAGCAGCCCGTCTCGCTCGCCCCCGACGCCCAGCCCGGGCTCCACCAGCTCCACCTCGCCCAGGTCCAGGTTATCGTCGTCGGGCTCCTCGTCGTCGTCGTCCTCCTCCTCCTCGGCGCCGCTGTCCTCCTCGCTGCACTCCTCGTCCTCGTCGAACTCGTAGTTGTAGCCCTCGTCCGAGTCCATGGCGCGCGGGGGGCGGGCGGGCGGGCGAGCGGCGGCGGCGGGGCGGGGAGTAGGGGGAGAGCCCGGGCCTGGCCGGCTCCGGCCCCGGCTCCGGCCCCGGCGGGCGCGGGCGGCGGCTCCTCCCCGGCCGGACGCGGGGGGCCCGATCGGCAGCGGCGGGAGGTGGTGGCCGGGGGTGGGTGGTGGCGGTGGCGGTGCTGGTGGTGGCGGCGGCGGCAGCGGGGAGGAGAGGGGGAGGGGAGGGAGGGGGGGCCCCGCTCGCCTCGGTCAGACGCGGCTCCGCTCCGGCCTCCGAGAGAAAACAACCCCCAGCGCCACCGCCACGGCCGCTGCTACCGCTACTGAGCCAACAAAGGGGCGTGCGTCACCGCGCCGCCTCACGTCACCGCGTCCTGTCACGCCGCCCCGCCTCGCCCCGCCCCGGAGGCGTGCCCCGCCTCTTCCCGTCGCTCACAGTCCCGCCCTCTTCCCGGGCCGGAGACGTGCTGCGACGGCTCGCCGCCTTCCCCGTGGCCCCTGCGCGGCTCCCGGGGAAACCCCGACGTCCCCTCGGCCCTTCACCTTCCTTCCGGTCTAACTTCTCCGCGCCCAGACTGTGGAGAGCGCACGCGCGCGCGCGCGGGAAGCATCCCTGAAGCGCCGCCGTGTTGTCGCGGCGGACGGTTCCACCGTGCTGGCGGAGGAGTGAGGGGCGGGCGGGCGACGGTCGTGGTCATGTGGGTCCACCCGCGCCTGTTCCTCTCTCCTCCTCCTCGGCTCCCACGAATGGAGGGCGTGACCGCGGCCTGCGCCGCCCAGGCATTCCCACGACCTGGGGGGTGGCGTGGCCCGTCCGGCAGCAGGCCCGGCCTCCGCGTAGGATCGGGCTGCGAGGCCCGCGGGCGGGTATTGCGCCTAGCCTGTCCATGCGGCCCCCGACCGAGAGCCCTCAGGGCATCCCCTTGTCCGAAAGAGGTCTCCGACCAGGAAGAGCCTAAGGAAGGCGGCCCTGGGTCTGCTAGTCTGGGAGCCTGGCGCTACCTGCCATGTCCCCGTGGGACCTCATGGGACAATTTGGATTTCACGTTCATGCATTGATGGGGCCTCCGCTTGCGGAGACGACGGAAACCCGCCCCGTGGCCCCAACGGCGATGCTGACACTGATAAAAAGTGCCTGATGTATGCGGAGAAGTTCTGGGAGGGGAGAAGGGGTCCGGACCCCCAGCCGGCCTCCCGGCAAGGAGGCGATGCCAGGCACAGGCATCAGTGGGAGATGGCGCGCCTTGGTCTTAGCTTCGTGATGGGGGCTTTGCGAGATCCTTCACGGTTTTAACGCCAGGACCCCCTACTTCGTCTATGCTGTAAATGTTCAGGTTGTTGGGTTTGTCCTTCGTTCTCGAGGAGGACGTGACATCAGAGAGATGTGACCCGACTGGCAGCTGACTTTGATTTGAAGGCGGGAGGCAGGGCTTTGCAAGGTCACCAGCCTCACTTTCTCCTCCAAGAGCCATCTGGGTCCCAGGATGCCCTTTGAAGGCTAAGATCTTTTCAGGTTCTCCCTTTGAGTGAGCTAAGGCCAATTCAGTGAATAGGCCTCTTGAAGAAGTGAGTCTAGGGAGGCCCCTTTCATAAAAAAAAAAGGGAAAGAAAAATCAGACTGGGAGGGGAAGATCCTCTGGGTTGTTGGCCTAAAGAGAAAGTTGCTGTTTACATTCACTCTGAACCAGGAAGGCCCAAAAAAATAGCCATTAAGTGGGGCTTGGGCTGGGAACGATTGTCTAATCTATGAGGTCTGGAGTGAAATGGATTTAAGGAAAGAAAGAAGTCTAGCCAATAAACCGTAAATTAAGTAGGCAACTTTTGGCCTTAAATTAAACTTAAACTTAAATTTAAACTTAAACTTAAGTTTGACTTCCTTTGGGGAGAAGGAGAGGGAGAGGGAGAGGTGGGGTTGAGTTGCCTGACTGGCTAGGTCACCAATTAAGGGTGCTCAGGCTACTTACAGATTGTGTTTGTCCTTAGTTCTGGAAGAAGACCATGACATCAGGGACATGATGCCATGACTGGGGGTAGGGGCAGTATGATAGAGTTTCTGGAAATTTTTAAGTGCTTAAAACTGCACTAAAACTTGGGACATACCATATATCGAGTAGAACACCCATTCTTGTATTGGAGTCCTGATTTTTTGTTACCCAAAGGAGTCATCCTTTCCCTTCTGGATTTTAGTTTTCTCAACTATTAAATGAAGGAGCTCAGTTGATTTAGTAGTCCCCATTAGAGTTCCACATTAATGTGATAATGAGGCACAACTCTACTGGAGCCATTTTAATAGCAGCACTGGGAAGTTCATTCCCATGTTTTTCTCTCCAGTATCTATTTAATTATTTTTACATCTTGGACAGCCCAGGAGAGAAAAAACAAATGAAATTTTGCCAGCTTAAAAGTGTAAAATTTGAAAGGACCCCTGCTTTAGATATTCCCAGATATAGATATTGCTGAGATCAGTAAAGAATTTCATAGATTGCATCAGTCCTGAATTTTCTTCCTGTTTAAACTCCACTGTAAATTTGATTGTTTTTGGTAGAAGCCTGGCTAGTTTTGGTATCTTTGTTTACTATTATGCATCCTTGATATAGCAAGCTTGAAGTAAGAGAAAATAATTTTTTTTAAAAAGTTACTCACATAATAGTATTAAGTAATTCACTGCATCCTAATGTTGAAGAAGACATCCTGGGGTCATTATGTGACCATCTCCCTGCCTCCAGGCAAATCTGAACTAGAGCCTCAGAATTGAACTAATTCTGTGTGTGGGTATATTGCTAATATTACAGACTGATGCCAGACTGAAAAAATCTGGCAAGTCTGATTTCGCAGGTGTTATCTTGATACTCTGCAACAAGTGAGCCTAGGACCATGTGGCTGCCCTGATGACGAAAAGGAGAAGCTGTAGCAGATCAGACTTACTAAATTTGGAGGTTTGGCCAGTTTGGCTTCATTCATATAGATTTGCCCCAAATCACTGAACTATCATCTCTATTTTCTAGGGTAGGAAATTACTCAATCTTACAGTGTTTTAACCAGAATAATACACTTTCCCCACTGTTACAGATTGTATGTAGTTATGAACCAGTGGCTCTGGCCTCATTAAAAGATAAACATCTGGGCCCTCCTTTGGTTCTTATTTTTTTAACTCCATCCTGGATTCAGATTGAGTTATTATTGCTATTCCAGGTAAACCAGCCTAACAACTACTCTGGTCACAAACAGAGAGAAATATGACCCACATATGTTATTGTTTTTTTAAAGCGACTGGTATATCAGGTGATATATCAAGGTGGTGCCTGTTATCTCTGAACTGTGGTAATTGTCGAATGTATTAATCATAACATGTAAACAACAGAATGAGGAACCTATGCCACAGACGGTAAACCACTGATGCTTCCTTGTCTAAAACCTTGGTGTCATCCAAGAGATGAGTAAGGGAGTAGTTAGATGGTTCACCCTGAACTCTGCTACTTACCTATGCAATCTTGGGAAAGACTTGTTTCAATGTACCTTTTATGGTTCCTTCACAAGAATTTCCCATCCGCCTTCTTAAACCATGATTTAAAACTGACTAGGTTTTTTAAAAGATTTGATCCAATACTTTCCAGAGTAAGAACTACAGAGAGACATGCTTTGGCATAGTGGAGAGACGACTGAGCCTCATAGTAAGGAAAACTTGGGTTCAAGTCCTACTTCTGGCACAAGTTGGGTTGCTGTGTGGCCTTGGGCAACTCTAAGACTCTTAAGTTGTAGAGCAAGTGCTCATCTGTTTTAGGAGAGGGAGTGTCCTTACCAAAAGTCTTTGCTATGCCAATGAAATCATAATTCCACTTAAAAAAAAAGGTGACACCCAAGGATTTCTGGTTTTTCCCAGGCCACAAATGTAAACAGCTCTTACCTGCCTGGAGCTTACTGTGCAAGTGCTAATGAGAAGTACTTCTCAGATAAATAGAAAACAAAATGCCGTAAGAATTCTATTAAGAGTAGATAATAGAAATAATATCTTTCAGCAAATCAAGAGCACTGCAATAAAAACCCCAGTCTCCAGAAGAGATTTGAGAAAAATGGATTAGTACAACTTTATTTAAATATAATTTGGACTTAGTGCAGTTTTATAGGCAAAACATGCAAAGATTATTTCAACCAGTGTTTTGTAATGATACAATGAATACGTTATTACCAGCCTCTGCCATATCAAAACCTTTTTGTAAATGTGACTGAATCTGAAGCTAGCCAGAGTTAGGAACTTTTATTATTTGGGCCAATCATAAAAATGCTTACTCAGTATGTTTAGAATAACCTGTGTGTCTGCCCATATGCTGGTGGTTCTCATTTTGCCCCCTGTGGCTTTTTCCCAATCCAGTGTTAACCAAGCCCCCTTGTCTTGACCACCAGTTAAGACATTCTGGAATTCAGTTGGGAAGAGTTAATAATGTTCTTGTTGAGAGATGGAAATTCTGTTACCAATGTCAAAAGTTACATAGTTTCTAGACTGTAAAAGAAATAATCTAAGGTTTATTAGCCTAAAGCTTGGTTATAGAATTCATAGATGCTACCTCTCATTGTTAAATTCAGGAGCAGCCAGAATTATAGAACCTCATGGTTATAAAGGACTTCAGAAATTGTCTAGTTCAACACTTTTGTTTATAATATAATGGACAAGTGGTCATCTAGCCTTTGCTAGAAGACCTGCTTTTGGATAACCTTAATTGTTAAAATTTTTCTTTATACCTAACAGATCAGTTTCTCCAATTTCCTTTCACTCTGTGGTCAAGCAGAAAAATTGAATCCCTTTAATTTATAGCAGCTTTTCACATGCTTGAGGACAGCTGTTATCTACCCTTAAGGCTTCTCATCTCCGGTCTGTCTTAAGAACCTTCACAATCCTGATCTCTCAATTCTTGGTGCTGTCATTACCTTTCTAAAATATGACACCCTGAATGAAAACAATATTCCACTGTACTGTAACTGGGGAAGAGTACAATGAATATCACTCCTTCCCTGCCCCCTACTCTTTATATGCCTTCATCTTATACTGTCCAAGATCGCATTAGCTTTTTGGGCTGCTATAATATACTTATCCTGCCTCTTTTTAGTCAACAAATGTTTATTAGACATTTGCTATATGCCAGGCACAGTGCTAAACACTGATAATTCAAAGAAAGGGGAAAAAAATCCTGTCCCTTCTAGGAATTCACATTCTAATAAAGTAGAAAAGTAAATAAGTGTATATTAAGTATGAAGAGAAAGAGGGAGGAAGGGAAGAACCAGAAAGGTCTCTTGCAGAAGGTAGAATTTGAAGGAAGCTAATAGATGGTAAAGGTAATGAGAGCATTTCAGGTAGAGAGGATGACCGATGAAAAGTCAGGAAATTGTCAGGTGAGGAACCAGAAAAAGGTCACTTTAGTTATATCTGTAGGAAAACTGGAAAGCTAAGAATGGGCCAGGTTGGTTGTGAAGACATGTAAATGACAAACAGAAGACTATATGTTTAAATATTTAATTGCAGTTCCAAATTCTCTGCCTCCTGCATTTCCCTCCCATACCCATTGAGAAAGCAAGAAAAAACCCATTAGAGATACATATAGTCAAGCAAAATTCCAGCGTTATGCATCTGAAAACATTATATTTGATCTTAGGTGATAGGGAGTTAGTAAAATATATATTGAGTTGGGAAGTGGGGAGTTACATGGGTCAGCTCCATATCTTAGATAATCACTTGGGCCCCTGAATGGGAGATGAACTGGAGTTGGGGGTAGGAATTGGGAGAGGGAGACCAATTAGAAAACTTTGAATAGTATAAAAGATGATGAGACCTGATTGACAATGCTCATTGTATGAATGGAAGAAGATGTATTCAAGAGATTTTCAGAGTAGAAATGAATAGACAGCTGACTGGATATTTGTGGTCTGTGCAAGTGAAGAGTCAAGGATGATACTAGAAGTTTTGAGCAAAGGTGAATGACTAGAAAGATAGTGGTACCCTTGATGGTAATAAGGAAGTTGGGAAGAGGAGGTTTGGGGGTAGGGGGATATAATGAATTCTGTTTTCAACATCTTGAGTTTGAGATACCTGTGAGACATCCAGTTAAGTTGTTCAGAAGGCAGTTGTGATAAGTGACCATAGCCCACCAGAGAATCATTTGCCTAGTGATGATAATTGAATCCATGGGAGCTGATAAAACTACCAGTCAAGATGATATAAAAGAAGACACAGGACAGAACCTTGTAGGACAGGATGTTAACACTGAATTGACGTATATACGCATGAAGATCCAGCAATAGAATGTGAAGCAACTGTCAAGGCAGATGAACCAAGAGAGAAAAGTACCATAGAGGAGATGATGGTCAGCAGTGTTAAAGGCTGTAAAGAGGTTAAGAAGGAGGAAGACTGAGGAAAGGCCATTAGATTTGATAATTAAAAGATTAGTGTTGTTTAACCTTAGTTCTTGAAGTGGACCATGACATCAGGAAGGTGATGCCAGGAAGTGCAGGTGAATTGGATTTAAGTGAGGGAGGGCTTTGCAAAGTCATCAGCCTCACTTTTACCCCTGGAGCCATCTAAAAGGCTATTGGTAATGTTTATAGTGACAAGGTCTATCCACAGCTCCCCTAGGTTATGCTTATGAATAGTTGAAATTCAGTGTAATAGTATGACATGCTTATTTAGCTTTACCATGTTAGATCCAGCATTGTAGTTTGTTTGCTATAACATGGTATGGAAGTTTTCCCTCCCGGGTTTGAGTTACGTGTAAATTTGATAAGCATGCCATCTATGCCGTCATCTAAGCCAACTCACTTAAAAATTCTGAATAGTAGGACCAAAGATTGGGGTGGACAGGGTCTCTCTACAGTCTAGCCATTCGTGATTTGGGTTGTGCAACTGGTTTTGAGTCTCCCTGTATGCAATCATTTCATTCATATCTTCCACCTTGTCCAAAATTATTGCATGAGTTTCTTTGTCAGATGTCTTACTGATGTCTAGGTGCATTATATCTGTGACATCTCCCTGATCTACTAACTCTGTCCAAAAAACAAGTAAATAAATTCTGGTTCTTAGTGTTTCTTGCTTCCTTTTTCTAGATGTTCACTTACCATCACTTTAATAATACATTCTCGAATTTTTCCAGGAATTGAATTCAAACTCACTGGACAGTAGTTTGTTGGCTAGACTTTTATCACCTCTCTGCTTCCACAGAGTGACCTTTCAGTCGTCTTCGACAAGTTTCCCACCAATCACAGCTCCTAGTGCTTTCACTACCCTTGGGCTCTAGTTAATTTATGCCTGATGACTTGAATTCATCAAGGATAGTTAAGTGAACCTTTGTTGCCTAGAGAGTCATCTACTACTTATTTAACATCGTGAGGCAGCTAGGTTGTATGACAGATAGAGCACTAGATCTGGAGTTGGAAAGATCTGAGTTCAAATCCAGCCTCAGACACTGGCTGTGTGACCCTCGGCAAGTCACTTCACTTCCTGATGTTTTGATCCTTTTCGAGACTGGAGGACAACAATCACTTCTGTCTGGGTATCCTTCTCTGTAAGAGTTATCATGAGGATCAAATGAGAGACTGTGTAAAGCACTTTGCAAACCTTCAATGGCTACATAAGTTGTATTATTTACCTTTATTATTTCTCTTCATGCATGTTTATGGTCCAGCCAAACTAGTGGTCTTACTCTTCCTCATACATGACACTCTAATGCCTATCTTGGTTATCTTTGCACCGACTGGCCCTGTGCCTAGAATCTTTTCTTTCCTCCTGACTGCCTCTAAGAATCTACTTCTTACAAGGCTGGCTTCAAGTACCATGTGAAGTTTTCCCTTAGATGCTCTCCACCCCCACCAGCTGCACCTTCTTCTGAAATTACCTTATATCTATTTTTTGTATATGTCTGTGTGTGTATTTTATCTCTTCCTGGCCAGGTTGTAAGCTCTAGGGCAGGGATTTTTTTTTTCACAGCTCTAATTTCTTTTCTGATCTCCAGTCTCATGTCTTCAGTTGCCTTATCTCAAGCTGGATGTCCCAGACATCTTCAACTCAACATGTCCAAAACTGAACCTTGTCCCACTGCCCCAAGCCCTCTTATCTTCCAGAGTTTTCTATTTTTGAAAGTACCACCAGGCTTCCAACCTAAGTATCCTCCATGACTCATGAGGTCATCAAGTGAAGTATAAAAGAGGGAGAAGAGAAGTGGACTCAGGACAGAATCCTGAGGGATACCTAAAGGTGGAGGGTGTGATCTGGAAGAGGATCCAGCAAAAAAGTCAGAAGGGGTAGACACATAGGTAGAAGGAAAACCAGGTGGAATGGTATCTTGAAAACCTAAAGAAAAGTATCAAGGAGTGATCAATAGTGTCAAGGGCATCAGAGAGATCAAGGAGAATTTGGATTGAGAAAAACTCATTGGATTTGGCAGTTAGTGAATCTAGAACTAGGAGTTTCAGTGGAATGATAAGGTCAAAAGCCAGCTTGTAAAGGGTTAAGACAGTGAAAGAAGAGAAAGTGGAGACACCCAAGTTGAAGCTTGGTTTTGATTTTCTTCACCTTCAGTATCACCTGTGTAGGCAAGAAAGTGACAAATGGTGGGAATAATCCAAGACTGAGGTTTGACTGGGGGTAATTGGTGATATCAGGGGGCTAGGGATTCAAGAGAAGAGGACAATATAGAGTTGAATTGGTTTGATAAAAAGGTAATATGGGGAGAAAAGGAGAGTGGCTAATGCAGGGAAAGTGACGTTGGAGAGGATTGAGGGCGTCACACGATTGGAGGTTACAGTGAGCAGTAAGAATAGGGCTATCTAAAGGAAGGCAGAGTGAGAGGTGAAAAGCCAATAATTATTTCAGAATTTTTGAATGCAGGTGGTACATTTGTGAGTGGCAAAGTCAAGGGTATGACCATCTTTGTGTGTGGCTGAGGTGGTGTGGAGGAGTAGCTCAAGGAACCGAGTAGTTAGGATATTTAAAAGAGATTAAGTATATTGAAGTCCCTTAATACAAGGGCAGGAGTGGATCCATTGAGGAAGGAGAGTGACTTAGAGTCTGTAGATAGTAGCTACCAGGATTTTGGTAGTGTGGTAGACATGAATAGCATGAACCTCAAAAGAAGAAAAGTTACTGAGTGAAGGAG
The DNA here is from genome assembly GCA_028627135.1 of Pseudochirops cupreus. Lineage (NCBI taxonomy): Eukaryota > Metazoa > Chordata > Mammalia > Diprotodontia > Pseudocheiridae > Pseudochirops > Pseudochirops cupreus. The sequence goes on from CM053582.1 coordinate 542,659,175, forward strand.
GAAGGTGAACCTTTGCTACATCCATGCTCCCGAATAGTGCTGGAGAAAGTCAAGCAGTTTTATCAATGGGATCCTTACAAATTCATGTTGTTTCACGCCATCTTGTCCCCCTCTGCCACACAAGAGTCCTCTTATTCTCTGATTATCATGCTTCCCAAAGGTCCGATTCCAAACCTTTTAATTTAAACTGTCAAACATTTCCACACTCCTGGGTCTCTCTACTTGATTTCTACTTCATTGAAGAAAAAAAATCAATGCCATTTGTTATGAGACTTCATTTCCATACCTCAAAATTCCTTACATCTCTACCTGTCCTCTTCTTTTTTCTAGTCTCATGCTCTTGCTCCTGCTAAGTGCTCTACTGAAAGCCTGGATCTCCTGTCTTTTCTGAGAGGGGAGATTGCCATCTTGGTTATTTTTTCCTCGTCATTGATTTTCCTCTATCAACCCCTTTACTGCTGCCTACAATCAATACCAGATTGTTCCCTGGTTCTTCAAACTCCATTTAAGTTTGCCATCCTTCCTTTAAAGTTCTCATCCAAATTACTATTTTCAACCACCAAGTTCACAAAAAGAGTTGTTCCATGCCCAGGTTCCTCACCCAGTAGCTCCTTAGAGTCTCTCTGTTGACCTTACCACTTTATTGACATTTCTTCATTCAAAATTTCCATTATATTGGGGTGGCTAGGTGGCACAGTGAATAGAGAGCACCAGCCCTGGAGTCAGGAGGACCTGAGTTCAAATTCAGCCTCAGACACTTAACCTGGGAAAGTCACTTAACCCCAACTGCCCTGCCTTGCCCCCTCCAAAAAAAAAATTTCCATTATAACTTCTAAAATGGAATGGCTTTTTCTTGGTCCTCATCTTCAATCTTTTTGCGGCTTTTAACATTAGTAACCATCCCCTTCTAGACACATGGCACCTCTTTTGCTTCAGTGATTTTGATTTTTTTCCTAACTGACCAGTCCCTTTGCTGGATCTTCCATCTCTTCTTTGCTTAGTGGGGATGTCTCCAACTCTAGTCTGAGCTCACTTAATTTCTCTCTATACTCTTTGTGATTTCATCTGTTCCCATAGGTTTATTATTCATTCATCAATTATAATCTCTATGCATATGTCTCCCAGTCCATTTATCTAAACCTAATCTTTCCTGAAGTATAGGCCCAAACCAGGAGCTATTATCTCCACCTGGATATCTCATCAGTATCTCAAACTCAGAGTCATCTTAAGTTCTTACCACCCCCTCACTTCCATATCCAATCAGTTGCTGTCTTGTTAATTCTACCTCCATATCTCTTGCATCTGTCTCTCCAAGTACACAACCACCACTAAGTCAACACTTCATCACCTCACTCCTGAACTCTTGGAATAACTTCCTAATTGGTTCCAGTCTCTTCCTTCTTTAATCACACCTTCCACCCAGCTGCCAAAATGTTCTTTTGATGATACCTGCTGTCTGACCATGTCATTGCCTGTCTTGAAAAACTTCAGGGATTCTTCAAATCCCTCACCAGACTATCATTTTTAAAACCTCCATAATCTGACTTCAACCTACTTCTCTGGCCTTATTTCCTATTATTCTCTTTCACAACTTTTACATTCCAGTCAAATTAGACTATTGTTGTTGTTCAATTGTGTTTGACTCCTTGTGATCCCATTCTTGGTTTTCTTGGCAAAGATACTGAAGTAGTTTGCCTTTTCCTTCTCTAGCTCATTTTACAGATAAGGAAACCAAGGCAAGCAGAGTATAAAGTGACTTGTCCAGCTAGTAAGTATATTAGTCCAGATTTGATCTCAGGAAGATGAGTCTTCCTGACTCCAGGCCACCTAGTTGCCCCAATTAAACTATTAGCTATATCCTAAACTCAGCATTACATTTTCCTTCAATTTATATATGCCATCCTTCATGCCTTTGTCATTTTTTATCTACCAGAATCATTATTGTCCTTCAAGAATCTGCTTAGGTAATATATGTCAACTGAAACCCCTCCTGATTCTTCCATTTAGTAAATATTCTCTCCCTTCTCAAATTTCTTTTATTTACTTACCTGTATACAGGTACACCTTCCTCCTGCCCTCCCCCCCCCAAAAGGAATGAACTCGAGGACAAAGAATTGTTTCATTTTTGCTTTTATTTCCTCAGTGACCAGTACAGCTCCTTGCACATAGTAAGACTGTGACAATTGTTTGTTAAATACCTGAATTGTATGGTGAGTAGTCTGTTTTTTTTGGAAGGCAAAATATATGAAAGAAAATATTGTCAAATACAGCATGAAGAGTAGATTAGAGCCATATCGTGGATGGTTCTCAAATGCCAGGAAAAGCACTTTAAATGAGGCTATAGGGAGCCACTGAAGGTATTTGAGGAGAATAGTGGCATGATTGGAGCAGTACATTAGGAAGACTGCATGAGCTACAGTGTGAAGGATGTATTGGAAAGGGGACAGACAGAAAGACAGTCATTTAGGCCTTTGTAATAGCCGAGGTTAATGAGTAGTGTTGAGGACCTGACCTAGAGTGTTAACAGTGAGAATGGGAAAAAAAAAGAGACATTTGCACAAGATATGGTAGAAATAAAATCCCAAGATGTAGCACCAGATTAGATATGGAGAGGAGCAGCTAGGTAGAGCATTGGATAGAGCATGGGATCTGGAGATACCTGACCTTAGACACTTATAAGTCATGTGACCTTGGGTCAGTCACTTAACTTTTGTTTGCCTCAATTTCCTCAAATGTAAAATGTGGGTAATAATAGCATCTTTTTCACAGGTTTGTTCTAAGGTTCAAATGAGATAATAATTGTAAAGCTGTTGACACAGTGCCTTGTACATAGTAGGTACTAGCTATTGTCACTAATAGACACAGAGAAGTTCTTGGGAGGAGAGAAAGTTCAGTTTAGACTCGAGTGTGGGAAACCTACAGCCTTGAGGTCACATGTGGCCCTCTAGGTCCTCAAGTGCAGCCCTTTGACTGAATCAGTGAGGCTGCAGGTTCCCCACCCTTGGTTTCGAGGATGCTGATTTTTAATTGATCCAGAAGAAAAGATGCAAGGGGCAGTTAGAAATGCCGAGTAGGACCTCAGAGGAATGTTGGGTATATAAGGAGAGATTTGGAAGTCATTTCATAGACATAATAATTAAAGCCATGGGAGATGATGAGACCATGGAAAGATGTATAGAGAGGTGAGGGACTAGTGCTTTAGGAAACATTCCTTTAATGGACAGGAGGAAGATGAAGAACCAGCACGAGACAGAGATGGCAAAAAGGAGGAAGAACTATTAGAAAAGATGAGTAGATGAAGGAAAAAGGGGTTTTTTGTTTGTTTTTTTAGCCTTTGTGTCCTGGATGATTTTAGACTGAGGTAAAGGATCCGGCTGAGAGGGGAGAGATTGAACATACATTAGAGAGAAGGGATGATTGCTGGATTGAGGTCCCAGAGTCGATGAAGTCAAGGGTACACATTGAAAAGTTATTGAGGTCAAAGAGTTATTATGAACTTCCACCCTTCCCCTCTTCAACTCAGAATGTTTGAATGTTCTCCATAACCCCATCCTTCTCTCTGTGGCAGAGGTTCCTAACCTGGGCTCCAAAGATTCCCAAGGAGCCTATGGATAGATTTCAGAGGGTGTCTGAATTTGGATGGAAAAAAAAATCATCTTTATTTTCACCAACCTCTAACTGAAATTGAAATAAAATCATTATTACAGAGTTTCTAGATCTCACCAGAGTGGCAAAGAGGTCCATGACTCAAGTTCAGAAAGAATGTGCACTTTTGTCTCAGAAGGCAAGGAGCCCTCCTTACCGATGTCAAGTTTCTTGAGAGCAGGGGCTTTTATTTTTTGTCTTTGTATCTGTCCCCAGTGCCTGGCACATAGTAGGCATTCATAAATGTTTGTTGCTTGGTTGATTGATGGTGTAGGAAATAACATCATCTGTTCAGAGGTGAGGAGGTTGGAATTTAGAGCTTAATGTTTGGAACAACAGCTGTGAGGAAGGTGTCAGAGTCAGCGAGAGATGAATAAAAGAGATGCTGTGCGGCAGTGAAGCCACCGCTGAGGTTAGAAAGTATGCATCTGTAAGTTAACCTAGTTGGCATGGCTTTGTGATTAAGTGGGAGTCCAAGTGGAAGGTACTCAGAGTTGGCGGTAATGTCAGAAAGTTAATGGGGCAACGCATACAAGGAGAAAGACCTTGTTAACCATGGCTGACCTGGACCTCACCATCCCATAGCCTCTCTGTTGTTTAGTCTTGTCAATCTTACCTCTGCCTCATCTTTCAAGTTTGTGCCCCAACCATGCTAGTTGTCAGCACTCCTTTCCAAATTCTTCCAAAATTGGACACTTTCCCTGTGACCAGTCTCTCCTCTCTGTAATCCAGTGCTTCTCAACCTTCCTGATGCCACGACCCTTTAATACAGTTCCTCATGTTGTGGTGACCCCCAACCATAAAATTATTTTTGTTGCTACTTCATAACTGTAATCTTGCTACTGTTATGAATCTATCTGATATTCAGGATGTATTTTCATTGTTACAAATTGAACATAACCCACAGGTTGAGAACTGCTGCAATCCATCCTTCACTCAGCTGCCAAGGCAGTAGGCTCAGCATTTTGTCCCCTCATTCAGATACCTTCAATGCCTCCCTTAAGTCTCCAGAAGAAAACAAACCTTCCTCCATCTGGCATTTAACACAGTAATAGGGTTCCCATCTCCCTCTTCAGACATCTTTTGCATTACTTTCTCTTCTTATCACTTAAATCTACATATTACTTTATATTACTCTCTCCTATCTCAGTTGGCCTGTTAGCTATTCCTGGCACATGACATCATTCCATTCCCTAGGTCTGTGCTTTTGACCAAGTGTGGATTATCCTTCCTTTTCACATCCTGCTAGCTTCCTTTCATAGTATACTTCAGATGCTACCCCTTGCATAAGAGCTTTTCTGGTCCCGTCCTTCCCCTCCCACTCACCTGCCCTCCCCCCTCCAATTCCATGTTTTCTTCTGTAGCTAAGATTTTATTAATTCTTGTTTTGTCATGGTTACACAGATAAAATGAACATTTGCAAATTTGTAAAATGCTATCATTAAAAAAATCTAAATACCATCTAGTTGTAATTCTAAAAAAAAAAAAACCCAACACTACACATTATTTTAGTGTCTTTCCATCTCTGAGTTTGGAGGCGACTATTCCTAAAAAGAGGGCATCCAGTACCAATATCCTGAATTTGGATAGCCATTAGGTCTTTTATTAAGAAAAGTACTACTAATTATTTAGTAAAAATCATACATACTAGTTTTCCAATCTTTTACAGCACATTTACAAAATTACTAAAAAAAATTGTACCACTATAATATCAAAATTTTACAAATAGTAAGCTATTCTGAATGGGAAATCCAATGTCAGGGAGCAGTTTTGTTTATGAAACAGTTCTACAGGAAAGATGTATACATAAGACAGGCAATTAAAATAGTAAGATCTTGAAAATTTATGATCATGACTCTAAATTGGAATTTTTGTTTTTTCACTTAATGTAATATAAAAACTGTCTACTACAGGATGTTAAACCTAGCCACAAAACAGCCCTTAACCAACATTCCATTAATTTCTGGTACTACAGGAAAGTTAATAACCAGTACATGAAAACCTTCTAAAAAAAAGGCATTTTCACGCGTCTAAATATTTTTTTAAAAAATTCTATGAAATTCTCTCCTTAAACATATTTCTAGAGCCACTAAAAAGCTTGGATTTATAAAAGAATTGATTTTAAAAAATACAAGAAAGGAGGTAACAGGTACAACTTAAAAATACTCAGTATAAGTCATTTAGATTTAGATTTTTCTCTTTTCTGCTGAATCAGAGGCTGGGGCCCCCTTATTTTCATTTTCCCATTTTCTACAGGGAAATCATCTTTAATCTCTTCTGGCTTAGTCCTGGCTTTTCTTTTGTTTCAGTATTTTTGTCCTCAGGTTTATCCTTCTCTGCCATCCTTTTGGGCTCAGGTTCAATTTTGGTGGAGGCTGATGTAGCTGACAATCTTGCTGACGGCCTGTAAGGCTGCTTTCTTACTTCCTCTTCCTTCTTGTTGATCTTCCTCCCTGGCATCTTGGCTTGTCTTCCCACACCTGCTGGCACTGCTGTTTGCAATTAGGGCTGGAAGAGGGAGCTAGGGCCATAACAGGAGGAAAGGAGCTGCTGAGAACCGCTTTTTTTTTTAAAGGAATTTTCTTGATACCTTTTTTTTAATCGCCTAGATTTCCTCCTTCCTGTTCTCCCCTCCCAGAAAGCCAACCCTTATAACTACATTTTTTAAAGGAAAAAAAAAAAGATAAGGAGAATAAGAGAAAATTTAGCAAAACTGATTAATACTTTTAAAAAACCTGACATCATTTGTAATGTTTCATACCATTTGACACCCTCATCTCTGCAAAGGAGAGAAGTATTTTCTTCTTTCTGTTTTTTTTTTGGTCCAAGCTTAGAACAACTTTTCCTAAATTCTCTGGCTCATCATTCCCCTTCCCATCAGACTCGTTGTCCAAATGCTAGTATCTGTCCTCTCTGTCCCTCCTAAAGTCACTTTTTTTCCCCTGTAACTTTAGTGAGAAGTATCTGTGGCTTGTTATATTTGGAGCTGGGAAGGCCTGTTTTCAAACCCTGCCTTGGACACTAACCTATATGATCCTGGGGAAGTCATTTTTCTTCCTGGAGCTGCATTTCCTTGAAATGAAATGATTGTGAAGGTCAAAAGAAATATAATACATTTAAAGTGCTTTGCATACCACATTCACATAAATCAGTTATTATTGCATACTTTATATCTGCTTATCTCTATACACTGGATCCTAAATGTCGAGCTAGAAGGCCTTTCTCCCATTTACCACTAGGAAAGAGGTAAAGTTTTTTTCATGGTGCCTAGAGGGCAGGGCCTGGAGTCTGAAAGACTCATCTTCCTGAGTTCAAATTTACCTCAGACACTTTAGCTAAATGACTCTGGGCAAGTCCCTTAACCCCATTTGCCATAGTTTCCTCATCTGTAAAATGAGCCAGAGAAGGAAAGACCAAACCACTCCAGTGTCTTTAGCAACTTCATAATTACACTCAGTTTTGGTTTATCAGCCAGTTTAAAAAAAAAAAAGACTTCACCATGCAGTAGACAGACAGAAAAGTCACAGAATACCTCCACATTCTGTGAATCAGGAAAGGGCCCCCCACTCCCTCTTTATCATGCAGTTCCAGAAGCAAGCTCACTCCCTTGGGTATGCTCCCAGGACTTGGCTCCCATTGGCCAATTTCCTGTTACATTCGTTTCATCTATATCATCAGTGATTCTTTAGGGATCTAGGATAGTCTCAATAAAGGAAGTGGGGAGTAAGAGATGCTGCTAATCTATCAGATTAAAGAATTGGTTAGATCATTGGCTGGACCAAGCTGTGTGTTGGAAGTGTGGAGGTAGAGTACAAAGAGAGCCCATATACTTTATCCCATTTCTTCAGAGCATATTGAGTGTTGTCACCATCATAATATCAATTTTGGTTTGTGCCCATCCATACTTCCTAGAATTGTCACCTGTGTCACCTCATCCACAATTTAGGGGTCCTGGATTATTTCCAGGATGAATACCTTCAGCTCCATAGTGATACTCTAGCTTGCAAGGCAATGTTAAATGACAAGAAGCAGCTGGGGCTGGAACCCAGCCAGGCTTCAGCATAAGTGATATGTATTGCAACATAAATCTTCCTGACTGATCAAGTATGAATAATGGATGACAATAGGAAACCCAAGCACCTGCTATTTAGTAAGAAAGTTATAAGAAGAAATGCTCTAAGGTCTCTCATGGAAACCACAAGTGATGCATTTGAACTAGCAGCTGTAAAAAACAACAGAATATGACAGAACCATCTAGATTACAATATTCAGAAAAATTAAAAATCTGTTTCTGAGAAAATAAGAAGCAGAAGAATAGTCACAGGTAGCTGTAGGCCTTGTAAATGGTGGCTGGATGTGCAAACCAAGCTAATCTTTATAGGCATTCGGCATAGAAAGGAGAAATCAATGAATTTTTTTTTTTACAACTTTTCTGCCATATTTATATGTAGAGAGAGATAACAAAGCTAATAATGTAGGAAGAATGAATATATACAACTAGGTCCCTGTTAGTGAAACAAAGAATTCTCTGAAACAGTCACATTATTTTTATTCATACAGCATTATTCCATTGGACTGGAACCAGTTACCATGTTTTATATAATTATAACTTCAAACAGTGTGAATCTGAATACATGTGACCACTTCAGGGGACTCATTTGCGTTAATCAGGACAGCAGTTTTATATACATGTGTGTATATCCATAAGAAGCACAGTGCATAAAGTGCTGGGGACTGAAGTCAAGAAAACCTAAGTTCAAACCTAGCTTCAGACACTTAGTAGATGTTTTTTTTATTAAAATGAGAAACTATTTCTTTTTAAAAAAGTTTATATTGCTATCTTTTGTCTTGGCATCACCTACCTTTCTTAATTATCCTTCTTCCTCCCAGGGGACAATCTCTTTTAACAAAGAATAAAAAAGAGGGAAAGGAAAACTCAGCACAATTAATCAATATGTTGAAAAAAAACCTGACAGTATATATCGTATTCCACACCAGTAAGTCTATGCCTCTGCAAAGAGATGGGGAGGAGGTGTCTCCTCATAAGTCTCCTTTGGGGCTAGTCTTGGTCTTTATAATTTTGCAGTATTTGAGTTTGGCTGTTTTGTTCTTGATTTTTCCATTTAAATTGTAGATCACTATGTGTATTATTCTCCTGGTTTTGCATATTTCATTTTGCATCAGTTCATGTAAATCTTCCCATGCTTCTTCTTTCTTTCCTTCCTTCCTTCCTTCTTTCCTTCCTTCCTTCCTTCCTTCTTTCCTTCCTTCCTTCTTTCTTTCCTTCCTTCCTTCCTTCCTTCCTTCCTTCCTTCCTTCCTTCCTTCCTTCTTTCCTTCCTTCTTTCCTTCCTTCCTTCCTTTCTTTCTATTTCATACTTATATTTATTTTATATTATTTGTATATTTATTTGCATTCTTTTTTAAATGAAATTTTTATGTATTTTTCAATTATGATGCATTTTTCTCCCTCCTAACTCCCCTTCCCTGAAAAAAGGAAAAAAACTTGAAACAAATATTTATGTCAAACAAAACAAATTCTCATACCGTGTCAAAAAATGTGATATTTGCTACTTCTTATAGCACAGTAATATTCCAACACATTCCTATACCACAGCTTGTTTAGCCAATCCCAAATCAATGAACGTATGCTTCTCCACTGCCACCAGTCCTTTGCTACTATAAAAAAAAATGCTTCTATAACTATTTTGGTTTATGTGGAGTCTTTCTTTTTGTTAGTAATCTTCTTGGAGAGTATGTCTAGTAGTAGAATTATGGGTTAAAGGGTATAGACAGAAACAGCATTCCCTTTTACACAAAGCACAGTAAGTATACAGGCATGCCTGATTCAATATAATTATTTTGTTCCATGAAATTAGGATTTTGAGGCCGCATAATAAGTGGATAGAACACTGGACTTGGAGTAAGGGAGATCTGGGTTCAAATCCTACTCAGACATTTCCTAGCTGTGTGACCCTGGTTACTGTCAATTTAGCCTCTCAAACTCTCAGTTTCCTCATTTGTAAATTGGGAATAATAATAGCACCTTTTTCACAGGGTTGTGAAAATCCAATGAGATGAGTATGCAAAGCACTTTTTACAAACATTAAAGTGCTATTAAAATGTGAGTTAATTATTATAGGGATACCATCCTTACAGATATGGACTCTGTCAAGCTTTGCCAGACCTGGCAGTAATTCCATAGAAGACTCTCTATAGCTCCACACCTCTAAAGCTCCACCCTTGGGCAGGGCTGGATGGAACTGACAGGACTCCTATTCCTTAGAAATGATCTGACAATAAAAAACAAAACAAGACCAAAAAACCAACCAAAACCAAACAAAACAACAGCAAACCCAGACCCAAAAATGGGACATTCAGCAAGAGGTCTGATTCCTCACCAGCCATCTGATTTTGTGTTCATTATGAATGAGGCATATGCTGTAGTAGACAGAGAGCCAGGTTCAGAATCAGGAAAACAGGACTCCTATTGGTTGTATCATTCTGGGCAAGTCACTTAATTCCTTAGAGCCCAAAACAATTCTCTAAGACTATAAGGTGCTAAACCACATGAGTACAGTTTCCTTGCTGGTTGTTCACTATACCCACTAGAATCACAGGTCTGTTTAGATGTAAAAAGATATTTTCATTAATTTCATAAGCAACAAATTAATGTTCAGGCTAAATTTTTTAGAATCTAAAGAGGTTCTCAATATGGGGTCTAAGAACTTGTTTTAAAAATATTTTGATAACTTTCATTATAATTGGTTTCTTTTGATATCATATGGATTTTATTTTATGCATTTGAAAACATCGTTCTAAGGACACTGCCAGAGGGGTCTCTGACACTAAAAATATTAAGATCTCTTGTGTTAGAACACTGGCTAGATAATACATAATAAGACAACATCAAGTGAAAACTTTGCTGTTCAGCAAACCATTGTTTGCAATTCCTTTTCACCAGACTCAGTTAGGAATGGAATTCTAGCCACACAGTCTCCAAATCTTTTTAGTGAGAGGATTATGAATCTTCCTTTTTTTCCTGCTAGCTGTGAGGCTGGACCAATTTCATTTCTCTCTCTCCTCATCTCTGCCTCTTGGCTTCAAGTCTCAGCTGAAATCCTACCTTCTACAAGAGGCCTTTTCCAGTTCTCTTCAATGCTAGTGTCTTCTCCCTGACAATTCCTCCAATTTTCCATCTGTATCTTTGTGTATTCATAGTTGTTTGGATATTGTCTCCCCCACTGGTATGTGAGCTCCTTAAGATCAGGGATCATTTTCTTTGTGATCTCCTCCTGCTTACCCCGATGCCTGACATAGAGTAAGTACTTCATGAATGTTTGTTAACTATTATTAATTGGTTTACTTGACAAACATTTGTTGCACAACTCTGCCCACATTACTGTCTTTATTGTTATGGGATGCAAAGAAGTATAAGATCCTGTCCTCCTCTCCAGGCACTTATAACTAAATGTTTTGAACATGGAGGTAACCAGTGAATGTTAATGTAATTGGATCTAGTTAGGAAGACTATAATACAGGGTGGCACATGACAAATGGTATATGATGGTTCAGAAGATAAATTCTATAGGAATTCAAGAAGATTGTATTAACTTGGGTGATTAGGGAAGATGATTTGAGATGGGCACTGAAGGATAAATAGAATTTTGAAAGGGGAAGAAGAGTGGGGAAGGAATTTAAAGCATTTAAATGTTGTTTATTATTATTAGAGACAAAGGTGCACGCAAGGAAACAAGTAGACCAGTTTGTGTATGACTTTTGGAGTCAAGGTGGTGGAAGATAAATTGGGACCAGATTATTCAAGTAGGGCATCAAATGCTATAAAAGTACTACAAGAATTTGGCTTTAACCTGAAGGTAATAGAGAGTCATTAAAGGTCTTTGAGAAGAGGAACAGCATGATACACATAGTGGATTAGGATGCTTAATCTGGCAGAGTATAGGGTGGCTAAGGAGGGAAAGTGCCTGGAGATAGGAGGACCAGGTACGGTAGGACAAATGTGAGTATCAAGAGTGTAAAAGTTTGTCCACAGAAACCTTTGGTTTCTGATGATGTCATAAGTAGAATAACACATATTGTCCTTCATAAAACACTAAAAGATACAAAACCAAAATTTAATAAAAGCCAATGCCCAGAGTCTTGTATCTGTGGCCACGAGCCATTGTAGGGCAAATCTCCTGAAGGTTTTCATACTGACAGTGTCTATTATGCTTTTGGTTTCATGCCTTGTAGTGTCAGCCCTTAGAAGGCAAAGATTATGTTGTATGGGTATTAAACCACAGAGACTCACCTATACGCCAGTCAGCTTGAAGGCGAGTACTTTGTGTCAGATTATTGTTACCAGCAGGCTTTCAGATTGTGGTGTTGACTGGATCTCAAGATTCCCAGAATGACAGATCTGAATATGGTATGACTGTCATAGCAGGTAAAAGATTATTAGAAGCACAGCTGCTCCATTAAGCCCTCATTCGTTTTATTGGGACAGAAGAACAGCCCTGGTCACAGCTATAACTAAGGCTTAGCTCTGGGAGGATGGCTATCGTTCGGGGAGTGTGCTTTCCCCCGTAGATATCTTCTGATATTTAGCAGCCCTTTGCCAGGTGCCTGTATTCCTTCCCTTGGCCCTGGGCTGCCATATGCTGGGGGCTACATTGTCATGGAACCCTGTAGGTAGCCTATCACATCATGGGCATTTTGTCACAACACGCCAGTCATGTATCTTCTCCACTGCTTTTTGGGTGATCCTCAACTTCAGTCCTTTAGAAACTATTGAGTGTTCGATTTTCAGTTACATACATACAGAAACAATGTAAGTTGATAACACATAAACATGGGGTCGGTAAAAGAGTAATGAAAATTCTCCAAGTCATTCCAGTCTACTATCATCTTTCTGGCTCATTTCTGGCCTAACTCATAGCAAATTTGAAGGGGAATGTCCAAGAAGCACGTTGTGATGTATGAGTTCAATAGGTAGCTAGAAGGGACTCTGGATAAGGATTTGGACTAGGAGTCAATAAGACCTGAGTTCAAATCTTGCCTGAGATACTGAATAACTGTGGATAAGTCACTTAACCTTTATCTGCGTCAGTTTCCTTATCTATAAATACTAGAAGCTACTTTCCAGGGTTGTTGTGAGTTTAAAATCGGGTAATTTTTGTAGAGTGCTTTGTAAACTTTAAAGTGATTATCTAAATTTTAGTATTGTTGTTATTGTTATTATATCATTGTCTGTACAATGGGCATGTACATTTACTTGACTTTTCCTTTGTAGCTGGTTAGGCCAAATTCTTTAGGACAATTATTTCTCTTGTTTAGGAACCTCTGCAGTGTTCTGGATCTTGCAGCAATTAGCTCAGGCATAAGCACATGCAGTGATAGCTGGAGCACCTCACCACCAATAGGAAAATTTTCCTTGACTTATACTGTATGCTGGAGTCCCTCCATGAGTGTAGTGAGCACTTTTAGTGGGCAAAAGCCACTTGGCTTTGTGTCTTGCTTTATAATAATAATCAAACTTGTCGAACAAAATTACTTGTTTTGCTCTTCATGGAATCTTGTATCATTTTGACATGCTTACAGGAGACAACTTGTTGGAAAAATGCTTTTAGCATGGCATTTTACTCTTCTGAATCAAATGTGTTTTTTATAGTTAACTAACAACAAGCACAGTGGAATATTGAACATTTTAAATTTTTTTTCCTGTCAATTGTATGATGATAAAGATATGGTGTACTGTGGAATACTGTTTGTGAAAGCTTTCCTGTTCTCTGAATGCTCTCATCAAGGATGCCCTTGAGGCATATGTGGATTATTCTCATACATTTTTTATGTAAATGGAAGTAGGCATATGGTTGAGTAATAATTGATGTTCTCTTGGCTACCTTTCTTGGCTAATAACGACATTGAGGCCTTTTTCTTTGCTTTTGGTACCTGCCCTTTCTTCGGATACTTCAAGAATTGATTCCTCAACACTCTCAAAATTATGTCACCTCCTGCATGAACCTAGTCCATGCTTCTCTCTCCGCTTTTGTTTTCTTCAGTTCTATTGTTGTTTCTTTTAGAAGCATATCTGGGAGGGTGATGTTTAAATGTGGTGATTACTGTGTCCTTCGTGGTGAAAAGTACATGTGTTTAAAAATCTTTGCAGATTTTTTTCATCTTCTTTTTATTGTCCTCCTTCCAGAATGATTTTGCTTAGTTGGAATTTTTTTGTCAAGCCTTCATTAGTCTGTTATTTTCCTTCCATGGCTTCTCACTATTTTATAAGGTCATAGTACGCATAATGTTCCAGCCTTATTCTTTGTAAACTTTTATAAACAAACTTAGATTCTAAACCAGTGGTCTCCAAATTTGGATATGCTTACCACATGGTATATGCAAGACTATCCACTAGGATGTGAGAAAGAAAATATTAGAAGTTATTTTTGTATTTCTTTTTATCTAAAAAAAGAAAGAATTAAATGTTACTTATATTTTAATATGTGAATTCATACTGGAACATTACTTTATCCATATGTCAGGTCGTTATGTATCATGAATGATTTATCAGGTACATGGAGGAGGAAGTAAGAGTTCCAAAACATGAGGTGCTGACTCATTTATTTGCTTTCAATGTGTTGCATTTTTTTCTTCTCATTTTAAAAATTCTGAAGTTACACACACACACACACACACACACACACACACACACAAGAAACACGCATTACCATGTATATGCCAGAACACAAAAAGATCATATATATGAAACCATAATCTTGATTTTATATTGCTTACTTTTTTAAAAAGCACATAATAAAATTTACAAGTTACTTTCAAAACTATTCTGTGTGTGCTTTTTTTTTCTGAACTTCTGGGTTTTTTTATATGAATTTTGCTAATCCTCCTTCCTTGTATGTAACCCCTCCCATTAAAAACCAAGAGAGAGAGAAAAAAAAAAAGCAAAACAAAAAACAAAAAAAAACAACAAATATGCATAGTCAAACAAAATGAATTTACATAGTGGCCATGTCTAAAAATATATTCTTCTTTTGGCAACTCATTTCTGTTACTTCTTTGTTAGGAGGTGGATAACATATATTATCATAGATCTTCTGGAGACACTGTTGGTCAGTGCATTTTTTAGAGTTCTTAAGTCTTTCAAAAAATTTTTTTAAATTAACTTTTGTTTATTTTTAGTTTATATCATTCATTTCCACAAGATTTTGAATTACAAATTTTCTCCCTGTCTTTCCCCTACCCACCACCCCAAAACAGGGATCCCACTGTATACCTTCTCCCCCAATCTGCTATCTCCTGTATCCTGCCTTATCACCCCTCTGACTTTCCAGTAGGGCAAGATAGATCTCCCTATCCCAGTGCCTGTATATCTTATTTCCAGTTGCATTTAAATAATAATAATAATTATATATAT
Organism: Pseudochirops cupreus; assembly: GCA_028627135.1. Classification (NCBI taxonomy): domain Eukaryota; kingdom Metazoa; phylum Chordata; class Mammalia; order Diprotodontia; family Pseudocheiridae; genus Pseudochirops; species Pseudochirops cupreus. Next base: position 542,674,250 of record CM053582.1, read on the forward strand.
ATTTTAAAATTTGATTTTAAAACTTTAAATTCTAGATTCTTTTCCCTCCTCCATTGTCATCCACCCCCACTGGAAAGACAAGCAATTCAATACAGGCCATATATGTGTAGTTACCCAGAGCATCTACACAATGGACATATTGTGAAACTCTGACTATGTTTCCCTCCTTCCTATCCCATCCCTTCCACTTGTTCTGTTCTCTACTTTGTCCCTTGTCCCTTTACAAATGTGTGTACTTCTAACAACCCTCCCCCCAAACCTGCCCTCCCCTCCATCATCCCACCTCTCATCTTCTTCCCCCCTACTCTCCTGCAGAGCAACATACCCAATTTAGAGTGTATCATTCCTTCCCTAAGCCAAATTCAGTGAGAGTAAGGTTGACCTATTCCCTTTTGCCTGCCTGTTCTTCCCCTCCATTGTAACAGTTATCCCTTGCCTCTTCTGTATAAGATGATTAACCCCATTCTATCTCTCCCTGTCTCCTCTCATTCTATTCCTGTCCCACCTCTTAATTACATCTTTTAAAATATCATCCCTCCATATTCAATTGATCCTGTGCCCTCTGCCTACATACACATAAATACCCATACTCACATATGTATTCATATGCATTTATACCCTCCTATATAGACATATGTGTATGTATACATATATATACATTTATATTCCCTTCACCTATCCTCATACTGAGAAAAGTTTCACAACTTACAATTCTCATTTTTCCATGTTGGCGTGTAAATAGTTCGACTTTGATAAATTCCTTATGATTTCTTTTCTGTGTTTACTTTCTCATGCTTCTTGTGTTTGAATGTCAAATTTTCTGTTCAATTCTGATTTTTTCCTCAAGAGTGCTTGAAAGTCCTCCACCTCATTGAATGACCATATTTTCCCCTGAAACATTATACTCAGTTTTGCTGGGTAGGTGATTCTTGGTTTTAATCCTAGCTCCTTTGATCTCCAGAATATCATATTCCAGGCCCTTTGATCCCTTAATGTAGAAGCTGCTAGATCCTAAAGTTGTATTGCTGAGCTTGCTTTGCTTCCTTTGCCTGCTCATGTTGCCAGTCAATTACTTGACTTTTGAGATCTTTACCACAGTAGAACTCTGCTTCCAGAAGGGAGAGCTTTGTCCCAAATTGCTGGGGTTTTTGAAGCTGCCAGAGCTATTAGGAGGCCACCATCTCTATAGCCCCTACCAGCTTTGGCTCACTGGTCATGTACCTCAGGACTACCACCCAAGACCATGATCCTGATCCAGGCGGGTTAAGGCAAGAGCACTTAGCCTTTGACTGGTCGCTTGGCCCCCCCTGCAATCTGCAGGCTGGGAGCTCTGAAGCAGCCGCTTGAAGGCAGCTGCAGGGCTGCTGCATCCACCACTTCTGGCTCTGGGGGCAGAGGGCCAGATCCGCTCCTCCATCCCCCCCAAATTTAGCTGAGTTCCACTGACCTTTCACTTTGTCTTTGGCATTTATGGGTTGATAATTCTGGAAACTGCCGCAGCTGCTGGTGATCCACTCTCCTGAATACTCCTGCTGGGCTGGTTGGGCCACCCTGGGGCTAACACCATGGCTCATGTTGGGCTGGGCTCAGCTCTCAGTGTGCTGCGATGAACCCTTCCTGTCTGCCTGCTGGGCTGCCTTCAGCAGGAGATTTGTTTCTCTGTCACTTTGTGGGTTCTGAAGTTATAAAATTTGTTTAGAGTCATATTTTATAGGTTTTTGAGGTGGTTATGGGGGGAGCCATGGAGTTTACCTACTTCTACACTGCCATCTTCCAAAATTATTTTTCTTTACAACATTCTTACCTCATATAAATTGTGCTCCTGGTTCTACTCACTTCACTCTGTGTCATTACATATCACCCTGGATTCTCTGAAATAATCTCTTTCATCATTTCTTATAGTGTTATAATATTCTATTACATTAATATGCCATGATCTTTTCAGTCATTCCCCAACTGTCTAAGAAGCAGCCTTAGGTACACCCTTAGATTCTAATTTTTTTCATTTTTAATATCCCTTTCTGATCAAGAAATTTGTTTTATTCATGATTATTCTCTCCAAGACATCATACTCCCTCTTCAATACTACCCCCTTTTCATCCTCTTATGTTTCCCTTTTGAGTTTGGTATGTTTCTACACCAAACTGTTTGAGTATATGTGTGTATTCAACCCTTCTTTGTTTCAGATCAGAGTGGTATTCATCTGATGCTCACTCTTCCACACCTTCTTCCACGTTTGTATATACTTCTTCTCATGTATCCCAGTTATAAGAACAGCAAGTTCCACTCTCTTTTTTCCTCCTTTCTATACTGGTGTATCTTTTCCCCCTCCCTTTTGTTTGCTTTCTTCAAATACATAGAACAGTACTAATGCGCCACGAAGGACCTCTGTTTTCCTCTGGAGATATTGTAGTCCAGAAGTGACACTCTGTGTTAGCACTGTATCATCATACAGTTTCCAGTTGTTCAATATAAATTTGCCTTTCTAGATTTCTAGGTTCTTGTCTTTACATTTCCATGTGGTGAGATTGGCAGAACATTGTCCCTGGAGTCAGGAAGAGAAGAGAATAAACATTTGCACAGTACCTACTATATGCCAGATACTATGTTAAGCACTTCTAACAAATATTTCCTCCTCACAGCAATACTGGGAGGTAGGTGCCATACTCAGAAAGACCTGAGTTCAAGTCCAGCCTCAAACATTACCAGCTGTGTGACCCTGGGTAGTCATTTAACCTCTGTCCACCTCAGTTTCCTCAACTGTAATAATACTGGGGATAATAATAGCACCTACCTCACAGGATTGTTGTGAGGATTAGATGAGATGATATTTGTAAAGCATTTAGCACAGTGTCTGCCAGACAGTAGATTCTTGTCCCTTTCCTCTTTCCTTTCCTCTTATATTTTAGCATTTCTATACTGCTATGGTCTTTTCATCATTAATGCTTAAAAATCCACTGGTTCATTAAAGATCAATTTCCCTAGTACAGGAGGATACTCAGCTTTACAAGTTATTCTTGGTTGTACTTTTATCTCTTTTGCATTTGTAATATTGTATTTCAAGATCTCCTTTCATTTATAGTAGAAACTATCTGATCGTATGTGATTGTGACTGTAGCCCCTTGGTATTTGATCTGTTCGTTTTGGGGTGGGGATGGGGTGGGTGGATGTAATGCTTGTGGTATTTTTTCTTTGATGTGGGAGCTCTGGAACTTGGCATTCGTGGGACTTATCTTTTCATTGTTCCTTTTGGGAGGTGATTATAATTTTTCTATTTTTACTTTGACCTTTACTTCTGAAAGATCTAGGTGATTTTCATTTATGTCTTCTTGAAATATAGTGTTGCAGGCTTTTTATTTTATCGTGATTTTCAGGGAGTTCAATCATAATTAAATTTTCTCTCCTCAATGAGTTTTCCAGGTACTGACCTGGAAGGTCTCCTCCCTAGAGCTTTAAGACCACCCTGGATTTTTTCAAGAAGAGCCCTCTGCTCTTGCTGCCTCCACACATAAAGCCTTGAAGCTGTTTGTCCCTTTCCCAGCTCTGGCCTCACTACTCTGCAATGGAGCATCTTTGTTGGTGGCACACTTTTCTGCTGCCCTTGGACTCCTGGATGATGTGAATTTCTAGGGCAGAAGAAGTCCCTTCTGTGATTTCTCATTCGATTTTTTTTTTATAATTATTTGCTCTGGTGTAAACTTCACTGTTTTTCTGGAGTAGGTATATGGGAACTGGGTGCTTGCCCTCCTTTTCAGGTCACATCTTGACCAGAAGATGTCTAGAATACTGCATTTTGCATGCCCTGCTAAGTGATTTGTGAATTATATAATTTAGTTTAAACTATGTTAGCCCTCACAGAATGGACAGTTAGCTTTAAAAGATTCTTACAAAGAAACCACAGGTTGATGATAATAATACGAATAATTTGAATGCAATTGAGAAACAAGAAAATGGGAGAGCTGATACTTCTCTTCACTCATTGACCTTCACATCATGCAATAAAACTAGCAACCAAGATCTGACAAGGTCTGTTAAAACAATTCAAAATCGTGAAGATTATTTGAAATAAGAATTTGTACCTACTATTATCAATGATGAACTTTCCCCTAATCTATAGCCTGAGATATAAGCTAATGAAAGTATGAAACCAACCTGATTAGAATGACATCTAAAAACCAAGGTTGCTTTTTTACCCCCTGAAAATGATACCTATTACCTAGAAATACTCTCTCATCTTCAGAATTTAAAAAAAAATAGGAAAAAGAATGTTCAAATCTGTTTACTAATCTTTCATGTGAAGGGTTTAAGTGACCTTTGAACCCATTTGTTAAAAATACAAAAATAAAACAGATTCTGATTTTCAAGAACAGTTGACATCAAAGAAGGTAGGAATTTACTAGCTGAATTTTTAGCAAAAAGCTTTGCATGACTGGTGGATAAGACTGAAAAAATTAGTATCATAACTTAGTAATGGTAGCCAAAAATGTACTTTTTCCCTTTGATATCTATATATCTTTGTGAATTATCTTTTTTTTTTGCTCTTGACAGTCATTAAAGCCAAGCATCAGAATAAGTTGAACTTAGAAACCTGATTTGTAAATAGATAGCTGATTCAAGAATAATTCCCATATTAATATGAGTCATTCTTGGTTCTTGAAGTCATATACACTTAAAGTGTAATCAATTTCATTTTAGTGACTCTATTCCATTACTCTGTTTTTACTCATGATAGGATTCTATTGTAGTGTTAAATCAAGATTTTAAAAATAATAAAACATGTTCAACCACATTTCTTAGTGAAAGTAGAAATGGTTTTGTGTCCTTAATAAAGAAAATTATTTTAAAAGTCTTTATTTCATCTTTATTTGACCATTTGGGTTCTAATTTTACGTGTTTTATTATGTACATAATATATTAGTACAATATTCTATATACCTAATTTATAGTCAGTCAGTATACAAATATTGTGGGTGAGTACTTAAAAGATTTTACTTACAGGATACATGATCACAAACGTGTGGGGACTGTTGTCAAACCATCACTGGCCTTGGCTGTTACGTAGCATCCCTTGGACATTAAATAATATTTATTGACTGACTAAAGTCATTTTAGACTCTTTTTTGTATTTTTAATATATAATTATAATTAGTTCATACTTTATTATGATGATTATGTATTTAGAGTGATTGAGCTATTTGAACTAAACTCTTTTTGAATATTTTATTTTTCCTAATTATTTATAAAAACAACTTTTAACAGTAACTTAAAAAAAATTTTTGAGTCTCAAATTCTTTACCTTCCTCCCTCTCTCTCCTCCCTGAAACAGTAATCAATTTGATAAATAGGTTATATATGTGGAATCATGAAAAACATATTTCCATATTAGTTATGTCCAACTAAACTTTTACATGAAATTATTGTAATCAGTGTCAATCTTTTCCTTCAGTCACATGCATATGTACATACTGTTGTATGTACTAAATATATGTATAGATGTATGGTATATCTATACGCATATAAAATGTATGCATGTGTGTGTATCTATGTACATATATACATGTATATATATGTATATTTGTTGCTTAGTCATTTCAGTAGTGTCCAATTCTTCCTGACCTCATTTGGCATAATCTTGGCAAAGATACTGGAATGGTTTGCCATTTCCTTCTCCAGCTCATTTTACAGGTGAGGAAACTGAGGCAAACTGGGTTAAGTGATTTGCCCAGGGTCACACATCTAGTAGTATCTGAGGCCTGATTTGAACTCAGGAAGATGAGTTTTCCTGACCCCAGACCTGGTACTTTATCCACTGTGCCACCTAGCTGCCAGAGACACACACACACACACACACACACACACACACACTCTCTCTCTCTCTCTCTCTCTCTCTCTCTCTCTCTCTCTCTCTCTCTCTCTCGACAGTTATACTGATGTACATGAGGTAGCTGGGGGGTGCAGTGTATATAGTGTGTTAGATTTGGAGTCAGGAATATGTGACTTTGAATCCTTCCTCAGGTCCTTATTGACTGTATGATTCTCAGTGAGTCACTTAGCATCTCTCAGAGTCATTTTCTTCATCTATAAAATAGAATAATAACAGCAAATACCTCTCAGGAATGTTTCAAGGATCAAACGAGATAACACACACAAAAAGGTTCGGTAAGCCTTAACATGCTCCATGAATGGTACCCATTGTGATTATTATCAAAGTCAGGAACTGTCTTTGTACTTCCAGCACCTGGCATATTTATAGTTGCTTAGTAAACAGTTGTTGATTGTTTAGTGCGTTTCTCATTTTTCAGCATCACTAACTTGCTTAAATAGTTCCTTATGATGTTGTTTTAATTGCCTGCCAAAGCTGTAGCATACCCGGTCGCCATACCCCAGTAAACCAGCCAGGTTGAGAGTAACCGACAGGCCTCAAACCTGTTGGTGACTTAGGGGGATGTCTGCCCCAAGCATGTGAAGACTGTCCCTGATAGAATGGGTGGATGAGAACAATTTGTTCCAACAGCCATGAAAGCGGCTGAAGCAGGTGCTGGAGTGCTTAGAGCTTGGTCAGACAGGAAAGATGCCAAGTCTTGTCATCTTGATTTTGTCTTGCCACTAGACTCTGATCACTCTGGAAGAGAGAGTAGGACTAATGTCTTCGTGTAACTCTGCCTCACTTAACTCCAATTTTCCCACGAGTCCAAGACATCACCCATGATGTCCTTGGTCCTCTTCAAAAACAAAGGACAAGCAATAATTAGCAAACCACATCTTTTTCTCATTTTTATTATTCAAACTGTGTTACTTTTGATCTTTTTTTTTTGAGGGGGGAAGGCAGGGCATTTGGGGTTAAGTGACTTGCCCCAAGGTCATACAGTTAATGTTAAGTGTCTGAAGTCAAATTTGAACCCAGGTCCTCCTGACTCCAGGGCCAGTGCTTTATTTACTGTGTCACCTAGCTGCTGGGTTACTTTTGATCTGAGCACAAACAAGCCTGTGGTCTGATGGTCTTCAAGCAGGGGATTCAGGAATAGTTTCCACATCAGTAATGAATTGTTACTTGTCTGTTAAAATATACTCAGTTTCATTTGGGGGGAAAATTATTCAAGACACACCATGGCCAGTACTTTCCCAGTCCTTTCTTGAATAACATTTTTATAATGCGTGAGTATGAAGTTTTCATATATCTATAAATCTATGGCTCATTACTTACTCCTGAAATATTTTCCAACATAAATTTTTCTGTCCTTCCCTATGGTCACCTTTGCTTTTATTTAATTTGGAGAATATCTTTTAGTTGTTCATAAAATTTCTGTAACGGGGGATTGACCAATGAGAGCCAAGTCCCTCAGAGAATGGTGCCATTTGCTTTGCTAACTGTAATCATTACCTCTGCATTGAGGCTCAATCTTCTTTGGAAGTTCATGATGTGGAATTAAGGGGATAATGTCGTTTATTATAATCTAGAACATTCCCAGGTTTTCTGTAGCTGTATCCATCTATTTACTGTGCTATGAAGAAAAGTCTTTTGATTGACTGCTGGTATGTAACTGGATATACCCACAAAAAGTATTAATTGTACAAGCCTTTTTATCTCCTTAGTTTTGAATGAAGAGGACAAAATGCTGTAAGCCTTTGGATAGAAAAAGAGATCTTGGCCCTTTGTCTTCCAACTGGGGCCTCTACCAATATGGCCCATGAGCATATGACCCTAGTTATGCTTCTATTCTTTGTTGTATCTGTTCTTTTTTGGTCTTAGGCAAGAAGGTAGTGGAGGTGGAATGGACAAGGCTACAGCGTGTGAGTTTTTAGGTAGTCAGAAGAACCTTCTTGCAGAAGTTGCAAGAGATCCAAGAATATCATAGTTTGCTCTCAGCCACGCCCAGTGTGCCAATATAACTCTGAGGAGCTAGCAATTGGTTTGAAAAAGCCCAGCATGTCCTGAAGCAAGGAAGTGTTATCTCCAGTGGCTATGACACATTTGGAAGTAAACTCTATGGAATGAATGCTTTATAGTAACCACTTTAAGTGTGAGCCTACTCTCCCCACAGGCTAAGGTAGTATGACAGGAGAGTGTGGAAGTATGTTCAGGAAATATTTATGTTCATTTGTTCTTTCCATTAAAGATCCATTTCCCCCGTACAGGAGGATACTCAACAGGAGTACTGGCTTCTCCATCCTTGCTTTATATTCCTCTCCTCAATCTCTCCCCACCCCATCAAGATCTTACTCTTCCTTCCAGGGCCACCTCTTTCATGAAGCTCTTCCTGATGACACCAGTCAGACATGAATCTCTCTTCCAAGATAATGCTTTTAATATCGGTATGATTCTTATGCCACCTGATGCCTTGTATCAAAGTTATTTGTATGCATGTCCCATACCCCCATATTATAAACTCCTAGAGAGCAGGGCCTATGTCAAGCAGTGTCTCAAGGACCCTTTAATTTGCTGCAGTTTAGTGGGGGGGGGAGGAGGGGGAGGATATGTTGCCTCTTTAAAAGGAACGAGAGAGAGAGAAAATGAAAATCGCATCCAAATTCTCTGTTCCCTATAAATTACCCCAAATCTATTGGATTCCTAGTCCAGTATTGGGTTTTACTATCTCTGACTAGATTGATGTCTGACTTCCCCCCAGCATCCTTTGACCGTCTTGATACAGTCTTGCTTTGGTTGTCTCTGTTAACTGCTCCAACACTTACTTTTTGAATAGGACCAGGCTAGTGGCTAGCAACACCACCTGGTGATTGGTTGAATGAGATGCTTTGCTTTTGTGGGGGATACATTCCAACAATTTCATGAGTAAGAAAGCCCCTCTAAAGCAGTACTAATAATAGCTGGTATATATGTATAGGCATACTTAGGAGATATTGCAGGGTTTGGTTCCAGAATACCTCAATAAAGTGAATATTGCAATGAAGCCAGTCACATGAATTTTTTAGTTTTCCAGTGCATATAAAAGTTATGTTTACACTATATTATGGTCTATTAAGTGTGCAATTGTATTGTGTCTAAAAATGCATACTTTAATTTAAAAGTACTTTATTGTTAAGAAACGCTAACCATCATCTGAGCTTTCAGTAAGTTGTAATATTTTTTTGCTGGTGGAGGGTCTTGCCTCAGCGGCTGCTGACTGATCAGGGTAGTGGTTGTTGAAGGCTGGGGTGGCTGCGTCAATTTCTTAAAACAAGACAACATTGAAATTTGCCGCATCAATTAACTTCCTTTCGCTTGAACACTTAGAGGTCATTGTAGGATTATTAATTGGCCTAATTTCAGTGGTATTGTGTCTCTGGGAGCAGAGGGGCCCAAGGAGAGGGAGAGAGATGGGGAACAGCTGGTTAGTGGAGCAGTCAGAGCACATTTATTGATTAAGTTTTCTGTCTTATGTGGGCTCAGTGTCACTCCCAAACAATTACAATAATGACATCAAAGGTTGTTGATCACAGATCACCGTCATAGATGTAATAATAATGAAAAGGTTTCAGAAATCGTGAGAATAAACAAAATGGCATGCAGAGACAAAATATGAAAGAATACTGTTGGCAGAAGGTGCTTATAGACTTGTTTCGTGTGGGGTTGCCACAAACCTTCAATTTATGGGGAAAAAACAAACAAAAAACCCACAATATCTTCAAAGTGCAATAAAATGAGGTCTCCTCCTTCTCTCTCTCTCTCTCTCTCTCTCTCTCTCTCTCTCTCTCTCTCTGCCTTTCCCTCTTTCCCTCTCCCCCTCACTCTCAGATTTATGGGGTGCTTTAACATTTGCAAAAATCCTTTTCTTATAACAATCCTGTGAGGTAATCATCACAAGCATGCTGTTGTCATTTTAGAGGTACTAAAGCTCAAGCTCTACAGAGCTAGAATGAATTGTCTGAGGTTACGCTGGTGAATATCAGAGCCAAGATTTGAATTTGAGTTCTTTGGCTCACATTATACTTATCACTTTGCTACACCACATCTCCTTCTCCTTCCCCCAACAGAACAGGGGACAAATGTAACTAGGACATATTGGGCTACACTTGAGAGACTGGAATGTATTGAGGAAAGCTGAGATTTGCAGTCACTCAAATGAATGGTTATTGGTGGTGTATAGGCTGATATCAGGACCCTAAACACAATTCAAAACAGGCAAAATTTATATTTATTTCCTTCAGATGCTTTATATAGTATTTTACTTTTAAGGGATGCTTTTTGATTTTTTTTTTAGCACTGTTATTCCCAAATCTTTCCATGTCTCCTTCCCTCCCCAGAAGGCCATGCTGCGTAATGAAGGAGAGGAAAAACAAAAGCAGCTTCACACAACTAAGTAAACACACTGCGTTCCAACAGTGCAGTATATGTAAGATTCCACACCCATGGTCTACCACCTCTGCAAAGATGGGAGACATTCCTATTTTCTCATATTTTCTTGAGGGCCCAGCCTAGTCACTATAATTAGATGTCAGCTCTTTCTTTTCAATCCTGAAGCACAAAACTGGGTTCAAATATGACCTCTGTCCCTTCTAACTGTGACCTTAGGCAAGTCACTTAATCTGAGTCCCACTTTCCTCATTTGCAACCTGGAGTGATAATAACTGTGATATTTATTTTACATGCTTTTTTTGGGGGGAGGGGGGGAGGTGTCTCCTTAGTGCCTAGACCAGTTCCTTGCACATCGTAGGCACTTAAAAAATTGTTTAATTGAATTGAACTTCAAATCTCAAATAGCTTGTTGTTGTCCTCGTGGAAATTGAGAGTCTTCTAACTCATTCAAAGTTATTTATTCTCACTTCCCATCAAAATTCCCATTTCTCTGCATGTTCTCATCAGTACAAAGACAGACTTTGAACTGATTATTGAATGAAAATAATTCAGTGCACCTAGCCTTGCAGAAAACAGATCCCCCGTAATGCTTTATTGAATTAAACTGATGAATAAATCCTCTGGGGTAGGTAGGGATGGACATGAAATAATTTCCATTTTCAGACCCTAAGCCTAAGGAAGAGAAAGTTTAATCTATTTGCTTAAAGTCACACAGAGAGTTAGGAGCAGTGATTGGCACTGGGGAGCAACAGGGAAATGATTTTTTGCTGAAATTTCATTTTCCTCTTTTTATCGAATCTGTGTGATCACAGGCCTCCAAGACTTCTTACTCTTCATCACTCTCATCATTCATGGCCTTTAAACTGGCATTTTTTTTAAAGGAAACTTTTATTTTAATGACATTTTTTTTATAACTTTCTCTGTCATTGATAAATTGTTGCTTTTGAAGTAACACACAGAAATAATATGTAGTGTGGGGAGAGTTTACCAGAATCATGCTAAGATGAATGTAGATTTACTTCTGATATACATATCCTCTGTAACCTACCCTTAGTTACCAAGAGCAGGATCTGACCTCCAAAGTCAGCTGTCTTTTTTCTTCACTTGTGGTTGGCTCTTTTCCTTTTTTTAATAATGTTTATTGGAACTAGATTCTCCCATGCCCATCCCTCTGCACCTCTTACCTTGGGATGGTTCCTTTGCCTTTATCTATTGATGATCTTCTATAGTGTTGACCCTTCCCTTGGTCATTTCCATTAACCCAATCTTGATCCTGAATCTGACCCTGACCCTGATGATGATGATGATGATTTATCTCTCATTATCCTCAACCTCATGGAAGAGATGGGCAATGGTGACCTGGTCCTGGAGATAACCAGCTCCATGGATGTTCCAGAATCCACTTTTGGTCTTGTTGGAGGAATCCCAATGAGGTTTTGCTCAGGTGTAGGATATTGTGAATTGGCGTAGTAGAATGAAGAGGTGAGCCCGAGGAAAAGTTGAGGTGAGGGTCATAAGATGGAATAGCATTCAGCACTGGTTAAAAGTGAAATTCTAATTTTTTTTTTTTTTTTTTGCTTTTTGGAGGTGGAAGGCAGGGCAATTGGGATTAAGTGCCCAAGGTCATACAGTTAGTTTTGTGTGTGTGTGTGTGTGTGTGTGTGTGTGTGTGTGTGTGTGTGTGTGTGTATGTCTGTGAAGTGTCTGAGACTGGATTTGAACTCAGGTCCTCCTGACTCCAGGGCCGGTGCTCTATTCACTGTGCCACCTAGCCACCCCAAAAGTGAAATTCTATTAAAGAAAACACTGCAGGTTATTTGGAATATTTTGTTGAAATGTAATAACTAAAATGCCACTTTAAAACTATCATCAAAGAAATGTCTGATTAAAAAGATTGGGTAATGACATGAATGAAAAGTCCAAGAGACAGAATTTCTGGGTAATTAATAATCAGTTTATTAATTGGGCAAGCAAATAATTAATTGATGGTGGTCAGTGGTCTCTCTGGGTAACCAAAGGCAAAACCATGGGAAAGAAGGTGCCCCTGACAAGCGAAAACCAACCCTGATTGGTGAACAATTAATTCAGGGGAAGGGGAAGTGGACTTTCAAATGAGGAGATGGGCCAAAAGTCTTCAGCTCCTCTTGCTGAGAACTTGGTTTGATCCTGAGATTCAGCTGCCTTCAGCAAAGGAGCTCATCTCTACCCAGACCACTCTGGTTGGTTTTCTCTTTCATAAGCTGGGAGACCCCAAGTTCTAATGGAAGATTCCAGACACAGGGGCTCATTCCCTTGAGGGCAAAAACTTGCCTGGACTGGATTCTATTTATACTTTAGACAATAGTAAAGTTACTTAATTAGGAGAAGTCCTGCCCAAGATTGAGGAGCAGGTACCCAGAGGATTTAGGCAATCTCATCTATCAGTAATGTCCCTCAGAGACTGACTGAATGACCTGCAAGGACTGGTTCCTGAATGAGGAATTAGAAAGGAAAAGCCTCAGTCCTAATTTAATAATTGCTTATTAATATAATTGAAAAATAATTATTTCTCTCAGTAAAACAGAAAAAAAAAACATGGGCATCACTTGGCAAGATTGAGGAATAACTGATGGATAGTCCTTGTGTCTGTTGGTAGGCTTCTTGGTGGAAGGCTTCTGAAATATTCAGTGGACAAACTTGTGGGAGTACATGGATAGGAGGATGTTGTGAGGATAAAAGGAGATGATATTTGTAAAGCAATTTGCAAACCCTAAAATGCTGCATAAATGCTAGCTATTATTATTATCATCATCGTTATATTTGTTATTTTTGGAGTAATGCAGAATGGATAATAAAAAATGGGTAAAGACCTGTATTCTTGGGAGTAATAACTACATAGAGAAGACTACAGATTTGATGGAATGTAGAAATCATATTTTTTGCCTGCTGACCCAGCAGTAAATTACAGTAAATTAACAGGTACAAAAACATGCATATCAGATTCAGGAGACTAATATGCGTAAGAGCTATAATAATGTAAATGAAGACAATGCTGAAAGATAAAGAACAATAGAGGTCAAGAGAAATGAAGTGACTAATGTGGTTCCAGATGACTGATGTTGAGATATATTTTTCTCATTTCTATTGGGAAATGAAAACCTTGCTTTTGATATCAGTCTCCTTCAGTATTTGGGATTGTTTTTACTTAACTGCTTTTTTTTTTCTAGAGGAGAGGGTATGTATGAGTAATTGGGAAGTAGTTGGTAAGTAGGAGTAAAAGCAAAATGCATCAACAAAATAATTTGTTAAAAATAAGATAATAGAAGAACTTGTTGCCGAATAGGGAAAAGAGTAAAGTGTCATGTACATAGGGCTTCTACCCTTTTTCTCTCCCTAGTGGCAATGTTCATTTGTAAGAAGCAATTTTTGTTGTTGACTGGTTTAGGAGTTAAGAGTTTGCTACTGAAAGAGGAGGTGGTGGTTTGACCCACAGGTGGGAATTATAGGGATAATCTAATTTAATATTGTGTCAGGTGCCTTGCCCACAGGAAGTGCTTGATATTATCAAATGAGGTTTTATATATATGTATATATATATATATATATGTATATATATAATGCCTTGTGAACCTTAAAGTGCTATATAAATGTTAGATATTATTGACATAATAGTAAAAAAAATTTAAATGAATGAATAGATGTTGTTAAAGGATAATTTCTCCTTTCTGGCCAGACAAAAGAACTAGGAAGGAGTTAGACATTAACTTTTCTCTAAAACTTTAGCCCTGACTCAGATGAAGTAATTTTAATAGGAATTGTTTCAAAGACAAGAGTCATAAGAATAAATGTGATTTATAGTGTTTTCAAATCACAAAACATTTATCTGTATCAGTGGAAAGTACAGGAGCTGGAATACTCTGTTACCTCTGGCTTGGAGCTTTGTGTCTCCCCAAAATGGGTTTTCCCTTCCCCCTTTTACACTGCAGAGAGGGCTAACTCACCAGCCAGCAGGTAGAGGAAGCTCTACCCCCAAGTGAGCTGATAAGTTCACAGATATTTCATCTCCATCGAATGCCTAGTGTACACATTAAAATGTGTACCATGAACATATCAAGGCTGAAGAGGAGGCAGGTGCCTGGGAGCAGGGACAGAGACATTGCAGAATGACCTTAACATTCTTCTTTCCCCTGGAACTGTCCTCCTGCTTTCCTTTGAAGCCCAGCTCTGTCTGGGTACCACTGGGAAGAGCTACCTGGGGACTAAGATTGGAGATGAAGAAGGGCCAGAGCCCTGATATAAGACCATGCACATGGTCAAGGTAGCTCAAATCCTGATTTGAGAGTTGTCAGGAAAATTTCTCTCCCTGTAGCATATCTATTACTAGTTTAGTCAAGGAGGACTGAACTTTTGAAACCTTTGGAAATTCATTTAATAATAATAATGTTAAAAAAGAGAAATTCATTCCTTTGGATTAATGATTCCCTCTCCAAGATTCTCCTTTATCCCTTTGGGTGGGGACACAGGCTTCTGGAGAGCTGTGGACAGCTGGGTGGGAGCAGGGAAGAAACTGTATGAAAGGAGGGAAAAGAGTATAGAATGGGAAGGGTGCTAGAAAAATAAACCATGACATTTGTCTAACTTTTCCATTTTGCCCAACAATGGCCTTGCTGGGGAGCATTGTTACCAGACATGAGATGGTAGCCACACCCAGATCCAAATAGGCCTTTTCCATAGATTTGTGAAGAAGATGCAGAACCAGGTGATGGTGATGATGCTGATGACAGAGATGAGGTCCAAGATCCTGGAGATTTGGATATTGTCTGAGAAATTAAATAGAGAAGGAGAATCTAGGCTAAAGCTAAATAGTAAGCCCAGGGGAAGGCAGTGGGCAGTCCAGGTCAGGGAATAAAGGGACAGAGAGGTGTGGAGGCAGGATTGACCTTACTTGTAAACTTTAAGCCACCTACATGTCACAATTTCAGAGCCACCAGGAAGCCTGCCTATCCCACCCCACCCTAATTCCAATACCTTCCTTGTATGTATGATGGTGCCTGAAATACCTTCAACTGGAGACAGAGCCTTTTATTCCACAATGAAAATAAACAGGAAAAGGCAAATGGCCCTGGGAAATATAAGTTGACTTAGTTTCATACCATAGTGCTATTCAGATATTTTTAAAAAGTCTTTTAAGAATAAAAAGGGCACAAGAGGAGGGGTGCCTGAGGGAAGAGAAAGACTGCATGCCACTGAGGTAGAGAAATTATAAAGAAATCAGATACTGAGAGTGCCAAGAAAAACTTAGTTGACCACATAGTTTTGCCAAGGGAAAACCTTGGATGCAAGGCAAAGAGGTTAGGAAGGTTTTCCAAGGATTCTTTACCTTTTTGTTGGCATGGACTATTCAGCAGACTGAGGAAACCTCTGGAACCATTCTTAGAATGATGTTTGTTGTCTATATTCATGGTTGAAGGAAATATTAAAAATGAGTTTGAGCAAGAGTTCTTCACTGTGTGTGTGTGTGTGTGTGTGAGAGAGAGAGAGAGAGAGAGAGAGAGAGAGAGAGAGAGAGGGAGAGGGAGAGATCAACTCCTTTTACAGGCTGGTGAAACCTAGGAATACCGCCTAAGAATAATGTTTAAAATGCATAATATAAAATACAGAGGATTATAAAGTAAGCCAATTATGTTGAAATATCAAAACTGTTTTTAAAGCTCACAGACACAAAGAACTTCTCCTGTCTGAATCCCCTAAGAACCCCCTTTCTGAAGGGAACAAGTGATGAGGTTTGGGGACACAGCAGGGGTCAATCAATAAAATGACCCATAGATCCAGAGAGACCACTTCCAGCGTGGATGGGGTGAATGGTGTCAGCATGTAGAATGGTTGCGTAATGTCCAGAGTCCTACATAGAATTCAGGGACACTTCTTCAGTCCTATTAAATGTATCCAGAGGAGAGATGCAAAGTGTTGAAAGGAAGCTTGTTCCACACACACTGATGCAGAAAAGCGAAAGTACAATCTGGTTTGATCCAAGACCTGCTCTTTCTATCCTGACATGGAAAGCAGTTGGTGTATTCAGATCAGTTGTTTTGGCTATGGAGGCAGGAAAAAAGGAGGAAGGTGGGAGAGAAGGAAGAAGGGGAAAAAAAAAGTGGGACCTGCTATTTCTTGACTGAATGTCTCTCCCGTGGTTCCTCCAGAAATATAACTCCTATACCCTGCAGAACTGGGAATACCTTCAGCATCCCCTCTATATTAAAGCTTCTTATTGGAGAGTTGATTTATTTGGAGTTATGACAATACTTTCTTTACTATTAAAGACCTATCTTTACTGTGACTACTCCCTGCTTGGCTATCCTCTGCCTAAACTCTACACCACCAACCTACCCCAAGCAGATTCTTAGCCCCATCCATTCCCCAGCAGATTACCCTCACTCTGTTGGTGGGATCCCAGCCTATTCTGGGAACGTAAGAATTATGGAAGCTCAAGATCCTACAGTGAATCTCTGACATCAAGGCCATTGTGTCCCCACAGCAGCTTCCAACTGCCATGGAATTCTGTGTTGTGTCAATACTCCTTCTTCCATCCTCTCCCCTATCCCTGCCACAACCCACTGAACCTGTTTGGAGTCCGTGACTAATTCTGCTTGGATTGGGGAGAAGCTGCCATTTTTAGCAAAGTAGATGGGACACAGATGTTCAGCTACTTAGCCTTGCTACTTGGAAGTTCTTATTTCATGGTCCAAACACTACCTGAGAGAGAGGTTGGCTTGAACTAGACCCCTAAGTGCAACCTCCCGTCTCTTTGCCTTAATTTATCTCTCCTCCCACCTCCACTGATAACTTTTGAACTCCTTAGTTTTAATTTCGTATTACATTATCATTCTGTTCTACAAACCTTCATCAGGTCCTTTCTTGCCCCTGCTTCTCTAGGGCCTCTCCATTCTTCCTCCCTCCTTACTGACTTCCCTATAACAAATGGCATTAATCCCTCCCCTCCTCGATCTGCCTTCTTGTCCAAGTGATGTTATCTTGCTAAGAGATGTATGTGTGGGGAGGTGCTGTGTAAGGAGTGGAGAAGACAGTTCCCATTTGTTGGTAGTCTCTTTGATTATAGTATATGATCATGGAATTAGAGAGAGACCTCAGAAACTATCTGACGTCTGGGGAGAAATGATGCTCAGGGAGGTTGAGAGACTCATGGATTGTGAGGCCCTGTTGGGCCTTGCAATTAGAGCTGGATCGGGAGTCAGAGCATCACGGTTTGAGTCCTAGGCCTGACACTTACTACCCTGGGAGACCTTGGCCAAGTCCTTTAGTCTCCATAGACCTCAGATTCCCCATCTGTGAAATGAAGAAATTGAACTTGCTGACTTCTGGGGCCACTTGCAGCTTTGAATCCATGGTCCTAAAATCTTTTAATGCTTTTGTTTTTTGTCCTCACCACTGTGTTCTTCCATTAGCCTTTCATTTACTTGTGTACATTTTGTATTCACGTGGTTTTTGTGTGTTGACTCCCTAGTGAGTAAGTGAGAACTCCTTGAAAGTACGGCTGCCTTTCTCTGTGTTCCTAGTGCTCCCGTGGCACAGTATCTGGCCCCTAATAAGTGCTTAGCAAATGAATGCCAACTGACTGAGTGTCTCTGAGTATGCACCATTAATCAACTAAAATGAATTTTCATTTACATAGAAGAGAGGGAAATTCCAAAGCGAGGTAAATATAAATAGATTTATATCTATACACACATATGCATGTATGTGTGTATCTCTGTCTTATCTATTACCTGTCTGTCTGTCTGTCTGTCTATCTATCTATCTATCTAGTGGAAGGAACGCTTCCCAGCTTCCTTTGAAATAATCTAACCCCTACCCTCATTTGAGGTCTTTGGAGAGAGGTTGGGTGATTTCTTGTCAAATACATTATACTTGGTAATCCTTTTGGGTATGGGTTAGACTAGATCAGGGGTGAGGAACCTGCAGCCTCGAGACCACACGTGGCCTTCTAAGTGCTTGGGTGCGAGTCCAAGTTTTATAGAACAAATCCTTTTATTACAGGGATTTGTTCTGTGAAGTTTGGATTCAGTCAGAGGGCCACACTTGAGGACCTTGAGGGCCACATATGGCCTCAGGTTCCTTATCCCTGGACTAGATGATTGTGGGGTTGCTTTCAACTCTTAAATTTTCTGTGATTGATTATATGATACTCTGTTCAAAAGGAAGTGCATCCCTATTGCGTTAACCTCACTGACTATATATTTATATATGTCTGTCAAATTGGACCCTTGCTGTTCAGTTCTTTTGCATTTTGCTTCATAAACTCTCTATAACATTCCCCATGCTGCCTCTTACAAACCATACCACTTTTCTCTCCCAGCCCTTTCTCCGTCCCTCTCCTCTTGTGACCCCAGCACACATAAATACATTCTCCCTAGATAATCTGATGCCGTGCCTAGAGCTGGTGAGATGATAACCTCAGGTAAAGCCCTAAGTATTAACCAATCAATATCAACACCAGTCCCATCCCTTTTCACCCCATCCTGGTTGGAGTCCTCACCCCAAGTCTCTCCTCAGTCTATCCTACATTTAGCTGCCAAAGTGATCTTCCTAAAGTGCGTGTTTGGCCATGTCAGTCCCTCCAGTAACTCCTTCTTACTTTCAAGATCAAACACAAAAGTCTCTATTTGACATTCATAATATCTTTTCATTATCCTGCTCTCTTCTACCTTTCCAGGCTTCTTCTATCTTAAACCCTTTCATCGCCTCAGACTCAGTGACACTGGCCTTCTTGTTGTTCCTTAAACAAGATCCATCTTCCTGTGCTGGCTATTTTTACTGGTGTTCCCTCCCCTATGCCTGCAGCTCTCCCCTTCCTTATTTCCACTTTCCTGGCTTTAAGCTTCAGCTAAACTCCCATCTTCTGTTAGAAGCCTTTTTTAATCCCCCTTAATACAGGTGCCTTTTCTCTGCTGAGTATCTCAATTTAACGTGTCTGTAGCTTGTTTGTACATGGGATTTGCGTGTGTGTGTGTGTGTGTGTGTGTGTGTGTGTGTGTTGTCTTCCCCATTTTTAGAATGTGAGTTCCTTGAGAATTTAGACTGATACTCTTACTCCTTTCTACCACTCATAGATTCATACTAGCAAGGCCTCATTGGGGATTTTTGTTCTACTAATAATAAAAAGGATAAGACTTGTTTCTTTACCTGGAACAATTTTGAGAGATAACATGATTCAGTAGAATGAGCACTTAAGTTAGTGTCAGAAGACTTGGGTCCAAATCCTGCTTCTTCCACTTAACAAACTGTGTGACCTTGGTAACTTGATCATTCTGGGACTCAGGTTTCTCACCTGTATACTAAGGACATTGTACTAGATAACCTCTGAGGTTCCTTTCTACTCTAAATCTGCTTTGTGGTTCTATGGTCCATAATGACTAGTGTCTGGAATAATAATTGAGAGGGAGGCAAATGTGCTGTAGTCATACAAAAGGACCAGCATACTGGTAAACATTGCCCTTTTTTATTTGATTATCTCGGAATTTGACTCTGTTAGTAACTTCTTAGCCAGCTGGGGAGGGACTGAATTAGTCCCTGATTCAGGTTGATATAGATCTGGCCTAGTTTTTTCTAGGTGAGATGGTGGTTTCTAGTTGGGTGGGATGGTTTCTAGGTGAGGGTGGTGGTTAAAAAGTAGCTTTTTCTCCTCTCACATAGGCTCCACCTTAGTTCAGGCCCTCATTCCCTCTTGTCTGCATGATTGCAACAGCCTCTTGTTTGGTCTCTGGGCCTCAACTCTTTCACCACTTTATTCTATCTCACACTGCTGCCAAAAGGACTTGGAGCAGAGTTCTGACCTTGTCACTCCTCTGCTTAATAAACCCCAGCAACTGAAACCCAGAAGAGTGGGATATGGATCAGGGAGGAGATTTCATGGCAAATGGGGAAGAAAATTAACAAGGGGCAGGCAAAAGCTAATAATGTATGACCCAATCAGGGACATAGGAAAATTCCTACCATTGGGCAATATCCTTTCTATTACCTGCTCTAATTGGTATTTTTAAGAGTGAGGTACCACAGAAGAAGGGGACTGGGGTGGCGCAAGATCTCCAAGGCAATAACAGGCATACTTTTTAGAAAAGGAAACTCCAAATAGGTACATTTAAAGCTTTAAAGCAAGATGAAGGGAAAGAGAGAAGGGGGGTTTTGCTTAACGTCTTAATTAAGAGGGGGAAAAAAGAAGGGAAGAATTAAATAACTAGATTTTAAAAAGAAAGAAAAAGGAGCTAATAAATTTAATGAAACTTTAAGACGAGGGACAGGGGTCAGAGCTTAGGAGTGAGTGGAAGAGATGGGAGTAGGACTGCCTTAAAGTACATTAAACTCAAATAACTGAAGAGAGAAAGTATTGTGTTCATGGAGGAAGAGGAGAAAAAAAAATCTCAATTTGGAAAAAAAAACAACCTAGTGTTAGAGACAAATGGAGAAAAATATAAACTTAACTCTTATAACTTTAAATGTGAATGGATTAAACAATCCGATAAAATGAAAAAGTAACAGATTGAATAAGAAAACCAAACCCTACAATCTATTGCTTACAAGAAATACATTTAAAAATCAAAGACACACACAGAATAAAAATAAGGGGCTGGGAAAAAACTTATATGCGTCAGGTGAATCCAAAGAAACAAGAGTAGCAATCATGCTTTTAGACCAAAAAACCCCCAAGATTCACAACATTAAAAATATTAAACAAAGAAAATACATCGTGCTGAAAGGAACCAAAGATAGCGAGTCAATATAAATATTAAACATATGCTCCAAATGCCTTTGGAAATACATTTATAAAGGAAAATTAGCTGAGCTGTAAGGAAATATAAAAAGTCATTCAATAGTGGTAGAAGATTTTGATTCATTTAGTTTTATTTAATATACTACAACTTTGCTTTTTTTTTTTTTTTTTTGCTTTTTGGTGGGCAATTGAGGTTAAGTGACTTGCCCAAGGTCACACAGCTAGTAAGTGTTAAGTGTCTGAGGCTGGATTTGAACTCAGGTCCTCCTTGCTCCGGGGCTGGTGCTGTATTCACTGAGTCACCTACCCTCCCAAGTTTGTTTATTTCAGTTAATTTTTTGGGTGACTTTCTAGGGTTCTCTAAGTCATCTTAATATGCAAGAAGTAATAATTTTGTTTGTTTTCCTATTCCTTTGATTTTTTTTTTTGCTCTTATTCCTATAGCTAGAATTTCTAGCACTATATTAAATTTTCACATTGATAAGTACTCTGTCAGGTCACTGACACTCTACTTGCTGTGAAACATGAAGGAAAGGATCTCAGGATGAGAAATTGTGATAATTATACAATAAATTTTCTTTCATGCTGTGTGGGCTGTTAATTTAGTAACAAAACTAATGATCCAAAGCCCTCATGAAGACAGAGTTGAAATAAGTGTTCTATTAAGTCTGGAGAAGGGAAGGGAAAACTTGTGGGAGACATCACAGCTATCTTCAAGTATATGAAGGGTCCTCAATTAGAAGGAGGATTATTTTTGTCCTGCTTGGTTTCAGAGAACATAGCCAGGACCAATGAGTGGGAATTTCAGAGAGACAGACTATAGCTGGATTTAAGGAAAAATGTGTGATGCTATTCAAAAGTGGAATGGTCTGCCTTAGGAGCTAGTGATTTTTCCCTTCCTAGAGAGGTAAAAGCTGGATGGCCATTTATTAGGGATATTGAAAAATGGATTTTTGGTCAGATATGGGTTGGATTAGATGTCCTCTGAAGTTCCTTCCAACTCTGAGAGATTCTAAGATTGTGGGAAGATTACAAGATGCAAAGGCTGTTTTCTTTTAAACTAGAGTAGTCAAACAATAGAACAGGATGACTCACAAAATAATGAGTTTCTTGACATTGGAATTATTCAAGCAAAGATGAGATCTGCTAAGAATGCTTTAGAAAGAATCCTTATATTTGGTGGTGGTTGGACTGTGACTTCTTAGGTATCTTCTGTATAACTCTACAAAAAATAAATAATAATAAGTAGTAGGTAGATAAATGATAGATATAGCCAAGCATTCAATTTTCTGAAGATACTTCCTTTAAATGCAAAACAATGTTAGGTTCTTTTGTTGTAGTCTGTGAACAAAGACATTTCATGAAGAACAATCAGGATCACTGAGTTCACTTCACTTTCATTGACATTTAAATTTATCGAATAGTATCAGCTGTATCTAAGTTCCTGTAGATGTTGCTAGAAAGAAAGATGAACATGGGAAAAGAGGTTGTGGAGTGAAACCAGCTTTGAAGTGCTGAAAAAGCTATTATCTAATAGAAAAATTTCTCTCAATGAAACTCTTCTGCTCTTATAGATTGCTCCCACAAGGTGGCATTACAAAACCACTCTGACAGTGAATTGTTCTATAACTGTCCATGATCTTTGTGGTGCTGAATTTGTTTTTATTATAGATTCTGGTCATATAATGATAAAGATACTAATTGTCTTTATTATAAATAGCTCACACTTATGAAGCACTTTTCCCATACTTAGAATACTTCTGTCTGGGAGAAACTCCCTACTGGTGTCTCAGGAAGACAGACATAGGCATTCCTTAATTTTCAAAATGTGAGAAAACCACAGATCCTTGACATATCTATATGTTCTTAAAGTGATTTCCTCACAATAACCCTCTGAGGCAAATAGTGTAAATATCGTTATTCCTTCCATTTTATAGAAAAGGAAATTGAAGTTCAGAAAGGTTAATTGACTTGATCATAGTCATGATCAAGTGACAGAACCAAGTGACAGAACCAAGACAAGAACCCAGGTTGCCTGTCTCCAAATTCAATATCATTTTTCATATGGTTTCTCCTCTTAAAACAGTATTTATTCTTTCTTTTCCAGTGAAGAAAATGTAAGCAAAATAGAAGTTGCTTTGCCTTGTAGAATGGGAGTTGCCAGACAGGCAGACAACAAGGGAGAAGTAGGTGATTTTAGAATAGTCTAACAAATGTACTCAGTCTTTACTGATTGTACTAAGAAGAGTAGTCTTAGTTACTGGTCACTTAACTTGAACCGTAGCAGGGACTCCAGAAGGGACCAGTCAGGTTGGACCAAAAGCAACATAGATTTCCCTATTAGCTGTGGATGACTGCAAGTCAGAATAGGAGAGGCAAATAAATTCCAAATTATATTGGAAGTTAATGGGGATGAGGGAGTTGGGGGTGGGCTAGCAGCAAGAACTAGCAGTGGGATGAGCATAAATTATGATCATGGTTTCTCTTAACACTTGACAGTTTGATATGATGTATGGAAATCCAAGGAACTATTTCAGTGGCTGGTAATCACCAAATATATGTATAATCACAGAATCATAGACTCATAGAATTTCAGAATTGGAAAAGAAGTTGGCAGCTGTTTAGTCCAACCCATACATAAAAAGAACCCCCACAGCTTCTTACCTGACAAGTGGTCATCTAACCTCTGCCCAAAGATTCAATCTAACGAAGAAGAAACAAAGCATTTCCTGATATAAAATCTAAATTTGCCTTTTTGTAAATTCTATCCATTGGTACTGTTTCTTCTCTTTCCATGTAAAAAAATTATAATTTTTTTCCCATGTGACAATCTTTAAGATACTTGAACACAGCTGTCGTGTCCCACCTCAATTCCTCCTCTCTCTGGGCTTAACATTCTAACCCCTTTAAGCAATCCTCATATAGCAGGATCTTGACCTTCTTCATGATCTTCCCTCCTCTGGGTGTTTTCCTACTGGCCAATATCTTTCCTAAAGTGTGGTTTCTAGAACTGAACACAGTACTCCAGATATTGTTGAACAATGGAATATCACCATGAGTATCACCCTACTTCATCCTTCATTTTTGAAGACCAGTGACATTGTGATGTTGGGGCAGGGTACAGTGTGTTCAGCTATGGTTGATAAAGTAGAGTTCAGAGGGCTCTACTACAGGTCAGGCACAAGTAATCCTTTAGAATATTTGGGATGGGTGGGGCTATGAATTTGTACAGCTCACTATTCCTTTGTACTTCTGTGATTCTGCTTTGGTCATGGAGTACAGCACCTTTTTTGATGTGGGCATGCGATGCTGGGTGGTCCTGTGCCAGCATCTCCGATGGTTCACAGTTGATACTAAAGTTATTTAGGGAAATGTTGAGAGTGTCCTTGTACTGCTTCTTCTGACCACCATGTAAGTGCTTACCTTGTGTCAGTGTGCCATAAAATAGTCTTTTGGGTAAGCATGAATTTGGTATAGCGGCCATGTGGCTAGCCCATTGGAGTTGTACAATTGCAAAAGAGTTTGAATACTTGGCAGTTCAGCATGAGAGAGGACCTCAATGTCTGGTATATTATCTTTTCAAGTGATCTTCAAGATCTTCTTAAGATAATTCAAGTGGAAGCAATTCAGTTTTATGGCATGGCACTGATATATTATCCAGTATTCACAGGCATACAACAGTCAAGTCAGCACAACAGCTCTATAGACCTTCAGTCTGGTATACAGTCTAATACCTCTTCTCTTCTACACTTTCTTTTGGCGCCTCCCAAATGCTGACCTAGCTTTGGCAATGTGTGCATCTACCTCAGCATCTATGTGGACAGCCCTGGAAAGTTAACCAAGGCAAATGAACTTATCCACAGTGCTCAAAATTTCTTCATTTACCATGATCAGTGATTTCACCTATGGATGTTGCAGTACTGACTGGTGGAGGAACTTTGTTTTCTTGGTGTTTATTGTCAGGCAAAAATGAGCACAAGCAACAGAGAATCAATCCATATTCTGTTATACATCAGCTTCAGAGGTTGCTTTAAGTGCACAGTCATCTGCAAAGAAAAAGTCACACATCACTTTCCCCTTCCACTTTGGTCTTGGCTTGTAGGCTTTTCAAGTGAAATAGTTTGTCATCAGTGTGGTAGCTGACTTTGATGCTGTTTTTGTCTTTATTGAAGGCAGCTGATAACATAATGGAAAGTTCTAAAGAGTGCCCATCTCTGCTTCATTCTGTTAGTAATTGGGAAAATGTGAGATCATCTTCCTTTATCCAGTGTCCGTGTAAGCATGCCATGATAAAACTGGTATATAGTACTGATGAACTTCTTTGGGCAACCAAATTTCACCATGATTTTCTGCAGGTCCCCATGACTGACAATATCAAGGGCCTTGGTCAGGTCAATGAATATTGTGTACCAACCTCTGTTCTGCTCCTGGCATTACCTTAGATATACAGGTCCTGGTCACTATGCTTCACTTAAACATGACTTAAGAACACTTCTCTTTTTTTGGCTGTCCTATTATATTCAATTGAGTTTGAGACTGTTTTTCACTAGGACCCCCAGACCTTTTTCAGACAAACTGATCTCTTAGTCACACCTCTGTCATCTCATCTTGTATATAGTTGAACCAAAGTATAAGACTTGACATTGATTCCTTTTACACCTTATCTTATAAGATTTGGCCCAATGATAGGCCAAAAAGGCTAGATAGGCTAGAAAGCCTATCAAGATTTTTTTGATCCTGACTCCATTTTCCCACGTATTTGTTTTCCCATCCAGCTTTGTGCAATCTTCAAATTTTGTAAGCCTGCCATCTAAGCCCTTTCAAGTCTTTGATAAAAAATTTAACAACACAGTACCTGTTGAGTACAGACATTCAGTCAATTCCAAATTCATCAAATTGTATTACTGCTGTCTTTCCATCTTTCTCCACAAGAATAATAAGAGAAATTTTGTAAAATGCAAGATAAATCTAGGTAATTCTTGATAACCTTTTTCATATTGTCCAGTCTAGTAATCCTGTCCAAAAAGAAAAGGAGAGATTAGTCTGGCATTACTTATTTTTAATAAAAACATGTTGACTTGGGAATATTATTGCCTCTTTCAAATATTCACTAGCCATGTTTTAAATAATATATTCTAGAATTTTCCCAGACATCCAAGTTAAGCTTACTGAGACATTTTACTCCTTTCCCAATTTTGGAAGTTCAAGATGACATTGGTTCTCTCTGACTTAGTGTTATTTGTCCTATTTCTCCACAATCATTCAATGTTTACCAGCAGTGCCTCAGTAATTACATCTGTTTTTTTCCCCCCCAGTACATGAGTTCATTTGGGCCTCCAGATTTGAAATAATCAAACGCATCTAGGTTCTTTGGACATAGATTCCATCTTAGTTATTTTTTCTGTCTTTACTAATGTAAAGACCCTTCTCCTTGGCCAAGAAATAAGAATTAAACAGCTCTGCATTCTATCATTCTTAATTATCCCATCCACCTTGAGAAGAAGTATTGCCATAACTTTACTGATCCTTGCCCCCAATATGACTAAAAATAAAACTCTCTTTGCTTTTAGCTATCCTGAACAGCTTTAGCTCATTCTAAGTACTTCTGATACAATGCTTATAGGACCCTGCCATGCTTTCCTATTCATGTTCCATCACTAGTTCCTGTTTTCATCTCCTGAGGGATACCTGATGGACAGTATAAGTACAGTCCCTAGGAAATACAGAAAGATCTCGATGAAAGCCCTCACTACAGGGCAATTCTTCTCTGGTGGCTCAGTGGGGAAACTTAAATCGTTACATGAATATGTCTGTGATTTAATTGCTAGGTGTGCTCTCACTAACAATGTGGGCCATACCATAACCATTCCTGCCACCTTGTGTGATGTTTGTACATGTCTTTTCATAGATTCTCCACAGTGGGCCACCTGACAACCATGGGCTTTCCTCTAGTCTATTAAAATATTCATTTTACAGGAAAGAAAGTTGAGGTTCAGGGAGATAAATGAGATGATCAGTAGTAGAAGTGGAACTAGCTCCAGGCATTCAACAGTGTAACGAACTTCCTAAAGAGGAAGAGTTTCCCAAGTCAGTCAATCCATTAGTCAATAAATAGGAAGCACTTACTATGTTCCAGGACCTGTGTTAAGCATTGAGATACAAAGAAAGGCAAACACAGCCCCCTGCCCTCAAGGAGCTCACAGTCAGTGGTAGATGTACCTAGGCAGAGGTTGTATAATCACAGATCTTGTAAAAGTGATTCCTGCAGAGGGTGGGAGGCTGAACTAGAGAACATGAAAGCTTTCTTCCTTCCTTCCTTCCTTCCTTCCTTCCTTCCTTCCTTCCTTCCTTTCTTGCTTGCTTGCTTGTTTGCTTGCTTGCTTGCTCGCTTGCTTGCTTACTTGCTTTTTGGAGGGAGGAAGGCAGGGCAATTGGGGTTAAGTGACTTGCCCAGAGTCACACAGCTAGTAAGTGTTAAGTGTCTGAGGCCGAATTTGAACTCAGGTGTTCATGACTCCAGGGCCGGTGCTCTATTCACTGTGCCACCTAGCTGCCCCCTGAAAGGTTACTTTTAACTCTCAAATTCTATGATTTTCTTATGCCTATGGAATGTTTGATGATGCCTGCTATGCAGGGGGTGTTGGATGTAAAGTGGCCCACACCACCATATTCAAACATACAGCTCTGCCTCACATAGATAGTTCACTTAACGCTCCTTGAAGCATAAAGAAAAATTGCCATCTTATAATGCAGAGTTAGAGTTTTGTGATATCTGACAATGAGAAAAGAAATTAGAAAAGTAAAGATACAAGATGAATGGTAAGTAGGACCAGAAACCAGAAATAAAAGTGGTGCAAACTCTGATCATGAACAGGAGATGGCAGCACAGGCACACAATAAATTAATTCTAGTTCCTTAATCTCTATATTCTCAAGTATTTGTTTAAGGTCTGTTAGCAAAGTCATCTAGAGGGTTATTTATTAGATCATTTCTGAAAAGCTTAGATAGTTTTCTTTTTGCTTCCAAAGCTGGAGTTTGTTTACTTTGACCTCAAACTAAGCACAATCATAAAAGGTGCGTGCTGGCTGATCATTGCAGTCACCATCTTTCTTTCTCAGTTTTGCCGTCTCCAAAATATAACTCTTGGCTAACACCTAGTCTATGCTAGGTCTTGTGCAGATGAGATAATGCATCAAAACATTTTGCAGATCTTAGAGCATTGTATAAACACCAGATATTCCTCCTCTTATTCCTTTTCTTCCCACCAACACCATTACATTTTTATGGACTACCCTTCTGTTTTGGATTATATGGATGTAGGTACCATGTTTATATCACATTTTTCCCCCGGGGGGCTTAATAAATTGGTCATTTAATTTAATAGCTATTAAGTGCCTATTCTGTACACAGCTGTGTTAAACCCTTGAGGGAAATACAAAAATAATTAAGACATGTTCCTTACCCTTAATACATAATTAATGACAACTAATGAAATGAAAATATATTTCCAAGATTGGCAAGTGTTTTGAGATTATTAAATGTAAAATTCCTATGTAAAACTAAAACATTTGGTACCTTTCCACACGTTTCTCCTTTTCCTTCAAGCTTCTAAGACCTTCTTCTCCTCTTAGTTAAAATAGCTTGTATGCTTCTCTCTGAAAGTCATTCTCATATCTCCCTACAATCTCTTACAAAGGGCTCTATTGTCTCCCTTCCCAGGCACCTTCACCACAACTCAGCTGCCTTTAACTCTGCAGCTGTCATAACACTTGTAATCCTTTTACTCTTCCTCAAAACAGTTCCATAGCTATAGATCTGTCTCGTGCAATTTAACCTTGTCTCTGACTCTGTGTATCTCTGCTGCCCGGTATCCCCTCTATTTGACCCCATTGTCTCAATAGCAATGATATCACCTTAGGACCATTCTTTTTATTTTATTTTTGATACACTCCTGATCTTTCCTTCATCTACCTTCCCCAAGAACCCTATACATGCATTCTAGAACCTGAGGCCTGGCAAATGTATTCTTGACTTCTCCTAACTTCAATGCAATAATTTTTCAAATGGTTTTGTCTTTCTCCAGAATGAGTTTCTTCACCATTATTTCTATTATTCCTGGGTCTAACTATCTGAGCCTTTCCGTTTTATATTTAGGTCTTTCTAGCTTTTAATTCTACAATCTTGTGCTATCCTGATATATTAGGGGACACTGGAGGTAAATCATTAGCTTACAAATTTCTCCTGGTTTTTCACATACTCAATAATCCCAAGATACAGTTCTTCTAGAAACTTATATACTCTTATATAATATTGCTATTCTTCTATAATATTACTACTTTTCTATAATATTACTACTCTTATATAATATTGCTTGGCTTTGTGGCTTGCATGGTTTAGTCATATTACTTACAAAACAAAATAGTAGCTTGAATAGAAGCAATGTGTACATAATTCAGAAGGTTCTCATTTTCTCTTTATAACTCCCTGTGAGATAAGTAGAAATAAGAGCTATTATCCCTATATAATAGGTGGAGAAATTGTGGCTCAGAGAAGTTAATCAACTTATCTAAGGGAACATAGGGAAAAAAAAAACTGGGACTAGAAATTAGACCTACTGACTCCTGGACTGGAGTTCTTCCAATGTTAATAATAATGTAGTATAATGTTATCATCGAAATAATAGTAACTTACACTGTGTAGGAGTTTAAAATTTAAGAATGCCTTAGATGAATTGTCATTCAATTATACATAAAATACTTATTTATTAAGTGTATAATATGTAGAATGCACTGACCTACATATTGAAGGATTCATAAAGATATAAGGAGCTTAATTCTAGTAGGTACGTTAAGATATCTACTTAAAAACATTTTAGAGATTTAGTGTTGGTGCTCACATGTAGCCCAGTTATTCTCTCTACATACTTGGCTATTTTCCTTATTCATTCTTATACCATGTTCTAAGTAGTCAAGATTTATATTGTGGTATTTTTATGTTAATTACAAAATTGTAACAGTTCTTTCATTAATTAACCAATTATCTCTGAGCTTCCCCCCAGTTTAAAAATATTATTTGTTTAATTAACTGGAGAAACTTCTTTTCCATGCTAATTTCTTCCTCTATTATGAAGCCTACAAATCTCCTAGGCTTTAATAAACATCAAAGTTGTTGGCTATGTCACTTATTAAAACAAATATAAATAATTATTTACAACGAATCGTTTGTGAGAAAGATAACAAAGTCGCCTTGAATTATCCCTAAAATATCTGACTTTTCAGTTCTGGAAACATAGTCCCACCAATCAGTTCTCTCGGGATACCAATTATAATTTCTTCTCAAGAATTCTCTTTATGTTACTTTGCAAAATAAAGACTAAATTCTGTTCTCTCAGGAAAAAGTTCTCATAATCTTTTTCTATGGCCTCTCTGGTGCTGTCACAGCTAATAATTTCTCTAAAACAACAGTTAAAATTCTTTCCCTCACAAACTTTTCATACATTGAGGGTTAAAATGTCCCTCTCAAAGATTCTGTATCCTTTTAAAGATACAATAACATCAACAGTTTCCATGGGAGATACTATTAAAGTTGGAGTTACAACTATAATACAAATTAAACCGTAAGTGCATAAGATGAGTAAAACAGCTATTAGATAAGAGGGAGGAATAATTACTTCTAACAGTGGGGAGGAAAGGAACATTTCATGGAGCAGGTGGCTGTCAAGGTGAGTTATAATGGTAGTATCTGATGTTTATACTTTGTGTACACTATCTCTTTTCATCCTTATAGCAACCTGATGAAGAAGGTACAACAAATGCTATTTACATCCATTTTGCATGTAACCTCAGAGAGGTTAAATGATTTCCCATGGTCACACAGCTAGTGTTAGAGGTGGGATTTAAGTGCATATTTCTCAACACTAAATCCATCGCACTTTTCACCACACTGTATTAGATAGGATGCTAGTAGGTGGAAATGGTAGGGCTATAGAATAGCCTCAGCAAAGGTGCTGAAATGGAAAAACATGGGAGATATTCCAGGAATGGTATATGAGGAGAAGGCAAGAACAGTATTGTAGCAGGCTTGAATGCCAGATTAGGGAGCTTGTCCTTTGTTTGATAGGCAATGGGAAGCTGTTTAAGAGTTTTGAGTGGAGAAATAAAATGATCTAAGCCATGCATTAGAAAGATTAATCTTGTATTTGTGTGTAGATTGAATGAGAGTGACATGAGTCAGGGAGAATAACTATGAATCTTTAGCAAGAGACCAGGTGAAAGATAATTGGAGTAGTATATACTGTATTAGAGTGGTAGCATTGAGAATTATAAGGAGAGGACTGATGTGAGAGATAAGAAGGTGGAATTCATAGGACTTGATGATCGGATGTGTGAGATGAAAAAGAAGGGACAATAAAAAATAAACAAAATTATGAGCATAGGTGACTGCAGAGTAGTGGTGGGAAGCCAGGAGTTTTTGACATAAATGTTAAACTTGAGGTCCTCTTAGAATATCCAGATGTTCACTAGGTAGCTGGAAATGCTGATATGGAGACCAAGAGAGAATCATACAGGTCAGAGTTCATGATGTAGATTTGGGAGTTGTGCACATACATAGGGAATTGAAGCCCTGGAAATGGATGAGATTTCCAAGGAAGAGTCTACCAAAAGAAAAGATATGGCCAAAGAAAAGAGGACCAAAAGGATTCCTTGAGTAGTGCCTAGGCTAAGAGGAGTGAGGTAATAGTTGGAGAAGAAAGAGAAGGTAGCATCCTAAGAGCCAAGTGTTAGCACATTGGCTGTCCCCAGCAGTAAAACTAGTGGAACTGGCTTGGTCAGCCACATGGCAGTTACAGTTGAGCCAGTCACAGTTAGGCTATATCATGAAGCCATTAATTCCATGTAGGGGATAGGATGTTGTTTGGAAATTAAAAGTGGAAAGACAACAGTGGTTTCTGCCATTGGTACCCTAAGAAGACACCGTGCCTGCTACATAGTAGACATTTAATAAATGCTTGTTAATTCATTGATGAAGAGGAGTTTGAGATAATTATGTTGTCATAGGCTATCTTAAGGTAGTCTTATAATGACAGACCCATCTTTCCTAGAAAACTGACCCCAGGGAAGAAGAGAAGTTACTAGGCCCACAAACTGAGGTACTCAAAAGAGAAAAGAAATTCAGGTACAATTCAGGTAAATTCAGGTATACTGTCCCCCTTCTCATATAATACTAATATCACAGATTTTGAGAGTTGGGAGGAACCTCAGTGGTCACCATGGTAGACTCATATATGAAGGACTCTCCACTTCAACATACTGAAAGGGTAGGTGTCTAGCCTCTGCTTAGGAACCTTCAAGGACAGGAAATCCATCCGTTTTTGAGACAAGCCATTTGGACAGTTCTATTTGTTATGGAAATAAGAACACACAGACAATGACTATATCAGAAAACTTTCCTAGGGCACCTATACTATGCAGCCATAATTCCTGAACACCAATAGCTTACCTAGATTTGACTACAACTGTGGTGCCATCAAAAACTTCATGGTTTTAGCTAAGTTAATTATCCACTGGCATCTAATCTTGAAGAGAGAGATTTCAACCGGGCTAGATTTAGAAGGGATATACTTCAGTCCTGGGTTTTGGTCTACAAGAATGCAGAAAGGCAGGAGAGACTGGCAATGCATTCAGGGAATAGTTAATAGTACAATCTGGTTGGAATGTAGAATGTACCCCATCATTTTGTTGTTGTTTAGTGGTTTTCAGTTGTGTCCAACTCTTCATGACTCCTTTTGGGATTTATTTTTGCAAAGATGCTAAAGTGGTTTGTCATTTCCTTCTCTAGCTCATTTTACAGATGAGAAAACTGAGGTAAACAAGGCTAAGTAACCACACAACTAGTAATGGTCTGAGGTCAGAACTGAACTCAGGTCTTCCTGGCTCTAGGATCAGCACTCAATCATTGGAACCACCTAGCTACCCCTTCATTTTACATAAGAGGGAACAGAAATGACTTGTATAGTGTTATACATCTTATAAGTATCTGAAGCAAGATTTGAACCTGGGTCTGTCTGGACTCCAGGTTCATTGTCCTATCCACTACACCATGCTGCTGCTCTCTGTTGGAGTTATACTGTGAAAGGCCTTGAATGCCTGGCTGAGTACTTCACATGATGGAAGTAGTGTACTGTATGGGAATGGCGTTTTAGAATACTTCGTGTTTATTCAATAGAGAGTAGAGAACCAATGAAGACTTCTGAATAGAGTGAATAAGCACAACTAGACATTAAAAATATTAATTTGGCAGCTACATGACGTATAGACTGGATTAGGGATAAATTGAAGGGTGCTCTGGAGACCAGCAGGAAAACTATCTTTAAAAATTTCCATATTCGTTATGCTGTAAAAGAAGACACAGACCAAAAAAAAAAAAACCCAAACCAAAAAAAGAAAGAAAAACCTCCCATAAAAAAAATGAAGTAAAAATAGTCTGCTTCGATCTGCATTCAGACTCCATCAGTTCTTTCTCTGGATGTGGATAGCATTTTTCAACATGAGTCCTTTGGAATTGTCTTGGGTCATTGTATTGCAGAGAACAGCTAAGTCATTCATGTTTGATAATTCTAAAATGTTGCTGTTACCATGTACATTGTTCTCCTGGTTCTGCTCACTTTACTTTGTATCAGCTTGTGTAAGTCTTTCCAAGTTTCAGTTGTGCAACGGGCAGAGCACTGAGTCTGGAGTCAGGAACATCTCAGTTAAAATCTGGCCTCAGACAGTAATTGTGTGACCCTCAGCAAGTCACTTAACTTCTGTCTCCCTCAGTTTCCCTAGCTGCAATATGAGGTTAATAATAGTACCTACTTCCTAGGATTGTTGTGAGGATCAAATAAGATAATATTTGTAAAGAACAGCATGGCACACATTGGTGCTTAATAAATGTTTATTTCCTTCCTTAATAGGATTCATTTTAACCTAATTTCACCTAGCCCTGTCTCTGTCTCTCTCTCTCTCTTTCTCTCTATGATGGATTGGGGGATATTGGAGTGATGAGAAGAGAAAGAGGAATATGCCACCAATGGTACCTTTGGCATTAGGAAAATTGTCTTCTAGTTTTTGTTTGGCTTCTGGCATTCCATATAATTGTCTTACCATAGGTTTCCTTCTTTTGTCCTCCAGTTTCCACTTCTGAGTTTGTTGACCTAATTCAGAAGAAAAGGTGAACCCGATACTCACTCCAGAGGCCAGATAGCAGTCAGTCAACAGCCATATTTTTACTTTGACAGGTCAAGGTTTGACCATTACTCTGTGAGGAATGGGAGTTTTGGTGAAGCCTGATTCAGCCAATAAATATTTGAAACTGATAAAGATTCGTTAATGGATTCTTGCTTTGAGATCTTCATATGAAAGTCATTAGGGAAAAGTGTAGTATAAAATATCATTAAGATAATATCAGTTGATGTTGGAATTCCTTTTTCCAAATGTCTATTATTATTAGGTTAATAATCATAACTCCTTTTGGGAGGAACTGCATTAATTCTAATTTCCTTTGTCTCATGCTTCCTTTGAGGATGCTGCTAATACCTCTGAAGGCAACAGTCTTGGAATAGTAACAGAAGAGGCTCCATTAAACTGGAAAGAGAAGTAATAAGCATCCATTTCAGACATCTGCACTTGGTCCCTAGCCAAGCAGCAGTGTGTCTCAGGCACGATCTAAGCCTTTATTCTTAGGGAGGGGGAAAATCAACCTCCGTGCTCCACATCAGCCCCAAATGTTTTCAATTTTCAATGGCAGAGGCAGCAATTCCCTGTTCCAGGGCTCATCTCCGAAAAGAGTTATCTATTCAATATGAGCAATTTCCATTGATATACAATCTGCTCCTAAAGTATCAGACAGAAAGGAACAGAGGACTGATTTGTTTTGGTTAATTACTAGAAAGCTACATATAAAATGGGGGCAGTTTGGTAATTCAGTGGATAGAGAGCCAAGCCTGGAGTCAGGAAGGATCATCTTCCTGAGGGCAAATCTGACCTCAGACACTTACTAGCTGTGTGACTCTGGGCAATTCATTTAACCCTATTTGCCTCAGTTTCCTCATCTGTCATATGAGCTGGAGAAGGAAGTGGCAAACTACTCCTGTATCTCTGCCAGGAAAACCCCAAATGGAGTCATGAAGAGTTGGACCTGATAAAAAAAAAAAGGACCCAAACTATTGAAGAATAAAATACATAAAATGACCCAAAAGAGAGATTTTGTGGGGAGCAGATGAAGGCAAAATAGACTTGTTTGGGGAAGAGGATGAGCAAACCAAGCTTCTCTAACATCGGCTTTCTCCATGTAGAGCATTCTGCTTTTTGCCTCCTGGTCTTTTTAGCATTAAATTACAAGTTCTGGAATAGGTGCTCTCACTCTAGGGCAGTGCTGTACCAAAGTCATGTGTTTATCTAAGCTCTCTCATGCTCTTTGTCCTTTGAGCCTGAACACCAGCACAATTAGCTGATATTGTAGGCCTTTACTTGTAGTCATAGAGAAGAGAAATGAGTTCCAAGTATCTTAAGCCTCCAAAGGGTTAACATAGTTGGGTTCCAAGAGAAGCTAAAGATTTAAGGGTTTTTGGTTTTTCTGCCTGTTCACAGTGCAGGTAATTCACATGCAATGGTGGATTCTATTGGACTGTATGTTGAGCATTGCTTGAGTTCTGTCACTCAAGGGCCATGGAAAGAGAAGAGTTGGGAAGGGGAAACAAGACACCCAGTCATTTATTCCACAACTAGAGAGAAAGAGGCCAGCCATTAATCTTGATGGCATGGTTAGTTTTCAGAAATATGCCTAAATAATCCTTTCTCTTATGGGATAAAGACTAAGTTGGTAATATCATTGACACCAATGGCATTCTTTAAGTGAGTGTAGATGACCAATATTGAACTCCCAATAAGATATCCTTTTTCCTCATTAGATGGACTGCACCTCCTCGGTAAACTCCAGGGGCTCCCTATTGCCTCTATGTTTACCTTCTAATGTCCTTCACAATCTGTCTACAGTCTATCTTTCCAGCCTTAATTTACACTGTTCTCCCTACACTCTTCAATTCAGGCAAACTAGTCTTCTCTAGTTCCTCACTCATAACACTGTACTTCCCATGCCTTTGCCCTGATGATGTATTACCTCTGTGACTCCTTATCAAATCCCTCTTTAAGTTCTACTTTCCACCCAGAGCTTCTCCTAAGTCCTCAAACTGCTGGCTCCCTCCCTCTTTAACTACTTTGTATTCTATTTACATTTATGCTCTATATAAATAAAGTCGTTCCATCCTGCATCTGCTGCTCTTCCTCATTTCTATTCCTCAGCACAAGATGCCCCTCCCAGGATAAGCTCATCACTTCTAATTTTATCACCATTCTTCTAACAGTACCCAAGCTTTGACTGACACCTTTTCCCTCAGCCTCGTCTTGTCTGATTGGAGAGCCAGAGTAACAAATTCCTCCCACTGCCTTTCTTTATAGACAGGTAAAACTGGACTCTTTGGCTCACTCCACTCTGTATCTGCTATTCTCCCTGGTTTCAGTTCCATGGAACAAGATACCCCCTGGTACATTCCCCCTCTCCAACTGCTTTCTTACCTGCTTTAGCCTGTAGTCTCCCTTCATTAGATTATAAGCCCCTTGAGGGCAGGAACTATCTTTCGTTTTAAAAACTGTATCTCTAGTGCTTAGCCTAGTGCTTGCCACATAGTAGGCACTTAATAAATGTGTATTGGATGAATGGATATATGCTTATTTATGGAATTCTCTCTCCTCTTAGAATATGGCCTTCTTCAGAAGAGGCCAGACATGGAATGGAATGACATTTCACCCCTTATCCTGAAGGCAGGAGATAAAGAAATCAGAGTCGGAGAACTTGGATTCTAATCCCATATCTTTTACTACATGTGTGACCTTGGGAAAGTCACCTAACATCCTTGGGCTTAAGTTTCCATGTGTATGGATGGCTTCTGAGATCCCTACTAATTCTAGAACTATTATCAATTGGTTCTATAGATTTAGTTGTAGGTGTTTATACTTTGTTCTTGAAGAGGACCAATGACATCCTGAGGGTGATGTCTTCACTTGAGAATTAATTAAATATGAGTATGGCAGAGCTGTGCAAAGTTATCAGCCTCACTCTCTCCTCCAGAATCATCAAAGTCTAGTTACAAGATAAAAGTCAAGATGACTGGCAATGATCTGGAATGCAATGGGTGACCCTGGTCTTTCTAAATTAAGGTCTTTCCCAGGTCTGTTTGTCTGAGGCCATGCACATTCAATGACTAAGGTCTGGATAAGAGTTGAGAGAAAAGATGGCCTGATTTACCGTCACAAAGACATCCATCTGGGAGGGTGAGACCCTCAGTTTTGGCCCAAACAGAGAACAATTGCTATTTACACTCATTCTAAGCCATCAAAAGTTAAACAATGAGCCACAATGGCTTGGGTTGGGGTTATTATTGTGCATTCAATGAAAACCAGAGTGATTTGAGTTTTAAAGTGGAGTCAAATAGTACCATTTAAAACACAATGGGTTTTTAAAAGCCTGTCTTTTCAGAGCTATATTTCAAGAAATCAAAAATGAAAACTATAGGAGTGGCTATGTGGTGAAGGAGGACCTGAGTTCAAATCTGGCCTCAGACACTTAACACTTACTAGCTGTGTGACCTTGGGCAAGTCACTTAACCCCAATTGCCTTGCCTTCCCCCCTCCAAAAAGCAAAACAAAACAAAACAAAACAAAACAAAATGAAAACTATGCAGACAAAATGTAAATCATCCCAGGTTTTTGGAGGAAAAAAGTAATAAATAAATGAAGAAGAAGAGGAGGAGGAGGAGAAGGAGCATTCCCCAACTTCTGTTCAAATTGACTGGCTTCCTAGATTTAGCATATCACTCAGAGTAAGTAATAACTAGGCTGTGTCTTCTTAGTTATAAAGAAGAACCATTATGGTAGCTAAATGAGCTTTTTTGGGCTGCATCTTAAAGGCCAGATCCTGAGCCCCCAATCAGATTGTATTAATAGTTACAGTTCTCACATCTGTTCTTGAAATATGCTTATGAAAGTGGCCTGTCTCTTCTTTTAAAGTGAATCATAGGCTTATCATGTAGACCCCAGTGCATCATACATTTACTGGCAAGCAAATTCACTTTTCATTGCCACTTTTGATTTTAGATGGAAGGAAATAGGCATTTGTCAGCTGTCATCACAGCACTCAGAGCTGTATCTTGGAATTCTGGAACTTGAGTTAATTTGTTTGAGGTGGATGGGGAAATCTGAGTAAGGTGTGACCAATCCTATATGTTGTTAAGGTGGAATGGTGCCAGAGGTCATTTGAGCTGAGGTTGAGGATGTCTTGTGAGGAGGCCTTGGGAAGTCAGCGTTTGGGGTGAATAGGAAGACTATGAAGCAAGAAATGAACTTATTGGGGAGAAGGGAGAGAGTGATCTGAAGGCCCATAGATAAGAGAACCACGGATTTCTATAGACACATATGTCTATATATAGATCTATCCATAGAAATCTATAGATATCTTTTATTTTGTGGATTTAAAACATTTGGAGAAAAGATCCATAGACTTTGCTAGATTACCTAAGTGGTCTGTGGTAAGCCCTGGTTAAGAGCATGTAACTGGGCAACCCTTAGAAATGCACATGGTAAAAGCCCCTTTCCCTCCTTCCAGAGAAGGGCTATGCCAGAGTTGTGTGTAAGAGGGCTCCTTGTTATATTTTTTCCTAAAATTTTCTTTCTAGATTAAGGTGAACCCAGGTTACTACCCTGCTAACATGGAATACAACTTTAAATCCACACTTTAAACCCTTCTTGACACTTTAAATATTTTGAATGGAAGGAAGAAAACAAGCATTTATTTAGTGCCTACTCTATGCCAGGCACTTTGCTAAGGGCTTTACAAATCATTTGTTTAATCCTTACAATTCTTCGAAGTAGATGCTCTTATTAATCTCATTTCACAGTTGAGGAAATGGAGGTAGAGTCTAAGTAACTTGCCTATGGTCCCATAGCTAGTAAGCATGTGAGGCTAGATTTGAACTCAGGTTTTCCTGACTTCAGGCCTAGTGCTCTATTCACTATGCAGTGGCTTAGCTTTGGGATTTTGTTACTGCTGTATAAAGATACTACTACATTTATGGGTTTATTTTCTATATTTTTTCTATACTTTATGGATGCTATTCTATTCATTGTTAGACACTTTCCTTAACAAGACCCTCTCTGTGACTGATCTAGGTGATATGAGAAAATTGGACATGACCATAAAATTCATTAGGTCCAATTTGCTGAAGGCCATGTGAGCAGCAGTGGTAGCTAATTAAAATGATGAATCAATTCAGTGGCATCCATCAGCCTCGCTTCACTAAGGAACGGCTACAAGCAAAGAGAAGGACTTTTTTCTAACAGAGGAATATCCCACATGTCTCAAAGGCAGAAAACAAATCTTTTGTGCCTGGGAATATGTATCTATAAGAAACCAATGCTTCTAAACTGAATTGTAACTTCTCTTGAGATGATATTCACAGGATGCAAAAAATCCAAGTGTGCTCTCAAACTTTCTTATGGGTATTTGGGGTCTGAAGGCTTATATTCAAATCCTGCTTTGCCATTTAGAGTAGTCACTTCATCTTTCTGGGCTTCAGTCAGAATGATGTTTAAAACACAGCTCCTATGGCAGCAAGCAAGGGAAGTCCAAATGATGAGGATGGGATCTCAACCCCTAAAAGGAAAAGACCATGTCTTTGGGGTCTGGACCCCAAAAAGGAAAAGCCGCTGGACTTTCCCATGTGGCCGAGGTCCCTGGTGTTTGCCTGGGGCATCTGGCCCTTCTGGGTCCTTCTCTGTTACCTCCCAGTCATCCCACACTACTTGGCCACTCCTAGATCCTTCCTACAGTCTTGCTGTATATGAGGTCCATCTTGTCCCCCCATTAAATTCCTCAAACCATTAAGAGTCTGGCCAATGATATGATCCAATCTGGGTGGCTTGTCAATACAAGCATCACAAATGCTCAAGTTCCTGAAGAGTCTGGCTAATGGCGCGGATTCTTAAAATCTTGCCCATCCTGACCGGTGTTCTAATAAACCTTACCTCTGGCTGAAAGAAGACTTGAGTCAGATTCATTGGAGGTAGGACCTGCATCACTTGTCCTTGAATTTCTGGGTCCTAGCACCCTTCAACCTCAACACAAATAGTTTCTGCTTTGTAAGACATTTAAAAATACACCACAATTCTTGTGGTATTTTGCCAGATATGAGACTTTAGGACCGTGGGGAATGGCTTACATAGGGCTGTTTTCCAGTGGGACTATAAAATCATTCTCGAAACTTGTTCTGTTTTGAGAGGCAGAATACTGGAGTTTATGAGCAGCTAGGTGAAGTAGTAGATAGCGTGCTGGGCCTGGAGTTAGGAAGACTCTTCTTTCTCAGTTCAGAAGTGGCCTCAGACACTTACTAGCCGTTTGACCCCATTTGTCATTCAACCCTGATTGTCTCCATTTCCTCATCAGTCAAATGAGCTGAAGAAGGCAATGGCAAACCACTCCAGTATCTTTCCCAAGAAAACCCTAAGTAGGGTCATGAAGAGTCAGGCATGACAGAGAAATGACTGACTAACAATAACCACAACACTGAAATATATAAAGTGTTTCATCACTCTTAAGGCTGTCCTACTGACTCATTTCCACAGGATTTTCTCTCATGCCATGGAAACCACTTCGCCTTGGAAACTCACTCAAGCCCTGGATTCCTTTTCACATTGGGAGTACTTTCCTGTTCCTATGCCACCATCTCGACTCCGCCTCCTGGAAGTACTTTCCACTCCTGTGGCCTTATCTTCTAATTGGTTAGTTCCTTTTAGGGCCTCCAATTTATGGAGGAGGCCTGGACCAAAGATGTCTTCAATCCTATTCAGGCTGTCCTGCTGCCTCATCGATACAGAGACTTTCTCTACTATGTCACCATGTTAGGCACATTCCTCCTCCCCTCCCTCTGCCCCCTAACTTTTCAGTGCCCTTTTATGTGTTGTCTCTCCCCATTAGAATCTAAGTTCCTTGAGGGCAGAACCTGTCTTTCTGGTTCTATTTGTACCCCCAACATTTAGTACAATGCTTGGCACATAGGAAGTGCCCAATAAATCCTTGTTGACTGTCTAGACTTGACCTCAAGAAGCCCTGGGTTTAAATTTAGCCTCAGATACTACCTGTGTGATGTGGCAAAGTCATCTAATCTCTCTTGGTTTTAGGTCCTCATCTGTAAAATAAAAGGCTTGGACTAAATGGTCTCTTAGTTGCTGAGTTTCAACATATGAGCCCCTAAGACAGCTTTTCCACTGACATGGATCCTATTGTTATGATAAAATGTGAAATTACATCATAATATAAATTTGCATCTTTGTAATTTTCACCTATCACTCTTAATTCTTCCCTCTGAGGACAAGCAGAATAAATTGGATCCTTTTTTTCCCTCATGATATAGTCAAATACTTGAAGCCAGAGATCATGTACCTCATCTCTTCCCTTTTTTAAGGTTGATCATCCCAAGTTCCTTCAACCAATCACAATACAGCAAGAATTTGAGGTCCTTCACTATCTTGGTTGCTCTCCCAGGATACTCCATAGCTTATCAGTGACCTTCCCAAAATATCATGCTGAGAAATAAACATAATACTTGCAATGTGGTGAACTGGACAGAGAGTAGTGAGGATGATTGTTTCCTTGAGTCTGGATCCCACACTTTTGTCAATGCAAACTTAAATTGCATGTGCTTTCTTGTTTGTGCCATCACTCTGCTGGCTCATTTGGAACAAATGGCCAGTGGAGACTCCCTGATATTTTCCAGACAAACTGTTTTTTCTCCACAGCTCCCTCTGTGAAATAATTTTTTTTAAAAAAGCCCCATATGTAAGAATTTACTTTTATCTGCATTGAATTTCACTTAAGATGGATTTTTTTTTATTAGATTGAGCCAATGTTCCAGTCTGTCAAGATCTTTCTGTGATCTTGACTCAGTTATTCATTGTTAGTTCTAGTTTTGTGTCATCTGCAAATTTGAGAAACATGGCTATGCCTTTATTCATTGCTGTTGTCCTCCTCTCCCACAGGCAAGTCAAGATACCAAAGAGATGGCTTTCCCTTCTTCTCTTAAATCCAGAATGCATTTTGACTTTCTTCTATCACTTACATCCCTTCTTCATGCCACAGCTATTTCTCTCTAAAGTATCCCTATACCCCATCCCACACAAAAATATTGATTCACTTATGGGAAAATGTGTTTTTTAGTCCATGAGATGTTAGTTCAATTATATTCCCTTCCATTTGCTTGATTATTTTAGTATCTTAAAATTTTAAATCTCTCAGATCTCTGTGTCTGTCTCTCTCTTTCTTTCCCCTGCCCTTCCTCCCTGTCTCTCTCTTGTTCATTTTGCTGTCACTATAATCTCTTTTTCCACTTTTGATTTTTCAAAAATGTAAGAATTTAAAAAAAAAACCACCTTTATTTTCCTCTGACACCCTGAGAGCATTGATTTCATTATTTAGTCTTATTAATTGGATTTATATATCTTTCTCATGTTTCTTTCATCTGAAACCTCTGACTTCTTTTGGAATCTTGATTAAAATACCTTCTAGTTGTTGAAAGTTAATTTTTCATCAACAAATAAACTCAAGTTTTAGAGTGTGTTATTCTTAAATGTATTTATATCACTTTTACTTTCAGAATTTCATATTCTAATTTTGTTATTTTTTCATAGATAAAAAGTTAGTTTTAAATCAGTCGAATGGATTTCTACTGCTAGCCAAAGGACTTTCTCTTGGTTGCCTACAGTATTTGTTGGTTGAATTTGTTACCTAGTCTAATCACTATATTCCTTGGTTATTATTCTCTCTTTTGTTGACTTATGTATCTATCATGAAGCATTTTGTCCTCTTTTTTGTACTTCTGGCAAATTTTAGTTTATTATTATGATGCCATTATTCATGGCATGATAGAGAAATGAGTTAGTAGGGCAGCCTTAAGAGTGATGAAACACTATATATTCCAGTGTTGTTGTTGTTATTGTTAGTCAGTCATATTTCAGTCATGCCTGACTCTTCATGACCCTACTTAGGGTTTTCTTGGGAAAGATACTGGAGTGGTTTGCTATTTCCTTCTCTGGCTCATTTTACAGATGCGGAAACTGAGACAATCAGGGTTAAATGACAAACGGGGTCAAACAGATAGTAAGTGTCTGAGGCCACTTTTGAACTGAGAAAGAAAAGTCTTCCTAACTCCAATTCTAATTCTAATTCTAATTATTATTATTATAGTACCATTATTCCACATGATATTCAGGAATTTTGATTAATAATGTTTTTCCAGGAGTTCAATTAT
This sequence comes from Pseudochirops cupreus, assembly GCA_028627135.1. NCBI lineage: Eukaryota > Metazoa > Chordata > Mammalia > Diprotodontia > Pseudocheiridae > Pseudochirops > Pseudochirops cupreus. Next base: position 542,717,705 of record CM053582.1, read on the forward strand.
CCTCAAAGTATCCTTGAATGCTAATCTTCTAGGTCAATTGTTTTAACTTAGAACATATTTTACATAAAGAACATTTTTAAATAGAACATATGTTCTTTAACTTACATAGAACTCATTTTCTTCCAGTGCTGCTTCTCTTTAACTCTTCTTTTCAGTGTTTTGTTTCACATTTGTATTTTTGGGTGCTAAACCTATTCTTTTTCATAGCCTCTATTGTTTTAAAGAGATTCTCCATCCTGTATTCTAATATGCCCTCTCTACTACACTTGTACTTCCTTTGAGGTATGGCAGTGTCTGGCTGGTTCTTTGCAACATGGCAACTCCACAGTGTGTGTGTGTGTGTGTGTGTGTGTGTGTGTGTTGTAAGTGAAGGGGGTGGTAACTCTAGCCAGGTGTATATTTCCATCTTCTTCCCTCAGCACATAAGGTAGATTTTTCATTGCTTTGTCTCCTCTCATTACATAGCTATTCAAACTTCTGATTATGAGGCTGAATGAATTTAATGATCTCCTTGTTTAGTGGTGGGTGTGAGGACACACTCTGGGTTGGTGATGAGAGGGGGTGAACCATAGAAACCAGCACAGCCAAAGCCTGAAATAGAAATCTATGTTGTTTGGCTATATGAGATACAGGATGAGCTGGTATGATAGTGGGTTCTTCATTTAGTGCCCTCAGAAGGCTTTTCATTTTGTGTTAATGTTGCCCATCTTCTCTTCTTGCTATGCTTTTAATTATTTAATTATTGTATATTAGATTATATAATATAATATTATAACATAATATTTATATATTATATATAATTATATATCTGTTGTGTTGCTGGTTGATTCCAGGTGGTAAGATGCAGGGATTAGGCTTAGAATTGACTTACACCATTATTTTTCATATTCTTCTTAATCCTCATGAACTTTCTAGATAATGTATTTGATGTCACTTTTTGCCCCTGGTTGACTTTGATAATAAGCTACAGATTACTTAAACTACCATGTTTCTATTGTGCTTTGGCTCATCCATAATTTTGATTCTTTAGAGGTCTTTGTGTCCCAAGGTTCATAGTCACAGATCATGCCTACTTTTTAAAAAAGAGGAGGTTTTTTCCCTCCTTCATAGAGCAACTTAGGATCTTTGAAAGAGCTGAACAATTTGCCAAATACAATCCAGACCTCTCTTTTCCTCCAATTCATGGGCCAAATTATTGTCCCTTTGCAGTCTAAGATGTTTTACTGATAGACTAACACAATGGGATGCTCAGCCAACTTTTTTCCTTGTAAAGATAGCTACATAAATAACTGAAATATAAGTTAGAATGTGATAAATGCATGGGAGGATCAAACAGAGAGGAGTGAAATGTTGGCGATAGAAGCATCACTTGTAATTCAAGAGAATTTCCCTTTAGTATATCTTGGAGTTCCAACTCAGCAGCTAATTAAAAATGTTCTTATGATAGACAGGAAACATAAGAAGATATCTATGCCTGCTGTGGAGTAAGGAAGTGCCCCTCCATTAAGCATCCCCAAAGGGGAGAAACACTGGTTATGTGTAGTCATTTTTTTTAAAAACATAAGTCGACTTTAATGTTATTAGCATATCCTGTGTATGTCCCCTTCTGGTTTTTTTGTTTTCTTCTCTATATCCTTTATTGTTTTATTGATTTTTTTTGCATCTCTATCACTAACTTTTAATTCACTATTGTCTCCTAAATAGAACCTTGCTAATTGTAATCAAGTGAAACAAATCTGCACATTGATTATGCATAAAAATGTCTCATCCTGTGTCTCTGGTCTATCCCCACTTTGTCCAAGGGTGGGAAGCATCTTTCATCATCTTCTGAAATTAAGATTGCTGTTTCATTGACCAGAGTTCTGAAGTTCTTCAATGTTGTTTCTCTTATATTATTCCAGACGTTGTGTAAAATTTTTTTATGTGATTTATCTCACTCTCCTGTGTTTTCTCTTTTTTTCTCTTTCTGTTTGGGAGTTTAGACTTAGTATTAAAATCAACTAGAACAGTTTGATCAACTTGACACTTGTGAAAACCATTACAGCAGCCCAGTCCAAGTACAGAATCTGCTGATTTGGTGTTATCATGCCAAGAATGTTGGGGGAGAGTCAGCGAAAAAGGAGGAGTTTGCAGTGTTTGATGGTACAGAACTCTAATGGGACTGCTCTTCCTAGGGCAAGTGAAATAAATATCTTTGACAAACCTTAAGGGGAAAATCAAAAACTTTTTCTCCCCAGAAAGATACATCAGCACACGTTTGCTTGGTGGAATTATTCATTTTTTACAAGTTGAAAAATACTATTGTGTCGTTGCCCACTTCTGATTCATGTTCATGGTGAATTTAGTACGTGCATCCCTGAAAGTTGTTAACACTACTCTATGTGGACTTGGGGCTTTACTGTTAAATAGTGATTCCTTGTATAAGTTGCACAGGATCTCTAACCTAAAGACTGATAATGCTTTGTAAACATTTAATTTTCACCCAATTCTTTGTAGGCATACTACTTCCTTTGATAATATTCCTGTCTCATGATTCATCTGTTCCTTACTTCACTAGAACCTACATAAAGCAATTTTGATCATACAATGATGAACATGAAAAGTAATATTAATTTCTTATTGATCCTCTAAACCTTGAGGTGAATGGAATAAAAAAATATGTTGAACTCCTACACCCAAGTTCCACTCAGATGTTTCCTTGCGGTGTGGATGACATTCTAGGCTCTCAAAGACAATATGTACAGAGCATAAGCTCTGGGAGGTCTTCCCTAGATGTGCTCTTGGCATATCCAAAGCCAATATGATTACTTTTTATCTGAAAGCTGCCTTTCCTTCTGAATCTTTTTACTCTTTTTTTCTGATACCACCATTTGCCCAACCTACCATATTTATAACTTTGGAGATGTATATATATATATATGTATATATATATATATACACGTGTGTGTGTGTGTGTGTTTTAGTCTTTTTTCTCTTTCATGTCTTATATCCAATCAGTTACCTGAGACTGTTGGATCCATCACTGCAACATCCTTCACAACTTGATTGTTCCTTCATCTTGATTCCCATTGACACCATATACCTGGACTATTACATTTGCTTCCAAATTTTTTTCTTGTTTCTATTCATATCATTCATATTTCTCCCAGAATTTTTCTCTTGTCTAGCTATATTAACCTATATTAATCCTCTGCTCAGAAAGCTTCTATTACTTAATAAGTGAAGTTCACAGTTCCCACTGTAATATTCAAAGCTGTCCTGGAGCCACAGTATGATAACACCATACATTTTCAACCTCTGTGATCTAGGTATACTGGATTACTCACTGTTGTTATACTCTGTCTTCCATTTCCACTCCTCATAAATGGAATTCACTCTCTTCTCTTGGATTCCTAGTTTTCTTTAAGATTCTACATCCATAAGTCTTTTCTGATCTCCACATAATGTGCTCCATCCTCACATCTGCCTCTAGTTTTCTTCAAGACTCAGCTCTAGAGCCACATTCTAGATGAAGCTTTTCCTGATCCCACTAGCTCCTAGGACCCTCCTTCCATTACCATCTCATATTCACTTCATATGTGTTATACATATGCTCATATGTATTCATGTTGATGCCCCTGTTAAAATGTAAGGTTCTTAAAGGCAACAATTATTGTACTTTTGTCTTTGTATTTCAAGAGCTTAGAATACCATAGCTACTTAATAAATGATGGTTGACAGGCTGACTGTTGATTTGTTCCACATTACTTCACTATGCACCCCATTTTCTGGCCAAATCAGACAATTCTCAGTCTCCTGAATATACTGTACTCTCCCACTTTTAAAAAATTAATTAATTGTAACATTCACTTTAAAATTTTGAGTTCCAAATTCTCTTCTTCTGTCTAGCCCTTCCCCTACTCATTGAGAAGGCAAGTAATATGATACATGTGAAGTCATACAAAACATTTATATATTAGCCATGTTGCAAAAAAGCAAGAAAAATAATATGTATCAGTCTGCATTCAGAGTTCGTCACTTCTCTCTCTGGAGGTGGATATCATTTTTTATTATGAGTCTTTTGGAATCATCTCTGATCATTGTATTAATTAGCATAGCAAAGTCACTTACAGTTTATCACCATTATAATATGTACAATGTGTACAATGTTTTCCTGGTTCTGTTCACTTCGCTTTATATCAGTTCAAATAAATTTTCCCAGGTTTTTCTGAAACCCTTATCATTTTTCACAGTACAATAGTAGTCCATCACAAACATATACCAGAACTAGTTCAGCCATTCCCTATACTCACTCACTTTTGCATAAGGTGTAGGTGTCCTGAGGGAGAGATAAAAGTTGGTATGTTACAGGGGGGTCAAAATACCACTATTACCTCAATTACCATCTCCCTTGAGACCCCATTGGTAACAGTCCAGTACCCTTTCAGTCCATTCTTCCTGCCCTCCAGCCATCATCCAGGGTAGCAATCCCTTTAACATCCCAATTGCCATCACTATCAGCTTTTGACCTGCTGCCACCCATGGACAGGTAAGCTCAAAACCTTGGCAAAGGGCTTGTCTAAATTGTCTAAAGACAATTGGCTCTGTCCAGCCCACTCCTTTCAGCCATTGGCCAGGAGAACAATGCTGATAACTGCTCCTGCAGATGCTGTAGTCCAGACCTCCTCAGCAGCTGTGGTATGAACCAGGAAATAAAGTTTTCACAACGTTCTTGTGAAATGTCACATACCCTAATGGACATGGTTCTATCAATGGAAATGATAATAGAGAAGACACTTACCAGCTACTTTGCCATCATACGCTGGGTGTCTGGTGGGACCTTTCCACTTGATTTTCATCAGAAACCTCTTTATGAGTTGTCTTTCACTATCAGAATGTGAGCCTTCCTTTATGGAGGGCTGGGATCTGAACTTTTCAGGTATATTTTCACTTTCTGTCAGCATCTCTGCTTAGTTTTGACCCACAGAACATCATGCCCTGGCCAGATACTCCCTTGTGGTCTCCCCTTCCTCTTCAGCTTCCTTCTGGGTGTTTATCTTCCTTCATTAGATTTCAGGCAAGAATTTCCTTTCTTATTTGTACCCCCAATGCTTAGTACAGTGCTTGGTACCACCGCAAAGGTGCTTAATAAATGTTTATAGAGAGCTAGGAGGTACAGTGGATAGAGCATTGGCTTGGAATCAAGAAGACTCATCTTTATGAGTTCAAATCCGGCCTCAGACACTTCCTAGCTGTGTGACCCTGGGCAAGTCACTTCACCCTGTTTGCATTAATTTCCTCATCTGTAAAATGATCTGGAGAAAGAAATGGCAAACCCTCCCAGTATCTTTGCCAGGAAAATCCCAAAATGGGGTCCCTAAGAGTCAGATATGACTGAAACCACTGAACCATAAATCTTATTGAATTGAAATGAAATCCTTGAAATCAGGAACTGTAATACTTTTCAATTTGTTTTCCCAGTTCTTAACGCTATGCTTTGCACATAGTAAGTGATCAATAAATCTTTTTCATTCATTCTTTAACTCATTCTGCTCAGGACACTTTCTTTTCCTGAAATGTTCTCCTTCCCTCTCTCTGCATTTTGTCTTCTTACTCATCCTTTAATGTGTAACTCAAATGTTAGTTAGTTACCTCTTCAGGAAGTCTTCCTTGATCTCACCTTTCCCTCCTCCAAACTGGTGCTTACACTGCTCCCTCAGAACCCAGACAATATTTTGCTTCATTATTTTTAATGCACTTATTAAGTAACATAGAGGTAAAAAGACTTACCTTACTTCACACAGGTAATAGAGCCCAGAGTCAAACTCAGTTCCTCTAATGATAAATCCAGTGGTTTTTTTTTCTGTTGTACCTTTCAGAGGAAGGAGGAAAGGAAGAGAACAAGGATTTTTAAGTGCTTATTATGTGCCAGGCACTGTATCTCATTTGATTCTCACAACAATCCTGGGTGTTAATTATTACCCCCATTTTACAGTTGAGGAAACTGAGGGAGACAGAGGGTATGTGACTTGCTCATTCTAGAAAGTTTCTAAAGCTGGAACTCAGCCCACAACAGTGGAAAGAATGCTGGTTTTGGAGTCAAGGCTCAGTTCTAGGGTAACTTTTTATCAGAAGCCTTTCCTAATCTCCCCAATTTCTAGTTCCTCTTCCAAATCACCTTACATTTAGTTTGTATGTGCTTATGTGTTCTGTTGATATGATGTAGAATGTAAACTGTTGAAGGCAAGTACAGCCTGATTTTTGTCTGTGTCCTTATGACCTAGTACCTAACTTGTGGTAGATACTTAATAGATGCCTATTAAATTTAATTGATTATAGCTATCTTTGTTCCTTTCTAATCCCCCTACCAAATTGTAAACTCCTTTATGGCAAAGAACAGGTCTAATCTAAACTTTAAATCTCATTTGCACCTAATATAGCACTTTGTAGACAATAAGTGCTTAATAAATGTTTGTTTCTGCTGTGGTAGATCATAATGTGCTATGCAAATAAAAGGATTTTATTATAAGACACTTGGAGGATTAAAGTTCAGTACCCACTATCTAGTCTTATCCTAGGTAGAAAGGACAAAGAGGTTTTCTCAAAGATTCTTTTTTACTGATAGATTTTGTTTGAACAAAGTTAATCAAACATGGAAACAATTGTGGAAGTGTAATTCCCAAAATGCTTAAGCAAAATAACACAAAAGAGTGCTTCAGAATAATGGCTCATTTACCTTCGTAATTTACCCAAGAACGTTCTTTTATCAATGGAATCATGGGCTCGTATATTGCAGAGTCAAAATCAGATTAAGAGCAATGTAAATAGAACTCAAAAGCACATGATATGAACAGCAATATTCTGACCTTACTCATTATGTGCTACACCCAGGGGATTTCTACAAATGAGTTTAAAAAAACTCATAATAGTAAAAGATTATTAATTTAAAACACACTAGTGCACTTGGGAGCTATTCATTCAGTTCAGAGTTCCATGATTTTCCTCCCTCTTCTCCATATCTTATGTTTACTTAATTTTGAATGTTGGGAAATCTCATAGTATAGCCTTTTTCACCTTTGGAAATAAACCAACCTTGGAAATTTTTCTAGTCTTAGTCAAATTTTTTGGATGAATTTTGTGAATTGTGGTTTTTTTTGAAAATAGTTAGTGATATTGGATATTTGTAAGGAGAGCTACGGTCAGGGCTTCTAGAACTAAGGTCTTCATTGTGAACACAATGAAGCAATTAAGGTGAATTATCAAATTACAGGCATACCTGATCTAAAGCTATTAGAACTAAAACATGTTATTAGGTGAAATGACATAGGAGATAGTCCCAAAAGAAGTGTTACAAATGGTCAACTAACTGAATGACATCACAGTATGTTAAGGAGAGGCTAGAGTTTGAATCCTGTCTGTGCCCTTTTGAAAGGAGCCTAAGATTGAATTCATTTGTGTATAAATGGTGTGTGTGTGTGTGTGTGTGTGTGTGTGTGTGTGTGTGTGTGTGTGTGTGCCAGCCATCTCACAGTGTTGATTCATATTAAACTAAAATCCCCAGACCTGGAGCAGCTAGGTGGTGCAGTGAATAGAGCACCAGCCCTGGAGTCAGGAGGACCTGAGTTCAAATCCAGCCTCAGACATTTAATACTTACTAGCCATGTGACCTTGGGCAAGTCACTTAACCCCAATTGCTCTGCCTTCCCCCCTCCAAAAAGAAAACAAAAATAAATAAATAAAATCCCCAGACCTTTTTTAGGTTTTTTTTTAGTATCTGACTACTTTCATCTCTATTACATTTTATCTAAGTATATTCAGCCCAATCTAACCTGCCAAGATCTTTTTGGATCCTTACTGTATCATTTGAAATAGTGGTAACTAAGTGGTATAGAATGCTAGAACTGAGTTCAAATTATGCCTCAGATTCTGACTAGCTGTGTGACCCCCAAACAAGTAATTTACCTCCTCTTTCCTCAGTTTCTTCATTTGTATAATGGGGATAATAATAGTACCTAACCTTCAGAGTTTTAGTGAGGATCATATGAGATAACATTTGTAAACCCTTTGGAAACCTTAAAGTGTTATGTTATGTAAATGCTTGCTATTATTGCCTTCTGTAATGGGAATGGGAATTTGAAGATCTTCCCTGCCACTTAATAGACCTAGGGGGTAGTTTGAAGATCTTCCCTGCTGTGAAAGTAAACTCTGCCCCCTAGAGCCCATAGGAAACTTTCCTGCTGTGAAGATAAATTTTGCCCCCTGATAGGCTGAATGTGGTCACATGGAGCCTGTGGAGGGCGGAGGGAGTTTGCTGAGGAGAAGCAGAGTGCACAAAGAAGCTGGTAGACAGAGAATGATTCCGACAACTGGAGACAGTTGCACACAGTTGGGCACAGAGGAAGAGCTTAGGCAAAGAGGTAGAGAGTTTTGTGAGAAAATATTGATCATGTATTGGTTTGTGGGAAGGCTAAAGGATGCTGTGGCTCTCAGCATTATTATGGCTTCTGAATATCTTTGGTGCTTTGGCTTACTGGTTTTGTGATTCAGTTTTCTGGTGTCTAAATAAATCCTTCAACTTTATCTTCTGTCTGGAGAGTTTGACATTTTGTAATTGAATGTCACATGATAGTTACAGTCATGGTCTCTATCATGATCGTGGGTGCTGTAAATATTGCATTGGCACTACATTAGGCAGCAAGAATGGGATCGCAAAATATCAGACCTCTAGTTGGAGGCAGAAGGGATTTAGAAGAAGAAATAGCTATTCCAGGATGGGAGGATTTGCCTTATATCTCCCTAGCAAGAGAGTGGTCTAAAAGTACAGGGCTCTGTGAAAACTGGGAACAGAGATTGCAGCAGGGAGAACCTAGAGATTTAGAAACATGTTTGCAAAGAATATAAATAAAACCTGGGAGAGAGCTTGAGGCAGTGAGTAGAAGAGGCTGGGTTTTGCTAACAGGTTACGTTGTGTGTATAAGCAGAGACCAATTGTTACAAGAGTTGGCTTAGTACCAGAATTCGAGCCCTCCTTTAGAAGAGCAACCTGGAGAATCTCAGGTGGAAGGAGAGAGTACTGGAAAGTCTCTGGAAGCAGAGAGGGCTGTTGTAAATTTGGCTCAGAAAAAGGAGCAAAAAAATTACCAGGAGGAAAGTTCATACATCTTTGGTAGTGTCTGAGCCTAGTTGCTATAACAACAACTCCCAAGAAAGTCCATGGGTTGTAGAGAATGGTGATACAATGTTACCAAATATTACATTGTTTCATGGTGAAATTTCTACTGGGGCAGAAGCTAGCCCCATACTGAGAAGGCAGGAGAGTCAGGGAGGTCAAGCAGTGTTTAAGGAGATACTTGAGGATTTCACTCAATAGGAGATTAATGATATTTTGAAGAGATTCACCGGAAGGATGGGAGAATCCTTTGTGTCTTGGATGGTAAGAATCACAGATGGAGGAGCTGCTGGGATAGTGCTAGATAAAGTGGACTGCTTGAAATTTATAAGTATTTGCCAGAATCCTTTTGTCCAGCAAGCTTTTAGAGATTTTCATTTGGCAGGAGGCAACAATACGACCAATCTGTTAGCTTTAGCTGCTGATGGGTGTAATAAAATGTATCCCACTGCTTCTATGTGGCCTAGTGGAGACAGACCCTGGTACTCACTTAGAGATGGCATGAAAAAGTTCAAAGAAGAAATGAAAACTGCTATCATGGCTAGAGATGCAGATACGTATCATGAAACCCCCTTAGCAGTTCGTCATAGAAATATCATGGTGAAGACAGCTCTTCCTGCTTATAAGCACCTACTTCTGACTCTACTAATTGGCCAAATAGGGAACCCTCTTTCAGAGGTACTAGATAAGATTTCACAGCTAAATGACTTAGGAGAATGGGAAAATGATAAATTTCCTCGTGAAAGAAAAGTAAATGGCCAGCGGATTCAAAGTCAGAATAGATTGCCAAGAAAAGAATTGTTTACTGCTCTGTTGAGAGCAGGGGTTGATTTTTAGAAAAATTGATGGTATTCCAACTAATGAACTATACAGAATGTTCCATGATAAGGGGCTTAATGTCAGACAGAATAGAGAAGTGAGAACTACCCCTAATAGATGCTCCTGAACCATTGCATCCAAGTTTGTCACACCTTCAGGGGGACTCAGACTAAAGAAAGTTCTGGGATAGGTGGAAGTGGTCAGTATGCTGAACTTGTGGCAGTGTATCAAGTCATTGGAATAGAGCGAGGAGGACAGTGTCATACAGTCTCCTGTGAATGAGGTTATGATAGTGAGTCCATAGACTCCAGAAGCATGGCTGACCCTATATTTGTCTCTTTTTGGCTTTTTGGCTGTCAGACTTGTTTGTGATATTTGTTTTCTGAAGGTTTGGTACACTCCACCAGCAGATACCTGATTGCTTAAGTCAAATGTCATCCCCTGTCCATGACTGTGATGTGCCACTTCTGAACCTGGCATCAACCAAATTCCAGATGACAGCTAAAGAACTGAACTCTCGAATGGGACCTCTTGGGGCAGGGACAGCTCTATGTCCAATTTCAGCTTGACGTAGCTTTGGAGAAGAGAACTTCAACCCTTACCCCAAGATTCTGAGCCCCATTCATTCAAGGTGGGAAGGATGGGGTGCTTGTGCCCAGTCCCCCACCCTAAACTATTGTATTATGTGCAAAGTTTTTCTATTATCCCTGTTATATTGTTGCAAAGTTCTGTTGACACCAGTTTTCCCACCAGTTATCCCTAAACTCTCATTTATTGTTAAGGTATTTTTGCTTTGTAAAAGACATGAATGATCTTGGGGCCGAATGTAATGGGAATTTGAAGGTCTTCCCTGCCCCTTAATAGACCTTGGGGGGGGGAGGGGGAGTTTGAAGACCTCCTGTGCTGTGAAAGTAAACTTTGCCCCCATAGGCTGAATGTAGTCATATGGAGCCTGTGGTGGGAGGAGTTTGCTGAGGAGAAGCAGAGCCCACAAAGAAGCTGGTAGATAGAGAATGAGTCTGACAGTTGGAGACAGTTGCAGACAGCTGGGGACAGAGGAAGAGCTTAGGCAAAGAGATAGAGAGTTTTGTGAGTAAATATTGATCTCTTATTGGTTGGTGGGAAGGCTAAAGGATGCTATGGCTCTCAACATTATTATGGCTTACTGGTTTTGGGATTTGGTTTTCTGGTGTTTAAATAAATCATTCAACTTCATCCTCTATCGCAGTGGTTCTCAACCTTTCTAATGCCGCCACTCTTTAATACTCGTATGTGGGCAGACCTGCTTGGAGATGGATAGAGGAGCAGTGTCTCTGTTCCTAAGACCATCGGAAATATGTGTTTTCCAATGGTCTTAGGAAACCCCTGTGACCCCTGTGAAAAGGTCATTCAACCCCCAAAGGGCTAGCGACCCACAGGATGAGAACCGCTGCAAGTCTGTCTGGAGAGTTCGACATTTTGCAATTGAAAGTCATGCAATAGTTAAAGTCGTGGTCTCTATTGTGATCGTGGGTGCTGTAAATATTGCATTGGTGCTACACCATCTTAGTAATTAGCTATCCACTCCATTTTTGTGTCATCTGAAAAGTTGACAAGCAAGCTATTTATATTTTAATGCAAGTCATTTATAAAAATATTAAGCAGCTCAGGACCCAGCACAGATCCCTGGGGAATTCCACTAGAGACCTTTTTCCAAATTGAATCCAGATCAGTTGCAAAAGTGGCTCTAACTGTGTTCAGTGATCTGCTTAGAGTTGAAATCAGGTGACATATAAAATGGAGAGACATCTTTACCTAAGATGTCTGTCTGTCAGTGCATTGGAATATTTCGTATGCAATGTCTAAGCATAGGAAAAATCACTACTGCGTTCTTGAAAGACTTCAATTTTGCAGATGAGTTTGCACTAATTGTAGTGAGTCTCCTCAGTGAAATAACAAAAATGAGAAAGATTCATCTAATCATCTACACAAGAAAAACTTGGTGGATGAGCTTATGACATGCAGCTGGACGGGCAAGCATCCAGTTAACCTATCAATATATGTATATGTATATGTATATCTATATATATCTTTAACATGTAAGACTCTGAACATCACTTTACATGAGTAAGCTGGACTCATATTTGAGCAGGAAGAAAATGAACTGCATTCCAACAGGGAAACTCTTGTTAATGTTTCCAGTGATTCCCAACTGCTTATTCTCCCAGTGATGCTACATGGCTGCGAATCTTTCACATCAGGAACTCAAAAGAATAAAAATGGAAAATAATCCAAAAGGCAATGGAAAAACACATTGTGGGACTAAGGCAGCTGTAATATGTCACCAGCGATGACTTATATGTGAGAAGTAGCATAAAATTTCTACGGCAGACCCAGATGCCTAGAAAAAGAGATTGATCAGTCAGAAGAAAGTTCATAGTACCTCAGATCTTCTGTGGAGAATCTGAGGAAAAATATGTACAAGAATTGTACAGGGGCAGCTAGGTGGCACAGTGAATAGAGCACTGGCCTTGGAGTCAGGAGGACTTGAGTTCAAATATGACCTCAGACATTTGACACATTTACTGTGTGACCTTGGGCAAGTCACTTAACCCCAATTGCCTTGCCTTCCCCAGTCCAAAAAACTAAAAGAAAAAAAAAATTGTATAGAATGGGAAGAAAGGAGGGTTCACAATCAACATGGTATAGTGGGTACCTTACAAGTGAAATTAAAGATCTGGTAAAGTACTAAAATATACCACTGGTTAAGTAGAATCTTTAGATTATAAAGGTCATTGAAACCTGGTATTCACCTCTTAACCAGACCAGTATCATGTATAATAACAATTCATATTTATAACATTTTTAAGGTGTGGGAAATATTTCTTCATACACACAAAGAAGATAGGAAGTACAAATATTATTATTCCCATGCTATGAATGGGGAAACTGAGACTCTATGAGGTTTTAAAATTTTATCTTGTTTTTACTAATATTTTTTTAAAATCACTTTTTTTTACATATATACACATATACATATCTCTATCTCTCTATCTCTCTATCTCGTCTTCCCTCCTCAACAAGCCATCCCTTGTAACAGAGACTAAAAAAAAGAAAGTCAACTTAGCAAAACCAATCAATATGTCTACTGAGCCTGACAATATCTGTAATATATTTTTTTTCTTTTTGGAGAGGGGAAGACAGGGCAATTGGGGTTAAATGACTTGCCCAAGGTCCCATAGCTAGTAAATGTTAAATGTCTGAGGCCGGATTTGAACTCAGATCCTCCTGATTCCAGGGCCAGTGCTCTATCCACTGCGCCACATAGCCACCCCATGTCTGTAATATTTCTCATCCCTATTACTTTACCCTTCAATGAAGGAGTAGGGAAAGGTTCATTTTCTCAACTTTTCCTCTAGGAAAAGCTTGGTCATTACAATCATGCCACATTCAGGCATTTTTCTTCTTCTTTTTGTTTATGCTTACATTGTTGTATTCATGGCTTACGTTATTTTCTTCCTGGTTCTACTTACTTTACTCTGAATCAGTCCTGATAACTTTTCCTATGCTTTTCTGACTTTTCATATTTTTTCATTATGTTTGAATTTATTTTAAACTTAAATACAAAATAAGAAAAGAAAACAAAACATTGCCATGCAAATATAGAAGAGGATTCAATATAAAGCAATAAATTTCTATTAAAAAAACCTATATAATAAACACTTCACATTATTTTCAAAGCTGTCCATCTTTTCTTTGCTTCCTTATATATTTTCTTTTGTCCTCTGCTGTGTGTATGACCCAAATCATTAATATGATTTTTCATATTTGTAATTTCCTTATGGTAAGGCAGCTAGGTGGCCCAGTAGTTAAAGTACTGAACCTGGAGTCAGAAAGATCTGAGTGCTATTCTGGCCTCAGATACTTACTAGTTATATGACTCTGGGCAAATTACTTAACCTCTGTTTGCTTTAGTTTCCTCATCTGTAAAAAGGAGATAATAATAGCATCCATCCCCCAGAGTTGTCGTGAAGATCAAATGAGATAATAAGAGGCAGAGGTGAGGAGGGAGTGCATTCTAGGGTCGGGAGACAGTCAAGGAACAGAGATGGGAGATGGAGAGTCTTTCGTGTAAGGAAAAATAAGGAGACCAGTTTGACTGGACTATTTGTTGTTGTTCAGTAGTTTCAACTGTGTCTTCATGACCCCATTTGGGGTTCTCTTGGCAGAGATACTGGAGTGGTTTGCCATTTCCTTCTCCAACTCATTTTACAGATGAAGAAATTAATGCAAGCAAGGTTAAGTGACTTTTCCAGGGTCACACAGCTAATAGGTGTCTGAACCAGATTTGAACTCAGGAAAATGATTCTTCTTGACTCTAGGTCTTGAGCTCTCTCCACTGAGCCACCTGGCTGCCTCAGGTGATGGTTGAGGAAAGGGGAATAGTGAATAATAAGCTGGAAAGGCAGGTTAAAGAAATGTTGTGAAGGACTTTACAAGACAAAAAGAGGAGCTCAGATCTGATGCTTGAAGTAATAGATAATCACTGGTATTAATTAAGTAGGGGCCAGACTATATTTTAGGAAAATTATCATCTATGATGATGAATTGAAGAAAGAAGAGAATTGAGGCAGGGAAGTCAGTTAGGAGTTTATTTCAGTAGTTCAGATGAGAGGTAATGTGGGCATCAACTCCAGTGGTAGCTTTGTGACCAGAGAGAAAGAGCATGTAAGAGAGAGATATTACGGACTTAAGATAAGATTTGGCAACTGATTACATACATGGAGTGAATGAGAATGAGGAGTCAAGGAAGATGCCAATATTATAAACCCGGGTGACTGAAGAGACAGAGGTGCCCTCAACAGAAATAGGAAACTCAGAAGAAGGGTAGATTTGGGGGAAAGATGATGCATTCAGTTTTGGACATGTTAAGTTTGAGATGCCTTCAGGCCATCAAGTTTGAAATGTCCAATGAGTGGTTGATGTTCAATGAGGTGTCAGGTGTGACTAAGGATGGGTATATAGAACTCAGTCATTTGCATAAATGTGATGATTAAACCCATCATAGCTGATGAGTCACTAAGCAAGAAAGGGGAGAGACAGGAGAGAATAGATAAAATAGAGGTGTGACCTGTGCCTAAAATTCTTAGCCTTACTTTCAGCCATCTCCATGACCTGTTGCCAACCAAGGAAAGAAACTCAGACATGACAGTTAATTAAGATCCAGGCTTCCCCAGTACCACAATGGACTATTACAACAATATTGAATCTGAGACTGCTTACTCCATAGACTAGCTCAATTGTGAGTAACTAGCCAGTCTTAAAAAAATAAGTCAATAGTTTGCTGCAATTTGACCTTGCATTAAATACCTTGCCTATAATTCATCACTCTTCTGAGGGAGAATATCTCACAGTTGATTATAGTTAGTTGTCATCAGTCTGTGTACTTGGGCACTGTTCCTCTCTGCTTTTATATGGCCTTGGGGTGCTATTGTCTTATTTTATTTCCCTGTTGACAATGATATGTTGCCTGGCACTAGCAATACGAAGATAGAATAAGACATTTTCTTCACCCTAAAGGAATTTATAATGGAGTAGCAATCACATGGCCTATATCCTTTGGCATGGAAGGGTTAGGGTTCTCAAGTGAAATTACAGTCTTTTGCCATTCTCCTTGACTATTCCTGCTACTGATTCTGACCCCCACCGGCTATGACAAATGGCCTGATTGTATCAGCTATTAATTGTGGCTAGCACCACTGTAGCTAGACTGTTTCCTTTTATATCTACTGCTAATTTGGCCATCCTGCACACCACCACTAGATTAATCTTCCTAAAATATTGGTGTTTTAGTTGCCAATCTCACTGACTTCTTATCATCCACAAAATAGTCCAGAACTCTTAGCCTGATATTCACAACCTTCCATTCTAATCTTATATTTTATTATATAAACCCTTGCTTTCAATCACTTTGGTTCACTTTCCCCAGATATTTCACAATGATCCTCATACTATTCTTGTGGAGAAGTTGGAGAAATATGGGCTAAATTATACTACAATTCAGTAGATTCAAAATTAGTTGGTTGGTGAGATCCAAAGAGTAATTATTAATGATTCAATTTCAGTTTGGAAAATGGTTTCTAGTGGAGTCCTTCAGGGATCTGTCCTCAATAAAATTTTTACCACTGACTTGGATAAAAGCATAAATGAAATCCTTGTCAAATTTGTGAATGACAGAAAGCAGGAAAGATAGTTAACAGTACAATCCAGAAAGATCTCTTCCAGCTAGAATAATAGACTGAATATAAGAAAGTGATGTTTAACAGAGATAAACTATAAGGTCTTACATTTAGAGTAAAAAAAGGTGATTTCAGATAGAAATTCATCTGAAAAAAATCTTGAGATTTTAATCAATTGTGAGCTCAATTTGAGTAAATAGTGTGATATGGCAGTGAAATTCACTAAGTGTCTAGAATGAAGTGGATGAGAGTACCGCTGTACTCAGCAATGATCAAAAACATTTAGAATATTGTGTTCAATTCTATATTCTAGGAAGGATGTTGATAAACTGTATCGTATCCAGAGGTGGGTGGAAATGATAATGAAAGGCCTGGAGACCTGCCATATGCATATTAGTTGTAAGCACTAGGAATATATGGCCAGGAGAAGAGTTGCTCTTCAGATATCTGAAGGGTTGTCATCTGCAGGAGGGGTAGCTAGATGATGCAGTGTATATATATGGTATTGAGCCTGGAGTCAGGAAGACTCATCTTCCTGAGTTCAAATCTGACCTCAGATACTTACTAGCTGTATGACCCTGGGAAAGTCACTTAACCCTGTTTGCCTCAGTTTCCTCATCTATAAAATAAGCAGGAGAAGGAAATAGCAAACCGCTCCAGTATCTTCCAAGAAAACCCCAAATGGGGTTATGAAGAATTGGACAGGACTGAAATGACTGAGCAACAGAAAACTTGTGCAAGAGGGATCGGATGTGTTCCACTCAGCCCAGATAGTAGAAGGTGGAACAACAGGTGGAGGCAGTAAAGAGAGATGATGACGATGATAGCTAGCATTTCTGTAGCTCTTTAATGTCTGCCAAACACCTTTCATATAGTCCCAGCATCTCTATGAGGTCTTCCCTGATCATCCTAGACTGAAATGACCTCTTCTTGCCTCTGAACTTTTTGTCTGAACCATGTCATTGGCAATATGACAACATTGCTTTAGGTTATTTTTATAAATGAATTTTTAATGACAGATCTCATTTCTATATTTTCCTGTGTACTACCCACTCCCCACTTCCTATTCCATAGAATCATCTCTTAAGGAATGAAAATGGAGAAAAAAAACAGCTTAGCAAAATTAACATATACATACACACATAAAACTTCTACATGTATATTTGTATGCACATAGACACACAGTGTACACATATATCCGTACATATACACATGCATGCACATCTGTAACACATGCATATATGTGTATACGGGCATGCATATGCAGGTGTATGCACGTGTGTTCATGCACATACACACGTGTGTGTGTGTACATGTGTAAGAAGGCTTGGCAGAACTAATGAACTGATTCAGAGTAAAATAAACAAATGTATCATCTCCCTCTCCATGCACACACACACACACACACACACACGCACATACACACACACACAGAGGCATGTATCTATGTCTGACATTATATGCAGAGCAGAACACCCAGAGTCTCCCACTTCAGGGTAAGAGTCTTTTCAGATCTCTTCTTTAGGAAGGGCCAAATCTGGCCATTATAACTTTGTAGCACTCAGTGGCTTTGTTGTTTTTCTATCCTTTTACATTCTTGTAGTCAATGTAAGTATTGTTTTGCTTCTGCTCCCTTCACTTTGCATCAGTTCACATGAGATTTCTCATGCTTTCTTGTATTCTTCTTGCTCATTCTTTCTTACAGAACCATCATATCCTGTCATTATTTCAACATTCTACTAATCAAAGGGCATCAACTTCCTTTCTAGGTCTTTGCTACTGAGACAAGTACTACTTTTTCACGTTAATGACCGTTCACTTCTGGTTCTCTACCTGGCTTGTAAACTCTTTAAGTTCAGAGAATATAGCCTCTTTATGTTTGCCTCTGACAGTCTCTGGTTCCTTGGACATGCATCATAGGCTTTGATAAATACCTATTGACTGATTGCTTTGAAAATTGTGTACACATGGCCAGAGTTACTCCTCAAGTGGCCATGAGGAGGACATCCCTTATATCCTTTCCAGTGATGCAGGAATTCTGGACAAATGACTTAAATCACAGAAGATTTTTCCGTGGTGAATATTTTTGGAGTCACCAAAAGGAA
Source organism: Pseudochirops cupreus (assembly GCA_028627135.1). NCBI lineage: Eukaryota > Metazoa > Chordata > Mammalia > Diprotodontia > Pseudocheiridae > Pseudochirops > Pseudochirops cupreus. The sequence continues at coordinate 542,735,995 of CM053582.1, forward strand.
ATAGGAATCTGTGGAAAAAAAGTATCTTGTGGATACCTTTGGCCCATTGGATAAAAGTCCATTTTGCAGCTCTCTCCATTATTAATTTATGGTATTTATTCTAGGTAAGAATTCCTGGAGTTGGAAGGGGACTCATCATTTTTGAGCTCTGTCAAATGGAACATCTGTAACCTTTAGACCGAGAGGGAAAACAATCAGACAATTCTTCTGGGGGTGGAGGTGGGGGACTCTTCAGAGGAGTGACCTGCTCCTTAAGAAGTATGTAAACATATCTAGCCCCATGCTGTTCATGGGAGTTTTTTGCTAGTTAGTGCTATTATTGGTGGGAGAGGGGGTCTGGTGGGGCAGCAGGAGGTGAGATGGGGGAGGATTTTCAAATCATGACTGAAAAAAAAAGAAGAGTTATCTGTGTTAATCTAAGGGATATTCTTGGGGATAGGAATGAATGGATGGCAGTGTTTATTATTAATCACTATCCATATTATTAGCTGTCAATTTGTACCTTTTTGCTGCTTCTGACATTTATTAGCTGGGTGACTAGACAAGTCACCTAATCTCTCTGAGCCGTCTTTTCCTGACCTGAAAAGTGGGGATATTATTATCTGTAATATTTACCTTACCAGGTTATTGTGGATCAAGTGAAAGTACACTTTGAGCTGTATGAATTCTAGTGCTGATAGTTTCTCCTCTTCCTCTTCTTCAATCTCCTCTTTCTCTTCATACTCTTCCTCCTCTTTTTCCTGACTTGACCATGGTTACAGAAGTAATAAGTACCAGAGACAGGATCTGAACTCTGTTCTTCCTGACTCCAAGCCCAGCCATCTGTTCACTAAGCTTTGTTACTTCTAGGCCTTCTTCTAGATCAGTGAGACTTTGTTACCAATTACTGTTATTAGAATTAATTGGGATAAAAAATTAAAACAAGATTGAATGGGCTGTGAGATGCTATTATACTGTATTTTTTATAATATAATTTTCCATAGCAGAGAGTATGTATTATCAGCACTGACTCCTGCTTGTTACGTGAAAAGGGCTGGATTGGCATAAGCAAAGAGTTGTTTCTCTGACTGGGCCTAATTCCTGGGGCCATCTTTGACTCCTTATAGGGCTATCATTTAATTGCTGGAATAAAGGTGCCTATTGTGAGCTCTATGCATTCCCTTGCGGTCTTCTGTTCCTTATTCCCATCACATTCCTACACATCCTCTGTAGAGTCCAGTTCAGATCCCAAATCCATTAGGAAGTTTCTCTTGGCTTAAGTGATCTTCCCCCTTATCAGTAGGTAGCCCAATGGATAGAGAACTGGGCTTAGAGAGTGCAAATGTAGCCTTAGACATTTACTTGCTGTATGACCTTGGAAAAGTCATTTAACCTTTGTTTGCCTCAGTTTTCTGAACTGTAAAATAAGGCCAATAAAAGCACCTGCTCTCCAGGGTTGTTTTGAGGATCAAATGAGATTATAAAGTACTTATCACAATGGCATATAGTAGGCACTTAATAAATGCTTATTCTCTTATTTTCTCTGATTATTTTTTACCCTTTAAAGTAGGCCCTTGTTTACTTGATTAAATAGTCTGCCTTGCTTTTTCTGGTCGCTGTCATGCCGTCTTGTGCCATTGCACTGATTACCCCCATGCTGGAATGTTCTATTTCTCCATCTCCACTTCATAGGCTCCTTAGCTACTTTTCACAGCTCAGGCCAAGTGCTTCCTCATCCAGGAAGCCTATCCTAATTCTCCCTCATTGCCGTTGCCCTCCTAGAGTCTATTTTTAAATATTTTGTAATTGATTTTCTATGAACACATTACTTCCACCTCTCCAACAGAATGCAAGCCCCCTGAAGGCAGGGGCTGTTTTGTTTTGGTCTTTGAATTCTCAGTGCCTAACACATAGTAGGTGCTTAATGAATATTTGTAGAATCAAATTAAGTTAAATATTCAGATACATTATTTGTGTGTGTGTTTGAGCCTGTGTCATGCAAGACTTTCCTCCTCTTCACATGGACAGTAGAGATCACGATTTGCTGATTGCAAATGGTTCTACATTTCAGAAGGTGACTAGGACTATTATTTATATACCAGGTAAGGCATCTGGCACTGATGAACTAAAAGGGAATGCAAAAAAAGACAAAAATCCTTTGAGGTGAGCAGAACTCCTTTGAAAGTATGGAGCTTGGGAGAAATATCCGTTATTGGTGGTGTTCTTATTATATACTAGCTATCAGCCATTTTTTTTTTCAGTCGAAGGCAAGGACATCTTAGCTCAGTACATCTGGAATGCTTCACTCGGGCTGGTTTGAACTTACTAGACAGAGAAGTATTGAGATGACCTCTCTTCCTTTTATAAGGCTTCACAGGGTCTGCTTACAGATGTGCCTTCAGGGCTGCGTGCTAAATGGGCTTTAAACCCCTCACCTTGTGACAAGTTGGTATGTGCAGTCTTATGTTTATGTCAGTGAGGAGAAGGACTGTGCAGGCTCAGTCAGGCACAGCATTTTGAGGCCACATTCCACGAAAAGACCTAGATTAGACAAGGTATAAATAATGAAGTAAGCTGGAGATACGAAAGCACTGAGGTGAATGTGGTCATCTGCCATGGAGCTGTCCATCACTGGGGAAATGTCCAGACCAACCGGCTCATACTGTTGCTGTTTAATTTGCCAGAACAGACACCAGGGATACTGAAACTCGCTAGCACAAATTTTGTTTGGGTCCCAACACAGGATTATAGAGCGAGCAGGCCTGCACACCCTGCAGCCTGCCACAGGATTTCCAGCAGGGCTC
>CM053582.1:542738877-542825238 GCA_028627135.1 Pseudochirops cupreus
TCTGCCCCCCCCCCCCATGACAGCATGCAATCAAGTATAGGATCTGCCAATACTTTCACATTGGACATTAGTCTGGTTTTATAGAAGGGTTGTAACCAATGGAGTGATCAATGGGAATTAAGGGGATGCCCATCAATTGGGGAATGGCTAAACAAGTTGTGGTATATGAATGTAATGGAATACTATTGTGCTATAAGAAATGGGGATGAGATGGACTTCATATTTATCTGGAGAGGCTTATACAAACCAATGCTAAGTGAGAAGAGCAGAACCAGGACAAATTCGTACAGTCACAGACACATCGTATGTGTGACGACCAACTTTGTTAAACAGGACTCTTTTCATCAATGCACAATTATAAGACAACTCTACAAGTCTCAGGATGGAAGGAGACACCTACATTCAGAGAAGGATCTAGAAAAAACAGAGTTTAAATGGAGACTGAAGCAACCTACATGCTAGCGTTCTTTTCCATGTTTGGTTTTGTTTCTTCCTCATTTTTTAATGTATGGGGGTAATCAGTGCAATTGCACAAAATCTTTGGGCATTCCCAAGGGCTGCAGGTTGTGTAGAACTGGAGTAGAGGGTTGGAAGAAATGTTGGAGGTCAGCTAGCCCAAACTACCACCCAATACTCTGCGTTTGTTTTGCATGAACCAATACATGCACACATGCGTGTACAGATACATGTGCACATCTCACATACATGTGTGTGCACATGTCACACACATGTGTATGTATATATGCATATTTCTCTATCTCTCCACATATATGTTCTTTCCCCCAGTAGAATGTATGCTGTTTGAAGGCAGGGACTGATTTTGCTTTCATTTGTATCAAAAGCACTTAGCACGGTGCCCGGCACATAAATGTTTGTTGTTCGATTTATTGTTGAAGAAACGAAGGTCATGTGGTCTGGGGTGGAGCCAAGATGGCAGAGTAAGGGCAGCAACCCCGAGGAACCCCCTCAGCGTTCCCCTCCAAACAACTTTTAAATAGTGCCTCAAATTAAGTTTTCAAGAGGCAAAGCTAACAACAGATCAGAGTGAGAGATTTCCCAGCCTAAGACAACTTAGAAGGTTGGCAGGAGGGGTCTATGACACTAGGGTGGGGGCCAGCTGGCAGTGTGTTGGCAGCACTAGCTATGGTCCTTGGGGGTGACTGTGACAGCAGTAGTAGTAGTGGTAGTAGTAGTGGTGGTAGTAATAGTAGTAGTAGTGGTGGTAGTAGTAGTAGTAGTGGTTAGTAGTGGTGGTAGTGGTGGTGGTGGTAGTAGTAGTAGTAGTAGTAGTAGTAGTAGTAGTAGTAGTAGTAGTAGTGGTAGCAGTAGCAGCAGCAGCAGGAGCAGCAGCAGGAGCAGCAGGAGCAACAATAGTAGCAGGAGTAGCAGCTTTGGAATTCTCAGCTCAGAGACAGGAAAGGGGTTGGACAACTAGGCAGAAAAACATTATAGAGGATCTTTTGCTGGCACTAGGTGCAGCTGGCACTGCTTGGCAATTCTATTGCACATAAACAGTTTTGATTTTGTTTCCAGGGTGGTGAGGAATACTTGTAGTTGATCACAAGGAAGCAGGGGTCCTGGTTTCAGTTTCAAGGCAGAAAGGAGCACTAGAACTTGCAGCTGAAGGAGTGCAGGGGACATGGTCACAGTTCCAGGGCCAAGAGTTCTAGTGCTTGTGGCTGCAGGGGAACAAGGGCCGTATCTGGGTAAAGAGTAGAATGCAGACCAGGAGAACATCTTCCCTTGAATCACACCACCTTAGAAGCACAAAAACCTTGCAGACCCCTAGAACTGCTCTGAAAACAGCAGCACAAAAAAAGTCTGACATTTGGGACAGTGTCTTTCCATCCTCATATAAGCAAAGCACAACTTTAAAATTAAGTTCAAACTGAAGAAATAGGCTGAAAAAAATGTGCTAACAATTTTTTGAAAAAGAACTTGATCATATAAAGCTACTATAATGGCAGGGGAGACCAAGACAATATAGTGAAAACAGCTATAAGCAAGGCCTCAAAGAATAATGCTAATTGGATCTAAGCCCAACAAGAATTCATGGAAGAGTTAAAGAAAGAGATAGGAGTGGTAGAGGAAAAACTGGGAAAAGAAATTAGAGTTATGCAAGAAAATTATGAAAATAGAATTGACAGCTTAATGAAAGAGGCACAAAAAAATACTAAAGAAAATAATACATCAAAAACCAGAACTGGCCTAATGCTAAAAGAGACATAAAAATTCATTGAAGAGAAAAAAAACTCCTTACAAAGCAGAATTGGCCAAATGGAAAAAGAGATACAAAAGCTCACTAAAGAAAATAATTCCTTAAAAATAAGAATTGGGCAAATGGAAGCTAATGACTCCACAAGACATCAAAATTTGACATTCAAACACAAGACTCAAGAGAAACATAAAAAGGTAAACATGAAAGAGTAAGAGACTCAATTAAGTTAAGCTGTTTATAGTTCTATATGGGAAGATGATACATGTAACTCCTAAGAACTTTATTAAATTTTCCATTTAGTTCTGGTCTTTTCATTAGGAATGCCTGAAACGCCTCTATGTCATCAAATATCCATTTCCCCCCAAAGGATTATATTCAGTTTTGCTGAGTAAGTTATTTTTGATTGCGATCTTAGCTCCTTTGCCCTCTGGAATATCACATTCTAAGCTCTCCACTTCTTCAACATGGAAGCTACTAAATCTTGAGTGGACCTGACAGTAGCTCCATGATATTTGAATTGTTTCTAGCTATTTGCGGTATTTTCTCTTTGACCTGGGAGTTCTGGAATTTGCCTGTAATATTTCTTTTTTTTAACTGCAGTTAAAAGAAGTTTACATAGGCAGAGAGCATGGGTGTGTCAATTATGTTGGAATGATCACCAAAAATAATGGAATGAGAAAGAGGCATGCATTGTGAAAAGGGGGAAGAGAGAAATAGAATGAGGAAAATTATCTCACATAAAAGAGGCACACAAGGAGAAGATTTTATAGTGGAGGGGAAATTGGAGGGGGTGGTGGCAGGCAATGCTTGAACCTCACTGTCATCAGAATTGGTTCAAAGAGGGAAGAATACACACACACACTTAATTGGGTATAGAAATTTATCTTACCCAACAGGAAGTAGGAGGGGAAGGGGATAAGAGATATGGATAGGGTGGGAGAATGAAGGGAGGATGGATAAAGGGAGGCAGTGGTCAGAAGCAAAATAGATTTTTGAAGAGGAAGAGGTAAAAAGAGAAGGATAAGAAACACACAATTAGTAAACATAATTGTGAATGTGAATGAGATGAGCTCACCCATAAAATGGAAGAGGATAGCAGAATGGATTATAAACCAGAATCTAAAAATATGTTGTTTACAAGAGACACACTTGAAAAAGAAAGATACACAAAGCTAAAATAACAGGCTGGAAGAGACTCTATTATGCTTTAGCTGAAGTACAAAAGGCAGGAATAACAATTATGATCTCAGATAAAACAAAAGCAATGATAGATTAAAAAAAGAAATAATCAAGGAAACTATATTTTGCTAAAAGGTACCATAGACAATGAAGTAATATTAAACATTCTTACAGCAAGTTTCTCTGATAAAGGCCTTATTTCTCAAATACATAGGGAATTAGGTCCAATTTATAAAAATAAGAGCTGTTCTCCAATTAATAAATGGTCAAAGGATAGGAGAAGGCAGTTTTCAGAAGAAGAAATAAAAGCTATATACATAATCATATGAAAAAATGCTCTAAACCACTATCTATAAGAGAAAAAGAAATTAAAATAAGTCTGAGGTACCATCTCACACCTATCAGAAATGACAAGTGCTAGAGGAGGATGAATGAAAATAAGTACACTAATAAATAGTTGGTGGAGTTGTAACTGGTTCCACCAAGATGTAGTCTGGAACTATGCCCAAAGCCTATAAAGCAGCATATCCTTTGACCCAACAATACCACTACTAGGTCAGTATCTAAAAGAGATCAAAGAAAAAGGAAAAGGACCTATATGTTCAAAAATATTTTTAAAAGCTCTTTTTGTGGTAAGGAATTAGAAATTAAGGTGATGCACGTTAATTGGGGAATGGCTGAACAAGTTATGATATATGATTGTGATGGAGTAATATCGTACTAGATGAAATGAGGAGGGGAGTGGTTTCAGAAAAACATGACAAGACCAATATGAATTGATTCAAAGTGAAGTGCTGTATAGTAACAGCAATGTTTCAGCAATGATCAACTTTCAAAGACTTGTCTATTCTGAGCAATACAATGATTCAAGATAATTTTAAAGGACTCATGATGAAAAAGTGTTATTCCCTCCAGAGAGAAAGAGAGAAAGAAAGGAGAGAGAGAGAGAGAGAGAGAGAGAGAGAGAGAGAGAGAGAGAGAGAGAGAGAACGAACTGATAAACTCTGAGTGCAAATTGAAGTATAGTTTTGTCTTTTTGGAGGGAGGAAGGCAGGGCATTTGGGGTTAAGTGAGTTGCTCAAGGTCACAGAGCTTGTAAATGTTAAATATCTAAGGTGGGATTTGAACTCAGGTCCTCCTGACACCAGGGCTGGTCCTCTATTCACTGCGCCACCTAGCTGCCCCTCTCACTAAATTTTTTGGCTTTTTTTTTGGTGCCATAGCTGATATTTTGCATAATTTCAGTTATGTAATTTATATCATATTGCTTGTCTTCTCAGTGGGCCAGGGAGTGATGTTAGGGAGGGAGAGAATTTGGAACTCAAAATTTAAAAAGAAAAGAATGTTAAAAAACAAATAAATAATAAATTAATAAAGTGTTATATGAATTAATGTCCAAATTGGCACCCATTCAAATTGTGAGGACATTTTTTTTATGGTTAAGAATTCAATGAAAATAAAACCTGAAAATATTTTGACAAAAAAGACAAAGAAACTAAGGTTCAGAGAGGTTATGTAAGGGATTCTTATATGAAAGTCCCCAGGCCCAAGGGCTCCTTGAATAGATTTCAGGGAATCTGCAAACGTGGATGGAAAAAAGATTGTAACATTATTTCAATGTAATTGATTTTCTTCATAATCCTATGTATTTGATTTTGTGCATGTAAAAACATGATTCTGAGAAAGAGTTTGTGGGCATTACTAGACTGCTAAAGACAGCCATGAAACAAAAAATGTGTTAAGAACCCCTGGGTTAGATAAGAAACAGAGGCAGTAATTCAAACCAAGGTTCTCTGATTTCAAATGCATTGCCCTTCACATTTCACCAAATTACTTACAATCATAATGATAGACACTCTTCCTCACCCCCTCAGCAGCCCTACTTGATAATTCAGAACATCAGCCTCAAGAGGTCTTAAAGACCCAGCAAAAACACTCCCCCGACTTTGGCTTCAGGAAGTGAATTATGACCTGATGCCCCATGAACTTTGCTAAGAGGATCAATATATGCACATTTTATTTTAGGCAATAGATGTGCTCCTGTAGCATTAGATATGAAAATATTTTTTTTCTAAGTGGAATCATGTTTGAAATACAGCTGAGGGGTTTGTTGTTAAAGGAAATCTCTGATGATTTTGTCTGTAAGATAATTAACCACTCCCTTTCATTTTGTGTACTCATACAGTTGGAAAGGAACTCAGAATTAAGGGATGGGGAACCTGTGGCCTTAAGACCATATTTGACCCTCTAGGTCCTCAAGTGCAGCCCTTTGACCAAATCCAAACCTCACTGAACAAATCCCCTTATACATATGGCCCTCTAGGTCCTCAAGTATGACCCTTTGAATGAATCCAAACTTCACTGAATCCTGGAATTTGTTCTGTGATGTTTGGATTCAGTCAAAGGGTCACACTTGAGGACCTAGAGGTTCACATGTGGCCTCAAGGTTGCAGGTTCCCCACCCCTGATAGTTCAATTCTCTATCTGAAACATAAATACCTTCTACAGTATTTCTAAGTGGCCATCCAGTCACTGCTCAAACATATCGAGTAAAGGGGAGCTAGCTCTTTAATGAGATATCCTATTCCATTAATGAACAGATTTAATTGTTTAAGAGTTTTAATTTAAGTAATCCAGGACCCAGAATTATAACGTTAAGTTTGCATGGAATGGGTTCAATCTTGTGTCTTTTCACTAATTACATTGTCATCTGGCTTGTATCCTTTTCTGGGACCACAAATTTCCTTGTTGCACATGGTTCCCTAGAGCAGAGGCATCAGACATGGCCTATGGGCCACATGCCAAACCAGATGAAAATGTAACTGGGAAATATTTAGCAAAATAAATAAAAATACAATAAAACATAGACAATATTAATATGTGGTTTTCTAAGTCAATATGTGCCCGTAGGGGTCTTCATGTACAGCTTAGTGACCTCATTTCTATTTGAATTTAACAAGACTGCTCCAGAGAGTAGGTGAAATTGAAGAGGTATATGTAGTGGGGATTTCTAACGAAATCCTTTCTAGGTTCGTCGTCCGAAAGGAATTACTGGACTCAGCTGTCTTTTGGCAGTTATAAAAGTTTATTGTTACACTGAGGCAAGGGGGGGCGGTAAGGGGAACTGCAGGCTGACAGGGATTTAAGGTAGATTTATAAAGTTCTATGTTATGCTTTGCAGCAGAGGGAGGGGGGTCAGAGAAAGCCTGCAAAATGGGAGAGTTTAGTGTGACGCTCTTCAGTGGGCAGGGGTTGTGATAGGAAAAAAGCCTGCAAAGTGCGGGGAATAGAGATGCAGTTTTTAAAGACATAAAACTGTCAGTCATAGGTTCATTATGCTAACTAGGTGGGCAAAGGTGGAGTTTGGGAGTGATTTGGGAGTAGTTAAGTGCTTAAAAGGGACATGCATTTTTTACATCTACTGCGCAGGCATTTTGCCCATAATTCACTGGGAGAAATCAGAGGGGAGGGGAGAGAGAGGTGTGGTTTTTGCTTTGACATGTCACTAGGTAACTTTTTGGTCAAGGATGAATGACATAGGTACAATATGACGGTTGGGAGGATAGACTTGATTGTTTCAGGAGGTCCCAAATTTGGAAACTAGACTGATTAGAGACCATTTTAGGAGGGAGTTATCTCCTTGATAATGTTGTTCAGGGTTTCTAAAGAGCAGCTGGCCACTAAGAACAAAGGGGTTATGTATTTCTCTAAAAATACTTGGGTGATGAAAGCATGGGAAACTATCTAAGCAAACTTACTGCTAGCTTGGGAAAAGACTTTGAGGCTGGGAGCAGGGGAGAGGCAGAGTTAATGCCTTCATGGCTGAAGAAAAGTGTGACTTTTACAGCTTAATTGCACAGGCTTGTTACAAACTGATGTTACATACAGAGTTACCCAACCATAAGTGAGATTTTTACAAACTGAGGTACAAAAGCCCCCCAAAATGATACAGAGGCACCACTTCAAAATCATGGAGTCATATAGTCTTCTATCCAGGGAAGCACAGTTTAGGTGCAGCTCCCTGGTTTCTCTTTGAGTATATAAGCTCTTGGTTCTTTCTGACTTTCTAGCTATCCTTTTAAAAGTCATGTCTGAGTGCATGGCTCAGGTATATGAACTGTCCTTCAGTCAGTCAATTACCCATACATCTGGTATTTAGGGGCCAGTGGGTATTCAGAACAAAGTGAATTAATGTCTTATTAAGGTCACATCTTCAGTACAAAGAGAGCAAACCCTCCAGCCACCTTAACTTCTTTCAAACAGAGTTAAATTTGACAAGAAATTAATATCTCACAAAGGACACGTAAGAAGGATTCAGAAAGAACTTACTAGACTACTCTTGAACACATACAATTTTACATTGAGTTAATGTCCTACTCCAGTGCCTCATTATGGTGTCAAAATGGCAATGAAGTTTTTTTTAAAAAAATTTAAAATAAACTTTTCCAATTAACAGAAATTAACCTTCTTACCCTCTTACTTCCCATGTTGAAAAACAAAAACAAAATCCCAAGAAAAACATTACTCTGATTGCAAATATTCAAACAAAATAAATTACTGCATTGAGTATATCCAAAAATATATCTTACTCTGCATACAGAATCCACCACCTCTCTTGTCAGGAAGTGGGTAGCATGATTTGTCATGGGTCCTCTGGAATTGTGGCTGGTCATTGTATTGCTGCTTGGAACAGAGTAGGCACTCATTAAATGTTTATTGACCTGAGTCTTTCAAAGTTCTTTGTCTTTATAGTATTGTTGCTATGATATAACTTTTTTTCAGGTTCTGCTCATTTCACTCTGAATTAGTTCATAAAAGTCTCTCCATGTTTCTCTCAAACTTTTTCATACTTTCTTACAGCACAATTTTTGTTGTTGCTATTTTGTTGTGTGCAGCTTTGTGACCCCATTCAGGGTTTTCTTGGCAAAGATACTGGAGTGCTTTGCCATTTCCTTATCCAGTTCATTTTTACAGAAGAGGAAACGGAGGCAAACAAAGCTAAATGACTTACCCAGGGTCACTCTGCTAGTAAGTGTCTGAGGTCAGATTTGAACTTAGGAAAATGAGTTTTCCTGACTTCAAGCCCAGCACTCTATCCATGGCATCTCCTATCTGTTCTAGAGCACAAAATAATTTCATTATATTGATATATCATAACATAAAAAAGGCAATTCCTCAATTGATGGGCATCTCCTCAGTTTTCAGCTGTGACTATGGAGTTTTGAAGGCTCTATCTATTGAACATGAGCTATAGCTGACCCTGCAGTCCTGGGAAAGCTTTAAGATAACAGATTTTATTTTGTCCAAGGACTTGTCTAGCTAAGCTCAGATAGGTTCCCCTCCAATTTAGATGCAGGTTCCTGAATTGTTTGGTTGAAGCAACTTTTGCAGACTATTCACCATGCCTTAGACGGGATTGCAATCTGCATCCATGGAAGGAGTACTCACACTGATAAAATGAGAGATCCCTGAATTATTAAAATAAGAACCAATTTCTACTTCTCTGTAATTTCCACTCACTGGTTGTATTTCTGTCTTTTGGAGTTTCATAGAATAATACCTCTTCCACCTGTAATGCTTTAAATATTTGAAGGCAGCGGTCTTGTGCACCCCCAATCTTCTTCTTCCAGGTTATACACTCTCAGTTCCTACATTTCTTTCTCAAGTTACATGGCTTCAAGAGTCGTCAGCCACTTGGGAATACTCTCCAGCTTTCCAAAGTCTCTCTTAAAACCTAATGCTAAGAACATGCATACTCATCACTTGTGATCTGACTGCAGAGAATACAGTGGGATTTTTTTTGGTTCTGGCTACTTGGCCTCTTTTGTCATAGCTTAATATTTCTTTAGCCTTCTTGGTGGTCATATCTTGCTGCCTGTTCTATTGAGCCGGTGCCAATTAAAACACCCAACTCTTCTTCCCCCCTCACTCACATCAATTGCTTTGCAAATTTCAACATTCTCAAGTCAGTGGCTTAAAGTGAGACCACCTGTATGGGAGTGTGAGCTGAGAGAAACTCTTTTGCCCTTAGATTCCATGATCCATGGTGAGTGATCTCCTGGGAATAGAGGAGGAAAATGAGATGAATATCTTTGAAACATATACATATGACGTTTGAGTTTGAGGCGAAAGAAGTGTGCTGTGTAAAGACGGGAGTTGTGGTTTCTTGATGCAAAAACATGGAGTTATTTTAGACACTCATGCAAATGATTTTGTAAGCAAAACCCCAGATCCAGTTTTGCTGTCTATTTTTTTGTCTTTTTTTTTTTTTGAGGGAGGATGGCAGGGCAATTGGGGTTAAGAGACTTGCCCAAGGTCACACAGCTAGTAAGTGTTAAGTGTCTGAGTCTAGATTTGAACTCAGGTCCTCCTGATTCTAGGGCTGGTACTACGCCACCTAGCTGCCCCTTGGCTACTTATTTTCATGCAAAATGGATTAAATTTTTGTTGAGGCTGTGTCCATTTAATTCAATTTATCAAAGTATCTACTATGTACAAGGCACTGTTCTGCACTTAAGGAATGCAAAGTAAAAAAAATAGTTTCTGATCTCAAACAGCTTATACTTTACTAGGGAATACAATGTATACTCAGATATGTAAATACAATGCATACACAAAGTAGTACATTTTTGAAGGGGTAGAGAGAGAAGTAATGACTCAGAAGATCAGGATAAGTCTTGCATAGAGGGAAGGACCTGGGTTGTGCTTTGAAGGAAAAGAAGTGTTCTAGAAGAGAAATACGAGAAGGGAGTGCCTTCGAGACATGAGTAATCACCTTGCAAAGGCATGGAGGTGGGAGATGGAATATCATGTACAAGGAACTGCTAGGGGGCCTGTCTGATTAGAATTGATGAGAATGGAGAGTACATGAAGAGGAATGGGATCACAGAGTAGTACACAACAAAACAGCAACAACAAAAATTGTACTGTAAGAAAGTATGAAAGCGATAGTTTCAGAGAAACATAGGAAGACTTGTATAAACTAATTCAGAGTGAAATGAGTGGAACCTGGAGGATAAGATATTTTATAGCAACAATAACGTACAAGGAACTGCTAGGGGGCCAATTTGATGAGAATCGATGAGAATGGAGAGTATATGAAGAGGAATAGTACATTTGGGAACTTGAAGGCAATTTTAGACATGGGTTTGGGCAGCTCACTAATGAAAAGTGATTGGTACATGACAAAGGAGGGAGGCAGATCTGTCATGAAATAGATCCTTTTTTTTGGACCAAGATACTAAGGAACTGACAAGGATTGTACCATATTCCATGGTATCCAATGAAGTTTTTTGGTATTATGGCATTTATTTGTTCTCTTTCCCAGGTAACCCACAAATTTGGTATCATGCTGAGTCTGCATCTTAGCATTGTGGACACCCCAATGCTAATTCGCTGAAGTGCTGCTAACTCAACTTGTCCCAACCTATCATCATTACAAATGTCTAGTGTCAAGATTGAGTCTGTCTTAACAGCCCCTCCCCACATAGATTTTTTTCCAAATTAGGGGTTCTTAACCAGAGGTACATGAACTTGATTTTAAAAAAATTCTGATAACTGTATTTTATTATAAGTGATTTCCTAGTCCTATGCATTTCATATTATGCATTTAAAAACATTTTTCTGAGAAGGAGTCCTTAGGTTTCATCAGACTCCATGACATACAAAGGCTAAGGACCTTTGAACTAGATGTTTCAAATTAGGTTCATCAAACATTTATTAATTATTTGCCAGGTGCTAGGAATACAAAGACAAAAATGGAAACAATTGCTACCCTAAAAGAAGTTTATGTCCAAACGAGAGGAAATGACATACTCACAGATAGGTACATACAAAGCATATTTTTAGCCTGGGAGGATCTGCCTTGTCCTCTTATCTCTTTGGACATTTTTTCCTCTCAACCCAATAAAGAAAGTCACGGAGATATTGGCACAAAAATTTCAGAGATCATGATGGCCTACGAAAAACATTATTCCTCCTCATTCTGAAGTTACCAGTGATTCTCTCCTTTGTGACAAGAAATTGGCCAGAAGGACACGATAAAATGATACTATCTGTATACTATAATCCTTTGCCCCATTCTCTGTTTCTCTTCATCATCTTGATTTTCTTCCTCCAATATGGCAGCATTGGGGAATGAGATAGAGGAAACATTGACAAGTAGTGAAGATGACCTGGATAGATGGGTACAGGAACAACTGGGGAATAGACCTGGTCATCTAGGATCAGTGTCATGACCAGCCTCAGACAAAATCAACTGATGATGGGCAGATGCTGGTTCTCCAGCTTGGCATCAAGCTCATGAACCTGCAGAATTCCCTCTTTCTCAGTTTTTCTTTAATATGTAAACCTTGGGTTGGTGGCTTAATGATAGCCCCGCCCCCATGTATTGTTATGTACTAAAGATGTCTCAGGCTTTCTCTCCTTGAATGGAAGGCCTGGAAACAGCAGGAGAGAATTACTCATCATCATCATCATCAATTTAATTTCATGGTATTAATATATAATTATGAACATTGTTGTTGGAGATACAAATATGTAGGGGAGAACACTGAAAGAGTAAACTTCACCTAGAAGTTGTAGACACAAGCTAATCTGTAAAATTTCATATATTAATACTTCATCTTCTAGACCAGGGGTAGGGAAACCTGTGGCCCTGGGCCCACGTGTGGCCTTCCAGGTCTTTGGGTGCGGCCTTTTGACTGAATCCAAGTTTTACAGAATAAATTCTTTTATTAAGGGGATTGGTCCTGTGAAGTTTGAATTCAGTCAAAGGGCTGCACTTGAGGACCTAGAGTGCCACATGTGGTTTCAAGGCCCCATTGTGATTTAGACAATATTGAACCTAAGTCAGGGTTAAAAAAAAATGCCCTAATGAGTAGACCCTGGAGCTGGGCTGTTATGCTAGTGAGAAATAATCCAAGAGTTTGCAGGCTTGAGTGACCCCTAGTGGTGAGTGGAGATGAATGGCACACGGGTGAGAACGACTGAAGAGGCCTAGTCTGGTAGCTCAAGTACAGTGCCACCTGTTGAACAACACTGGAATTGTTCCCTGAGCTATTTCAAATTTCTTTGGCTGGATAATTAATCCAGTGACAACAGTCCTCTTTATAGTGAAAGAAGGTGGTGCTAAATTAATTTACAAGGTAAATACTTGCTTGGGGTACATAGTGATGAAGGAGTTTATCCATTATTCTTTAGATTCTGTGTGTGAATGGCAGTATTTGAACTCAGGTCTTGCTGGTACCAAGGCTCTATGACTATGAAACAGGTCAGGCAATTATTATTTTTTTCTTGTTTTACATGTGATGAAACTAAGGTCATGCCTGAGGTCAAATAGCTAGTAAGTGATAGATAAAGGTAAGATTTGAATATGAGTCCTGGAAATATGTATTTATAACAATTTCTAACCAATGTTTTATGATGAAAATCCATGCCCCGACAGATAATAAGCTTAGCATAGTGCCTGGCACATGGTTAAGTTCTTGATAAATGCTTGTTGACTGACTGACCAAGGTTAGGGTGTGCTCAATGAAATGATGACATTGAAGAAGTGTTTTGAATTCTGCTGAGTCTCTGTCATACTTCTAACATCTCCACTTTGCTTCTAGGATCAGAGCCGTTTGGAAGCTCAAAGATTCAGGCATACTTTAGGAGCTAAGGACAAGCTCAGAAGTGGACTCTGTCCAGCTGAGACAGGAAACAGCCTGAATCTGTGACATCTGTCAGGTCCCAACATCTCTGGATGTCAGCTTCCTTATGCAGCGAATGAGTGGGTTACGTAAGTTAGAGGACCCTGGAGGTCCCTTCCAACTTCAACAATGAGTCTCAATTGCTTATGCCCAGGCTGGCTAAGAATGTGGTGGAAAGAACCTGAGACTTGGCATTTGAAGATGACAATAGCTATCATTGATATAGCATTTTAAAATTTGCAAAGGGCTTTACGCATGTCACCTCATTTGATCCTTGTACAACTCTGTGAGGCAGATGAGGAGATTACATATTTACATATGAGGAAATTGAGGCTAAGGGAAGGTAAGTGCCTTGCTCAGGGTCACACAGCTAGTCTGAGGCAGAATTCAAACTTCTGTATTACTGCCTTCAAGTCTAACCATCTTGCCACCTGGTTGCCTATGAATTGAAGGTCTGAGCTATTTACTGTGTGTGTAGTCATGAGCAAACTCATTTAGGATCATATTTTTATGACTTTAAAGCAGTGGTTCTCAACCTTCCTAATGCTGCGAGCCTTTAATGGTCATATGTGGGTGTGACTGCATGTGGGTGGACCTGCCTGGAGACAGATAGAGAAGGTTCCTAAGACCATGGGAAATATATGTTTTCTGATGGTCTTACGTGACCCCCGTGACTCCTGTGAAAGGGTCATTCGACCCCAAAGGGGTTGTAACCCGCATGTTGAGAACCGCTGCTTTAAAGGATCTTAGATATTTTTTTTGGCAATCAGCTTACAAAAGGGGAAACTGAGACTTTGACAGGGGAAGGAATTTACTGGAAATTAAATAGATGATTACTGAGTTTCCAACTCAGGTCTCCAGTTTTGTTCTACTAGACATTTACTATTCCTGAGTCTCAGCTTCCTCATCAGTACAAATAGTCTTGGCCCTGCTTAGCCAGGTCCTTCGTATCTCACAGAATCGTTTTGAAGGATGTTTTAGTACTCTAAAAGGTATTGCAGTTAGGTGGTACAGTGGATTACATGTTGATCTGAGTTCAGATCCTGTTTCAGTCACTTACTAGCTGTGTGTCCCTGAGAAAGTCCTATAACTTCTCTCAATCTCAGCTCCTTCATCTAGAAAAAGGGACAGCTAGATGGTGCAGTGGATAGATCCCTGGGCCTGAAGCAAGGAAGACCTGAGTTCAAATTCAGCCTCAGACACTTATTAGCTATGTGATGTTGGACAAGTGTGTAAAATGAAGTGAAGGAGGAAATGGTAAACCACTCCAGTGCCTTTGTTGAAAAAGCCTCAGATTGGGTCACAAAGAGTTGGACATGACTGAAATGACCAAACAAAACAACAAAATGGGCATAGTAATTATACCTCCCTCACAGGCTTTTTGTTTGAATTGTATGACACGATATAAGCTATGGTGCTTTGGGAGCTTTCAAAGTGCTGTACTTACTGCTATTATGGCAAATGGATGAATCGATCAGGATTTATCATACTACGGATGAGCAATTACGTAAGAAAAGGGGCCACGAGGGATGTTATCTGAGATATGTATAACCAGAGGAAAAGCTGAATTAGATACTAGTGAGGATTGTATCCCTACAATTTCTGGAGAATGTGAAGAAGGGTGACTTCATGTTGGGAGGCACCTCCTATAGCTGATTTGTGGGAAAACATGAATGAGAAGTATCCAGCATGGGAAAATATGGATGGACTGCTATCTGCTTTGTTGGAAGTGCTAACCACAGTGACAAGGTCTCAGGTCTGTTGGAGTTTTGCCATATGAACAACCGCAGCCATGATAGTGATCATAATGAAAACAAGGATTCTGTCCAGGTACAGTCAATGACAAACCAACCAATCAAATCAAAGGAGCAAAAAAGTGAATTACTCCTTCTTTCATCAGTGTCCTGTGACGAATCTGGATTCCAGACTTCTCCTTGGCACTGAGCAGTCTGGATGTACCCACCCAACCAGAGAAGCGGACTGGGACGCAGCCGTACTAGTGTTTTCAGAGCAGCGCAGAGTCGATGTCTCCCCAGAGAGAGTGTTCATTTCGAGAATTTTCCTTTGGTTTGATCATCAGAGTAAATTCAGAGCAGTCACCCAGCCGTCTGGGCTTTATGACAGCCCATCCACATGCTAACATTTTGACATTCGCCTATCACTCTAACCAACCTGGTTTGGGGGCTGATGTGGATTATTTATCTGTGTTTTAGCACATTAAGAGGGAATTTTTTTTTTTTGGAACAAGGGCAAGCAGAAAGACACAGGTTTATTAAATGTAATTAGTTGCCAATTGATGGATATCTTAAGATAATGTTTTCCTCCATTTGCAAATAAAAATCAGATGCCTTTCCCATCTGGATTTTATTATTTTTCCAGGACTTCTCTGTGCAGGCAGCCTACAAGTTCATTTTATTTTAAAAACTCAGGAAATTACATTCTGTAGGCAACTGACGGTATCAGTTAACGTAAGGTTTGGGGTGGGGGGTGGGAGATGATGTTAGAGTAATTTCTGAATATTTGGCGTGACTAACAGGAGTTTAAGCAACGTGGCATTTTTAGGCTCTTGTCATAGGCCCCAGTTCATTCATCAATTACATCTCAGCAGGCAACATGCGTATACAATATTAGCACTTGTATGTGGTATAGTAGGCGGTGACTTGGCAGAGCACTTGGCTTGGGGTGAGGAAGACTGGAATTCAAATTCTGCCATAGATATTTAACAGATGTGTGACCTGGGCAAGTCACTTAACCTCTGCCTGCCTCAATTTCCTCATTTGTAAAATGGAGATTAATAATAGCACCTATCTCCCATAGTTGTTGTGAAGATTAAATGAGATCACATATGTCAAGTGCTTTGTAAACCTGAAAATGCTATTTAAATATTAGCTATTATTATTAAAGAGGCAGCTGGGTGGCACAATGGATAGAGTTCTGGGTATGGAGTCAAAAAGACCTGAGTTCGTACACTTCTTAGCTATGTGACCTTGGCCAAGTCCCTTAACTTCTGCCAGCCTCAGTTTCTTCAGTTGTAAAGTGGGGCTAACTATAGCACCTACTTCCTTAGGGCTGATGTGAGGATTAAATGAAGTGATGCTTGTAACAAGCTTAGTGTAGTGCTCAGCACACAGTAGGGCCTCACCAAATGCTTCCTGAATTAAATTGAGTCGTACTCCACTTGATACGTGTGTGACATTTTATGCAGAACCGTTGTTAATATACCGGTTTTTATTGCTTCATTTAAAGTACATAATAATGTGACATAGACCCAGGTAGACATCATGATTCTCACGTTACTGTCGAGGAAGCGAAAATCTATGTACAGTTACACATTAATAATAACAACAGCCAGGGATTATAGAGCACTTTCTGCCTTCCAGCCACTGTGCTAAGTGCTTTACAAATTTATATCATTTGGTCCTGACAACCCTGGGAGGTAGATGTTAGTATTATTCCCATTTCACAGTTGAGGGAACTGAGGCAAATAGAGATTAAGTGGCTTGCTCAGGGTCATAAGGCTAGTAAGTGTCTGAGGTCCCATTGGAACTCAGATCTTCCTGCCTGCAAGCCTAGCATTTCATCCACTGCATCACCACATGCATCTGCTGCATAAATTCAGGAATAAAATTCACTCTTCTGATTTTTACAAAGACTATATAATGAAAACCTGTTCATCTGAGGTTAGTTGCTTCATATAGAAGTTTTTGAGGTAAGCAAAATGTGATGCTATTTCAATTTCTTTGATCAGCACATCGGAGGAGGAGACATTTGGATCCTAGTATGGTGATTTCACAGTTACAGACAATGGAAATAGATTTGTTTTACAAGTTCACTGTTTTCCACCCATTGATTGTCCTGTCAGTTTCATATATGAATTTACTTGGGGTAATTTAGCTCAGTTGAGGTTCATGCCTCATGCTTCCATAGACTTGTTTTATTTCTATCACTTTTTGGGTTTTCTGAGGTAAAAGGGCACATGGTCCTCTCCTATTCTCAGATTTTTTTTTATTTTAGGAGGGGACAAGGCAGGTTAAGTGACTTGCCCAAGGTCACACAGCTGGTAAGTGTGTCAAGTGTCTTGAGGCCAGATTTGAACTCCTTACTCCAGGCCGGTGTTCTATTCACCGTGCCACTGAGCTGCTCCTATCTTCTCCCATTCTCCTTGTGCTGTTTTGCAAATAACTTTGTCCCATGAACTGGTGGCACCTTATCCATCATGCGTCTCTTTAATAATAATAATACTAGCTAACACTGAAATAGTACCTACCTAGTGCCATTTGCTGTGCTAAGTACTTTACAATTATCTCATTGAATCTCCACAACAGCCCTAGGAGTAATGCTATTATTACCCACATTTTACAGTTGAAGAAACTGATGCCAAGTAAGTTGCTAAGAAGTGCCTGAGGCAGTCAGCTGGTAGGTATAATAAACTTGAACCAGAGAAACCTGATGAAATATCAGAGCACAAAAAGTAGCCTCCACCACCACCACCACAACATTATTTCTCCCATAAGTGGGGCATACTTTCTCACAAATACTCCATTAGTGGGAGAAGTGGACATTTGTAGGGAACACTTACGGAGTTCCAGTGGTCTGGGCACGTCCTTGAGGCCCCCTCCAATGCTGCAGAGTCATGGTGGTCTCTTGGGGGTGTGCAGGTCCTCTTGGGTATTGCTTTTTGGTAGTCTCAGTTCCGTGCAGACTCATCATTACACTGATGCACTGTCATGGTTGGCTGCTACTGAAGGGCACTGCCGGGGCCAGCTCTATTGAGAATGGGTCTGTGGAGCTCCTCTCTGATCTCAGTCATTGACTTCAGCTGGAGCCCTTGCCTAGGTACCACGTCTTTCTTTGAGGAAGAGGAGTGGGTTCTGTTATTGTTTTAATTTTTAAATTTTTTTTTTTGTCCTTTTGGAGGGTGGTGGGCAGGGCAATTGGGGTTAAGTGACTTGCCCAAGGTAACACAGCTAGTAAATGTCAAATCTCTGAGGCTGGATATGAACTCAGGTCTTCCTGACTCCAAGGAAGGAGCTCTATTCACTGTACCACCTAGCTGCCCCCTGCTATTGTTCTAGCTTAAAGTTTAGAGACCTTTTGCTAAAGTACTCGGAGAAGGCAAAACGTGAACCTGATCTGTTAACAGATTAGGAAAAAGCCTTTAGTGTTTTTCTGTCCCACCATAGTCTGTCTGTTTCTTTGAATCTTGACTGGCTAGAATGGGCATTTCCTCTCCAGAAGGAGATTCTTTATCCCGGGGACATAGAGGGCCATCTCAGCTCACTACTATCTTTTGGTTTAAATCTTTTCTTTTCTAGCCACTTTTTATTTCTTGTTCACCAAATACTTGGTCTCTGTCAGAGGCATCACTCTGACTGAGGATCAGAAGATGCAGCTTAATTCAGTATTAATTTTCATTTGGGGAACTCCAATCTATTTCAGGGGAATTACACCAAAGAAAGGCAGCTAGGTGGCGCCATAGTGCACAGAGTGCCAGACCTGAAGTCAAGAAGACTCCTCTTCTTGGGTTCAAATGTGGCCTCAGACACTCACTAGTTGTGTGACCCTGGGCAAGTCACTTTACCCTGTTTGCTTCAGTTTCCTCATCTTTAAAATGAACTGGAGAAGGAAATTGCAAATCACTCCAGTACTTCTGCCAAGAAAACCCCAAATGGAGTCGTGAAGTGTCAGACAAGACGACTGAACAACAACAATAAAGAAACCCTACAGAGTCTTGTGGGTTTTCCACAGTATAGTCTTTGAAGGAACTCAGAATGCTCTGCATTTTCCATGGACATAAGCCAAGCCTAGAGAGCAAAGTATTTTTCTTGCCCGGCTCCCCATCGTCAGCTGTATTTCTGCCCTTTGATATGTATAGGTGGCCAGTGAGAGGTAGTGTAGTGTGTAGTAGGTAGAGGATAGTCCCCCAAAGCCAGGAAGCATAGATTTAAGTCTTGCTTCTAGCACACTGACTTAACCCCTCAGTGCTCCTAGAAACTGCTTAAGACCATAGTTGCGTGATAGGAAGATTTGCATTGGCAGAGGGAGTTTTCTTATTGGCAGTTCCAATGAATTTATAGGTTTGAACATTAGGCCAATAACCTTTATTGTGGGTTTAAGCCCACCCTACATTAGGGAGGATTCTGATAAGCTAGGGAGTGTTTATAGCAGAAGTTTGTATCACAGTCCCCTTTGGCAATGTCTGGTGAAGCCTATGGGCCCCTTCTCAGAATAATGGTTTTGAATACATAAAATAAAATTAGATTACAAAGGAAACATATTATGTTGAAATAGAATTATCAGATTATTTAAAAAATAAGTTCATGGACCCCAGATTTAGACCTCCTAACCTAGAGGAACTCAACTAGGGAACTGCTTCATGAACTTGCCACATACTGTGAATTGAAGATTGATTGAAGGAAATGGAGATGCTCAGTCTGGAAAAAAGACTTAATGGAGGGTAGGGTAGGAAAAAAATTGTTTTCAAATATTTGAAGGGTTCTCATGGGATAGAGAAGAGATTTACTCTGTTTGGTCCCAGAGGATAGAACTAGGAATATTTAGTGAACATTGAGAAGAGGCCTAAATTTTTAGGTTTGATGCAAAGCGTGCATCTCATCCTAACAATTAGAGCTATGGAAAAAATGTAGTTGGCTGCCCTGGGGGTCACAGGTCCTCCCTCACTGGCGGCCTTCAGTGCTGTTTAGATGACCACTTGTCGGCAATGTTGTAGAATGGATTCTTTTCTAGGTATAGGATGGATTAGATAACACTTGAGATCCTGTGATGATGATTCATGTTCAGTTCAGGTAAAGAGATACAGACCAAACTTTCCATGTCTGCTAAATGGAAGTATGCTGAGATATATAGGAATGAGAATTTAGATAGTTAAACTTTGTGAAGTCTAGCCAGTAAGCATTTATTGGGTGCCCACTGTGTTCCAGGCAATGTCCTAAGTCCTAGGCTTATAAAGAGAGGCAAAAACCAAAGTCAAAAGCAAGTCAGTGACTATTCTCAAGGAGCTCACAGTCTAATAGGGGTGGGGGTGGCGTGGAGGGACAATATGTGATCAACTCTCTCTTCCTCTTTCTCTTTCTCTCCCTCTCTCTCTCTCTTTCTCTCTCTCTCTCTCTCTTTCTCTACTCTCTCTCTCCACACACACACACACACACAAGTATACACACAAGTATACACACATACATATATGTACTCACACACAAATGTGTACATATACATACATGTATAATGTACATATATGCATATAGAGATGTATTTGGGTATGTCTATAAACATACACACATATTTTATATATATATATATATATATATATATATACATATATATGTATATACATGACTCTCTCTGTGTCTCTGTATGACTCTCTCTGTCTCTCTTCACATATGGAGAGCCAGGATAAATTGGAGATAATAAACAAAGGGAGGGAGCTCCTTGAAGAAGGTGGGACTTTAGCTGAGACCCGAAGGAAGCCAGGGACACCTGAAGGCACAGACGAGGAGGCAGAGGGTTCCAGACATGGGGGATAAACATATCTGGGGTAGGAGGTGAAGTGTTGTGTTTACCACAACCTTTTTGTTGGCTCCATGGGTAACAGGGCAGTGGGTGAGGGATGTGGTTCTTCTACTTTCACAAATATTAAAATGCTCTCTCATGTCTTCAAAGTCAACCAACCTTGGCCTTTGCCAATTAGAATGTAAGCTTCTTGAGGGCAGGAATTTTTTCCCTCCTTTAATTTCTAGCATGTGGCCTGGAACATAGCCAGTGTTTAATTAATGCTAATTGATTGGTTAGTAGACTCAGTCACTTAACTCTCTGCCTGGTCCCTCTGGGACCAATTTCCGTTTTGCTCTTCTCTGAAGTTTGCTTGGCCTTAACTGCCTGTGAGTTGGCAAATGCCCCACATCTTGACTTGCCTTTGGCTCTTTCAGGACTATTGTAGCCATCATCTGCCTGACTATCCAGACCTCCCTGCTTACCTTGTCAGACTTGAATTTGAGAAATGTATGAAAAATCATTTTGCCAATGTTAAAGAGTTGTACAAATGTCAGTTATTATTATTAATTATTGCTATTATCATTATATGTCAGCTTAGACCCCTGACTCTGGTATCAGTTGGTGTGTCCACCCACATTATCTTCTTTCTCACCACTTGAATCTAGGAGGCTAGTCCACGGGTGGGGAACCTGTGGTCCCTTGGATCACATGTGGCCTTGAGACTGCAAGTTCCCCACCTGTAGGCTAGTCCATGGGGAACTTCCCTTCTGGGCCCTTAGACCAAACACTTTTAGTGAGGCAGGTTATTTGACCAAGGGGGAAAATTAAAATATAATGAGGCTATTTGCCGTCTTACAAGGGGGGAGCTAGAACTCCAGTTTGATCCTTCTCAAGCCCACCCTGCATGGGAGTCGTGAGGGAGAAACACTTGCTGGTCACGTGGTGACTTTAACTTATTTTGGAGTTGAGGAAGGCTGTTCAATTTTTACGTCAAGGGGAACGCCTCTCACAGAACCCTCTCAACTTAAAAGTGAGTGCTTGTATGTCTGAAACCATTTTGCACAAACATGGGCCAAGCTTGAGATAATTATTTTCCACTGGGGACCATGTTTCTGTTGCAAGTTACTTTTCCCTTAAGAAAAACTTTATGGAATTTCATTTTTCAAGTCAGGTTTCCTACCTGTCTTAAAGTTGTTTTCAGATTTATGGTTCAGAGCAAACCGAGGTGTGTGCATATGGGTAACTACTGAATGTTCCCTTGGCCTTAGGAATGACTGGGGCCTTTGCTACTTCGCAGATTGAATTACACCTTCATTAGTCATTATCATGTTAATGCATTTCTCCTTGTTGCCAGCACCTCCTGTTCAAAACGTACCCAGTAGCAGGGCTAGTGGTCAGTTGCAAACCTGGTTGTGTTTCTGCTTCCTCCATTGTGGAGTCACCATCTTTGATTAATACCAATGGAATTTTGGCCTGCTGATGGGTGAGAATCACACCCTCCTGGGGCCAGATGTTGCCCCAGAATGTGATTGCACCTGGTTCACATTTCAGTGTAAGAATGTTTGCCTGCTCCTTGCTGGAGCTAGAGGAAGCTTGACTGTGTTAGTTCTCTCTTTAAGACTTTTGTTTTAGGTCATGTGGGGGTTCATGACCCACTAACATTTGCTTTCAGCCTGGGGCTTGAACTGAAGGAAACTCAGCTCAAATCACCAGGTTCCTCTTACCAACTTGGGCTTTAAACTTTGGAAACCCTGCCTTAGGTTTGGTTTTTATGTGAAACTATTAGTAGAAGTCAGCCTGCTTAGTGCAGAGCCTGAATTCTTAATCTTGATAGTCCCAAATTCAGGGACTTTTAAGAGGTCACATGCTAAAACCTTGAATTTCTATTCACTTCAAGTCAACAAGTATCTAAGGCATGGAGGCTGTTTAGTAGTAGAGGGACAGTGGGACTTGGAGAAAAGGATGAACAATTCCATTCTCAGACACTTAACTAGGTATGTGACCTTGGGCAAGTTGCTTAACCTCTGCTTAACTCAGTTTCCTCATCTGTAAAATAGAAGGGTTGGATCAGATGATCCCTAAGCTTCTGTCTAGGTCTATATCTTTATAATACTATGTCTCAAAGGAAGAGATGCTCTCCAAACCCAGACCATTGGGAAGAAATAATCATACATTTTTCCTGACACTGGGCATACTCAATTTGCCTCTTAGAGTTCCAACTTTCATGATACGAAGGTATCATTTAAAAAGAATATGGTCTCAGTCTTTTGTTGCTTAGTTGTTCTCACTCTTCATGATCCCTTTTGAGATTTTCTTGGCAGGGATACTGGAGTGGTTTGCCATTTCCTTCTCCAGCTCATTTTACAGATGAGGAAACTGAGACAAATAGGCTTAAGTGACTTGTCCAGGGTCACACAGCTAGTAAGTGTCTGAAACCTAATTTGAACTCAGCACGCTGAGTCTTCCTGACTCCAGGACCAATGCTCTATGCACTATGGCACCAACCAGCTGCCCTCAGTCTTTTATCATCTCTTTAAGCCTTCATTCTGTTCTCAGTTTTCTAAAATACCTCCCTGAGGCCAGTTCTCATTTCAGACCTGGTATTAGGATCCATAGCAGGAATTAGAGGGGCTTTGCTGAAGACACAGATGAGTCAATTCATGCTGAAAATAATAAGTGCTTTTGTTTGACTCATTTAAGGGAAGACCAAATGGTTTAATTAGAAACATCCTGGGGAAGTCATAGGGGAGGTGCTATGGCAGCACCCACTCTTCTTACTAGGACAGCAACCCCAAACAAAGGCGACCCACCAATATTCTAGCTTGGGGCCAGGGCTGAGAGAGAGGTTAGGGAAGTTCAGGGATATCACCAAACAGACTTGGGTCTTCAGGCCATGGCAAGAGGAGGGTCCCTAATAGTCTTGGGAGAAGCTGTTCTCAGGACTTGGCACATCTCTTCATTGGTACCTTGCCAGCTTTATACATGGCACTCCTGGTTCCATCTTTGCATCATATATCCTTTGATCTACTCTGTATATCCTATATGTGCATGGTATTTGTTTGCTGTATCCCCCATTACAATGTAAAGTCTTTGAGGGCCGGGGCTATTTTTTTTTTTTTGCCTTTCTGTATATCTCAAGCACTTTGCAATTCCTTAATACATGCTACTTGTAACTTTTGCATCCGGGCAGCTTAGAGAAATGGAAAATGATCAGGTCTTTTCTAGGGATGGATTGGGGTCCTGCTCACGTAAGCCTGATTAGTTTCTGCACCACTGGTGGCATAGACAGGGAATCTCCTATTACCTAGGAAGCTAGACATTTCTAGGCTTATAAGATACCAGACTCAGGAGGTTTTTAGAGAAGGGAATAATAAAAAAAAGTGTACTAGGCAGAAAAATTAGGTGTGGGTGGAAAAATGCTGGAGAAAGATTCGACCCCCAAACCGAGAAGTTTTTCTGGACTGTGATCTCTTGGTAAATGGAACATGGTCTATTTTTTTTTTTTTGCCCTTTGGAACTTATTTATGGAAGGGAACGGCTAAACAATATGAAAGAGTAGAGAGGCCTCAGGGACCATTGGGACCTTTGTGGTTTAGTCCATGACCTGGTGGTTTACATAAATTAAAATCTTTTTTTGGGGGGGAAATCTCATATTCATTTCTGGGTGTCTTCTGTCTACATTATTTTTTATGTGGTTCTAATATTCTCCAGCAGGGCAATGGACTGTCTTTTTGATTTTGGCTTATGGGTAGGGAATCCTCCATTGATCTATTCTTCTTTGACTTGTGGTTACGATTGCTATGGCACTCCTGATTACCATGGAAGGCTTCAAGTGACTGAAAACCCTCCGGCCAATCAAGAGAGAGATGCTTCCTAAATGAATCCAATGTGTTGAAGTAATTTCCTTTAGCCTCTTTTTGGGTCCCCCCTTTTTCTTTCCTATTCTCCAACTCCTTTTAGTTCACCTTTGTTCCTCAAAGAAATTAATTTTCAAATTAAAAACTCGTGTCATATGATAGAACTTGGAGTTCTTGAAGAAGCCTGAAGAGGAAATTTGAGAATCTGCTAAAATCGCCATTTTGAGTGCCATAACATCAGAGAGGAAGCATGGTGCATTTTAGGCGAGAAGACCTTTACTCAGACCCTTCCTAACTTAACTCTATCTTACCATCTAAGCCATCAGTCAGCCACAGGGTGATAGGCCCATAGACATAGAGTAGGGAGAGGCCCTACACATCACCTGGGTCAACTCCTTCATTTTACAGATGAGGAAACAGTTCTGGGGCAGGATGGGTCTGACTAGAATTAGCCAGCCCTGGTTTTTAGACAGACCCATTGAGGGTAGGACAAATGGTTCACCGAACTCTTAGGAATTGGGAATAGAAGGAAGTCTGGACTGGCATATGGGTTTTGTCAGGTGACACTATGGAGGCTTAGGAACTGGGTGATATGTGTGATTAGGTGGAGCACTGCCTCAGGTTAGGCCTGACCTGGGAGGTAATCAGGGTCATGGGGATCTGGCAGTGGAAATGGATACCCAGAATACAGAACTACTGATGTGTAGGCTTGGATTTTAGTCTACAAGAGGAGGTTCAGGCCAGGCCTGAAGGAACTTAAGGCCTGGGCATGGCAATATGGCGGCCACAGAGGAGCCAGACAAGAGCTTAACAACTGAAATCAAGGCTCTAAATGGAGGCGAGGTATACTAGGGCTACTGGTTCTAAATCTTCCCCTGCCCAGAAAAGTAGGTTAGACTGTTCCCAGACCTTGGGGTGGTATTAAGTTATGGAGTGTGACAAGGAGTAAGGCTTATACACACACACACACACACACACACACACACACAAACACACACATATATATACTTATAATTATAATAATAATATTTCCCATTACTCTTCAACTTGTACCCTCCACTCCAGCCGGGCTGATCTCTTCATATACATCCAAAGTCACTTTAGAAACCAAGTCTTAGCTCTTTCTGTCTAGAATGGCTTTCATTTTTGTTGTTCCTTGTCTAGTATTTTCCCTCATGTCTTACTTTTTATGACCCTGTTTGGGGTTTTCTTGACAAAGATCCTAGAGCAGTTGACTGTTTTCTTCATTGGCTCATTTCACAGATGAGGAAACTGAGGCAAACAGGGTTAAGTGACTTGCATAGGGTCACACAGGTAGTAAGTGTCTGAACTCAGACAGTCTTTACTACTCCAGACCCAGTGCTCTATCCACTACACCACCAGGCTGCCCTGTGTGGCAGGTGCAAATTTTAGCCTCATTTTAAAGATGAGGGAAATCAGGCAGTTAATTAGGTTGCCCAGGGTCACATGGCTAGTAAGTATCTGAGGGAGAATTTGAATTTAAGTCTTTTAGCTGCCTCTTCAGTTAGAAATTATAGACAAATCACTCGTCTCTCTCTCTCTGAACTCTAAACTCCTAAAGGGCAGACATGGTGTCTTTATTTCTTTTACATCCCTTCACAATACCCAGCACAAAATGTATGTTTCACTGGACCTTTAGTCTCATTTTGACTGTTGATTCAACTGAATGACATTTGATTAGTCAGCTGAACTTCTCTGACCTTCAGTTTCTCTTGTGAAATTCTGAAAAGTTTAGCTAGGGCCAGAACTTGGGGGAAGGAGGCAAGTTATTGGGTCCCAACCCATGGGAAAGAAAGGTCAAGGACTACAGTAGGGTTGGGAGCACAGGTCATAGCTCCTGCTACCCTACTTGAAAAGTGCCTAAATGAGGTTTCCTGCAAAGCCAGAACATGTTGACAGGTCAACATCAACACATGCTCAAGGACCCGGCTCTGGTATGAGGAGACTCTCTTCCTTCTCTTCCAAAATGTGCTTCATACCGGAGTCCTTCTGAA
The DNA here is from genome assembly GCA_028627135.1 of Pseudochirops cupreus. Classification (NCBI taxonomy): domain Eukaryota; kingdom Metazoa; phylum Chordata; class Mammalia; order Diprotodontia; family Pseudocheiridae; genus Pseudochirops; species Pseudochirops cupreus. The sequence goes on from CM053582.1 coordinate 542,765,348, forward strand.
TCATTTTATTCTCATTCTGTCTGACTGGAGTCATTTTGGGCACTAAAAGGACTCATAATAATGTCATTGGTTCTAGTCATTCACCAAGATATCTGATTATAGAATGACTTAATTTAGGTACTTCTGGGATCAGAGGCTATGCCATGTCATGAAGTTATGAACTTTTCCTCTTTGTTTCCCCAATGTCTTTCCCCTATCCCTGAGACTACATTCTGCATTCTTGAAATGTCAGCTCTGGATATCCTCCTCCCTTAGGGAAAGTTGCATCCTTCTAACCCACTGTCTCTTTAGTCTATGGGTCCTGTTATTGGGTAACCACTGCATGCCTTGAAAAGTGTTTATCCTCCTTAATCTTCCCAGATGAATCAGCAGTGTCTCTGCTCAGATGGACTGCTGGCCATTGCTTTTGCTGGGTATATAGGACAGTTGGTGACTCAGTGGTTGGAGCACTGAGCTTAGAATCAGGAACACCTTCGTTTAAATCTAGCCTTAGACACTTGCTAGCTGTGAGACGCTGGGAAAGTCACTTAGCCTCTATTTACCTCAGTTCTCTTATCTATAAAATGAAGATAATAGTAGCACTTACCTCCCAAGCTTGTTGTTAGGATTGAATGAGATAATATTCGTAAAGCATTCAGCACAGATCCTGGCACATGATAGATACTATATAAATGCTTATTCCCGGGAAGGGAATCCACTTGGGGAAAAGGTATAGGGGAAAAAGGGAATTCCCATACACTGATAACTATTGAAGTAATAACTACAATTCATGAATAGAATCTCAGAGTTACAAGGGATCTTACAGATAATCTCACCCATAGTTATCTACTGATTTGCAGCTGGCTCCTAGAAATGGTTTTCTGCCCTATCTTGGATAGTTCCAAGGAATAACTGACATAGGTTGAAATTTTAGGTCATCACAAGGATCCTAGGGGAGAAAGGAGGAGAGCTTAAGCATTTTTTTTCTCTAAATGTCAAAGCAGGGGCCCTTGGCCTGGTTGTTTGGAATTTTAACCCAATCAAGAATGTTGTAAATTTCTTCAAGCCCCATCACATTAAAACAATATTAACAAGGGCCTCCCTCAGCCCTGAGTGATTAGGGTGGAATGCCTTTCTGAGACATGCATTTTTTTGTGTCAATGATGATATGTCCCTTGGAAAGTTGGGGGAGACTGGAGATTTATGAGAGAACCTCAGACCTAGCTACTCTCTCACGCCTAGAGATTGGCTTTGGAGGATATGGGAAAATGGTTGGTCTTAAAGGACCCCCTCTCTATTCTTCAGGGACCTGCTATAATTTTTCTTTTTTATATTGGTTGGGCTATCTGTCTTCTAAAGGTTCATGAGGTAGATGAGTGCTCCAGAGGCCCTCACTGAGTCCTGCTTTTCTTGTGATGCTTTTTTGTTTATTCTATGTTCTGAATAGCAACGAATTCTCTACTTGTCATTAAATATTGTTCTTCAGCTGCTGCTGAAGTGTTTCATCTCTCCAGCCTCATCCTTGAGGGCAAGATATGACTACCTTTGAGCTCCCATTGTTCCCCAACGAGTCTTGGGCACATAGTAGGTTGTTGCTGCTCAGTTCTGTCCGACTCTATGTGACCCTGTGGACACATCTTGGCAAAGATGCTAGAGTACTTTGCCATTTCATTCTGTATGGTGTCCCATTTTACGGATAAAAAACTGAGGCAAATAGGGATTTGACTTGCTCAGAGTTGCACAACTAGTAAGTGTCTGAAGCCAAATCTAAACTCACATCTTCCTGACTCTAGGTCCTGTGCTCTATCCACTGCACCAACTAGCTACCTCACATACTAGATACTGGATGAATAATATTGATAAAAGCAGTGTGGTATAATGGATAGGGTGATGGATTTATATTCAGTTATTCTGGGATGAAGTCCTGGTTTTTCTATATTTTCTGTGTGACCTTGGGTAAAATGCCTTTCTGGTATTCAGTTTTGTAATCTGGAAAATGAGAGAATTGGCCTGGGTAATTGCTAAGACTCTATGATTGATTAAAGCTGTTGCCTTCAAACTCCAAAAGATCCTGATTATGGACCTTCCTATAAACACCAAATGATATCAACAGAATGATGTTTATTTTTCGTGAATCTAGTGGCCCAAGAGTTCCAATAAAATACAATTTGTTCATGTGTGTGTTTATGTGTATTTTTTTCCTTTGAAAATGTAATACATACATACATACATATATGTATATATATATATATATATATATATATATATATATATATATATATATATATATATATATATTCAGATAGAATGAAGAAAAGGTCCAGCTCTCATGGGCCAGTGTTGGACCATGGTGCTTCTACCACCAGATGTTTGACTCAGATCTTAACCTTGGTCAACAGAGACTGAAAAGTGATACTGACTGGTGACTGACTGTTAAGTGCTGTGAGTGACTTAAGTACATGATGGGACCTTTCCAGGTACATTTGCTCAGTGTCACTTCTGCCAGAATATGAGTTATCATTGGCTTCTTACAGACTTTTTAATGGGAGAAGGGGAAGGGAAAAAATGGAATCTCAGCTTTTGAGGCAGTTTCTAACCTCAGGGCTCTAGGAAGACCTACCAAGAGGGGCTTGCTTTGTTCCATCCAGTTCCCTTCAGTTGGTCAATAGGCATTTATGATGTGCTAGGCACTGTGCTAAGGGTGCAAAGACAGGCAAAACCAGTCTCTGCTCTCCTGGAGCTTATATTCTAATGAATAGAAGACTATGCTTTTGGGGTGGGTTGCTTTTTCAGAATTGTAAAAATTCTTTCTCCTTAGAATTTTCCTGGGGAGGGGAGGATGCTGAATAATCAAGAGGCTTAGACCATCCTCCTCCCCCAAGCTCAGGCAAATGGGTTATGTATGTATGAGAATTTTGACTGCGTACAAAAATGTGATTTCTCCCCTTTCCTTAGGCCTTTGTTTCACTCAATACCATAGCAACATAATTGAATTACCATTGGTAGTTATTATTTTTAAGAATTTGGAATAGGATTAAACCCCAATCTGTTTTAGGTAGTATTTCACAACAGCTAGGATGACCACGTATTTTATAAAGATTTTAATTGTTGAAACATGAGACTTAACAAAAGGAAACCTTTGAGAATGTACTTGGGCTGCAAAGTTGTCAGCATTAATCATCTATCGCCATTACAGGATGCTCAGGAGTTAAGACACATTGGCTCTAGTTTCTAGCTCTCTGTTATTAGATCCGTCTCAGAGTGGTCTTCCAAAGATCTGTAACTATGGGAGGGCTGATGGGTCCTTGTCCCCGGGGATGAACATCCTTAGGGGTATATACATTTTGTTCCTAGAGCAGTCCAATGTCCTCTGCCCTCAGATTTTGTACTTTCGGTGTTTCATTGGTCTGCATGGACCTGCTCCCTTACCAGCCCTGCTCTCATAGTTCTGTTGCCATGACACTTTTCTTTGTGGGTTCACTTTCCCCCATAACTTCTCTGGGTATACAGGTGCCATTCTCTGGGGATTGTGCTACTTTCTGTCTAAGAGCAATTGTTTAATTCTCATTCCCTCTGGTACCTATTTTGGCCCTGGCCAAAACATCCTACTTCATGTGAAAATTAGTAATGGGGGAGGAGAGGAAGATAATATTGAATCACTCCTAGAAAGACCTTTCCCCTGTTTCTCAGTCGTCATGTTTTTTCTCTCTGTCAAAGTCCAGCTCAAAACCTGTCTCTTTCATAAAGCCTTTCCTAATAAAGTGCATCCAATTATTTACTTTTCTTGGGTACTTCCCCAAGCCTTATGTAGTGGGAAGAGATTGGTTCCAGTCCAGATCTGACACTCCTTCTCAGTGTGAACTTGGTTAAGTTATGTAACTTTTTCTGAACTTTATAGTCTCCATCTATAAAAAGGATATTAATTATGCTCACATTGGGCAGATAGGTGGTATAGTGGATAGAGCACCTGGACTGGAATCAGGAAAATTCATCTTTGTGAGTTCAAATCTGGCCTCAAGCACTTACTAGTAGTGTGATCCTGGGTAGGTCACTTAACCCTGTTAACCTTGGTTTCCTCATCTGTAAAATGTACTGGAGAAGGAAATGGCAAATCACTCCAGCATCTTTGCCAAGAAAACCCCAAATAGGTTCACAAGAGTTGGGCACAACCGAACAATAATAACAAAAAGTCTTTTTTGCACTTTTAAGCAGTTCTGAGTTTCAGTTTCATGCAGACTTTTGGGAGACCCTGTATGGGGCACTCATGGGGTTGGGAGCAGCTATGTGTTACCAATATGAGAGAAAACTATAATAAATGTGTCCCATCAATAGTCAGGGCACAGTGACAGGGCTGGTGGCAATGATGATGATAACTCATATTTATATGGCCCCTCCTCTGCTCCAGGCACTATACTAAGCACTTTACAGTGATTTTCTCCTTTGATCCTCACAATGACCCTGGGAAGTAGGGACTCCTTTGCCCCTGAATGTTATCGCATGAGCTGTGATCTTCCACAGCCCTTCAGGCTCAACGGGAGGATAGATTTCACTGAATTCAGTTCCTGCCTGTGTATCTGCTTTAGAATGCTAGCTTTTATGCTCCCTAGCAGAGACACAACACAGGAAATATAACAAGGAGAAACACAGGAAATCTGTCAGCATGGGTTGTTAGCACAACCCGCAAAAAAACCCTGTCTTTTTGGGTAGGCTTTTGGCAACCAGCTGTTTTCCTCCCCGGAGGACAGAATGAAAGGAAATGAGATGTAAAGAGGAACTTTGTGACAGGGGGCTTTCAACATTGGGGCACTTTTATGGAATCTTTTTCCTTGAGGTCTTAAATGGACAATGGAGTGGAATGACCCCTGCCTCTGCAATTGGATGACCTGGGTTTACATCCTACTTCTGTCAGTTACTATCTGTGTGACCCTGGAAAAGTCACTTAACTTTTTTGGGTCTTGGTTTCTTTAATTGTATGGAGTAGATGGCCTCTGAGGCATTTTCCAGGACTATTTCCAGGACTATTTAGTCCTTAGTACTTTCCAGAGAGATATTGAAGGAAATCCTTTTGTGATAATTGGAACAAATGATAGAAAACATAACTTCTTTGGTACCTTGGTACCTTGTACCATGGACAATGTCATGCCAGTAATCTAGTCACGGGTATTAAAGGTATGTTCCATATCAGATCCCTTCCACCAAAAATGCATATTTCTCACATCTATGGGTTGTTTCTTATTCTGTTTCAAGAGATGGTGCTGATCATTGAACCAGAGCTCTGTAGAATAGAGCATCTGTAAGTACTAGGAGGTAAAGGGCCCTAGGCCAAGAGTAGAACCCACTCAAAATTCCTGGGTTCATTGTTTTAAACTAAATGTGAACCTTTAGGGGTTTGTCTGGGATCGCTTCTGGCCAAAGGGGCCTCCTGCTCCTAAACTCTAGGCCTCTTTGAAAACATTTGGATGATTTCAGTCTGAATAAATGAGCAGTCCATGGACACTGAGGAATGAGAGCCCAGAGTGCTGGGTCAGTTCATGGATTGGGTTTTAGGAGCCAAGAAACAAGAGTTTAATTGATTTTCTTCCTGCTCCCCCATTATTATGTGGCCTTTTCAGTTAACTTTGGAAGGTTTGGGTCAGCAATCTCTCAGGCTCCAAACTTTCTTCAAGGTTTCCTCTCCTCGCCACTCCCCCCATTCCTTAATTAACTAGGTTCAGGCATTTTTATGATACTCTGATCTAAATCCTTTTCAAAGTCTTTTCTTTATGCCAGGGAAACCAGTGTGGAGCTTTGGGGGTGATCAGTCCCATTTTTAGCAGGATTTAGGAAGCTCATAGCAGCCCAAACTACAGGGAGGAGCTGGGAAAGAGGACTGGGTCAATTTCTATCAATAATTTTAAAGCACCTCTTTGGTGCTATTGGTGGAGAGCATGAGGAGAGTTTGGAGTAAATTAAAAATGGGACATAATCCACTGGTAATGGTCAGGGTGAGAGAGAGGCTGGTAGGTGGGATCAGGGGAGAGAGAAAGCTAGAAGGAGGAGGAGGGAAACAGAGAAACAAGACAGGGAAAGAAAGGAAATAAGAGGTGAATATATTATTAGAATATTGATATTGATGATGATGATGTCTTGTAGACACCTTTGGGAAGAGGTTGGTGGCCAAAAAAATCAATTAATCTACAAACATTTATTAAGTACTTATTATTAAGTCCTAAGATGCAAAACAAAAAGTTCTTGTCTGTAAGAAGCTTATATCCTGATGGCATGCTTGTTGGAGTGACTGTAGTTAGGTGTAGGTTGGACTGAATCACCTTTGGGGGCCCTTTCTAAGTCTGAGAATGAAGGCACAGGAGCTTAAAGACAAGGCAGTGTGTAGGTGGGGTGTAATGCTAGGAGGTGGGAAAAGGGGAGAGAGGAAAATGGAAGCAAGGTAAAGAAGAGAATAGGGTTGTTGTGAGGGTATAATAAGATGAGATTTGTGAATTTGAGGTGCTACACAAAAGCTAGTTTTCATTGTCACCACCACCACCACCACCGCCATCATCATCATCATCTTCATCATCATCATCATCCAGATTGGAAGCATGAACAGGATAACAAGATGATTAGAAAAGGCTGCCAGAAGGAGTTTAAGGAAGTTTACACACACACAGAGATACATATATACATATGCATATGTATATATGCATATGTATATATGTATGGATGGATAGCTAGATGGATAGATAAATAGCTAGGTAGATGGATAGATAGATAGATAGATAGACAGACAGACAGATAGATTGAAAATGAGGGTCTGGACCTAAGTACAACTCTTGGTCTTTGGTTTCTCCTTTAGCCAAAACATGTTTTTAGTCTTAGCTAGTGTCAGTTGGTGGCTCCATTTGTCTGGGAGCCATGGTGTTCTGATTTCCATTGGTCTGTGATTATATTATGTTAAAACATTTAACGTAAAAATTTTTCAACTGATATATGCTATTTTGGCTCATCTGCTTCTCTCCTACTGCAATTAATATAGACTCCATGTACTTTATTCCAGGAGACCCAGAATGATGAGAGACTACCATGAAGGATCCAAGGCAGATAGATCTTCCTTTAAAATCTCTAAGGAAAGACATCTGATTGGACTCTGAATTTCTTTTAAGATCAGCCTACAGATTATTAAATACATTGTGTGATTGATAGTGACTCACTGAAGCCAGCCTGTGCAGTAAGCCCATATGGATAATTTAGCCCTTTCCAATGTTCTGGTCTCCACCCTGGCACAACAGCCCCAAATCAAAGTTTTCTTCTTCTATTATTTAAAGGAGATCGAAGCTCTGTTCTTTGTGTTACCCACATATGCAATCTCTGGCCTTTCTTTCTCTTTTTGGAGGGCAATTGGGGTTAAGTGACTTGCCCAAGGTCCCACAGCTAGTAAGTGTTAAGTGTCTGAGGCTGAATTTGAACTCAGGTCCTCCTGTCTCCTGGGTTGGTGCTCTATTCACTGCACCACCTAGCCACCCCTAATGGGAATGGGAAAGTGAGAGAAAGAGAAGAGTTAGAAAGAGACCTTCATTTTTTCTGCCTCCTCTCTGGTGACTGGAATAGGGAATATTCTCTTGTTCTCAGACACAACTCTGCTGTAAATATTAGAGTAAATCTATAGAGTATTAGGCCCAGACTATCTGGTAGACTGCAGCCATGGTCCATGGTCCTGATACCTAAGCCCTGAGGTAGAAAAGACCTGACACCTAATGAACGTGATCTAACAGAAAATAATTTGGAGGCATTGGGGGTGGGGTGGGGTTGAGGGGGCTGGGGGTAGTGCAGGGGGAGAACAGGGAACAGGAATAGGTGTTTACTTTAAAATTTTTTTTGGTAAACTTTAAATTTAATTTTAAACTTAAGTGTTTATTTTCAAAAGTGAAATATATCTGCTTTTTCTTAACTTCCTCCCTCCCTCCCTCCCTTCCTTCCTTTCCTCCCACTCTCCCACCCTTCTTCCCTTCTTCCCTCCCTCTTTCCCTTCCTTCCTTCCTTCCTTCCTTCCTTCCTTCTTTCCTTCCTCCCTCCCTCCCTTCCTTCCTTCCTTCCTTCCTTCTTTCCTTCCTTCCTTCCTTCCTTTTTCCCTCCCTCCCTGCTTCCCTTTGTTCTTTCATCCCTCCCTCCCTCTGGTCCTCCCTCCTTTCCTTCCTTCCTTCCTGGGACAGGGAGGGAGGCAGTCAGAGGCAGGCTTCCCTATCTGGGGTCTGCGGAAAGATGGTTATGTTTTATATAATTTTATTCTTGGATTTTGTGCTTTTAATGATTAATTAATTAATCAATTTAAAATCTGAGAATTTTTCATGAGTGCCTGCTATATTAAAAAAAAAAGAAATCTACATAAAACCTTGAACTTTTGGGACAGATCCAAATAGATAGGCTTAGCCTACCACTAGTGTGCCACACAAAGGATTTGTCTGTTTCATCATCCGTGACATGTTCCCTTAGCATGGTGTACCCCAAGATGCTGCCCTCTTCTTTTCTTATACTCTCTTCTTTGCTGATCTCATCAGCTTCTATGGATTTGATTATCATCACCATAAAGAGGACTCCCAGATCTAGGTCTCTTTCCTGAGTCACAATCCCTATATTCCCTAACTGCCTATCCTATATTGCAAACTGGATATCCTATAGATATCTCAAACTCAACACATCCAAAACAGAATTCATTATTTTTTCCCCAAAATATACCCTCTTTGAACTTCCCTCTTTGTTGAAGGCACCACCGTGCTCACAGAATTACGACAGTGTCATTACTCTTGACTTAATGCCCTCTCTCAACTCACATGTCCAAATAGTTACCAAATCTTGTTTCTAGTTCTACAACATTCCTCTCATGTATCTCCTCCTCTCTACTCACACAGCCACCACCCCAGATCAGCCCCTCATTTTGTCTTGCTTGGACTACTACAATAGCTTTCTAATGAACTTTCTTGCCTCCATTCTTCCCTCTTTCCAATCCATCCTCAACAGAGTTGCCAAAGCAGTTTTCCTTAAGTCTAGATCTGGCTATATCAAACCCATATTCAGTATACTCTGGGGCTTCCTCGTGCCTCTAGGATAAAATATAAATACCTCTATCATTTAAAGCCCTTAACAATCTGATGCCGATTTATCCTTCTAGACTCCATATACTTGACTTTCCTTCTTATATTCCATAGGACAGCCAAACTGACTTTCTTGCTCTTGATCCCACATTACCCTCTCTCTCCTGTCTCTGTGGCCTTGGGCCTTTCCCATTACATGAAATGAACTCTTCTAACTCTTCTCACTTCAGCATCTTAGAATCCCTTACTTCTTTCAAGACTCATTTCAAGTATAGCTTTTATTTTTTTTTGAGACTGGATTTCTCTATTCAGCCAGACTACAAATGCAGCAGCCTTTCACAGGTCTGATCCCATTATATGGAAGCTCTAATTCCCATCTGGACTGGTAGGCAGGCTGGTTCCTCTATACAGCGGCTCTCAACCTGTGGGTTATGTTCAATTTGTAACAATGAAAATACATCCTGCATATCAGATATTTACATTATGGTTCATAACAGTAGCAAAATTACAGTTATGAAGTAGCAACGAAAATAATTTTATGGTTGGGGGTCACTACAACATGAGGAACTGTATTAAAGGGTCACGGCATTAGGAAGGTTGAGAACCACTGCTATCACCTTCAACAAACTTCCACCCATGGGTTCCCCATATTGATAATAGACTTGGTCTGGATACCCAATAAATTAAGGCTCAGTTGTGACTTCATCACTCCTTTCTCAAAAAGTTCCGTTGGTACCATATTCATTCAGTGCTAAAATACAATCTCCTCTTTGGCATTGAAAACCCTCAACAATCTGTACTTTCTTCCCTGACTTCACATTACTTCCCCTTGGGTACTTTGCATTTCAGCTAACCTGACTTATTTGCTCTTCTCAGCACATGATTTTCCATCTCTTGAGTCTTTGCCTCTGCCATGCCTTCTATTCTTTCCCCTTCTTACTTCCCCCTTTTAGAATTCCTAACTCACTCAAGAGGCCTTTTCTAGATGAGGCTTCCCAGATTGCTCCCTGTTGGTGATGCTCTCCTCATCTGAGTAATACTTTGTATATATTTACCTGTATATAAAAGTTTCTCCCGTGTTTTGTTGTTTCCTCCCAATAGAATATATTGAGGGCAGAGATTATCTAATTTTTTGTAATAGCAATTCTCTGCTCCCCACACCACCATATGTTATATTTCCATCTTTCCCCATGGTTCTTCAATGCCCTTAAGGGCATTGAGAGGTGTCTAGTCTTTGCTATTGGCTCAAGCCCCCATTTTAAAGACTCCAATCACCTCAGTTCCATTTAACCACTTAAGAGTCAGATTAGCTTTTACAAAGGAATACTGACTTCAAAGATATAGCATACAAACATTTCTCCCAATTATGTCTTAGAAACACCATCCCTCTGTATTGCAGTTTGATTTAGTTCTTATATAACATTAGTCAAGTACAAAGAAACCTTTGGCTTGTGTCTTGGGACCCTGACTTCTTAGGGCTTCCCCAATGGGCTGGTTGAAGCATTTAGCATGGAATCTGTGGCTTGAATTCCTGGGTCAGGGACTCCATTCTCTGCACTTAGAACTGCAAAGGACAAACAACAAAGATGAAGACCACAGGCCGATTTGTTGAGGCCACAGAACCCAAGAGGAAGGGGAAGGTGCCCTTACAGCCTTCCTTTCTTACTGCTTCATGCCACTCAGTGAATCCTTCACCCCTGCAAGAGAGAGTGATAATGCCTTCCTCAGGTAGGTTTAGAGACATGAACATTTCTGGCTTGAGAACCAATGGAAAGAGGCTTTTCCCACCCGCTTTAACCACCAGCACAGAATGTCTTCTCTCAGAAGCAAGCTTTAGCTTTGTATTCCCAGGTCTTAACACAGTGTCCAACACCTACCTTGTCCTTAATAAATGCTTGTTGAATTGAACAGAGCTTTCAAATCTAAGTCTAGAATTTTCTGATTCATTTGCTATTCAATGAAAGTTAATGAATGCCCATCCTTGGTATAAAATATGTTTGGACTATTAGTGCTGATTAATTTGGGGTGGGTTTTTTGTTGTTGCTGTATTTCACTTGACTTTTGAGATTAGGGACACCCTCAAAATCTCATAAAATGGGAAGGGCGCCAATATGGAGGAAGATTTGCATTTTGGCTCTGTGTGATTATGGGAAAGTCACTTTGCTCTTTTGAGCCTTAATTTCCCCAACTGAAAAATGAGAAATATGGACTAGATGATCTTCCCTTCTAGGTCTCTTCCTGTGTCTCCTTTGGTTTTGCTCATCATACATTAGCCTTTTCTACTCAGTGAGCCAAAGGTTTTGCATAACAGATTGTTTCATCCCTCCCCTATTCTTGTACTTAGAGGTTTTGCTAAGTTGCTGAAATCCCTTAGTAAAACAATACTTCAGAACCACTGAGAAATCTGAGTTTGCTATTGAAGTGATCCTAATCAGAACTTCTCCCTCAGATTTATAGACACAAGGGACATTCCTTCAGTATGGTTACGCAGGTTTGAGGTTTGAGCCCCATGGACACAGAGATAGTGACTTGAGCTGGCCAGTATTCAGTTAATTTATGAGAATGCAATGAGCTGTTTCTCTCTACACCTCAAGGCATGATTATTGGAGGATGGTTTGCTGTTTTTGTTGATCCTCTGCCACTCCTGGGTTCGTGTGGCTTCCAAGAGCATTGCCTCAGTATTTGAATTTTTCTTATTCCACCTCCTGATGTTTAGAGAACATTTGGTATCTTTTATTATTCCTTAGGGTTCCACAGTCCTGAGTTCTAACCAAGGTTTCAGGATGATTGAGAGACTGTGGTTTCACAGGAATGCCTTCTCATAATTTGAACTTGAGATATAAAGGAATATTTGCCTCAACTTTTAAGTGTTACAAATGATATTTCTTTTCAAAGCCATCTGTCTTTCTCAGGGCCAAAAACATAGCCGCTAGCTGCTTTACATAATGGTGAGAAAGTTTCTATAGCCTCTCAAATCCTTCACACTGGAGGGGAACAAGAAAGCACCTAATGCAATCTCTAAGGATCCCTTTTACAATACATCGGATATGTGGTGATTCTGCTGCTGAGTGAATATCTCTAATGAAGGGGAAGAGGCAACCAGGTGGCTCAGTGGATAGAACGCTAGGCCTGCAGTCAGGAAGACCTGAGTTCAAATTTGTCCTCAGACAATTACTAGCTGTGTGATCCTGGGCAAGTCACTTAACCTGTTTGCCTTAATCCACTGGAGAGGGAAATGGTAAGCCACTCCAGGATCTTTGCCGAGAAGATGCCATGGTCAGTATTGGTGTGCTATGGCCCATGGGATCACAAAGAGTCAGATATAACTAAACAGCCACAACAATGAGGGGGAATCTACCGTCACCTGAGGCAGTACATTCTCCTTCAGGATAGCGGTTTAGAAATTTTCCTTTACCTGGAACCAAAATCTGCCTCTCTTCTATTTCTGTCCGTTTTTCCGTGTTCTGTCTTTTGGGGACACACAGGGTATATCTGATCTGTCTCAGAGAGACTGTTTCATTTTTGTCTCTGCATCCTCAAAATCCATTAAAGTGACTGGAGTATTCTGGGTGCTAAGTAAATGTTTGCTGATTGATGAGTTCACTGATTCTTAGGCTAATCCTTCAGATACTTCAGGCTAGTGATCTCGTTCCTCTAAGTCTCCCTTTCACAGGCTTTTTATCCCTAGTTTCTTCAGCAGATAATGGTAGATAGCATTTCTACAGAGCTTAAAAGTTTGCAAGTCACTGTACATTCCATCTCATCAGACCCTCATAAAACTCTGTGAGGTAGATGCTATGATCACCCCCATTATGAGGAGACTGAGAATGAGAGATTTTTAGAGGACTTTCCCAGGGATATGCAGAGAGTAAGTGTCAAGGGTCTTCTTGATTCCAAGTTCAGTGCTCTTGTGCACCATGCTTCTGGCTGCCACAAAGGTCTTCAGGGCCCTCATCATCTAGATGTGCCCTCTGCTTGGCACTCTCTAGTTTGCTGATGTTTTTCATGAAGCAAATTTGGGGAAATTCTCAGTGTAAAAGGCTGTTCCTCTTTTCCCTCTATTTTCAGTTTCCAAGAAAAAGGCATAAAGGTTAGGGCATATGGGAAATGCCTGACCTCTCTGATGGTTCAGCTTGGGTTGAACAGTAAAGGGTCATGATATACAGATAGACATACTATGTGCCAGGCACTGTGCTAAATGCTGGGGAGACAAATACAAGTAAGCCACATGGTCCCTACCCTCAGTGGGCTTCCATTCCAATGAAGGAAGATCACATTGGGGAGCTGGAAAAGGCAGGAAGGCTGAAGATGGGGAGAGGAAAGAGTACTGACACCAGGACAAGGCTGCTGGAGAGGAGGTAGAGAAATCCAGAGTGAGCTGAGCCTGGAATACAGTTATCATGGCTGGTACCCTTCATGAAGTGGTGGTTCTGGGCTATCAATGCACCAATCCCAATAGAGGGTTTCAGGGCAGAGGCCTCTCATAGGGATGTTTATGTGGTCCTGGTTTTAAAGTTGGCAAAAATTGTACCCTCAAGCTATAATAGTCATTTTTGATGGATTTGCATGTTGGTACTAAGGTAGAAATTCCCCAGAAGGTCTACATGTTTGCCAGACCTTGGTGTATGTCTCTCTCCATTCTCTTTTCCTCTGTTCTGTTCCCTCTACTCCTGTCCCCTCCTCTTCCCTCCTGTCCTCTCCTCCTGTCATTTCTAGTAGAGAAACATGAAGCAGTACTTGAACAAGAGTAGATTTTAGTCTAAAAGGAAGAGGGCCATAGCACAGTCCCTGTATGACACCAAGGATACCTATGGAGATAGAACATGGTACTTGTTCTATAACTCTTAGAAATCTGCATAGTGTTCATCATCTGGAAGACCTGGGTTTTTCCTCTTGGGCACATATGTGAACATGGGACATTGGGACCTGTTTGGACTCAGCACAGAGTTATACTTCAACTCCTCCGCAAATGAATCTGTAGTTTTTTTTCTTTTGGTGTTCCATCCACTAACCCGACTGCTCAGCTCCCTCTGAGGGTCAGAGGAGACATCATACTCTACTGGCTTCCTGACCTAAGGCCAGTGGAGATGCTCTCCCCTTTCCAGGGACAAGTTAATTTTGGAGTCCAGGGGATCCTTCCCTGTTAACAGCAGAAAGTCCCTTGCCTCATTACCACTCCCTTTCCTGAAACCTACTCTTCTGGTTGCTGCTGAGTGGAGGCATTGTCATTCTTCCACCTACACACATCACATTCCCTCCTTTCACTGAAACAGATGATCTTCCAGAGGTGCTTTGGCCAAAACTTCCATCCCCCTAGTGTGGGGCTGAGTCTCTCTAAACTTGACTAGACTGGTAATAGGACTGCAGAGTTTATTAGCAAACCCATGCTTGGAGTCTTTATAGCTTGTTCGAACCTGCCAGAGCTTCTATTTTCCTGGCATAGTTTTCACCAACTTAAGGTCATTCCCAGCAGTAAAATGTAGCATCAGGGCAAGACATTAACAGAGTATTCTTAAAACAAACGTTTATATTTGTACAATGTTTTGTAGTTTTCTGGTCACTTTTATATCCATTATCTCATTTGGTCCTCTCAAAGAGGCAGATACCACTAGCTTTTTTTTTTTTTAACAGATGAGGAAACTGAGTCTCAACTATTAAATGACTCAATCAAGGCCAGCTATGGAGCTGGGATGAGAATCTAGCTGTCTCACCTCCCAAGCCAGGGTGCTTTCTTTCCATGCTGTGATCCCTGAAGGCTCCCTGGCTGAGCATCACGGTTTTTTAGGTTCTTGTTTGCTATCTTATAGTTTGAAAGAAGGCTGGGCTACCGTCCAGGGCAGACTACACTGGAGAAATCTCCAATCTCTCAGGAGTCTCCCAGACAGAAACCAGGCCCCAGGAGAGAACTAGAAGAATCCTCTCGGTGTAAAGATGGACAGTTTGGAATATATCAAAATCTAGTGAAGAAAGTGACAGCAGGAATAAATAGATTTACTTCAAAGTGCTGGGCCACACCAGAAACCCTCATCTGATAGCTCTCATCTGTGAAGGCTGTGGTCAGTGATAAATCATGGCACACCCACTCCCCTTTTGAAATGCACTTTTCACGTGCACCGAAATCTATTTGTGCACAAGTCAGCCTGGGGCATTTCTTCCATGTCCTGGAGAGATGAAGAAACTTACAATTCCACCCTCTTGCCAAAAGAGGGCAGTGTTGAATAGGCTGTGTGATTACTGTTTGGTGGACTCCCTAATCAGAGTACATGGGAGCATGGCTATGCTGTTCGCCCAAATGGTTTCATTCCTGTTCTCGCTTGGGTGACTGATGTACCATTTGTCTAGTCTTAAACTCCTCTGGTATATAGCTTCCAAAGCCCTTCACCAACTCTTGGTTCATGCTCCTAGTTCCCACTGGACTTTCTCTTGTATGAAGTTTTTGATCATACTTTGCTTCTTTGTTTTATCCCAGGGTTGAGGGGCCTTGGAGGAGGTCACATAGAGAGCTAATGTTGGAAACAATGATGGGACCCAAGAGTCACAAACCATGTAATTTCTGGATAGCGCTCTCTTCCCTCCCTTCCAGGGTATTTACTTACCGAGTTTTTCTTTTCCCAGAAGCAGTGGTTGAGAGCTTCTTGGGTTGTGATGAGGCCCTCTGGAACTGTGCAAAAGGAATGCTTACGTAATGTTCCCTTTGGAAGGAACGCTAAAGGAACAGGGTGACATGCTGAATTCTTTAGGAAGGGATCAAGATGTTTGATCACAAGGTCATGGGATCGATAATTTTAGAACAAGAAGGGACTTGAGAAGTGATTTAACCCAACTCCATTTTGGAGATGAAATTCATGGCCTTGGTTTGTCATTTTAACCACAAGAATTTATATACAATTTGTATCTATTCAGGCATGTTGTTGTTTGCATATTTATACATAATTGTATATATATTATATCTACATGCATTTTTGTGTATTTATATATAATTTATATCGTATGTATACACACACTCATGCAGCTAGATGGCACAGTGGGTAGAGCACTGGGCTTGGAACCAGGAAGATTCATCTTCATGAATTCAAATCTGGCCCCAGATACTTATTATGTGTGTATTATATGTGTGACCCTGGGCAAGTCACTTAATCTTATTTGGCTTAGGACCTTTACTGCAGAATGGGCTAGAGAAGAAAATGGCAAACCACTTTATTCCCCTTGACAAGAAAGCCCCAAATGGGGTCATGAAGAGTTGGACATGTCTGAAACAACTGAACACCACCACCACCACCACCACCACCACCACCACCACACACACACCTACACACACACACACACACACACACACACACACACACACACACACACACACACACACACACACACACACACACACACACACTCCTTTTTGTCTATGCAAGTAAAACATATAAATTCTTTCTCTTCCACTCTCTTCCGTAATCCTGACCTGTAAAACATCAGCAAAGGTAAGGGAAGAAATCAAACTCGCCCTAGATGAGGGATACCAGGAAACTAGGTCTTGAGAAATGAATTGAGGCAATCTGCCATTTTGTTAAAGAAGTATCATTGGGGCGGCTAAGTGGCACAGCAAATAGAGCACTGGCCCTGGAATCAGGAGGACCTAGTTCAAATGTGACCTCAGACACTTAACACAAAGCTAGCCATGTGACCTTGGGCAAGTCACTTAACCCCAATTGCCCTACCTTCCCCACTCCAAAAAGCAAAAAAGAAAAAAGTATCACCTCTAATTTTTTGGGCAGAAGAGTGTAGTAGTACTACATATGCTAAATATAAGGACTCAATATATATTTATTGAATGAGTAGGTAAAGGGGGGAATTAGATTGAGACTCTTTAGTTCTTAAAAAAATTACATATTTATTAGAATAAAGGGTAGACTTTAAGAACAACAAAGTTGTACTCTCAATTATTTTTTTCTTTATTAATACTATTTTCTTGGCTTTTTCCTTAAAAAAAAAACTATTGATGTCTCTTGTTTTCCTATCACAGTAATTAAAATGATATCCTTTCTCCTACCTCTATCCCCCAGTGTAACAGAAAAATAGTTAAAACAAAACCAACCAATATAGAAACTATGTCTGATGGGGTATTCAGCATTCTGAACCCATAGGTCCCCCCTCTCTTCCTCCCCAGGGAAATAAGGGTTCAAGTCCCACTTTCTGTTAAGAGTCATTTTCTGGTTCCCCTCCCCCCAGTTTATACTTTTGTTTTTAAAGTTGTATCTGTAAGAATGTAAATTACATACACAAAGTGACCTCATCGGGCCCTCACTGATAACTGATTCTCTAATTCATTTTACCCCCTGGTAATTGTTCCTCTAATTCATTTCCCATAGGGACTATTCTAAATTTTCTCCCCTCTCTTCAGACATCTTATTCTACTCTCTCTCTTGACTCTCAACTGAGGACCTGTCCTGAGAAAATAGAAGCCATTTGCCTTGCACTCACTCTTCTTTCCTTGTCTCTTTTATTCCACTCTTTGATGAAGAGACAGCTCTTCTCCTTCCTAAAGCTAATCATTCTCTATGTATCCATGAAACTCTCCTTTCTTGTCTTTTTCAGCAGATTTTTTCCATAATCATTCCCTCTTCTTCTCATTTTTAATTTCTTTGTATCTACTGGTTCCATTATTGCTGCCTGCAAACATATCCAATTCTCCCCACTACGCTCAAGAAATTCTCACTAGACTTTGCTATTCCTTCTGTCAAATAAACTCTTAGAAAGAGCTATCTATGCTTGCTGCCTTTTCTTATTCTCTCTCTCACTTCTCAACCCCTTCCAAACTGGCTTGTGACTTTATCATTCAACTAGGACTGGTTTTTCTAAAGTTACCTGTGATCTAATTTACAAATAATTATAGCATCTTTACTTAATACTAACACTCTTTGCCTTTGTAAAGAATTTAACATTATTAACTACTCTCTCCTTCTGGATACTTTGCTATGACTTTTCATGACACTGTCCTCTTGATTCTTCTCTTGTCTGTTCATTCTTAGCCTCTTTTGATGGATCATCACCCATATTATGACTCCTTCCTGAGAGTGTCTTCCAAGACCCTATTCTTCAACTTTTTTTCCTTTTGTCCCTATTCATTTTTCACTTAGTGATCTCATTGGTTCACATAGTGAT
Source organism: Pseudochirops cupreus (assembly GCA_028627135.1). Classification (NCBI taxonomy): domain Eukaryota; kingdom Metazoa; phylum Chordata; class Mammalia; order Diprotodontia; family Pseudocheiridae; genus Pseudochirops; species Pseudochirops cupreus. Next base: position 542,783,551 of record CM053582.1, read on the forward strand.
CTCTGTTGGGTCAATGATTATCTCTACACAGAAAACTCCCAGATTCCAGCCGATTTCTTCTGAGTTACAGTCCCAAATTACCTACTACCCACCGGATGTTTTAAACTTGATTTCTTCACATCTCAAATTCAATATATCTAAATCAGAACTCATTATCTCTTCCCACCTTCTCTTCCAGATATCTCTGTAATATTGAGGACACCACCATATTTTCAGTTTCCCAGGTTTCCTCCTTCTCATTCACTGCCTCTTCCTCTATAATATCTGTTATATCCCTCCCACAGAACCAGCATTCAGGCCTTTGTTACTTCTCCTGGACAATTATAATAGCATCTTAATCAGTCTCCACACCCATGTCTCTTCTCACTCCTTTGCACAACCATCAGAGTAATTTTTCTGAGGCACAGCCTGATCACGTCATTTCCTTACTCAATAAACTATACTGGCTCCCTGTTATCTCTAGGACTGAAGTAAACTACTTTGTTTTGCATTGAACGTTCTTGGTGACCTGGCTCTCTCCACCTTTCAAGCCTTATTAGGCATTATCCTCATTCACATACACTCTGGTCTGGACCAAATGACCCCGTTGCTTTTTTCACAAGACCCTCCAATTTCTCTCTCTGTGCTTTTTTCTAGGTTGGTTCACATGCTTAGAACAAACTCCCTTCTGATCTCCACTCTCTAAAATGTTTAATTTCCCTAATAGCTCAGTTCACATTATCCCTCTTACATAAGCAACTTTTCTGATCCTGTGAGCTGCTAGTACCTGTTCTGTAGCTGTTCTCCAAAATTAATTTGCATTATTTTGCATATACTTATTTATGTAGATGTTGACTATATTGTCTTCCTCTATAGAATATATGTTCCTTGAGGTCAAGGACTATATAATTTTTGCTGTCATATTCTCAAATCCCAGCAGAATGTTTAGTAGTCAGTGCTTAATACATTCTCATTGATTGATTTGTTTTCTTTAGTGCCTTTTTTTTTATCATATAACATAATGGGGACTTTGATATTAGTGTCTAAATATGCTGTTTCAACAGTCATGTTATATAAATATTGGCATGAAGTACTTTATATTATCACATATATATCATATAAATGAATCTTTTCTATTTAAAATTTTTGTTTGCTGATTTCCTTCTAGTTTCATCCTTAACTTTTTTGATGATCTAGCTTAATTGAGCCTCTTGCTAAGTTTTCTGAAAACTTTATTTCCACTCTATTGCTTGTTTTCTAAGGCAATACTGCATAAACTTCTACCAACCTCTTTTGGAAGACTTCACAAATGAATATATATCACAACCTGGTGTTGCCCTTGGCTGCCATAGCTCTTGGCTTAGCAAGAAGATACTGGCTAAGGTAGTTTCTAGGCTCACTTGACCCCTTCATTTTTGCTGTGGCTTTACATTCATCAGTTAAACTTCTGTTAGAAATGATCGCCTTTATGGACGCCTATTTCTCTGTTGGTTTCCTATTTTCAGTATTTGTCTATAGAAGTAATTAATAGAAAGCAAAGCCTAAAACAAACAAATACAAAAACAAAAGCAGATTTCCAAACAATTAGCCAAAGAATATTTCAATTCTTCAAAAGATAAATGGTTTCATCATTTAGAGCGTTCCCTCTATGCATGCAGATTGTAAAACCTTTGCTCCTTTGTAGCTATTACCTGGAGACAACTTTCAGTTGATAAAACTCTTAACTAAACTAGGTTATCATAGACATTGGTCTTCAAAAGATCCATGATTTCATTCGTGAGGGTGTTCCCTTCGTTGACACAGATTGCAAAACCTCTCTGTTTCTTTGAAGTTACCACCTGGAGGCAACTTTCAGTTCATAAGCTTATAAGGTTACTTCATGTATTACTGACGCTGATCTCTCTGGGCCTGTGCTTGAGGCCTTTCCAGTTTGAGAGGACCTTCCATGGTTTGTGTTGCACTGGAGTAGCCTTGGAGAAGCCAGGGTTACCACCACACCATGAGGAAGAGGAGCAGAGTACTTTAAAGAAACTGTCAAATACAACTCTTGATCACGACCTTTCTGATGTAACCTGTTCTAAAGACCTATTGTTGAACTACAATGTGGAGACATTTATTTTTGCTGAATGACAATGGAATTCCAATAAAATTAGCATGGCATCTAGTGTGTGTGAATAATTCCCAGTGATTAATATTATAGCAGGAAATATGGGAAAGATTAACAAAGGATTTGTTGTTAACTGAAATGCACAGCCCTGCCAAGAGCAGAGCCACCCAGTTTGCTATTTCTCAATAGGGGATACACCTAGTGCTGATTATATTCTCCCCATACACACATGAATGCAGTAAAACATGCATGACTTCCTGCAGCCTTGCAGCAGCTCTCCTGACAACTTTTCTTCTTGTCTTTGAATTTCCCAGTGGCTGGAGCTTGGAAAATTCAAGAAACAAAAGCAGGAGACCTTCATTCTCACATTTTCAGCAGTCTGGTGGACATTTGTAATTAGCTGTCAAACTCTTGTTTAAACTTAACTCCTTTCTCACTCACTCTCCATATCTGTTCCTCTTCCTGGCTTCCTTGTTTCTGTGAATGGCACCATCCTTCTTTCAGTCACCTGACATCTTTGAATCCTCTCCACACCTGACCTGTCTTTAAGTACTATAGATATTACCTCCTCCTTGTGTCTTGTTTCTATCCACTTCTTACCTTTTCCACTGACCTTAATTACTTAACACCTGGACAACTGAAATAGCCTTTGAACCAGTCTTTCCACTCCAGTTTCTTCCCACAACTACTTCACTCCAACCCAAACAGATACAGGACAAAGACATTAGAATAAAAGTTCTAGAGGAGAGTTCCTTCCTTCCTTCCTTCCTTCCTTCCTTCCTTCCTTCCTTCCTTCCTTCCTTCCTTCCTCCCTTCCTCCCTTCTCTCTCTCTCTTTCTCTCTCTCTCTCTCTTTCTCTCTCTCTCTCTCTCTCTCTCTCTCTCTCTCTCTCTCTCTCTCTCTCTCTCTCTCTCTCTCTCTCTCCCTCCCTCCCTCCCCCTCTTTCTTTCACATTATGGAACGCTTTCGGAGTCTGGTGAAAACCATGGGCTTTTTTCTCAGAATAATGTATCTAAATGCACAAAACAAAAAATATACAAGATAACAGAAGGAACCAAGTATAGTGAAATACAGTTAGCAAAATGTTCATGGGCCTCAGGTTAAGAACCTGTAGCATACAGGTTCTGATAATGTGTTCCCTTGTTCAGAAAATTCAATGACTTCACATGGCCTACCCTCAAAATACAAATTCTATACTCCGGAACCCAAGATCCTCAGATATCCGGTGCTGACTTACCTTTCCAGCTTAATTTCTCACTAATCCTTTGCCCATAGTTAGCACATGCTGTAGCCAAACTGGACTACTTACCCATTTTCAAATATGCTCTATGTTTTCCCACTTCTGTGGCTATATTTATGCTGTTCTCTTTATCTGGAACAGCCTCCCCTCTCTCCTGCCCTAGTGGGCAGCCAGGTGGACAGTAAATAGACTACTGGGTCTAGAGTCAGAAATACCTGAGTTCAGATCCACACTCAAACACTTATTAGCTATGTGACCTTGGGCAAAACTTTTAAATTGTCTGCCTCAGTTTCTTCACTATAAATTGGGGATAACAATAGCACCTACCTCACAGGGTTGTTTTGAAATCAAATAAGATAATAGTTTTGAAGTGCTTAACACAGTACATTGCAGATAGTAGGTGTTTAAGACATTTCTTTCCCTCCCCTCCCCTCCCTTCCCTTCCCTTCCCTTCCCTTCCCTGTCCCTCCCTTCCCTTCCCTTCCCTGTCCCTCCCTTCCCTTCCCTTCCCTTCCCTTCCCTTCCCTTCCCTTCCCTTCCCTCCCCTGTCCCTCCCTTCCCTTCCCTTCCCTTCCCTTCCCTTCCCTTCCCTCCCCTGTCCCTCCCTTCTCTTTCCTTCCCACTTCCTTCTCTTCCCTTCCCACTTCCTTCCCTTCCCTTCCCTTCCCACTTCCTTCCCTTCCCACTTCCTTCCCTTCTCTTCCCTTCCTTTCCCTTCCCTTCCCTTCCTACTTCCTTCCCTTCCCACTTCCTTCCCTCCCCTCCCCTCTCCTCCCCTGCCCCTCCCTTCTCTTTCCTTCCCACTTCCTTCTCTTCCCTTCCCACTTCCTCCCAATTTCCTTTAGAAGCCAATCCAAGATAGTGATAGGAAGCTCTCAAAAATGAAATGGTAAAGATAGAAACAAACATTTCCATTGAGGGAAAAAGGAAGGAACTGTTGGTTCTCAGCCTGTGGGTCACGCCCCCTTTGGGGGTTAAATGACCCTTTCACAGGGGTCGCCTAAGACCATCGGAAAACACATATTTCTAATGGTCTTAGGAACCAAGACACGCTCCTCTGTCTGTCTCCAGGCGAGTCTGCCCACATACGAGTATTAAAGGGTCGCGGCATTAGGAAGGTTGAGAACCACTGGTAAAGAGACTGATGCATTCACAAAATATTCACAGACCAACTCAGAGTTATTTATTTATTTATTTATTTATTCATTCATTCATTTATTTTTATTGCTTTTTGGAGGGGGGACGGCAGGGCAGTTGGGGTTAAGTGACTTGCCCAAGTTCCCACAGCTAGTAAGTGTTAAGTGTCTGAGGTCGGATTTGAACTCAGGCTCTCTTGACTCCAGGTCCCATGCTCTATTCACTGCGCCACCTAGCCACCCTCAACTCAGAGTTTAAAAAGCCACGGGAATGGAGAAAGGCAAACATTGTTCTGATTTTCATAATAGAGAAATGATCAAAGTCAGCAAACTATAGATGGGTAATTTTGGCTTTGATTTCTTGTAACATTCAAGAATTTTCTATTAAAGAGATGGTTTAGGAACATTTGGAAATGGAATAATAGCCACTAAGAACCAGTATACTTTTACTGTATTTGGGAGGAGCAATCCAGGGAATTCTGTAGGTGTAGTATTCCTAGATTTCAGTGAAGTTTTCCAGTCTCTTAAACTACTCTTATGACTTGGGGATAGGACAAGATGGATTGGAATTGGATGGGATTGTCAGAGGTGAAACCTTCTTATCTAAGTTGCAGCATATTGGAAACACCAAATGGCTCTAAAGCACACAGCTTGTGTCAGAGCTATGAATAAGATGGGGAGAGGTGGGCTACATGAGAATATAGTTAGGTAGGCTGAACTGGAGGAATGGCCAGACCCAGAGAATAATCATGAATAATGTGATGTCAACTTGGAAGGGAGTCTTTAGTGGAATGCCTCAGGGATTTGTGTTGCTTAGCATATTTACAAATAACTTAAAGACATATGACATGCTTTCTTTCATTCATCAATTAGCAAACATTCTACTTCTTAAAACTTTATTATTATGAGCTAAACAACAATTAACAAACAATTGCTACACATTTCTGTATATAAAAGCAAAAAGGAGGATGGTCCATGAAACTGGAAATTTCTATTAATATAGTTTTAAAAATAGAATATTAATTTAACAAGGTAGCTAAATATTGGTCTATTTCTTCGTGTCCCCTTCAGAACTCATTTTTTCTTTTCTTCTATGTGTTTTGTTGATTTTTTTGGTCATCTTTTTTCACACGTAGAGGGCATGCTTGTCAAACTTTCAGCTGACGTAGTGATTGGAAAGCAGCTAGTACAGCAGAATGGAGAATCAGGATCCAAAAGATTTTTGACAACCTAGATCAACACACCAGAATTAAATATGATGAAGCCTAATGGAATTAAGTACATGACACTACATGTGGGGTCAGAAATAGGCTTAACATGTGCAAGATGGAGCTAGGCATAGCTAAGCGTGTGAAAAAGACCTTGGGATTTTAGTGGAGATGGAAAGAGACAGAAGACTGGTCTTGGAAATCAGGAAAGCTTGGTTTCAGATTTTGCCTCTGACATTTTCTGGCTGTGTGATCATGGGGAAGGCTCAGGTTAACACTGACTCTCAGTTTATTCATCTGTGAAGTAGGGATAAAGATGCCTATAGGACTTACTCCTAGTGTTGTTGTCAGGGTCAAGTGAAGTAAAATATATCCAGGGTTCTGCAAACTTTAAGGTGTCCCAAAGATCTCAATACAGTTGTAAACCTCCATAACTTAAAATTACAAAAACAAACAAACAAACCCACTAGCTATTATTTTAAAAAGTGAAATGTTTTGGGGACTAGGCAATATACAATCCATTGACTAGTATTTATGAAATGCCAACTTTGTGCCAGGCACTATGCTATTTATTGCACATAATCCCCCCTTAGATACCGTTCAAGCCAAACTGCTCCACTTGCTATTCCATAGATAATGACATTCGACATCCTTCCTCCTTGTCTTTACATTGGCTGTCCCTCATTCCTGGGATGCCCTCCCTCCTCACTCTAGCCTCTTGGAACCTCTGTTAGCTGAGGTGCCACCTCCTACGAATGCTAGCAGCTGGGGATATAAGGACAAAAACGAAAACCCCAAGAAAATCATTGCCCTGGAAGACTTTTCAGTAGGAGCAGCTGCGGATTTGTCCATGAGGTCATTATTTTGTTCCATTGAAATGTAAATCTTAAACCCCAAAATGTAAATCTTTGAGGGAGTAGAAACAAGCACCAGGACTGGCAAATAAAAGAGATGAGTCTGGGGTCTGCCACTGATTAACTCACTGGGTTGGTAAATTTGAGTAGGTTAGTCCGCCCCTTTAGGTCTCAGTTCATTCATTTGTCAAATGAGCAAATTGGACCAAGCTCTTGTGCAGCTTTAAAATTTTGTCAATCAAAGGAATAAGGAAGTTAAATAGAACCCCAGACTGCTTTAATCACATCTTGGGGACTTAATATTTTGAGTGCATGTGTCTGTTTGAGTTGATGGAACAGGTGAATAAATGAGAACATTTATATTTTAAATGATTTTTTTTTTAGTTATTAAGCATTTATTTTTTCTCCCTCTCTCCCTTCCTCTGTGGGGAAGACAAAACAAAACAAAACTCTTATGACAAATAAGTATGGTGAAGCTGATAGAATTCCCATATTAGCTGTGTCTTAAAATATGTCTCGTTCTGCATATATGTCATTGGTCCTCTGGGATCTTGGTTGAGATTTGAAACATTTATTAAAGACTTTTTATATGCCAGGGACTGTGCTAATCTCTGGGACTATAAATACAACCATCAAGAATATCTTTGCCCTCAAAGAACTTATGTTCTAAAAGGAGAAGACAACAGCAAGGGGGAGGGGGCAGGGAATGACCTGGGGAATGGTGTTTTCATTTGGGAAGTCATGGGGGGTTGTGAACGGAGTCCAGAGGCAATGGATTGACATGTCCTTTTTAGGAATGGGAATAATCATTTGACAAGTACTTTACCCAGAATCAGGGGCAGAATGGGGAATGAAGGAGATAGCCTGAGAGCAGCATGGTTGGTCTGGGTTGGGCTAAATATGAAGAACTCTCACCAGTGAGGCCCTCAGTGCCACCAGTCAGGAATCTAGGGACCCAGGGTGCAAACTGGGATGCATGGAGGCATGACAAGAAGACAGCTGAGCTGGAGAGAAGCACAGATTCTAGTCACAGTGAATTTAAATCAAATTCTGTTTTTACACTGACTCCTCTGGTAAAATGGGAGGTACATTCCCATAGGAAAAAAATATCTGGATCTGCAAGTTTTAAAACTTTTGGAAAGGAAGAAAGTTGTCGGTGGTCAGCCCTGCTGTATGCTTTGTGTGGTATCACTCTTTGGCACAGCTGTCAGGATGTGGCAACATTGCCAACTGAAGGATTTCTTTCCCCTCTGCCCTTACTTTCCCTTCACACCTCATCTCAAACCTTCCCCAAACCAGAAGCATTCTTCCTATGCCAGGACATTTAATTCCACATTTCTAGCTGTGAGTAGTTCTCTGTATTTCATCAATTAACTCTCACCAATCTTCCTAGGCTTACCATATGTGACTCTCCTCGGACACTCACTGTTCAAGCCAAACTGCTCTACTTGCTTTTTCCTAGATGTAATATTACATAGCTTACCTCCTTGTCTTTGCACTGGATGTCCCTCATGCCTGGGATGCACTCCCTCCTCAATTCAGCCTCTTGGAACTCCTGGTTAGCTCAAATGCCAGCAACTAGGACAGACCTTGCCCAAATAACCCAGTTAGGTCATTTGCCCTTTTATATTAGAATATAAGTTCCTTGAGGGCAGAGATAGTCTCAATGGTTGTGTTTGTAGCTCCAGAGGTTGGTACAGTTCTTGGCACATTGCTTTGTAATTTTTTGGGTACATTTTATGCTGATTTCTCTGGGTACATGTTGTTTTTCCATCATAGACTGTGAGCTGCTTGAGGATGGGGACTGTTTTTGTATCCCCAACACCTAGCACAGTACTTGGCACACTTAATTAATGTGCAAAAAAGCTCTTAATAAATGCTTGTTAAATTGAATTGAATTGAATTAGTTAAAAGAGTTAGGTTACAATAGGAGGTACTTCCTAAGAATTAGAACTATCTTCAAATGGGCTGTCTTCAGTGGTAGTGCATTCCTTGTTGTGGAAAATCATCAAGTTGTGACTGAGTGGGATAACTAGGCAAAGGATATTGGTAAAAGTCTAACAACTGGCTCTCTAGGAAAAAACAAAACAAAACAAACTATCCCAAGATATACTTTTATGTTTAATCTGCATTATTAGCATTTTCTCCAACCCTTAAGTCTAGTGACCACTTGGCCAGAATGCCCAAGATGGAGGTGGAATTAGACGACATTCTGGGTCCCTTTCAATTCTAATGTTCTTCATTCTAGGGTTCCATGTCTACTATGAGGTTGCCTGAAGTCTCAGAATCTTTTAAGTGTAGCGTGGTTTCAGGTTGTGTAGAAACAATCTAGTTTATTAGCTGTATATGTTCAAATTACATTCCACAAGAACTTGGAAACCTCTGTTTTGAAGGAGCTACCTTTCTACTAGGAAGAGGGACATTCAGTCAATCAACAAGCCTTCGTTGAATGCTTCCTAAGTGCCAGGCATTACATGTGCTAAGTTCTATGGCTTCAGAGAAAGGCACCAATGTGACTGAGTAGGGATGAGCCATATAGTCAGAAGAGCACAACACAAAACTTTGTGTAAGAGTGGCCAAGGAGAGACTGAGGCAGGGGAGCTAGGAAACCTGAAGAGGAAAAGAGCTATCACCTAGGAAGATCAGGGAAGGCAACATGGAAGAAACAGCATCTGAGATGAGCCTTGAAGGAAAAGTACTAAGGGGTTGGGTTGAGGTGGGACTTTATGCTTGGCAAAAGCCATAGCCTATGCAGATGCACAGAGGTTGGAGAAGGTATGTTGAACTTGAGGCATATATTAGATACATTACTTTTGGATGAGGTCTCATAGATATTAAATCACGTCTCACTTTCCAACCTTTTAAGAGGAGTCTTAGAGTGGATTCAGAGTGTAGTTTGTGAATATTAACTAGTCACACAGATGTTTTCAATGTGCTTTAGGGGGGGCGAGAATCATAGAGATGATTCATCATTCGGCATCAACTATAATTTCATAGCTCCAAGGCAGAAAGGGACTTTAGAGGTTATCTAATCTAACCCCATTTTTTGGATGAGGAAACTGAGATTCAGAGATAGCAAATGACTTGCCCAGGGTCATGTAGGTAGTAGCCTTGGAGGTGAGATTTGAACTCAGATTTTCTGACTTCAAAGCCACTGTATTACACTGCCTCAGGAACCTGAGGGGTCATCTAGTACCACCTCATCATTTTGTGGACAAGAAGATGAGGCTTTCCTACTTGGCACCAAAGAAAACAGAAGTATAGAGTCATGGCATTTTCTGCACTCAGCCTTTTGATGAATTAAGAAATGGGAGGGAAGAGAGGGTACACCAACCAATATGTTCCAGAATCCTTTGTCCAGAAAAAACAACGCACCAAAAACACCATTAAAAAATGTATTATTAGCTTGTTATTTCCTGCCAAAGTGTTGTAGCAAAGATTCTATTTCCCTAAGGAATGAACCAATGGGTCTTTTGGGGTTAAGATTTAAAATACCAATGGCAAAGCTCCATCGCTCATGAAAGGGCCTTTCTACATAGCTTTATGGGGCACCCAACCTGCGTTGGAATGTCTTCAAACAGATTGTAAGGACCAGTCGACTTCCACTGCAGCAAATAATAGGTTGGCTGGGAAATATTTAAGTGTGTGTGTGTGTGTGTGTGTGTGTGTGTGTGTGTGTGTGTGTGTGTGTGTAGCCTGAGAAAAATCTTTTCTTTCCTTTCACTTGTATCCTTTGTGACTCCGTGTGTTTAATCCATTATGAATGTGCTGTGTGTATATAAACATGCTGATTTTCCGGGGGTGGAGGTGTGTGTGTGGGTTCTTCCCAAGTTGCCTGAGGAAGGAGGTTCTGCCCAGCTGCCTTACTGGAAATCCCAATGTTCTCATTCTTTTTTTCCTCCCTTAAATCTGTTGGGAGCCTTCTGAGAGAGGTGCTGAGAGTTCAGAGTAGATTATTTTTAATAACTCAACTCTGGAGGGAAATGGAAAGTTATGCTTTGTTGGAAAGCTGTGTTCCATCTTAACATAAACAGATTCTCTTAACAGACTTGCCCCCGTTTTCCGTATCTTTTTTAAGCTTTTTTTCCTCCACTTTCCTTTTAGCAGCTTCTCTAATGCATTCTTTGAAGGTAGTGTGGTCAAGGATCATAGAATATCAACTTCAGAAGGCACCACAGGGTCAGTTTTTCCAAACCATTCCTGAACAGGAATCTTCTCTAAGATTCTCTTACAAGCAGGTGCTTAATAAATGTTTACTGCCTGATTACAAGTGGTCATCCAATCTCGGTTTCAGGATCTCCATTGAGGAAGAACCTAGTACTTCTGGAGCTAGTCTATCATACTCTTGGATAGTTTAATTATGAAACATTGTTTATAGGTTGCTATTATATTATTTAATAATTAATTATTATTATCCTAACATCACAAACCTAAATCACAACTTCCATTCGATATTCCTAGTTTTGTCCTCTGGAGCCAAGCAGAAGTTGAGTCTCTCTTTCACATGCTTGAAGGCCTCTGTCACATCTGGTTGTACTTCCCTTGGTCTCCCAAGTTTTTAATAAGATGAAATATTTTCAGTTCTGTTAATTAATCATTACATGATAATGTATTTTTACGTGATAATACAAATGCATTCTATGATAATAGGGTCCTTCACTATCCTAGTTAGACATTTTTGGGATGTTCTATGGTTTATCAATTGGGATAAGGATAGTTTAGCAACACCTTCTTAAAATAGGCACTCAGATATGTAATACACCAGACTGGGTCTGATGAGAACAGAGTGTGGCAAGACTGCCACCTCCCTGGTCCTAGACCAGATGACTCTCTTAATTTGATTGGAAATCAGATAGATGTTTTCATTTCATATTGGACTTGCAGTGTACTAAAATCCCCCAGGTCTTTGTCAGATTAACTAGTCGTTTAATAACTTCCTCTCTCTTATATTTTTGAAACTGCTTTATTTTAAAATCAAGGACAAAATCTCACAATTGCTTTTCTAAATTTCGTTTGATTAGATTTGACCTGAAGCTCTATATTGTAAAGACCTTTTTAAAAAATCCTGATTCTGTCACTTAGGCATTCTTGCCAGCTTTGTATCATCTATAAATGTGTTACAAATGCCTATTGTTGTTGGTCAATTTGTTTTAGTTATATCCAACCCTTTGTGAGTCTTATTTGGGGTTTTCTTGGCAAAGACACTGGAGTGGTTTGCCATTTCCTTCTCTAGTTCATTTTACAGATAAGGAAACAGAAGCAGATAGGATTAAGTGACTTGTCCAAGGTCACACGGCTTCCTGAAGCTAAATTTGAACTTGGGTCTTACTGGCTTCAAGCCTGGCATTCTATCTACTGTGTCAACTAGCTGCCTCTGCTACAAATACCTACTGTGCCTATTTAAGTAATTTATAAAGATGACTAGTAGCACAGGGCTAACCACAGATAACAGCATTACTCTACTAGAGACTTCCTTTCAAGTTGGTATTTAAGCACTTAATGGATCTGGCTATTTGACCAATTTTGAATCCACCCAATTGTATTATTGTCTAACCAGCATCTCTCCACATTTTCCACAAGAATATCATGATAGCATACTGCCAAATATTTGCACAAACCCAGGTAAATTATATATATGACATTTTCTGACCTACTAGCTGAATAACCTTCTTAAGCAAAGGAAATTAGGTTAGCAAGGAAACCTAGTAGACTAAAAATATTGTTGGGCTGGGATTTCTAGTATTGGCTTTGTCTTGTACTACCTGAGTGATCCTGGGCAAAGTACTTCACTTCACCTCTCTAGGCCTCAGTTTCTGTAGCTGTAAAATGAGAGCTTTACCCGAGGTGATCCCCAAATTCCCTCTCAACTCTAAAAATCTATAGTCCAGGTTGGATTTCCTGATCTGGCACAACCCGTTCTTGCTAAAGCCAGGCTGGCTCCTTGTGATGATCCCATCCTCTTTTAGAAGGTCACTGACCTTCTCTTTCACAACTCATTCCTGAATTTTGCTAGGCATCAAAGTTAAGCTCACTGGCCTATGATTTAGGCTCCATTCTCTTTCCTTTTGAAAAAATCCAGACAGTATTTGTCCTTCTTCAACCTTTCTGTGCTTTTTCTGTTGACCACACGCATGGTATTTGAAAGATTATTGACATGGATTTAGTTATCATACTTGGCACGTCTTTTAGTAGAAAGAAGAATTTTTAAACAGGAGGAAGGAAAATTTCTTTCTATGGCCTTCCCCTTTCCCTTTTTTTTTTTTGGGAGAGGAGTGGGGGGGGGGGGGCAGGAACTGTACCTGTGATTTAGTGGATATAGGGAGTTCCTGGAGTGATAACTCTACTTTTCAATGCAGATGGATAATTTATAGTCAAAAGAAACTAGTTGCCCAGATCTTTTTTTTTTTTTTGGCGTTTTGGAGGGCAATTGAGGTTAGTTTTTGTGTTAAGTGTCTGAGGCCACATTCGAACTCAGGTCCTTCTGACTCCAGGGCCGGAGCTCTATTCACTGTGCCACCTAGCCACCCCCCTACTTACTGAGATCTTTGAGAGATTAAGTGACTTGTCCATACTTCCACAGCTCATACATGCCCAGAGGTCAGATTCAAACCTAAGTCTTTCTGACTCTGAGACCAGTCTTTACCCATTATGCAATGTAACCTCATTCCTATTTACAATTATTTTGTTACTGTTTGTCTTTCGTTCTTGAAGAGGACCATGACATCAGGGAGGTGCTGCCATGGCTTGCAAGTGCATTGGATTTAAGCAAGGGAAGGTTGTGCAAGGTCATCAGCTTCACTTTCTCCTCCAGAGTCATCTGGGTCCAGTGGCGAGATATTTTAAAGCACTAACAAAACACCTTTCAGAAGTGGTACTGTACTAGACTCTATGCTAAGACAAACGCACAGACCCCATTCTTGCTCTCCAAAAGTTCACAGTCTATGAAAGGCTTTACTTCTCCCACTGGTGTCTTATTCTAATTTAGAATTTTCTTCCACTGGAACCATGCACAGCTTTACTCGCTGCTCATTCAATAAACATTTATTAAAGTCCCACTATATTGCAGCTATTTGCTATGCTTTGGACATACTCTGACAAAAATGTCACTTCCTTGTTTACACATCCCACGCCTGTCCCTCACTGCCCAATACAGATTTGAAGCAATTGTATTTTTGTTTCGTTTTTGGTGTCTGCTGTGTGTAAGATGTAATGCTAGGTGCTGAGCAGTTTTGAGCATTCTTTCGATGCCTTTCAGAATCCCTAGTTTTCTTTGAAACTCAGTTCCAGCCTTTCCTGAGGCAGCTGGATGGGACAGTGGTTAGAGAATTGGACTTGGCATCAGCAGTACCTATGTCCAAACCCTGCCCCATACACTTTTTAGCCTTGTGATGTTGGGCAAGTCATTTAATTGCTATCAGTTTAGGTTTGCTCATCTTTAACATGAGGATAGTAATGGCATGTATTTCCCAGAGTTGTGAGGAGCAAAGGAGGCAATTTATGTATAGTGCTTTGTGGACTTTAAAGTATATAAATGCTCCCTGTTATCCTTTCTTCAGCTTCCAGTGCCTTCATCCCTACAACTTCTTGCATTATTTTATATGTATATATGTGTATGTATGTATGTGCATATACGCACATGTGTGTATATATGCATATATGCATGCATATGCGTATGCACATGTACGTATATATGCACATATGTATGTATATATGACTACATGTATATATGCACAGTGCATGTATATATGTATGCATACATGTGTATATATGTATACATGTGTAGTTATTTGTGTATATATACATACATATATATACACATATATACATGTATATATATATATATATATATATATATATATATATGTATGTATATACATAATTTCCCATGATAGAATAAAAGTTCCTTGAGTTCCTAGGGGCTGTTTCATTTTTTGTCTTTGTGTCTCTAGGATGTAGCATAGTGCTTGGCCCATGATACCTGATTAATACATTTATATTGATTTATTAACTCTGGAAGAAATAAAAAGAAACATACATTCTTCATCTTACATAGAGGCAGGGGACCACTGCTACAGAATGTTACCTTGCTGTCAGACGCAGCCGCTGAATCAGTCAGGCTTAACCAACTTTCTTTTTGTGACAAGGGAAGGCTCAAAGCTTGGGGCAATTCATCAGGATTGATTCCAATGAAAAGTTTTATTTCCACTAAATATTTATATTTAGTAAAAGTGTTTTAATTACAATAGCAGCAATTAAGTTAGGCTTGCTACTGCAACATCATTTCCTATCAGTTATCCTTCCAGATACATCTTTTGTGATTGAACTCCACTGCTAAGAGATTTGTGAAACACAAATCTTTCCATGCTTTAGTTGAAAAGGATTGTTATTCTTTAAGGTTTTTACCTGTGTGTCATTGTCTCTCCTCCAGGGCTCCAAGTTTAAGGGCAAAACTCAAATATTGGATTAGTGTTTGACAAAGAAGTTTGCTGCTAACATTCATACTAATGACTAATGAGCAGAAAGATAGGGAAGCGTTTGACTTGGACATTTCACAAAACTAGAGGGTTTTTCCCTCAGAAATGTTTAGGTTGGCTGTAATTTACTTCCCCTGCCTTTGCTAGTGAACTGGAGCTCTGAGAATGGAAATTTTCGATCTCAGCCTTACTGTGTGGCTTTAAGCAAGTCACCTGACATCTCTGTCACCCTTACATGTGGCGTGATTGGGTGTGCACTTCTTATTTCATGTTTAAAAAGCACCATATGTCATTCTTCTTCTAAACCACTGAACTCACCCCATCTCGTCCTCTTTTCTGTTCTTCCTTCACTACTGTCACGAGGGGGTTGACAGCTGTCATGAAAACACGTGGCACTGTTGTCAATATCCCTCTCATGGCTTTAGGCACGTGGGAGAGAATCACTTCATGCATAGGCCCAGGGGGGGCGGGACCTTGTTGCCACATACTACCAAGGGGAGGAATTCCCCCTTGAAGTGGCTCTGTGAAGTCTGGGCTATCATTTTTCCATCATTTAATATTGTTTTGAGTGAATAAATAATTTTCACCATTATAAATAATCAGATTAACAATAAAGGACACAGGAAGAAAGCCACTATCTGGATCCAGAGAAAGATCTGGTGAACAGAATAATTTTGCATATATTTGTGTTTAGTGGTAGCCATCTCTAGAATGGGGGGAGGGAAGAAAAAAAATTGCATGATAGTTTTATTATATATTTAAAAGGAATCACCAGTTGTACATAAGAGATTTGCAGTTTCATGTGTAATCATCTTTTTATTATATTGTACTATGTTATGGAAATACTTTTTTTATTCTATAACTTAGAAATACATTTAAAAAACCTACTCTCCCTCCCCCCCAAATAAAGATGTAAGGAAGTAGGACCTTCAGCATGAGACTCTGAAGTACACACGCACACACAAACACACACACAAACACACGTGTGCATGTGCATGCATGTGTATGTGTGTGTGTGTGTGTGTGTGTATGTGTGTGTATGGGTATATGTATGAGGAATCCAGTTTTTTAGTGGGTTTCATTCTACTTCCTGACTTCTGAGTGTGGGCAATCCCTACCGCTCATGCTTGGGTCGTCTTTCCTCCTTCAGAATCTTCTTTGGTGATCTACCAAGCAACAGAAATTTGTTAAAGGCCTACTATATGCCAAGTATTGTGCTGGGTATTAGGTAGCCGTAAAAGGCCAGAGTGAAATGGCCCTTGCCCTAAGGGAGCTTGCTTTCTAATGTGGTAGATAACTTGAGCGTCCAAGTACCACCTTCCAGGTAGAAGGCCCTCCACCGCTCTGTCTCTGGCCTGTGTCTCTCTTGAGCTGTCCTCTCTCTATAACTGCCTACAGGACATTTCCTTTTGATTGTTCCCTAGGCAACTCAAGTTAACGAGTCCAAAACAACCCTTGTTTCCTTTCTCCCTGAATTTCTCTCTCTTCCAAGTTTATCCATTTCTGTGAGTATATCACTGTCTTTCCATTCACCTGGGTTCTCCACCCTAGAATAATTTTTGACTCTTCAAAATTACATAATCTTCATATCCAATTGGTTGCCAAGTATGATTGATTCTGCCTCTGCTCTGTGTGTGTGTGTGTGTGTGTGTGTGTGTGTGTAGTGGAGTTATGAGAGGTGTGGTCTGGAACAGCCACCTTGACTGCCATGTGGAGTACAGTAGAAAGAATGCTGTTTGGGGCAGCTAGGTGGCACAGTGAATAGAGCACCAGCCCTGGAGTCAGGAGGACCTGAGTTCAAATCCAGCCCCAGACACTTAGCACTTACTAGCTGTGTGACCTTGGGCAAGTCACTTAACCCCAATTGACCTGCCTTCCCTCTTCCAAAAAAAGAATGCTGGCTTTGGAGGTTGGAAATCCGGATTCAAATCCTTTGCCACTTACTGACTATGTGACCTATTTTACCTCCAAGGCCTCAGTTTCTGGATCTATGAGTTTATGAATCTGATATGAATCTGATAGGAAAATCCTAAAGATTTGTAAAGGGGTTTGTGAAGCCTATTAATCCCAGAGGTAAATTCTTTATAATATCTATTGCTTTCTGTTCACACTTCTCCACCACCCCCAGCAAAATGAGCCTATGCACAGCTCAGCGCTTAATTTCCTCCATTTTTCCCCTCCCCCCTTCACTCCTCTCTTTGCCCCACCCCAGTTATTCAACTGGAGCAAGCCCTCCCTGCCAGTACTTAAGCAAAAGTGAGCTGCAGGCTTGCTTTGGAGGTGGGTACCATAATACTAGCCACTAGGATCTCAATGACAGGAAGCATCCACAACAATGCCCAAGGTTTTTTCAAAGCCCTGGAGCATTGTGTTAACAGAAAGTCGAGGAGACCTTCAGCAGGCATTCCAGCCAGTTCCAGCCAGGGAGGGTGAGGACATGCCTTTGGGGCTCTCCCACGGGGGATCTGGAATTTCTGCCATAACTGTCCTTGCCTGGTGATTGATGAAGCACCTTAAAAATAGCATTTACCTAGTGGTAAAATGCAGTCCTGATTCTTTTATATACAATAACCATTGTGCTTATCCATGACTTCAGCTACACTTATTAAAAAAAAAGTATTATATTTATATAAGAACATTTAAGAAAAGAATTTTCCCTCAGCAAGTGCCCAGCCTCCGGAAGCAAAATTTCCTCTATAAACACAAGCTAATTGTTTGTTTTCTTCTCTTTATAAACTCTCTACCTCGGTGACCTCATCTACTCCCATGGATTCAGTGATCACTTCTGGGCTGATGGCTCTCTAATTAAGATGGCCAGCTGGAGTCATTCCTCTAGATGTCTAATCCCAGGCCTGCATTACTGACTTGCTGCCTGGCATTTCCCCCTGGTTGTCCTGCTGGCATCTTAAAACCAACATTAAAAAAAATTGAACTCCTAATCTTTCTGCCCTACGCCTGCTCCTCTCTCCTATTTCAGTTGATGGCACAACTATCCTCGCAATCCCTCTTTATCATCCTCTATATCCCATTGTTTGATAAATTAAATTGATTCTACACCACAATCCCTGTGGTTTGTCTCTGTCTCTTCACTCATAGATGTAGGGTAAGCCAGGTCAGCAGGAAAGCATCAGCAGGTGTGGGAGGGGAGTGGGGCAGGAGAGGTCTCACAGAAGGTGGTATTTGATCTGACTCTTAAAAGAAATTAAGGAATCCAAGAAGAGGAGTTGTGAATGGAAATCATTCCAGGTATGGGGAGACTGTCAGTGCAAAGGCAGAACATGAAGGGGCATGTGTGAGGAAAGCCAAACCAGTCAGTTTGGCTGGAATGTAAAGTTCTTAGAGGAAAGCCATATGTAATAAGATGGGAAAGGTAAGAGAAGGCCACCTTAGAAAAGACTTTGAATGCAAATTAGAGGAGTTTATATGTGATTTTAGAGGTACCCTAGAGCCCCTGGAGTTCACTGAATCACTGGTCAGGTCTGTGACTTGGAAAGTCAGTTTGGCAGCCATGTAGAGAATGGAACAGAGTGGAAAAAGACCAGAGGAAAGGAAAACAATGAGGTGATTATTATACTAGTCAAGGCAAAAGATGGCGATGGCTTGAACTTAGGTGGTGATCAAGTGAGTGGAGAAATGGAGACGTATTTGAGAGCTGTTGGGGTGTGTGTGTATGTGTGTGTGTATAGAAATACCAATATTTAGCAACTGATTGGATGGGTACAGTGAGAACGAGAAGCTGAGGATTGCAGAAAGGTTGTTGTTGCTGTTGTTCAGTCATTTTTCCGTCACGTCCAACTCTTTGTGACCCCATTTGGGGTTTTCTTGGCAAAGATATTGGAGGGGTTTGCCATTTCCTCCTCCAGCACCAAGGTTTACCTGGATGATGATGGTGGGAACATCTGCAATAATAGGAAAGTCCAGAATAAGGGTGTGCTTTACTCAAGACCTGAGATACTAGGGTGACTTCTGGGAAAACTCTAAATCAGTCTGGAAGAAATGAAGTTTAGACTAACATCTCACGCTATATAACAACATGAGCTCCAAAAGGTATGTGACTTAGATCAGAGGTATCAGACACACATCCCACAAGCCACACGTGGTCTGCCATGCTGCAGAGTGTGGCTCCAACCTGATTAAACTATAACCTGATTTTCATGTGTTGGCATCCTAATAAGAAATATGTGAATGGTTATCTAAGTCTGTACGTGGCCTGCAGCAATCCTTATGTCCAGTTTAGCAGCCCTATTCCTATTTGAGTTTGACACCATTGGCTTAAATAATAAGAACTAGCATTTATAATTCTTTAGGGTTTGCAAAGTACTTTACAAATTTATCTTCATGACAGCCCTGGTAGGTAGGTACTTTTATTTTCTTCATTTTGCAACTGAGATAATGGAGGTAAACAGAGGTTGTGACTTGTTCAAGATCACATAGCTAGTAAACCAGACTTGAATTTAGGTTTTTCTGGCTCCAGTCTCAGCACTCTCTTCACTCTCCAACCTACCTGTCATAAAAAAGCCATACATATATTAAAGATCATATCATAAATAAATGAAAGGAACAATGAAGAAATTTCCCTTCAGACCTATGGATAGAGAAAAAGTTCATGATCAAACTAGGGGTAAAGAGGATCATTAAGTAAGTAAAATAGGCGGTTTTGATAACTTAAAAAGGATTTGTACAAAGTGAATCAATGCAACTTAAATTAAAAGAGATAGTAATGGAAAAAATAAACCTTTATGGCAAGTTTCTCTGAAAAAAGTTTCATTTCCAAGGTAAATAGGGAACTAGTTAAAAGTTTTAAAAGTGCCATTCCCCAACTGATAAATAATCGAAGGAGTTGAAGAGCCAGTATTCAAAGGAAGAAACCAAGGCTGTCATTAACCACATAGAAAAATTCTCCAAATCACCGATACTTATGGAAATGAAAATGAAAGCAACTGTGAGGTTCTACCTCATATTCATCAAATTGACAAAGTAGACAGAAAAGGAAAGCAATAGATGTTAAAGGGACTGTGGGATAACTGATATGTTAATGTACTACTGCTGGAGCTATGGGGTATTCCAGCTATTCTAAAAAGCAATTTGGAACCATGTTCCCAAAGCAACTAAATCTGGCATAGCCTTGTACCATAACTGGATCCGTGGTTCCAAAGAAATGAAGGGAAGAGGAAAAGGTCCTATATGTACAAGAATATTTACAGCAGCTTTTTTTTGGGGGGGGGATGGCAAAGAACTAGAAACTAAAGGGGGCACCCATCAATTGAAGCACAACTGAACAAAGTATGGTATATGAATGCAATGGAATACCTTGTGCCACAAGAAATGATGAAGGGGATGGTTTCAGAGAAACCTGGGAAGACTTGTATGAACTGATGAAGAGTAAAGTGAATCGAAACAAGAGAACGATTTATATAATAACAACAATGTTGTAAAGACAAACAACTTTGAAACACATAAGAACTCCTATCAATGACTTGATCAATTATGATTCAAGAAGACTGAGGATGAAGAATTCTATCTGTTCCAGACATAGAAGTGATAGACTGAATATGCACAATAAGATACATATCTAGGAAGACAGTCAATGTAAACATTTGTTTTGGTTGATTATATACTTGTTACAAGGGTTTTATTTATTTTTTTCAGGTAGGGGAGAGAGAAAATAGAGGCTTGACAACTGAAAAAAAATTCTGCAGAAAATATTAAAAAAGAGATAATGTGTTCTCTTTTGGATATGTTGTATTTGAAATACCTAAAGAATTCAATATAACACATCTAATGGGCATTTTGTGATGTGAGATTGGAGCTCAGTAGAGAGACTTGGGCTGGATGTATAGATCTGGTAATTATCTGAAAAGACATACACTTAAACCCATGGTAACTGATGAGGTTGCTAAGTGGGAGAATAAATAGGTGAAGATCCAAGCTGTATCTTCTTCCTCAGCTACTAGTCATAGGACGATAACATTAGAGCTAGAAAGGATTTTGGAGGCTGTCTAGTCTAATCCTCACAATTTACAGATGTGGAAGTCAAGGGCCAGAAAGGTGATAAGACTTTCTCATGGTCACTTTCTCATGGCAGAGTGCGGCTTTGAACTCAGGTGACTCCAAAACCCACATTATTTCCACTTCACTACACTGCCTCTTCTGAAGTCTTTTTTATCTAAGGATGCTTCCATGGTCTCCCTTTCTTTTTAAATTTTTTTTAATTTAATTTTTTGCTTTTTGGAAGGGAGAAGGAAGGGGTTAAGTGATTTGCCCAAGGTCACATGGCTAGTAAGTGCTAAGTGTGTGAGGGTGGATTTGAACTCAGGAGACAAAACAGAGGATTATGAAATTTGAGTTAAAAATGTTTTTTGTATCTGTTTGGGACTTGTTCACTTTTCTTTGAGCTTCAATCACTGACATGAAGGATATCACTGCAGTTTCTTGCCTCATCATTTATTCTGGCTCATTCTTCCCATGGTAGCCATTCACTATACACATTATAATTTTTCTGGTAAGATGGTGGATCATTTGGCCTTAGCCTGCACCCAGCCATTGGTCCCTACCATTTGCCCTGTCACTGGGTCCTCCGTACTCATGGACCTTGCCATCTGTTGCATAGTAAAGATCTTCAGGTTTTCCCAATACCCCTGTAGCCAAACTTTCATCTGTGTGTTGTTTCCCTGAATTAGAATATAAATTGTCTTGCTGTTCTATTTGCATTGTGAGCACTTAGCACAGCGCTTGGCATCAATTAAATGTTTAACCTATGTTTTTCCGTTCTATTCCATCTACATAGCTGGTTTGATATGACATGCTGGTTCCATCCATGGCCTTGCAAAGATGCTGCCCCCTGCTAGTAAGAAATTCTAGTCTAATGAAAGAAACAAAAACACCAAACTTGGAACTCTCCTTTATTTAAACCATAAATTTATATTTGCACGTAGCAATTATTGATATTATCACAAATTGCATTTCCCTTTCCTATCTTCCTCTAGTCACTGTGTTCCTGATGTGACGAATTTGAACATTTTATGCTTTTGTTCTCAGAAGAGTTTGGTAAGTATTCCCAAAGGTTGGTCAGACACTGAATGAGAGTTACACTTCTGGATTCCTATCCAAGCTGCTAATGAGTGCTTTGTACATTTTAAGAGCACAGTGTAGTCAAAAGAGCATTGGCCTGGGAGTCAGGCAGATTTGGCTTGTAGTTCTGGTCTGCCAGTAACTGGCTACGTGACTCCACTTCTATTGACCTTACTTTGTGAAGTGATTCCAAGGTCAAGACCTCCAAGGTCTCATCCAGCACACAGATTCTGAGTTACTAATAACAATGCCCTATATTTGCAGTGCATTTGATAGTTTACAAATCACTTCCAAGTAGGAAATTTTCATCTATATCCCAGTCACATTATAGTAATTTGTATATTAGATTGTAAGCTTCAGTAGGGCAGGAATTATGCTATATTGTTAAGTCTTGTGTCTCCAGTACCTTGTTTTGCAGTGTTTTGCAGGCCCAGGTGCTTGAAAAAACTGGTTAAATTCTCATCCTGCAGATACATTGGCCCCTATGGCCACCCTCCTCCAATTGGTGAGTTCCTGTCTGGAGCCTCCATTTGGGAAAATGCTCAGGTCAGCTGTACTCACTTGTCTCTTGACTCTGCTCCTGAATATCTGGACTTGTCCACCTTTACCCTGGGCTTTTATTTATTATCCTGGAGATGCTCCTTTCCCGGTTTCTCCCTCCTTCAGCTGGTGAGATCTTGACTGGAATCTCCATTTAAGGAAGTGCCTAGGCTAGCTGTGCTTCCTTCTTTCTTGACTCTATTCCTGAATCCTAGACTTTTCCATCTTCTTGATCTCATGTGGGTACCTCATTCACTGCCATTTTCAACTCTCTTTTATGTGTTATATCCCACCATTAGAATGTAAGTTCCTTGAGGGCAGGAGCTGTATTTCTTTTTGCTTGCATTTGTATTCCCAACACTTAGTGTGGTGTTTAGAACATAGTAAGCACTGAATGAATTCTATCTATCTGCCTGTCTGCCTGCCTATCTCTCTATGCAACTTATTTATCATATCTCTTTATCATTTACCTATCATTTCTACCATCTATCTATCTGTCTGTCTATCTATCTATCTATCTATCTATCTATCTATCTATCTATCTACCTACCTATCTATCCATCTATCCATCCATCCATCCATCCATCCATCCATCCATCTATCTATCTATCTATCTATCTATCTGTCTGTCTATCTATCTATCTAATCACTAATATTTATTAAGGACCTAGGATGTGTCAGGGAGTAGCTAGATGGCACAGTGTATAGAGGGCTAGGCCTGAGTTAGGAAGATTCATCTTCCTGAGTTCAAATCTGCTGTGTGACCCTGGGCAAGTCATTTAACTCTGTTTATTTCAGTTCTTCATCTCCAAAATGAGCTGGAGAAGGAAACGGCAAACTTCTTCAGTATCATTGCCAAAAATCCCCAAATGGGGTCACAAACAGTTGGACACAATGAAATGACTGGACAACAACGAAAATGTCAGGAACTGTCTGTACACAGAGCTGGATGCTATCTTTCCTGAACCTTACAGTAATACTATAAATATCTTACTTTTTCTGCCTCAGGGCATTTATTTTTGCTTATTCTCCTGTGTAGGAAGTCCTTTCCTGTATAATTCTTCACATGTAATTCCTACTCAGCATCCAAGGCCCACCTGAAATGTACCCTCTTCATGAAGACTCCCTGGTCTTCCAGCCTGATCTCTCACTTTGGACCAACCATAGCCAAATCACCAAACTGACTTGGATGGGACCTCTAGGTCCATGTGACCCAACTTGTACCTGAGTATGTATTATAGCACATCTGACAAGAGCTCTTCCAGCTTTGCTTGAAGGCTTCCAGTGAGAGAGGTACCTAATGCCTCCTTGGTCAGCCCAATCCTTTTCTGGTCAGCTGTAATTGTTGGGAAGTTTTTCCTGCCATCCAGCCGTTTTCCTCCTTACAGCTTCTACCCATTGCTTCTGATTCTGCTCCCTGGGGTCCAGAAGAACATGACATTTCCTCTCATTTATACAGAGTCAAGTGAATAGAGCCAGAAGAATAATTAATTCAATAACAACAAAGTATAAAAAAGCACATTTTTGGAGAGCTTAATAATTGACAATGTGATGAATAACTATGATTCCCAAGAACCGATGATTCATGCTACACATTTCCTGACAGAGAGGCAGTGGACTCAGGGTACAGAATGAGACTCACAAATGTCATAAATTGGTCATGGCCAATGTGGGAGTTTGTTCTGCTGAACTATATGTATTTAACACAAAGGTTTTGTTTTTCTTTTCAGTAGTAGAGGAGAGGAAATGGGGGAGAAAAAAATGCTTAATTAAAAAAATAAAGTTTAAAGTTAAAAATACTTGAATAAATACTCAGCTCCTTGCATTTTCACTGAGTTGTCTCCCATGCTTGGAATGCTCTCACTCCTCATCTCTGCCTCTTGGTTTCCCTAGCTTCCTTTGAGATTTAGCTAAAATTCCGTCTTCTACAGGAAACATTTCTAATCCCTCTCAATTCCGGTACTTCCAACCTACTAATTATTTCCCATTTATCTTGTACATAGCTTGTTTGTACATAGTTGTTTTCTTGTTGTCTCCCAGGTTCGATTGGGACCTCCTCAAGAACAAGGGCTATCTTTTGCATTTCTTTGTATCCCCAGAATTTAACACAGTTCTCAACATACAGTAGGTGCTTGATAAATGTTTATTGACTGATTGGCTGACTGACAGCTGTCGTGTCCTCCCTGAGTGATTTCTTCAGGGTAAATATCTCTATTTTTTCTTAAACTAATCTTTGTTTAGTAGGATCTTGAGTCTTTTGCTCTCCTAATTATCCTCTTTTTGTCACTTTTCAGCTTTTACTAGACTCCCTAAAACATAGTGCCCCAAACTGAACATAGTACTACAAATGAAGCCTGACTAGGTGTAAAGCCAAGCACGAGCAACTCTCCTGAGCACTGCTACTGTGAATAGCTCCAAGGTTCTGATCACATAATATAGTGAACTATCTATTTATTCAGCAATAAAGTAAAGCAAAATATTAACAGAAACCAAAGTACAGCATTCACAATGATATAACATCACAACTTATCACTAAAGTGGCCATATTTTCTTAAATAAAAGATATCATTCAGTAAGTCCTTAACTCAATCATCTTTAAGGAGCAATCATCCTTAAGGGATACACAATACAAAGGTCTCCCACCCCTAGGTCACATTGTCTTAATCTCATCAGTCAGAAAGTCTTTCTTGGTCTTGATTGGAGACTAGCTTCCAATCAACCTTAACTCAATCATCCTGAAGGGGTACAAAGTACAAAGTTCACCCACCCCTAGTTCACAGTAAATTATGATCTTGTCAGTCAGCACTAAGTACTGAAGGAAAGGTCCTTTCATCTTGGCTTGAGGCTGACTACCAAATTCCATGGTTCCTCTTCTATGCTTCAAGCTCTTGCCTGAATTCACCCAACTGTCATCTGGATTCACAAGTAGGCAGCTCTCAGCTCCTCATCCAGCTCCTTGTCCAGTTCCTGTTCCATTTGAAGCTCACAGTGATCAGTCTACTTCAAGCCCTTTGCAGTTTCTGTTTCTGGGAAGAGAAAACTTAACAGAGCCACAACAACATTCATACACATTGCTGATACCATCATCAATTCACTTTCTGCCTGTGAAATCAGCACAGACCCACAAACCGGGTCTGAGAAATCAACACAAATCATCAGTAAAGTCACAGGATCTCTGAAAACATCAGTAAAACCCTCCTCCAAGACTTCTGTAAACAGACAACAAGAAAGTCCTCTTTTAGGACTTCAGAACCAGCAATAAGGTCTCAGGGCTTCTGTAACAGCAGCAACATCCTCTATCAGTAGACAGGTCTGACAAAGTAATATCAACACAGGCAGACAAAGTTCAGGCACCACAGCCATCCTTCTTCTCAGTTCTTTCCAGTCCCAGCTGTGCTCAAGCTTTTATATATATCATCAGCTTTTCTCATCTCTTCTTCCACCCACCTTTTATGTCCTTCCCTTCTGGTGTTTGGCAAGTCCTTCGCACTGTGGGCTTCACAGGTTCTGTTTCTAACAAAGACTTGATATAATCACAGGTGAGGCTCAAAGGCACTTGAAGAGTTGAAACAAGGTGCTAAATACTTGAATAATTGAAACAAGGGGCTAAATACTCCTTTGCTTACCATTACACCAGGACAGAAGACTGTGGTAGTGCTATCAGGAGACTCTTTCCTAGATACTATGACCCTCTTAAGTTGGGTTAGAGTTTTTGACTACACTTTGTTCTATCTCTTTATGGCACTTATTAAATACTATTTTATATTATAGTTATTTCTGGACATGCCTTATCTTATCTCCTAACTACTATAGCTCTTTGGATATTGAGTCTGAATCTTATTCATCTTGTGCCTCTTTTGATATCTCAAACATATTAAGAGCTCAATAAATATTTCTTGTATGAACTAATCTCCAGCTTAACAATGAAGAAATTCATCCCTAGAGAAGTTAGGTGATGTATGTAAGCCCTGCTGATTACATATCCTTGGAACTGGGAGGGACATTTAAAGTAATTTATTCTAACCCTTTCATTTCACAGGTGAGGAAACTGAGGCCCAGGGAAGTTAATTGGCTTGGCTAAAGTCATGAAGTACATAGCCTTGGAAATTGGCAGGGGGCTGGGGGGGACTTTCAAGGTCATCCTCTCTCACAATGACTGTCCTTAGGTCACATAAATAGTAAGCAATAGCATCCAGTATCAAATCTAGGTCCTTTTATATTAAATTGGAGGTTCTTTCAACCTCCTCACTTTGTTTCTCTTTAGCAGAAAGAATGAATATAGATCTATATATTGTATGAATAATCCTATATAACAATCCCACTGATGAGGCCCCTATTCTAGCTGTCAACACACTAATAAGTCCTTTTTATAAACACCTACTGGGCTCATGGCCAAGCTAACCCAAGGATGGACCTTTTCTGGAGGAGGTTCTAATAGAAACAGTCCTGGCCCCAGAGTCAGAGGACTTGGTTTTAAGTCTTGGATCAAATACTTCTTGGCTGTCTGATTGTGGATCACTCACTTAACCTTGCTAAACCTCAGTCTCCTCATCTCTAAAATGAGGAGCATTATGCCCTGTTGACCTTGTGGAGTTGTTTTGGAGAGAGCACTCATAAACCTTCACGTGTTATTGAGACATGAGCAGCTCTGATTCCCCTTGGCTGGGCTGCTGAGAAGTCTACAGTGGCCACTTTGTTCAGTGCTTGGAATACTCTTTATTGATCCTGTTGAAACTGGAACATGACAAACCATGTCCTAGTTAGTTCATTAATTTCCTTCACTTCACACTTCTTGGCTATTTCCAAATTTCCCCTGTGGGTCTCTGGCAAAATGTTTCTGGTTTGGTTCCTTAGACAGCTTAATGATGCTGCTCATTCTGAATCTACCCTAAGAGGCCTCATCCAAGAAAGAGAAACTGGTAAGTTGGCTAGTTATCCCTTTGTGGCACACTGGTAGTGACCCAATGTGCCCCTGGCACAGGGGGACTCCACAGAGCAGGTCTGCACATTGCCTGCCAGGTAGTGCTCAGTACCATCTCCCTCTACCATCCCCCAACAGCCTCTGAAGAGTCAGATAATCCCCCCACCCCCCAACCTGGGGTTTATGAGTTCAGAAGCCTTAGCTCCCAGATTTATCATGTTAAATGGAAGAAACTTGGCTCAGGAGACAGGTTCTTGTCCTGTTTATTCCACTTACTAGAATGTGACCTTGGCAATGAAGTGTGCAACCTTTTGGGTGCCATATTTGCTTTGCCTCTCTGTTTGCTTTGTTTGAAATGAGACCATGATTTTATTCGTGTAGGGAGCTTCTAAGTCAGGAAATGGTCTCTGCCAATGCAGAATGGTATCTGCTCTGCAACTGATAGCCTTTTACAAGGCTTCTTGGGGGCACTGAGGGGTGAGATGACTTGTCTAGGGCCATATCGCCAGTACACATCAGAAGCAGAACTTGAACTCAGAGTTTCCTGACACTGAAGCCAGTTCTCTATCCTTTACATCATGTTTCCTCTCTTTTAGTGCTATATTTATTTTATTTTATTTTATTTTTCCTTTTTGGAGGAGGGAAGGCAGGGCAACTGGGGTTAAGTGACTTACCCAAGGTCACAGGGCTGGTAAGTGTTAAGTGTCTGAAGCCAGATTTGAACTCAGGTCCTCCTGACTCCAGGGCTGGTGCTCTAATCACTGTACCACCTAGCCACCCCTTAGTGCTATATTTTTAAAGGGACATGGATAAGCTGAAGTTCTCCAGAGAAGAGACCAGAATGGCCAGTGGACTCAAAAGCTTCCTTCCTTCCTTGCTTCCTTGCTTCCTTCCTTCCTTCCTTCTTTTCTTCCTTTCCTCCTTCCTCCCTCCCTGTGATGTTAATGGGATATAACCCTCCCTGTGATGTTAATGGGATATAAGATCTTCCCTGTCAGTTAATAGGCCTCATGTGGTTTCCATTAAGGGCAGATTGCTTAGGGGAGGCTTGCTACACCTTTTGTTAATTTCTGATTAGGCACTGAGTCATAAGGGTTATGAGGCCCTCTCGTTCTGAAAAGGGTATATATACTCTGAGATTAGCATTTTGCTTTGGGCTCACTCATTGGAAGAGTATTCTTGTGATTTGACCAGATGAGACTCTGGGTAGCTGTTAAGGAGCCCCACAGCTTTGAAAAACCCAGATATTGGTGTTTTTCTCTCTGGTAACTATGTATGTATTGCCTTGGCCAGACAGTTGGATCTGTCTATTGTTCTATGCTAATTTCTCAGGCAGTTAGAAGTCCTGTCTGTTGGTCTTTATTTCTCTGCTTGCATTTTCTCTATTTCCTTTGTATTTTCTCTGAAGTTCAAGGTGCTGACTTTTTCCCTGAACTAGTGAATATAATTAAAAAGATTGTTGACCCCTTAAACAGCTATCTTTCCTAGTGAAGCAGATCTAAGAACCTGTGCTAGCAGCCATCCTAGGTGTATCAGTGTGTTTGCCATTTCCCTTCCTCCCCTCCTCCCTCCCTCCCTTCCTTCCTTCCTTCCTTCCTTCCTTCCTTCCCTCCCTTCCTCTCCCCTCCCTCCCTCTCTCCCTCCATCCATTTTTCTGTGGTCACAGAGCTAATTCCTTGCATTGTTCATTGGGAGAAGAAGGGCCCACACTGATGAAACAATCATGGATTATTTGGGATACTGAAGGGAATAATATGAAAGAGAGATTAGACTGGTTTTACCGGTCCTGGGAGGATAGAACTCAGAGTTATGGGGAGAAGTCACAGAGGCATTTCTGTTTAACATAAGAAAGACTTTCATAAAAAAAACACAATGAAACATCAGCTCCATCCAAAGGTGGATTGGGCTGTTTTGGAGAATATTAAGTTGCTTGTTGCATGTGGATTCCCAGCACCCATCACAGTGCCTGGTATATATAGTAAACACTTAAATATTGGTTGATTGGTTGATTTTTACCATGAGTCTTCAGGGGGAGTCAGGATGAACCTTTGTCTGGGATATTATAGACACACTTTGCACAGGAGACGGATTTGGGAGCGTCTGAGGGCCTTTTTATTACCTCACAAAGAATATCAAGTCAGTCAGCAAGCATTTGTTAAGCACTTCTCTGTGCTGGGGTGGAGCTGAACTGTAGGGCTGGCAAACACTAGCTCTGGGAAATCATTTCTCTTCCAGTCTGTTTTGCCTTTTGGCAATAGATAAGAGCAGGAAGAAGAATCTCTGGGTTAGCATTTGTAGGTTGGCCAGAGGAGGAGTACTAAATAGCACAGGATGATTTGCCATAGAAAGAAGAATTGGCAAGCCAGGTAAAGCTTCAGAGATCTCTTGTTCCTGGGGGACTTTCCTCTCCTATGTTTGTAAAGCACATCACCATCTTTGGAGGGCCATATGAATGTTAGTTACTATTATTACTATTTTCTTGTCATTCTTATTTCTGTGTTCTCCTGTGTATTGTTTTCTTGGGGAAGTCTTGTATAGTAGGTTATTTATTATGTTGGGATATGGTGGAGGAAGGGAGAGAGAGGGACCTGGAAGGGGAGGTCAGCATTCTTCCATCTCTGGAAACTTGTTCTAGTGACTTTATATCACAAGAATTTTCCAGGTCCTAATTTATGTATCTATGGGATTGATCCATCTATTAGGCAAGAAAATCAACTTGTATGGAAGGGAAAGGGTCATAGATATATGGTGTCTAGGTCTAAATGTGCACTGGCAGAAATGTAAGTCAGTGTCTACTTATATTTTTTGATTAGAATCCTAATTTTTTAAATTCTACAACTATTTCCCAACAAATGGCTCTTCCCTTTGAATTTCCCTTTGTAACCACAAAAAAGTTTGACAAAACCCAATGAAGTAACTTCATTGGATAGTGTATATCCCATTCTGTATCTGTAGTCTTCCATTTCTGCTTAAAAGAAGCAACATTCGTTTAAATGAATATTATTAATTTATTAATCAACACAATGTCCATTTATGGCAGTTATTGGACGTCACCAACACTATCTGCTTGTCTGTATTTCTTCACTATCAGTTGCTATGCACTTGCTCCTTTGCTTTCCCTTCTCTAATGAATCAACCTAAATTTGGATGAGGTAAAAAGGTAAAAAAGAGGGGATTAAGAGCACTAGGTTATAAATAAATAAGAGGAGATTATAAACAAAGTCCATGGGCATGAGTGGATATTCTGTTGATTAATGAATTAACAGCATGCATTAAAGTAAATGTCAGTTCTATCCTTTAGTTAGAAGTGAGGATTACATATGGACATATGCTATCAGATGAGTTTACTTTGTTGGGTTTTGCTTAGCTTCTCCCTTATTGTAAGAAGAGGAGAAAGGGTTGAATAAATGTAGTCAGATCAGCAGGAGAAATAGACGAGGACAGTACAGATAATTTTATTCAATGAAGAATTCATCACTTTTTGTAGTAAACTTGTTCTGTGGGAGATGCTGAATCTGAAAAGGGAGGACTAGGATGGTGAAGAAGGGGGTCAACATTGAACAGCAGAATAAACATGGATAGGATTCCAAGTCAAGAGCCATGGATTCTCATCCCAGCTCTGCTCCTCACTTCCTGAATGGCCTTAGTCAAGTCTCCATCTCTAAGTCACAGAATCACAAAATCTCAGAGTTGAAAGGGATCTTGGTCCCTTCTAGTCCAACTCACACTTAAACAAGAATCCACTCTATGAAGTTGTTTCAAGTGGTTATCCAGCCTTTGCTCAAAGAACTCAGTGAGGAAGATCACACTATCTCTTTCAGACATCTCATCTCACTTTAGGACAATTCTCATTTTTAGGTTGTTTTCATTGCACCCTGCCTCATCTACCTCTCTACAACTTTTACCCATAGTCCCACTATGGGACCAAGGAGAATAAATCTAACCCTTCTTTCACACAATGGCCCTTTAAATCCCTGAAGAGGGCTGGCATATCTTCCTTAAGTCAGCATTTTCTTTTCTATAGGAAGAAGGGGCTGGAGGAGATGTTTGCTAAGGTATGTTCCAGCTTTGGCATCCTATGATTCTGTGATTCTAAGCTCCAGGGGGCAGAAGCAAAGCAGGCTAAGCAGGGAACTATAAGAGGAGATGTTGATAGGAAAATCTTAACAAAAGGAACAAGGGGGAGAAAGGGAAATCATACATATAACAGAGATTAAAGAATAAATGAAAGAAGAGAGCATATACAAAGAGGGCAAGGGTCATGTGAAAGGAAAAGGATGGAAAGGAAAGGGCAGGCAGATTTTATCTGCAGACAGAGTAGAATGACAAAGGAAAGAGAAAGTGGTTTTAGTGTGAAGGTCAAACAAGGGCAAGTGTGCCTTAAATGGGGAGCTAGCAGTAAGCGCTTGAGTAGATTTATTTGGAAAAAAAGAATTGGGAAAGAGACAGGCTCCTAAAATGGTTTGTTAATCAAATTTGTGTGTGACTGAAAGAGATAGATAATACTTTGGATAGAAGACAGAATCAGAACTGAAAACATTCCTGGATGAAAAGCAAACAGAATGGGATGACAACTACTAGGTATAAAAATAAAATCTTTCCCTTGGGTTCAAAAAAACAAATTCCCAAAGACAGGATGGGGGAAGACTTAGCAAAGGAAGCAGCTCCTAGGAAAAAGACTTTAGAGTTTTAGTGGGTTTCAATCTCTGGATATGTCAACAGCAGGATCATAGATTTAGTGCTAGAGGGAACAAAGGAGGTCCTTTAGTCCAATCATCCCATTTTACAGATGAATAAACTGAAGCCCAGAGAGATTATGATTTGTCAAAGGTCACACACAGGTAGTAAGCATCTAAGTCAGGATTTGAACCCAGGTCTTCTGATTCCAAGTCCCATATCCTTTCCATTTAAGCATCTACTATGTAAAATACATTTACTAGGCATGGGAACACAAAGAAAAAAATGAAACACAGTTCTGTGAACTTTCCATTTAAGCACCTACTATGTAAAATGCACTGTGCTAGGCATGGGAACACAATGGCAAAAATGAAACACAGTTCCTGCCTTCAAGGAGATTACATTCTATTTGTGGTTGCAGCATACAAATGGATAAATGGAGAGGAGAGCATTAGCAACTAGAGGGCTCCGAAAGCCTCAAAGGAAGCTGAAGATTCTGTGAATTAGGGATGAGGATCAAGGGCAGTCCAAGCACGGTGGACAACTAGCGTAATGAGAGGTGGCAGAGGCAGGGCCAAGTTGGGGGAATGGTAAGTCATCCACTTGGTCTGGGATGTGCGTGATGTAGAGTACTATGAAATAAACACAGAAAGGTAGACTGGATCCAGACTGGGAAAGGCATTCATTATAAACATAGCAAAGAACAGAAAGAAATCTGGGGAATGGCTAAATAAATTGTGGGACATGAATATAATGGATTATTACTATGCAGTTAGAAATGGTATGAGAATATGGAGAAGCATTAGAAGATGCTTGAACTGATGCCAAACGAAGCAAGAAAGGGAGCTAGGTGGCACCATGATGCACAGAGTGCTGGGCCTGGAATCAGAAAGACTCATCTTCTTAAGTTCAAATCCTGCCTCAGACACTTACTAGCATGGTGACCCTGGGCAAGTCACTTATCCCTGTTTGCCTCAGTTTTCCCATCTGTAAAATGAGTGGAGAAGGAAATGGCAAACCACTCCAGTATCTCTGCCAAGAAAAACCCAAATGGGGTCACAAAGAGTTAAATACTACTGAAACATGAACTGAACAATAACAACAACAGGTGAAGCAAGAAGAACTTGGAAAACAAAATATATAATAACAATTAAAGCTATGTGCCAGGAACTGTACTAAACTCATTACAAATATTTTTTCATTTGATCCTCGCAACAACCCTAGGAGCTAAGTGCTACTATGATTCCCATTTTATAGTTGAGGAAATTGAAGCAAACAAATGTTAAATGACTTGCCCAAGGTCACACCAGCTGGTAAGTATATAAGGCTGAATTTGAACTCAGGTGTTCCTGAATCCAGGGTCTACTGCACTATCTACTACACTGACAAAAATTAAATTGGATTCTTTGTAATTTTAAGGACTGAGATTATTCCAGAAGAAATGATGAGAAAAGGTACCTTTCTTCCTTCTTTTTGGAGGTGAGGGACCAGGGATATGGAATACTGCATACATTGTCAGACTCCGTTGATGTATTGCTGAGTTATGGTGAATATTTTTCTTTTGTTTTTTTCTTTTTTATTACAATGAATGTCTCTGTTAGTGGAGAACTGGAGAGGAATATATTTGAAAATAAGATAAGTTTAAAAAAATTAACAAAAAAGAAAGAAAAGCTAGTTAATGCCAGGATGAGTTTATATGTCTAGCCTGGCGAAGAGAAGATATAGGAAAAACATGCTATCTATCTTGAAATACAGGATGTCCCAAAAGTCTTAGTGCAATTTTAAGCTTTTGTAGTTTAATGAATGCCCTGAATGATAGCATCTTATGTGGAAAAGGAAAGAGATTTGTTTTCCTTGACCTTATCACAGATATTAGAACAAAAACCAGTGGGTTAGAGAAAGACTTTGTCTCAATATAAGGAAAATTAAAAAAAAAAAACCAAACCACTTTCTGACACTTAGAGCTGTCTCCAAATGATTGACTCATATAGTAGTGAGTTCTCTGTTGCTTCAGGTATTCAAGCAAAGGTGGAAAGACCGTTTTTTCAAGGATATTATCTGTGAGATTCATATTTCCTTATGGATTGGACTAGATGACCTACAAGGTCCTTTCTAGTTTTAAGGTTCCATGATTCTGTTATTTAATAGGAAGATAAGTGATTTGGAAACAAAAATAACTTTCCAAAAGGATAGAAAATGCATTAAGCTTTATTGAGGGAAGGGAGATCCTTTTGGAACAAATGGACTTACTAATGGTGGGTACAGTAAAGTCATTCTCAGACCTTTAGCCAGGATCTTCAATAGAGTATTGGAGAAAGGAGGACTGCGGACCACTTTGTCTTTTAGAGAGGCTGGATGATGTGGAATCAGAGCTCCAACTCTATGTGCAGGGTTTTATGGCAGAAAGTAGGCATTATCTAAAAGTCATATGGCTCCCAGTGCTGGCACAGGACTTGGCACATAGTAACTACTTAGTAAGTCTTTGTTGAACCTGAACTGGCCAGAAGTAATTACTGGTTGATAACTCAGGAAACTTTGAACCCCAACTTGAAAGGGATCACAAATCAATAGAACTCTCAGATCAATCATTAATTCATTCATCCAATTCAACAAATGTTTTTTTTTTTTACTCCATCTCATCTTCAAAGAAGAGAAAGAAGTGTATCTTCTTGACCATTCTCCCAGAACTACCTTGGTCAATGTAATTATACTATTCAGATTTTGTTTTTTGCTGTTCTTTTGATTTACATTTCAACAAATGTTTACTAAGTACCTGTTATTTCAGGGTCCTGGATAGGCACTGTACGAGACAGAAAAAGAAGACAAAAGAGTCCTTGTCCTGAGGGAATGTATAGTCAAGAAGGAGAACATGCAAAATGATCACTGAACCTCAGAGATGGAAGGAACCTTAGAGGTCATTGGTCCAGTATCTCATACTGGGCAACAATCTCTTGTGTGGCATCTCTGACAGGTGGCCATCCAGTCTTTGCTTGAATTTTTCTACTCATGGATAGCTCACTCCCTACTAGGGCAGCCCAATCTATTTTTGTATATCCCTAACTCTAAGAAAATTCATCATTATATTGAGCCCAAATCCAATTCTTTGTCACTTCTGCATACTGATTTTAGTTTTGACTTCTGAAATCATATTGGAAAGCCCTTCTTCACATTTCAGATATTAAAAAACTTCTATCACACATTCTCTGCATCTTTTCTTCTTATTGGAAGATCAGTCATAGGCAAAGAACACTTTAGATGGCATTAAGTCCACCTCTCTCATTTAACAGAGGGGGAGGCTGAGACCCAGAGAACTGAAGGGGCTTGCTCAGAGTTTCACAGGTATTAAGTGGAAGAATCAGGATTTGAACCCAGTTTGTTGGACCCCAGACCCAGCATTCTTTCCACCATGTCGCACTGCCCCTCAGAAAGTTATGGAACATGGGAAGAGATAGTTGAATTCCTTGAGTTTGGGATTAAAAGGATAATCCCTGACAGACTAAGGAGTGGTTTAACATTTAAACAATCATTCATTCACTCAGAAACATTTATTAAGTGTGTTCCAGATACTCTACTAGGCACTGGGGTTGGAAAGACAACCTCAGTGGGGTGAACAAGACAAAATTTTCTGAAGAGGTGACTTGTAAGCAGGGTTTAATTTAAAAAATTTCTCATTTTTAAAATCTGAATTTGCATACACAAAAATACAGAAAATGAGCATTGCCATATATAAAATCAAACACAAAAGGTGATTGTATATGAAACTGCAAATCTGTTCCATGTAGCTTGCTTTTAAAAGTCATATATAATAAATTCAATAGTTTAATTGCAAACAAACTGAATTTTAAAGGTGGAATGTGGTAGGATTTGTTTACATAAGAAGAGGGAGAGGATGGAGGGAAGTAGGAGACAAAGAGGTAAGTGATGGAAAAGAAAGAAGGATGGGAGGAGGGAAGATTAGAAGAGAAACAAATGGGCAATGAAGGGGGAACAGGGAAGAGAAGAGAAAAGGCCAATGAAAATACTATGCACCAATGCAGTCTAATAATGGATGAGTGGCTTGGAAAGGGAATAAAGATTATAAGAGGAAAGGGTGTCCATGTAGCCCCTTTTGGTATATATTGGCAATGGATTCCTGAAGAATAAATATACAGTAGACTTGAGGCCAGGAAAGTATCCTGATAAGAGGAAGGAAATATGAAAGTTGAGCTCAATTATGAGATATCCAGATGCTATTGAGATATTGGCCATGGGGAAAGGGGGTGGACCACTGCTTTTAAATCTATGAGATATATGAAGAGAGAGGGGCATCCAAAGTCAATAAAAGGAAGCCCAGAGTGCTTGCTAAGAATAGGGAAAGGGAAGAAAAATGTAAAAGGATGGAGAGTAGAAGAGAGATGAATTGAATTCTGGGAAGAGTCATGCTCAACAGAGCAAAGAATAAGGCTTAAATGAAAGTCATACCTTAAGAAATGTCAGAGACATTCTGTGATCAACTTTGGTCCATCTATCACTCAGATTCAATTTAAACACATGCAGATATTTGACTTGCATGTGGCAGTGGCCAACTGGATGTGTGTTGTCTCCAGGGGTAATGGTTTTTGTATTGCCATAGAAATACAAGGATAACATGATTCAAAGATAGTTGGCCTATCTACCTCCCAGCAAGGGAGGCCTGGAAATGATTAGCACAGAATTCTCTGGAACGAGGACTTCCATTTAACTGGGAAGAGGAAGACAACCAGAAGAAGAATTCTATCTTTATCTTATCCATGTGAAATGGGGCAGTGAAAGAGCGAATTCAGTTACATTAGAAAGGAAAGGGCCAGGAAAGGAAAGTACAGGGAAACTGAGGCATAGTGAGGTTAAGTGAAGGCAGCTAGTAGATAGAGCACTGGACTTAAGAGTCAGGTACATCTGAGTTGAAATCCTGTCAGATGCTTATAGCTTTGTGGACCTAGGCAGTCATTTAACCTATGTCTCAGTTTTCTCCCCTCCCCACCCCTCCCTTCTCTTCTACCCTCCCTACCCCTTCCCTCCTCTCCTTCCCCTCCATCTGTGTAGGTAACACTCACTGAGAACACTTTTTTCATTGATACAGATTGGTGTTTCTTCTCCAAATCAGAAGTTATAAGAGACTTGCTCATGGTCGCTCAGATAATATATCCCAAATATTGTCAAGGAAAGGCTTGAACCCAGGTTTCCTTGACTCCAATGCTGGGCTGGCTGTCATACCATATATCCTCTATAACATTCCATAGCTTTACATATTCAGGGTTGAGGGAGGGGGTGATAGGTTTCTAAGTCAGAGCTATTGAGGGTCTTCCTCACTAGCAGATCACAAAGAGGTTAAGAATGCCTAATCAATGCCCTGACACATGGTTTTCTTGATGGGCAATGGGAGAGGGGGCAGCTTTTAGCTCTAGATGTCTGTCTTTGAACAAACAACTGTTTGGCTTGGTTTGTCCTATTCCCCACTCCTACCTTGCCCTATAGATAGCTATAAGGTATCTCCTTTCTGAAGGGCCTAGGGGGTCTCTGACTTTCCTTCCCTGCCCCCAACTCTACGACATATATACATATCCAGTTTCTTACTGCCTTGGTCCATTTCTATGGACCCTTATGGCTCATTACTCTCCCTGTAAGCCTCTAAACTCAATTTGGGATAAGGACTCTTCCCCCCCATCCCAGCAACCTGCAGGGCTCAGCAGAGGGTATAGTCACGGTGGAGAGGGGCCAAGAGGGGTCAGGGAGGTCAGGAACCTCAGGACCATGCCTGACCTTAGGGGTAGGGGGTGGGGCATCCCACTGCAGTTTGCATCAGAGAAGGGGAGGGGAAAGCCAAAGGGGACCCAGCCAAAGAAAGACTCCACACATTTGTAAATGATTAGGTTTTTATTGGGGCCATATGCACATGCTTTGGCTGGAGGGTGAATGTGGAAACGGTAAAATTAAGTACCCCATCAAATCACAACAGAGGCAGACCACAGCCCAGAGGGGGATCAGAAGGACCAGTCACACGATTTCACCAAATGCCTTAACTTTCCTGTGGCCATAGACATTGTGACAGTTCTGATTATTAGACAGTTTTCGAGGGGTCCTGAGGTTTGCTTCTCCTTTCCTGGTTTCCCACCCAAAATGTCTTGCCTTCATAGCTTTCTTAAGATCACAGATCCAGAAGAGACTTTGGACACCATCTCGTCCAATCCCCTCATGTCATAATTCCCTTATGCAGGTACGCCACATCACATTCAGCATTCTCTCAGCCAATCAGGAGTCACATCACCTGTCTTCCTCAGCATGTACAGTGCAGGGCTGTTGCTCCCCCAAACAGTCCCAGATTTGAGTAGAAGCAGGATTATTCAGATGAGGAAACCAAGGCCCTGAGGGGTTAAATGATTTGCCCAAGGTCACATGAGATGCCTTTCATTGATGAGATTCAAACCTGTATTACCTAACCCATCTCCAATGTTCTCTCTTGGCTTCCTTTTCTTTTTCTTTGTATTTCCCTCTGTCACCACATACTCCTTTCTACCCCCTCCCCTTAAAAATAAATTTGCTTTTCCAACGTTTTTGTTTCTTTTTTTATGTAGGACTAAAGAGCCTGAATCAAGGAAGATGAGCAGGATCAAATTAAATTCTTCTTTTCCCTCTACCTCCACTCCCGATTGTCCAAGCCTTTCTACCACATTTCGGCTGCCATCTCACCCTTGGGTCTTCCCTTTGTGCTGGGAGCCTCCTCTTCCTGGAACATCCATCTGTCCTGGTGTCCTTACCTTGCTCCAAATT
Organism: Pseudochirops cupreus; assembly: GCA_028627135.1. Lineage (NCBI taxonomy): Eukaryota > Metazoa > Chordata > Mammalia > Diprotodontia > Pseudocheiridae > Pseudochirops > Pseudochirops cupreus. The sequence goes on from CM053582.1 coordinate 542,822,544, forward strand.
GCTCTTCCCGTGAGAGACTTTCATCTTCAGCCTCCATTTTGGAGGGGTATCCCATCCAGCCAGCCTTCACTCCTCTCCTCCCTTCCCAGGACTTGGCACCATGTCCCCACATCCCTCTCCTTTCCCTCTGCACTCTTATGTGTTGTCTTCCCCCACTGGAATGTAAACTCCTCAAGGGCAGAGACTTTCTTTTTCCTTGTATTTGTAAGGTGCTTAGCACAGTGCCTGGCACATAGTGAACGCTTCATAAATGATTGCTGCTTTCCTTTGCCCACCTCCCTGATGCCCTTTCCACTCCATTCTTCTCCGTTTATCCTGGCAGGCAGTGGCACAGAGCTGTCCTATAAAAGATAAAATTGCTGACTTGACATTTCTGGTTCTTGCTGAAGCTTAACTTCCAGGTCCTGAGACCCTCAAACCCTGGCAGAGCTCTGGCCTGGTAGGAACCAACTTCTTTCCTTGTCCCCTGTTGCTTGTTCGCCTCCAGCTGTCTGACTTTGAACATGTGAGTCCAGTCAGTCAATGCCCCCTTTGGTTGTTGCTGCTCAGGACCATGAAAAGGCCAAAGTTCTTCTAGCCCCAGACACTGGTCCTTCATGGGAGAGAGGCTCAGTTATCCAAGGCTCTTCAAGGCAGCAGGACAACTAGAGCATAAGATGCCTTGGGAGAACTTGACTCAATGGGAAGAGAAGCAGGGCCCCAGGATACTGATATATATCAGATGACTAGGAGACCACACAGTTCATTCCCCTCTAATAACAAGATCATGATACTGTTGAATTACAGTGTCAGCTATTGGCACCAACCAGGACCGTTTTTGTGCAGGAGAAAAGAACTTTGCAAGCTGCATTAGCTAGAAAGTCAGGAAAACAGGCGGCAAGAAAGATTCCTGGGTAATGGACCGAATGAGCCTAGGAACATAAAACTGGTTTAAATTCGAACAAAATGGGGTGAACTGAAAGGAAAAGAGAATGGAGGATAGAACAGAGACTAGCTCTATGCAGGGGTGACAGTGGATAGAATGCTAAAATCAAAGTCAGGAAGAGTTGGGTTCAAATCTTGCCTTTGGTACATCCTAACTACATGACCATGAGTAAGTAATTGAACATCTCTGAAAGTTGGTTTCCTTATCTGTAAAATGGGGATGGTGTCAACCTTATCTACCTTGTATGGGTTTTGTAAGTCTCAAAGGAAATGGTACAAATGTGTTCAAACAGGTTCGTGCTTGCCCCTCTTCTGTCTGTTTCAGATTTCCTCGTGGGTGGGTTAAGCCTCTGCGCCTTCATTGAGAATCCTGGAAGTTGCAGTTTTCACAGTCATGGAAGCTGCTCAGTCATTCCAGTCGTGTCCAACTCTTCATGACCCCATTTGGAGTCTTCTTGGCAAAGATACTGGAATGATCTGTCATGTCCTTCTCCAGCTCATTTTACAGATGAGGAAACTGAGGCAAACAGGGTCAAATGACTTGCCCAGGGTCACAGAGCTGGTAAATGTTGGAGGCTGAATTTGAACTCAGGTCTTCCTGTCTCCAGGCCTGGCTCTTTATCTAGTATAGCACTTAGCTCCTTCCATGGAAGAGACATGGAAGGTCTTTTAGGAGATTTGAGCTTATGGGGTTAGGAGCAGTCATTGAAATCTACTCTTCCCAAATCTGGGTTGCATATCAGACTATTTTATGGTTATTGGTGTTTGTAGAGCTGGTGATAGTGGTGATGAGGGGCGTGGGGAGAGGAATGTGAAAAGGAAAGTTTGGGAAGAGTAGACTGGGAGGCAGACAGTGACTTGGAGAGCAGGAGGGCACTATGCATCACAACTGGGGAAAGGGATATCAAAGTAAGAATGTGGCAAGGTTAGAGGCATGGAGGAAGAGACATACTTAACATTTTTTGCCTTGTTCCAATAAATCACCCCTGCCTTCTTTGACATTTTAAAGGACCAATCATTTGAGGCCTGATGGATTTGAATCATGGGCAAATGTAACTGAAGGGAACCCTGGAGATGAATCAGTCTGACACCCTTCTTTTTCTAAATGTTAAAATCTAGACCCAGAAAGGGCAAGTGAGTTGCCTGGTATCACACAGCAAATACTGGTACAGCCGGGAGTAAATCCAAATCTCCCTATTTCCAGTCCAGCTGGTGAAAGTCACTATTGAACATTCTATTTTGTGACTGAAAGTATATAAACTCATAACTTCCCAACTTCTACTTTACCAGTCAGGGAGAATCAGGCTCAGTTGTATGAATGTGTAGCAGACTTTCATCTTTCTTATAAATATGGTCCTCAGTAGATCTGACTTCTACAATTATCTTCCACCTTAACAAAGCACCTTTACATATAGATATTTTGTGGTTTTCAGAGGGTAGAGTCAGGCCTATGGTAGGAAGCTCTATGGAGACAGACTGACTTGGTGTAAAAGAAGAGTTGGTTAATAATCAGAGCTACCAGAGGGGGGCGGAGCCAAGATGGCGGCATAGCAGCAGCAACATATTGCAGCTCTCAAATACCCATAAAACAGGACTCTAAACCAATTCTAGAACTCCAAAACGCACACAAAGATACTTCCCACTAAAGTCAGCTCGGCTACGAGGAACCATATCAGCACTGCGAACCGAAACCAGCTTGCCCTGAAGCCGCTGCTGTGCCCCGGGGGCAACTGGACGGGAGGAGTGGAGGAGCCTCTCAGGTGAGTGGATT
>CM053582.1:542834668-542904149 GCA_028627135.1 Pseudochirops cupreus
GAATTTGTGTGTCTATATATACATACACACATGAATATATATATATACACATACAAATGTGTATATACATACATACAAAGTCTATATATATTAATATATTTAATCAACGCCAAATATGAATTATATAGTAATATAAACATAGATTTGTAGCTAGAAGGAGCCTCAGAAGTCATCTGGTCTTCGTCTTACACATGAAGACATTGGGGCCAAGAGAGAGCAAGGGAATTGTTTCTCGTCATAAGGAAGGAGCGGCAAAGTTGAGGTAAGATCTCAGGTGCTCTGAGTCCAAAGTCAGCCCTCTCTCCATCACCAGAGGATGTTTCTATTTGTCTGCATAAACTTGAAAATCCAGCCTAACTTCTTTGGTTCCTTAGATATTTGTCCACACACCAGTACAACTGCCACCCAACTGTCTGGGAACATTTTGAGTAAAGGAGAAATGAGCAGAATGTGTCTTTGTTTTATCAGCAAGAGAGGTTTGCTGTCTTCAGGGAAATGTTCCCACCTTTGGGGTTGTGGTACCTTGTCCCTGCCCTTTTTGGTGGGGGAAACTGTGAGTTATTCATTACAGTATGTGCAGAAGCCTTCCCCCCCTGCATTATGAACCAGAATTTTTAATAAACTGCTCCCCTGTGTGGAAATGTGAGGTGAGAGGTCATCAGAAGGATGAAGTCATCTTGCTAACACAGAGAGTGGGTGGTGAGGCATCTGGGCTGGGGAAAGGTGTGAAGTGTTCATTGGCCCCAGGTTATGTCCGTTATCCAGTTTCTGCCAATGAATGGGGAGCCACAGGCTCCTGGGAACTGGAACTTGGTGGGAGGTCTGACAGGGTGCAGGTTTTGAAAAGGAAAATAATTTAACTAGTAAGGACCCTGGCTGGGAGAAGGGTCCTGGGCAATGGACCACATGTCAGTCTAGGGAGATCAGGGGCGGGGCCAAGTTTTACTTAGAAGATAAATAGCATCACGGAAAAGGGGGAGTGTTGTCTCCAGAACAAGAGGATCTGAGTTTGATTGTGCATTTTGCTACACTCGTTTTTTCAATCTTTACCTCCTGGGTGACTTTCAGCAATCCACTTAGACTTATTTACCAATGAGGAGCAGAGATCTAACTAGAAGTCAGGTGACTTCTGAGGTACCAGCAGGTTCTAAACCAAGTTCTTTAACAACCCGTTGCTGAGTTTGTTTCCAGAAAATCCAATGCACAGGCCAGGGCAAAGGAGGGAGAGAGAGAGAGAGAGAGAGAGAGAGAGAGAGAGAGAGAGAGAGAGAGAGAGAGAGAGAGAGAGAGAGAGAGAAAGAAAGAGAGGGAGAAATCACCATGGACCATTGAAATCTCCAGAGTGGTGATGGTGCGAGAAGGTCAATGTAGGGGCCTGAAGTCCAGGGAAGGATTTGTGGGGGAAGAAGAAGAAATATAAGACAATCAAGGTTGGGTCTCTCCTCCTAAAGCTAAGAAAAATAGCTCCTAGAAGGGGTGAGAGGCCAAGCAGCTTGGTGAAACTGGATCTTATTCACCCTGAAACCAGCTTAGAACTTGATCTAGCATCCTACTGACCTGGAAGTCAAGATCTATAAGAAAGAGTTGACACAGAGCCACTGCACCACTGGAAGAGTATTGATGTTAGAACAAAGGGTCTTTTTACCCAGGCTCATTAAAAGCACTTGCCAATTTCCCAAAGGCAATCCAACCTGTTCTCATCCTCCAGTTTAACTCTGTTCACCATCATGTATTTTCAAAATCTGTCCCGGACAGATATACTGATGGATGGCCTTGATAATTGACTTGGCCAGCTGAAGACAGTATACTACCTTAAAGTTTGCAAAGAAAGATGACAAGGAACATGAGTCACCAGGGAGCTGATATGGTGGCTGGATAAACAAAGCTTCTACACACAGAGAACGACTGAGAAGAGTCTAACCTATTCTCTAATGAAGCATTCAATTAAGTGGGACAGGCTGGGCATTCAGAGACCAGTGGAGGCCAAATTAGGCCAAGAAGTTTTCACAGAGGCAGGTGGGCCCTTGATGTAGGCCACATGTGGCCCTCTAGATCTTCAAGTGTGGCCCTTTGACTGAATCCAAACCCAGTGAATTTTGAATTCAGTCGAAGGGCCACACTTAAGGACCTAGAGGGCCACACGCAGCCTTGAAGATGCAGGTTCCCCATTCCTGATGGAGTCATTGTCATTACGGGGGCATCATGATAACTTTAATAATAGACAGCATGGCATAATGCAAAGAGTCCTGGATTTGGAATCAAAAGACCTGAGGTCAAAGCCAAGCTTTGCTCCTCACCATCTATGTGACCTTGGGCAAATCTCTTGACTTCCTTGGGCTTCTTTTTCCTGTACAATGATGGGGTGGGACTAGATGACCCTCAACGGCACTTTCATCTTGAGATCCATGATCCTAGGATTTGTAATTGTTGAAGAATTAACAGAATTCTATGATATGCTTTTTTCCTTTCTAATTGTGCCTCAGAATGAAACTGCTCAGTTTCCATTTCAAAGCCTCATCTTTCCCATTGCTTGCTCTTTTCTCATTCTGGAAGATGAAGACCTCCGTCTTCAGTTTCCACTCTCCTGACTGGTGAGTTCCATGATTTCAGGAAGAACCTCAGCCATGCTTCACCCCAGTCATGCTTGGGCTCACTCTCTAGTAAGAGTGAGAGAATCAAGAAAAGATTTTTAGATGAGATGATCCTTAGGTTAAACCTTGATCTGAGCCAGGAGTTCCAAAAAGTAGAGGTGAGAAGGGAGTATATTCCTAATATGGGAGCCAACTTGTGCAGACACGCAGAGGAGGAAGATAGAACATTGTGTCTGGGAGCTGGTACATAGGTCCATTTGGCAGAGGCTGGATGAATCTAGAACTCCTATGCTCATTTAGAGGTTAGATGGATACTGAAGGTCATTGAGTTCAACCTCTTAATTTCACATATTAGTGAATGGAGACCCCAAAACATTAAATAACTTTCTCAAGTTTACCCAGGGAATAAGTAGGAGAACTGAGATTCAAAGCAGTCACAGAGTCTTCTCATTCTAGGTTTTTCTTCTCTGCAATCCTAACTCTTCCACTTGGGGAGATTTAGGATTGAATGCTTCTTATGGGGTCGTGACCCACATTTTAAGAAACACTAAAGGAAGGAGCGGCTAGGTGGCACAGTGAATAGAGCACAGGCCCTGGAGTCAGGAGGACCTGAGTTCAAATCCAGTCTCAGATACTTAACACTTACTAGCTGTGTGACCTTGGGCAAGTCATTTAACCCCAATTGCCCTCCAAAGAGCAAAAAAAAAAAAGAAGAAGAAGAAGAAGAAAACACTAGAGGGATCTGGAATGAACAAAGTTTAAGAAGCCCTGGATTAGATGACTTTTCCATGTTGCCTTCTAGCTTTGAGATTCTGTGATTCTGGGGTCTCTTTGAAATGTACCAAATGTATCATCTCATAGACTTTCCGAGGCACACAGTCATAGGCTTGGTTACAGAGTTTGTCAGTGGCCGAGCTGGCCGAAAGAGCCTAACCCAGGCCTCCCCCCTAGAGCAGGAGGTTTCTGTCACCCTGTGGCTAGTCCAAAGTCAGCTTCCTGAGACTTCCATCAGATTCCTATCTGGTATTATTAGGGCAAGGAGATAGAGGCGGGTCATGGAAGAAAAACGAATGAGACATAAACAAGAGTTTCTAACAGTAGGAAATGGTCCACACAGTTGTCAGACATCTTGGAGCCTGGACCAGATAAGCTGCAAAAAAAGTGAAGGGACCTGGTCTGCTTTGTTTGGGGAAGGGAGGCTAACGGCTCTGAGTACTGCTGGAAGGGAATTCTGTGTTTGATAGCAGGAGCAGAAGCAGCTGGATGAGTTCATAGACTTATTCTTCTGGCCTGGCCCTAGCCAGATACGGGATGAGGGGAGAGAGTGAGGAGCCTGGACCAGTCAGGCAGCCTTCTCATTCACCCAGATGGGCACTTCCACATGCCCTAGGCAGGCACAAATACCCAGACCTCACCTGTGCCTGACTTTCTGACATCCTTTCTTATTCTTCTCCTTGTTTGGGATAATAATAACTATCATTTATACTTGATGTTTACAAAGTACTTTACATTCTGTGGTTGGCCAGGCCTGATTCAGGTCAGTCTGGTGGTGCAGGCTGAGGCTTGGAATGAGGCAAGACCCTCATAAACCATCCAATGTTGACAATAGGAAGTTTAATTAGCCATAGCACAGAAAGGACTTCAGCAAGGATATAGTCTTGATTCAGCTGCTGGTCAGAGCATCAAGCTGGAGTGAACAGTTCCTCTCTCCTCACCTGCTGGCTTTTGTACTATGGCCGCCAGCTGGGGCACTGGATAGAGCCCCCTGCCTCAGTTCCCTCAACTGTAAAATGGGAATAATAAAAAATAAAAAACCTCCCAGGGTTGTTGTAAGGATAAAACGAGATATTTTTGAAGTGCTTTACAAACCTTAAAGTACCATATAAATCATAATAATTATTTTTAATGAAAGGGCCATGGGGAAATTACATTAGTGTTTCAAGGTTTACCCCCTAGATCAAAAATCTTGAGGAAAGTTTTACTACCTTTTATAGAAAAAATAACCTTGCTTGTATGGAGTAGAAAGTGTTCCCATAGCATATGCGTCATCTCATCTGATTACCACAATAGCCCTATAAAGTAGATGGTATAGGTCTTAAAGTTCCCATCCTGAAGATAGAGAAACTGAGGATCAAAGAAAGATCCTCAGGGTCACACAGTTTGTAAGGCTCACAGGTGGTCATTGAACCCAGGACCCTCTTGACTGCTCATGCCTGAGCAGCAATTCTGTCCATTGAGGCATCATGAACAAAGCGCTAAATCTAGAGCCAGAAAAAATGGAGCTCCAAGAACAGTGCAGATGTTTACTAGACATGTGATCCTGGTCCTGTCCATTAGCCTCATCTGTAAAATGGAGTGATACTAATTGTAACTGCAATGGTAATTTCAGATCAAATAAAAAGTGATTCAGATTGGGCGAGGGCAGATGGTACTTCCCCTCATGGCTTCCTATGTTTGCTTTTAAACAAGGAAATTATCATTAAGCTAAGCCCCTAAGTTATAACTACCCAGATATAAGGAGGCATTTGGAGGTAAATACATACCTCAGCATAGATCTGGAGACTTGAAATTCCCTGTCTCTACTTCATGGTTTCATGCCTGGCTTGTGAACTGTTTCCAGAACCCCCATCTATTTCCTTTTTCTGTACAGATGGTCTGCAGTACATTTGCCCCAATGACAATAATGTTTCTGTTTCTGTTTCCATTGACTTTTGCCCAAATGCTTTCCACCATCTTTCCCAGATCCTCTTTCTGAATTTCCTCACCTAAGTATGTCTTCTTAACCTACTTTTCCTTAACCATTCCTTCAAATAAGGGATACCCTTCCAGAGTCATATTCCGGCAATGCATCCCATTCCACCAAATCTTAGTGACAGTAATTTTTGCCTCCTTGTATCTGGATCTTCAGCTCATCACCCATCCTTTGTGAATTTTTGTATACACCTCTTACATCAAGGTTTCACTTACTGGTTCCTTTCAACAATCTTGTCTCCTGTAAATATCTGAATCTTCCTACTTTCTACTGCATTTTTATGCTGCATGGTATCTTTTTCAGTAGATGTGTATAGGCAGAGAGAACAGGAAAAACCAGAATAAAAAAAGGAATCTAGTATGATCTCAGGTTGCATTAATAGGAACATAATATACAGAATAAAGGTTATAAGAGCTAACATTCATTTAAGGTTCACAAAGCATTTTCTTATTTGATCTCTGCAACAACCCAATTTGAGGTGCATACTATAGGAATAAATAAATATCTTCATTTTACAGAGGAGGAGACTGAGGCCTTGAGAGGTGAAGTGACTTGCCAGTGGTCACCGTAGTAACTAAAGTGTCAGAGGCAAGATCCAAACAGAAATCATTCCTGACTCTAAGTCCAATGTCCTTTCCAACAAGTCATATTAATCCTGCTGTATCCTTTGTTGCTTAGTAACAGTTGGTATATACATTCAATTCTGGGTACCATATTTTAGAATGGACATTGGATAGTTCACATCCAAATAAAGGTATCCAGAATGGTCAAGAATTTTGAAATCATTTCACTTGAGGAACAATTGAAGGAACAGGAGATGTTTGGTTAGAAGAGAGGTGACTTGGAGGGGCATGAGGGGACATGATAATTATCCTTAAAAATTTGAAGCATTTCCTGGTGGCAAAAAACTGGAAGTTGAGGGGAGATCCATCAGTTGGGGAATGGTTAAACAAGTTGTGGTATATGATTGTGATGGAATACTACTGTGCTATAAAAAATGATGAACTGGTTGATTTTAGAAAAAAAAAAACATGGAAAGACATATGAAATAATGGAATGTGAAATGAGCAGAACCAAGAGAATGTTGTATATAGTAACAGCAATATTGTTCAATGAATAATTGTGAACAACTGTGTTATTCTGAGTATTATAAATACTCAGATCAACTACAAACAGCCTATGAAGGAAGATGTTATTCATCTCCAGAGAAAGAACTGATACATAGAAGTATGCACAGTATGGTTTTACATATATTTATAAATCTGTGTCAAACAGTGGCCCTCTCTAGTGTCGGTCGGGAGGGAGAGAGGGAGGGAGAAAGTTCAAAACTTAAAATGTGACAAAAAATAAATTAAAAAAGAAAAAAAAAGAAATTTAAAGCATTTCAGTAAAGAAGAATTGGATATACTCTCCTCCGTCCCAGAAGAACTAGGAACACTAGGTACTAGAGAGGCACATTTCAGCTCAATATACAGAGGAACACTTCCAAAGAATTAAAACATTCCAATTGAATAAGCTCTCTTAAAAGATAGTGGCACGGTGAATAAAGCACTGGCCTTGGAGTCAGGAGGACCTGTGTTTAAATCCTGCCTCAGACACTTAACACTTACTAGCGTGTGACCTTGGGCAAGTCACTTAACCCCAATTGCCCAGCTTTCCCCTCTCCAAAAAGCAAGCAAGCAAACAAACAAAAAACCAATAAGGCAGTGAGTTGCTCATCCCTGGAGGTCTTCAAAAGAAGGCCTGATGGCCGCTATTTGGGGATGTCATAGAGAGGCTTCTGGGCACAGTGGAGAATGTAGTGAACTTGTAATTAAGAGGTCCTCAGTTTGAATTTTGCTTTAGACACTCACTGGCTGTGGGGCTTTGGGTAAATCACTTAACCTTTCTAAATGCCAGTTGCCTCATATGTAAAAAGGGGCTGGTAATGCTTGTCATGCTTATATACATGTAAACCTTAAATGGCTATATCCATATTAGGTCATGTATCATTTGAACCAGATGCCTTCTGTGTTTTCTCCCAATTCTGGGATTCTATGAGTCTCTATATAGTAAAATATCATATAAATGTTGGGGGAAAATATGGAAAAACAAACATCTGGGGCCCTCTGCATTGTTCCCACTATCACTCCCCGGTGGTGACAAGTGGTGGCGGTCTGAGGCCCCAGACCTTCCCTCCTCCCCCACCTGGCACCTGTCTGCAGCCTCCAGGCCAGTGCTCCTGCCAGAAGGTTCCAAGCCCTTCATCTGGCCCCCTTCCCCCAACACATTCTTTCTCTGCAGCCCCAGCTCTTAAAAAGGTGTGAAATTCTTTCTTACTTTTGAAAACACAAACATAATTGGAGAAATCTCCTTTGATCCTTGTACTTTGAATAAGCCCTTAGCCAGTGCATAGGCAGCATTGAGTGTGTTTCTGGGGAGGAAGGGAAGGTGGCAGTAAGTAACAGTTATGGACCTGGCATGGGAAAGGTTGAATTGCCCTCTTGAGACACTGCCTTGCTCCTTAATTTTTCTTTCTATTTTCTCCCTATTTATCTGCTCTGTAAAACTAATCATTTCATGAACCAGAGCGCTCAGAGAATCATAGAGTCACAGAATGCTGAAGCTGGGAGAGACCTTAGAGGTCATCCATATGAAAGAGCTGGAGATGTTTAGCCTGGAGGGGAGAAGGCTCAGGAAGAGGAAGAGAGTCTTCAAGTATTTGGAAGATGGTCACTGGCTTCTGCTTGTCTTACTTGGTCCCAGACAAGGAGCAAAGTTTGGGAGCTGCAAAGAGGCAAATTTGTACGTGGTGTCAAGAAAAATCTTCCTAACCTTTCAAGTGTTCAGAAAGTAATGGGCTCCCTTGGGACACAGAGGACTTCTCATTGATGGGCCTCAAGTATAAATTGAATGCCTACTTGTTTAATGCATTACATCATGGGATTTTTTTTTAGATATGCATGGGGTAGGTAGACTTTGACTACTGAGGTGCTAACCATCTCTGAAATCCTGTGATTCCATGCCTAATTCTTGCTTTTACTTTTGAAGAAACTGAGGGGATATGATTTCCCCAAGGTCACACAGTGAATTAGCAATAGAGTCAGGTCTAGGACTCAGGCATTCTGATTCTCAGTCTAGTTACCTTCCTGTTATACCACCTTGATACTGTGGTGTTTTAGAAATTTACTTGGCATTTATGGGCACTTATTAAATGCTTAGTTGGTTGGTTGATGGCTTGAATCACAAGGCTATTGTGAAGATTAAAAGAGATAACATTTAAAGTGCTTTGCAAACCTCAAAGTGCTATATAAATGCAATTATTATTATTATATTTGAAACCGGGAGGTTTCAGTGACCCACAAACTCTTTGGTCAATGGTATCATGTGGCAGTCAAGAAAAGTAATGCCATCTTTGAATTTATTAAGAGAGGTACAGCTTCTGGGTTTAATGAGGCAGTAGTCTTGGGGTGCTCTGCCCTTGTCAGACCATAGGTAGAGTCTTGTGTTCAGTTTTGTGTGATGGTGAAGGTCCTCAAGTTCATGCCATGCGAAGACTAGGTGAAGGAATTTGAGAAATGGAGAAGTGAAAACTCGACTTCTCTCCCCATTGACAAGGTTGTTCACCCTGGAAACTGAGACCTGCAGGACTTAATCTTTTTATGCCTTGAAACTCCCAGCCCAGGGTGCTACTGCATGGGGTGGTCAGTACTTCAGCTCACAAACTACTTCAAGAGCTTAATAAATGCTTCTTAAAAGAATGAATTTATTCATGGTGTGGAAAGGGACAGACATAAGTAGTGGCAAAGTATTTGAAGGACTGCCACGTAAGAAGGGTAACAGTCCTACTGGGCTCTGGAGGGTGGAACTAGTAATGATGGATATAGTTTGTGGAGGGGCAAAGTGAAACTGGTTGGAAGCAAAGGCTTTTATTTTTAAAATTAATTTATTTTTTAGTTTTCAACATTCACTTCCGTAAGATTTTGAGTTTAAATTTTTTTTCTCTTTTCCTTTCTTCCCCCCTCCCCAAGATGGCATGCAATCTGATATAGGCTCTACTTATGCATTCATATTAAACATATTTTCACATTAGTCATGATGTAAAGAAGAATTAGAACTAATGGGAGAAATCATGAGAAAGAAGAAACAAAACAAAACAACAAAAGAAAAGGAGAGTGGAAGCAGAGACTTTTAAAAAATAATATTTTATTTTTTCCAATTATACTAAAGACAAATTTTAACATTGATTTAAAAAATTTTTTAGTTCCAAATTTTCTCTTTCCCTCCCTTCCCCCTCCCCTCTCTCTGTCCTCCTTTGATAAAGGTTATCTATGGGAAGCAAAGATTTAATAACAATTAAAGCTCCTGGAAAGTGATGTGGGCTGCCTTAGGAGGCAGTAAGACTCTCTCATTGGATATCCTCTAGCAAAATCTGAATGACTGCTTGTCAAGTAGAGTAGCAGAAAAGTGATTTTTTTTTTTGTTCATTATATGGCTTAGATGGCTATTGAGTCCTCTCCCAACTCAGAAATTCTGTAATTCATGTAATAGTCAACCTTTTTATAGCAGTTTCTCTAGTCCAAGAACAGAGGTGACCATTGAGGATAGGAAATATTGCCTGACATACTCTATGCAAACAGATTGACCTCAGATGCCCGCTGTTGCTTCCATTCAGAGAAGGCCTGCAGCTCTAAACAGATGCAAAGCATTTATTAAATCATGGGTCTTGGTGGATGGGATGGGATAGATGAATTCTTTCTCTGTTACTAATTTCTTTGCCCATATGTAGATCTTGACTCAAAAAAAAATTCATGGAAATTCATTGTAGACTCAAAACTACTGGCAAATTGCTTCATGTTTGTCATGAGATTATCTTATCTAGCCTCCTAGAAAAGCGATTCAAACAACCGACACATAAGCATTTATTAAGTGCCTACTGTGTACCAGAAGAATTTCTAAAACTCCATGCTACCAGGGAAGACAAATGATCTTTTTGCAGCAAAATAGCCCATGACAACAAAAAACAGAACCTGTTTTCAGCACTCTGTCATGGGGCATGCCAATTGGGTGAGGCCAGCTTCTAAATGATAACAGCTAGTATTTACATAGCTTCTTTTAAGGCTTGTAAAACACATTGTGTATTTCTCAGTTGTATCTCACGACTGTCGTGCAAAGTAGGATTATTGTGATTATTATTCCCATTTTATAGATGGGGAAACAGGCTGAGAGAGGTCAGTTTGCCCAGGGCCGCACAGCGAGGCTGAGGAAGTGTTTCAACAGAAGTTATCTTGACTCCAACTCTAGCACTGTATGTGCAGCAAGGCCTAGCTCTCTCTAGCTACTGTGACAAATGCATTTCTAAATACTCCAGAAATTATTTCATTGTTGGGTCTAAAATAAAATAAAGGACTTTAGTGGTGGGAGGGAGTAGATGGTTCTTGTGAAAGTGTTACTTATGATGAAAATAAAATTTTTACAAAGAAAAGGATAAAACTATTGACTTTAGATCTGGGCAAGGACATCAAGTTACCATCAAGAACAGCCGCTTGTGGGATGGCTAGGTGGTGCAGTGGATAGGACCTGTGTTCAAATCTGATCTTAGAACTTATTAGCTGTGTGACCTTGGGCAAGTCACTTAACTCTGAATGTCTCCTCTCCCTCCAAAAATAAGAACGGCCACTTGCCTAAAGACAGGTGAGATATTATCTCCATTTCATAGATTATACAACTGAGGTTGAGTGACTGAGGTCATGCAGCTAGTTTGTAGCCAATGTTAAGATTGGAATCTAAGTTCCCCAATTTGTAGTGCTTATATCTGGCTATTATATCATGTATCTACACCATTTGGGTCAAAGATTTGATGGACTTATTATCTGCTTCTACCAGTGGGGATTTTAACCCATCTGTATTTTCTCATACTTTCTTGTTCTTGACTATGCCATTCCATGATGCAGAGGAGCTACCTAACACATCAGAGGGCTTCCTCTTGTACTTCTGAAAATTCATGGGTTCCAAAGCTCTATCTGAGCTGTGTCTGTTATCCCTCTATAATACCTGGCCTGCTTCCTTTCCCAGAAGACATGTCCTTGTTATCTGTTAGAACTATATCACAGAATGTTAGAACTAGAAGCATTTTTAGAGATCCATCCCCCTGTCTCCAGAAAGATGAATTTCTAAACTCTCATAACTGAGTTTGAAACTATAGCATTTGAGTGTGCTCTCTCATTGGTTTGTGTGGGTGTGGATCTTTGGGATAAATTTTTGACACTGCTTACTTTTGGGATCTCTCTTCCTTTTCCATCTCCCAGTCTACAGAAGTTCAAATCTCTATAGATTCTTCTGACAACAGTTCCCAGATTAGCTCTGTGAGGTAGGTCTCCCCAGTGTTGGAAATAAGGAGATGATTTACTCTGGGAAACCTGACTACGTTGCTAAGGAGCCATTTGAATTCTAAGTAATTTGGATGCTGGTGAGACTGAGAGACCTGGAAATAACATTCTTATAAATTCTTTCTCTCCCTTCTTTCCCATCTCATCAGAAGAATTTCCTTCTTTGAAATGAATGATCTGAACCCAAATCTCTTGGTTTCTGAGGAATCCAGAAATTCAGTTAGGATTTGGCAGTTTCTGTATGCTGACACTGAATGTAAATGGGTACTGGAAAATACATTTTTATTCTTTTGACTGTGCTAAGAGACACATCAGGGGAATGCTATAACCTGACTGTAACATACTTGGATTTTAATATAGCATTTGACAGAAATTCTTGTGTTTTTCACATTTACACTTTTTACTAGCAAGAGCTGTCCAAAAAGCAAAATGGGTTGTATCATAAGACAGTAGATTTTGGTTCTATGGAAGTTTTCAAGGGGAGGCCAGATGACTATTTGCCACTGATATTATAGTGAGAATCCCTGTTCAGGTTTGGGCTGGATTTAATGACCTAATTAGTTGAGGTCTCTTCTAACCTTGAGATTCTATGGTTCAGATCCACAATCTATCCTTTCTCCCCACTCTCTCCATCCCCAATCTGACATAATGTAGAGGCAATATGGTAGAATGAAAAGTATTTCATGAACTGGATTCTAGTCCTAGGCCTTTAGTTTATGTGACCATATAGAAGTTATAAGCGTCTCAGAATTTTAGAATGTATATTTAAGACAGTAAATAGAACAAGATAGCTTGCTTGGTGGATGGAGAGTTGATAAAAAGGTATTAGGTGACAGAGAGCAACAAAACCACTCAACTCCTATTTTACTTCCTTCTCTATTGGAATCAGAGGGAATAATCTTCAAACTGAAAAGAGTTGAACAAATGTGGTTAAGATGTAGTTCAACTCTAAGCTTGGTAAAGAGGTAATATCTGACGGCTTTAAATGAATTTAAGTTCTGAGATCCAGATGCATTAATTGAAATGTTAACTCCATGATGGCTGAGTGAAACATACATAGTATGTGTTTAATAAATGTTTATTGAAACAAATAAAATCACCCAGGATATGGAAAGAGATTGCAGCTGCCATTACTAGACTATTTTTTAATGATCTTTGGGGGATCATGGAGGTGACAGAAAACTGATTCCAAGCAAATGCGATAGTTTTCAAAAGAGAGAAATTGTTATCTACAACATATGTAGGCCAATGATTTTGAAGTTGATCCCTAGAAAAATTTCTTAAGCAGATGGTTTGTGAACACAGAGAAAGGGAAGTGCAGTGATGACTGGGAACCAGCATGGGTTCACTAAGAAAAAGTCATGCCAATTCAACCTCATTTCATCTTGTGAAAGAACTAGACTGTCAGAATGCCAAAGACATGATGTATATTGATTTCAACAAGGAGTTAGATGGTGTCTCCCATATGTTCGTGGATAAGATGCTGAAGTATCTGCTTGATGATAGCTCATTTAGGTAGATTTATGTAGCTGAGTCAATGATGATGCTAAACAACTATTGAGTACTAGAGGAGGTGTGTGATATGGCACACAGAGTACTGGATTAGGGGTCAGAAGACTGAAGTTTGAATCTTGGTTTAGTTGCTGCCTATGTGACTCCAAAAAGCTGATCAATCCATTCTAGGCCTTGGTGCCAGATGTCCTCTGTCGTTTCATCCAGCTGTAGGTCCGTGATCCTAAGGCTTCCAACCTCCTTTCCATCTTTAGATTTATAATCCTACAAAAACATCCCTTGAGAGTGTGGCACTAATATATCTAGGCCTGTCCTCTCTTTTTCTTCTTTTGTTTTCAGTAAGTACTAACTCCCTGCTGAAATGCCAGGGACTGTCATTAGGTCTTGACAGGGGAAGGGATTGATTAAAACAGTGATTAACTTATGAAGTGGAGCATTAAGTTAACATTATAGACCTCAACAGCAGACTAGAGAAAATTAAGAAAATTCCGGCCAAATCTTTGGGGGTTTTGGCCCCAAATAAAGGACTTGGTCTATTATTAAATTAGCTACACTGGACATGAAAGAAGTTCTGTTGGCATCTAATAGAGCTTGGCAGACTGTTTCTGGCAAGAAATTGAGTGTGTGATTGTTTGAGAAGAGGAATTTGTTCTTCTCGTATGCACCCTTGGCATCCTTAATTGGGTGAAATAATAATGGAAATGCTAATCTCACTAATTATGATATAAACTTGTAGAGAGCCTTTCATGATAGAGAGACAGAAAAAAACCACAACCTTCCCCACTTGGAAGATAGTCTAGAGGGGAACCTGTGGCCCTGAGGACACACATGGCCCTCTAGTCCTCAAGTGTGGTCCTTTGACTGAATCCAAACTTCACAGAACAAATTACCTTAATAAAAAGACACTTGAGAATCTAGATCACACGTGGCCTTGAGGGCATAGGTTCCCCATACTTGGTCTAGACAATACAAATGAACCACCCAAATCTGTCTATCCTCATTCTCCTTGCCCTCCACTCTTCTTGTCTCATGGGAGAAGAAAAGTGAGTTTGATTGAACAACATGAGCCAGGAATCAATTGGTCAATCAACCAACATTCATTAAATACCTACTGTATACCAGGTACATGAAGATATGAAACAATCTCTATTCACAAGGAATTTTACATTATACTTTGTGCAAATATGTAAAAAATAAATAGAAGGCAAGGTAGCTTGAGAGGGAGGGCACTTGAGGTAGCTCGAGGGGTGGGGATCAGGAAAGCCATCATGTAGAAGGCAGTTTTTGAGCTGTACCTTAAAAGCAGAGAGGGGCTCTGTGAAGGAGAGGAGAGGAGGTAGTGCATTCTAGCTATAGGCATGGAGATAAGATATGGAGAGTTGTGTGTGAGGAGCAAAGAGAAGGGTATTTTGACTGAATAGAAGAAATGTAGTGCAGGGGGCAATGTACAGTGAAGTTGGAAATACAAGATGGCATTGGTTTTGAAGGATGTTAAAAGCTAAGCAAAGGGGTTTGTTCATGATCCTAGAAATAGTGGTGCTTGTTGAACATGGGAATGACATGTTTAACTATGTGGAGAATAGGCACCAGAAAATGCCAGAGAGATCTTGCCCAAGTAATAAGGGATGAATTTCATGCCAGGTAGATTCTAGGGGATGAATAGATAGGTGGAAGTTGTAGAAGTGATGCCTCATGCCTGCAAATGTATTGGTTTGATTCAGAAGGTTGTGGTGAACATGACAGAATCAGTGTTATGGCGGTGTCTATTTGAAAAAACTATGGAGGCAGCATGACTCAGGATGTCTTCTGGTGGGGACGTAAAATTCTGCAGCTCAGTTGTCAATTACACTCTTAGACACTTGTCCAGGGTTTTAAGGAGCTAAGTGACTTTCCAAGAATCACCCAACAAGGATGTATCAGAAGCAAGAGCTGAACTCAGCTCTTCACTAGATTGTCTCTCTCTCTCCACTATGCTCTGCTGCCTTTGGAAAGGATCACAGATCTAGAATTGTAAGAGACCTTAGAGATTGTGTATTCTAACCTTCCTGCCTCCCTGCTTTTCCAAATGAGAATCATAGTCTAACAGAGTGGTGAGATAGATACTGCTTGACTGGGGTTAATTGTTCTCTCTGCCTTAGTGATTTGCCCTGGGTTCACTGATCTGGGCTTGTCTGTCTTCTCAGAAAGAGAATTAGGCTCCTCAGTGATTCATTCCACCCCGTACTTAGATTCCCAAGGAAAGCTGTTACTTATAGAGTTGTTAATTATAGAAGAGGTTAAGGGCACAAAGTCTAGAGTTTCACTCAGTGAGGGGGACAGTGAAAGGCAGCAGTGTACAAACAAGATTGAGATGTAGAACAGATAGTTTATTCCCACATAGAAAAGAGGAATAAAGTGATACAGAATTGTAGAATGATTCAAACAGAATTCAGTAAAATTACTCCTTGTACAATTAGTGTGTGTGTGTGTGTGTGTGTGTGTGTGTGTGTGTGTGTGCGCGCGCGCGCTATTATTCAAACCTTGAGAGACAGAAATAGTTTCTTTGGAAGGCTGCTGATTAGGTTTTATGCATTTTACCCACCACTGAGCATAGTCTGATCAACACCAAACCATCTTACCCTGATCTTCTTTCTAATGATCTCTCTTTTCTGTCTGATGGAAACTTTCTCCTTGCCTTCAGTCAGCTCTCACTATAGCTGTCCTGGGAACCTTCCCTGGAGATACTTCTACCAGCAGTCAGAGGCCTTTCAGAGATCACAAACTTCCTTCTAAAGGATGAGAAGACACAAGTGAGGTGAAGGCAGGTGGGGCCCCAGTTGATCTGAGTCCTTTCGCTCCACATATAAAGTGGGAACCCCAATGACATTATGCCATGGTAGAGAAGTGCCAACTTTTCTACCCCTGGATGAATTCACACCTTTCTGTCTGAAATGTAAAAGCCAAAAGGGCACCGAGCCAGAAGCTGCCTGTTCTTCTGCCCACTGTGGCACCCTTTGGCATCAACTTTTTTTAAGGCCGAGTAACCAATCAGAGGGATTCAACCCAGCAACAAATCATAGCTAGAAACAGGCTGAATATATCTGTGCATATACAAAAGGGCGGAATCTGTCACAATTGGATTAAAGACTCCCTCCCTCATCCCCATTTCACATATGAAGAAGCTGAAATTCAGTGTCTCTGTCCAAACAGGAGAAACTGTTTGCCTAAGTGAAATCATTAGAACTTTGGAATGAACTACCACGCTATTTTAGAATTTGTGATAGAGAAGGAGAAAAAAGCCAGGAAGAGTCTGACATGCACCATAAATTCTGGGAGAGGAGATTCCAGAGAATTTGGAGAAAAGACAGGTAGAATTCCAAGGCTGGAATTTCTGTAGGGAATGTTGCCCTGAGAGAGATCTAACTCTCTCAATGACATAAATATATAAGATTCTCACAAAGCAGAAAAGGAGGAGTTATGTACTGAGATGAATGAGGAGGCAAAAGGAACCCAAGGATTCATTTAAATTATATAACATACATAGGGTGCTTAACCTTTTTGTTGTTAATTCAGTCACATCCAACTCCTTGTGACCTCATTTGGGTTTTCTTTGCAGAGATACTGAACAGTTTGCCATGTCTTTCTCCGGCTCATTTTACAGATGAAGAAATTGAGGCAGACAGGGTTAAGGGACTTGCCCAGGGTCACACAGCTAGTAAATGTCTGAGGCCAGTTTTGAACTCAGGAAAATGAGTCTTCCTGACTTCCTGACACACCACTCTATCCACTGCACCACCTAGCTACCCATGTTTAACCTAGGGCCTATGAATTATTATTACTTTTTTAATATTTAGCTGAACATCAGTATAATTATTTTCCCTTGTAATCTCATGTGTTTTAGTTTATACATTTACATTTTTTGTGTTATAAAATTATATTATTGTAAAGATTATTCTGAGAAGGGGTCCATAGGTTTCTCTAGCTCTGTTGTCGAAGGGGTGCATGATACCAAAGAGGTTAAGAACCCCAGGATTAGAGGGAATAATTGATCATGTATGGGTGAGGGAGCCGAGCCTTAAAGAGGCAAATAAGTTGCTCTTGGTCACGAGTATTAGCTCCAGGACTTACACGTAGGTCTTTGTGGGGCTCTGTTCACTGGTCAATGGTAAGTTTCTTACTGTCCTCTAGGTTAGGCCCTGCAGACTCAGAGTGGATCTCAGCTCCAGCAGGCTCAGTGCCACAGTGATCTGCAGGTACGGATACATCAGAGGGGGTCCAGATGCCTCTGAGATGCACTGAATGTCTCAGATATTTACTAAGATACTTTTTCTGGTGAATCAATAGCTGTCACAAGAATAAGAGGATGGCTCCCAGTGGGACTGATTTCATAAGGAGGATTAATGGAAATGTATATAGTTAATAACTGCCTTGGATAGGAAGACATGGTACATTATGAGCTTGTCAGTGAAAGGAGTGCTCACCATATCCCCTGGAGCATTCAAGAAAAAGTGGTGCTGCTAAAAGCAGAAAAACATCAGTCTTCCTTAAAACTGGTCTTGTGAAGTGGTTTGGCATTTGCTGCCATAGGAAGTGCCAGCTTCCACAGTCTTTAGTCTGCTCTGCACACCTCCAAGTGAACAGATAGGGGGAGCATTTGGGGGCATCCATCGGGAGAGCAGAGGCTCAGGATGCTTGTCTTGTGCCACGGGGAGGTACGGCATGGGTTAAGTGGGAAGGTCCGCTTAGGGCTGTCATCTTCAGTAACTAATAACATTACTTTACTTTGTATCAGTGATGATACTATGGATGAGGCAGAAAGTCATACTACACTGAACAAGTGGTTTGACTTCCTTTTCAGGGAGTTGTGAATAATCGACACTCAGCTTCCCACACCACTTTTCTTATTATTGTCACTGATTTAAGCTAGACAGTAATTTTCTTGAAGGTTTATTTATTTTTGTTCCACCCAAAATACCGAATGCAGTGCCTTATACAGGGTGAGCAGTTGGCTGAAAGAGTTGATAAAGGAATGAAAGTAGGGATGAGTGATGGCATATGTAGATGACTGGCAAAGGCTAAGTGGTGTAATCAATCCCTCAGCTGCCAACTCTTCCCCCATTTCGATTCTCTTCATTTACTCTGTATATATTTTTACATGATGTCCCTCCCATTAGAATGTGTGCTTCTTGAGGACGGGGACTATTTTTGCCTTTCTTTGACTCCCCAGAGCTTGTCACAGTGCCTGGAACATAGTGCATATTAAATGCTTAATGACTGAGTGCCAGACTGACTATAATTTTCGGGTCTCTAAAGGCAAAATTTCCCAAATATGTCTCCATCCACCTATTCTTTCCATGGGATCACTATTTAGTGCTTTTTTTTTTAAGAGGCATGAACATTTTAACTGCATTAAAGCATTATATTCTGTGAGAGAGGTGATGGTGAACTAAGCAGAAGATAAGATCCAAATGGACACGAAGGGCGTAGTTAGGAGGCACAGTGTGTAGAGCATTGGACCTGAAATCAGGAAGATCTGAGTTCAAATCCTGCCTTAGACACTAGGCAATCTGTGTGGCCCTGGGCAAGTCACCTAATCTCTGTCTGCCTCAGTTTCCTCATCTGTAAAATGGAGATAATCATAGCACCTCCCAGGGTTGTTGTGAGGATAAGAAGAAATGATGCTTGTAAAGTGCTTTGCAAGTATTAATATGCTACATAAATGCTATGATGTTGTGATGATGATAAAACCATTCTGAGACAGCCTGGGCCATACCTCTGATTGATAAATGTCTGAGACTCTGCCCCCATACAACCTCAGGACATATTTAAGAATACCACCTAAAATATATATTTTTTAATTTTGCCTTTTTGGAGGGGGGAAGGCAGGGCAATTGTGACTTACCCAAGGTCACACAGCTAGTAAGTGTTAAGTGTCTGAGACTGGATTTGAACTCAGGACCTGACTCCAGAGCCAGTACTCTATTCACTGTGCCACCTAGCTGCCCCATTAAAAGAGTTTTGTGAATCACAAAGGGACATAGAAATGTAAAGCATTACTACTGCTACTACTACTACTACTACTACTACTACTACTACTACTACTACTACTACTACTACTATTACTATTACTACTACTACTACTACTTATTATTGCCTAAACAACCCTAGATAAATTTGTAAAGCAGGCAAAGCTGATCTTTGGTAATTCCTACTCCAAAGTTGCTGGTAGTTAATGCCCTTTCCTCTCCAAAGCCCTACCCACTGAAGTAATTCCTTAGGCTGAATTGTTCCCCAGATTCTAGACTTCCCCTACCATCTTTCTGTCAGTGTCCCACTCCAGTAGGATTCCCTTAATATGAGAAAATTGGTACCCTGTCAGTGGGGAGGAACCCAGTGTAACCCCAGAACACATCTCCTAGGAGAAGCAGAAAACCAAAAATGTACATTACTCCTCTGCCTGCCTTCCCAGAGGTTAGTGCACTATGATGGTTTTTAATGGCTCTATTAGAGAGAGTTTTGAAGCCTTCTTTGAAGACACATTTCTTTCCAATGCTTCATCATGGTATGAAGGTGACTCTGCATTCCTGAAGAACATGTGCAAGCAGCAGAATGTGGATTCTGGAAGAATGTGCCAGGTTGGAAAGTCTTTGAACATGGTCCTAGCTATGGAATGTGTTTGCTTTCTGGTCATTTCAATAACCAATGAAACAAAAATGCAAAATGGCTCCAGGAACTATGAGGTTGCCTTTTCCTTCTGTGGTGATGGAAGCAGAGGGTGCTAAGAATCCCACAGGCTCTCACCATCTCATGCCTGGATGATTGCAACAGCCTGCTGATTGGTCTTCTTGCCTCAAGTCTCTTCCCACTCCAGTGCATCCTTGACTTAGCTGTCAAATCAATTTTTCTAAAATGCATATGACCATGGCATAGCTCCCTCCCCCTTCTTACAATCATCTTATAACTTACTCCCTTTCATATACTCTGCAATTCAATGACACAGACCTCCTGGCTTTTTCTTGCATGTGACGCTCCAACTCCAGATTCCAAAGATTTTCACTGCCTTTCCCTCATGCCTGTAACCCTGTCCCTTTAAATTTCTACCTTATGGTTTCTCTGGTTTCCTTTAAGTCTCAACTAAAGTCCCATCTTCTACAAAAAAACCTTTCCTAGGCCTTTGGAAGCTTCTCAAGAGCAAGGACTGTTTCTTTCTTTGTATCCCCAGCACTTAGCACACAGCAGACCCTTAATAAATGCTTGTTGATTAAACTATCCTGTAACCATTAACTTAACTGATTCTACTCTAAGTGTGGTATCCTTGTGCAATGACCATTGAGTAGAACTATCACTGGAAGAATTGAATCATATCAATCTTGGCAGCCTCCCTGTAAATGGAGTCAATAGACAAACAGAAATGGAAGCTAAATGGAAAGATGGCCAACAGATTCTCATTGAAGAAGCAAACAAAAACTTGATGGAACTGGTTTTATTGTGTATCCAAAGGCAACAAAAAAATCTCTTCATTGGATATGTCTAATATTGCAAAATTCACTATAAGCATTTCCAAAAAAACCACCACAAAGATCAATGTTGCAACACTGGTTGAAGATGATGAGAAGGTATAAAATTCTACAAAGAACTTGATGTGACCCTCCAAATAAATTAATGTATACTTTAACATTTTATGATTTCAATTCAAAGGTGGGCATTGGGAAGGATGGTAAAAATATGTTGGTAAACTTGGTTGAGGAATAAGAAATGGGATAAGCTAAAAATTTGTTATCATTTGCCTACGTGTCAGGAATATTTTTTTTCTTCAAAAAGAGAATCAAGATGAGCTGAATATTGTGAATGTCAAATAACTTATGAAAATAAAATTGCTTATATTTCAATTGCTTATATTTCAAATGGTTGATTGTGAATGTAGGAGTCATTTCCAAAGAAGCTGTCTGTGAATGATGTGGCCATTATTATTTTAAAGAAAGAGAAAAATCAATATCAAATTAGAAGAATAAAAGTGAGAAGTGGTGTGCCATTGAAGCAGCTCTAATCTAAACTATTCAAGCAAACTATTGATGGTGAGAAATGGTAAACTGATAAAAGAACAGACAGCAGCACAGATAAGCACCATTTCCTAAGGAAGTTTAATTGATGTAAATCAGCTGCCACAATAAAGAAAACGGAAGAGTCTAGAAACTGCTTCAGTCAGAAAATCTTGACACCTTTGCCAAGAAGAGGATAGCATCAATTTAAAATAAAAACTCATCCCTAAAATCATGTAATAGAGGATGGTGGAAGACTATGAGTAATATTGTTTAATAAAACAGAAAGTCTAAAAATAGATGATGGAAACCTAAACTATAACATACAGAATGAATACAAAGCGTAAAATAGAAGTCAAAAATGCATTATATAGAATGGAACCTAATATTCCAGATATAGTTGCCTATGAGGCAGGTAGGTGGCCCAGTGGATAGAGTGCCCTGCCTGCAGTCAGGAAGCCTAATCTCCAAGAATTCAAATTTGGCCGCAGACTTTTACAGGCTGTGACCCTCTGAGCAAGTCACTTAACCCTTTTGCCTCAGTTTCCCCATCTGTAAAGTGAACTGGAAAAGGAAATGGCAAGTATTTCTTTGTCAAGAAAGCCCCAAAATGGGGTCATGGAGAGTGGGGCTGACTGAAACAACTTAACAGCAATGATAAATCTGTCCAGGCCAGAGCAGTCCGTTTTGTAGTCTCAGGTAGACCTTAGCCTTTGTATAATGCCGTGGAAAAACACTCTCTGGAGTCAGAGGGCCTAGTTTCCAACCCTACCTCTAACATTTAAAATATGCATGACCTAATTAATTTAGCAAGGCACTTCACTTCCTTAGACCTTAATTTCCTCATCTATAAAATGAGGCATTTGGACTATGTGGCCTCTACTGTCCTTTCTAGATGTATGATCCTACATACTCCACTAGGGACCTGATTATTCAATTTATGAGGGGCCATATTGCTCCTAAGACTGTGTCTTCATAAGCCAAGTAGAATATCATCTGGATAATTCTACCTCCAAGCCCACCACTCATCGGCCTCAATTACGCAAGGATTTCAGGTGAAAGTAGCCATAATTTAGCAACCTGATGATTCAGGCAATGTGCCATGTGGACAGAACTTTTCTTAGTTGTAATAGGATCTTTTTTTTCTCTCTCTACCTTTTTTAACTTTGTTGCTTTACTGACACAGTGGGAATTTCATTCACACCAACAGCAATAGTGAGAGGGTGTCACTTTGTTAGGGAAAGTTTACTTTTTAACAAATGGTTTTCCATTAGCTTAACAAATGAGGTGGCAGTAGGAGATTTGACTCTCGTGAAAAGAAACTTCTGCCCTCGGAGTTAGCTCTTTTTCAAAGTCTGTCCAGTAGGATGGGAGAAGGTAGTTTTTGCCAAGTTTAAAATACTCTTGGGTCTCCTGGGGTCAGAATAAACAACAGAGTGTAAGTCTTTGGGAGGCTGTTTGTTTGCAGTTGGTCACAAGCAATGCTGCGCTGGAGACAATGGGCTTTCCAAGGTTTATAAATGCAGTGCAGGAAGTGGGACTTCACATCTGTTCTTCCAACGTGGATTTTGATGACTTATGTGCACATTAGAAAGGAGTATGCAGATTTTATTTTTCAGCAAAACTGCATTTTTGTATTATATTTAGAGGGAAAGTGCTTGGCAAAATATGCATGGAGCTTTAGGAAGCCAAACATTTGGGGAGAGAGTTCAGTGTCAGATGATTTCAATCCACAGACTGGTGCATCTGTGTCTTTTTGTAAACAGGACTGGAGGCCCTTGTGAAAGGTTCAAAGAAAACTGCTCTCTGATTTATAGGGAAAATAAAAAGAGAGAAACCAGGCTGCCGTGAACTTTTGGAGAGGCCTGATGATAGCGTGGCATAGAGGATTGGAAATCGGAAGATGTGAGTTCAAATCCTTCCTGTGCCTTTTACTATTTATATGATTTGGAGCAATTTGCATGGCCTCTTTGGGCCTCATTTTCTGATCTTTAAGAGCGTTTGCATTTCTCAGTCTCTGATCTAATAATCCTAGGTACTTAGAGGTCAGGGCCCTGACTAAAGTGGTGTAAGTGGGATTTGGGAGATCCTATATTACTTGTAATCCTTTAGGAGCTAGAAATAGGAGTTTATCTCAGAATTGTTAAGGATAATTAATTGAAATAGGAATCCACCAGGTAGTGCTTCCACTGCCCCACCAATGGCCATCCCTAGATGAATCCTTGGCCTGTCCCCTCTCCATCTTCGAGATGGCCCATTTTTGTTCCATTGGGTACAAAAATCACTAATTAGGTTCTGCCGGAATACCAGCATTGTACCAGGGCCTCCTGAAAGAAAGGCAATGACGAGGCTGTAGCTCCAAGGCTGTGGAGAATATGGTGGTACCTAAGGGTACTTTTGACCTTCTGGTGGCATGTCATTCGATGACTCCCACTGGTCTGGCTTCTCTTTGTGGATTGCCTTGGCTTTCTGTAGTGGTAGAGAATATGCCCCAGTTAATTTTCCCATCCCAATAATAGCAGAAGGGCTGACTTCAGTGGTCACTTGAAGTCCTTTTTTCAGCAGGAGGATCCTGTATGTTTGATCTGGATTTGGTCTCCTGCTGGACAGGCCTAAACAATTTAAAACAAACAGCATTAACAGGAAATCTTCTTAGGGTCAGGAATGCAACGAAAATAGCTCCAAGTCTTTAATTCCAGTAGTTGCAACTAATGGCTTGGCCTCTTGGGCTGGTTTTTTTTTTTTTTTACCTTAGAGGAACAATGGATCCAGTTCAGCCCTAGAATCTCCTGACTTTCTTTCCAGGATCTTTTGAAGGGTCTGTACCTTGGTATCTGTGATGCAGAGGCATGCATTTCCTGTGCCATAGTCTTAGCTGTAATATTCTGTAGCAACATTATTCTCTTGTAGTTGGAAGTGTAGGGGCAGCTAGGTAGCACAGTTGATAAAACACTGGGCTTGAAGTGAAGATCATCTTCATAAGTTCAAATCCGGCCTCAGACATTTACTAGCTGTGTGACCCTGGGCAAGTCACTTAACCCTGTTTGCCTCAGTTTCCTCACCTGTAAAATGAGCCAGAGAAGGAAATAGCAAACCACTCTAGTATCTTTGCCAAGAAAGGGTCATGACAAATGGGGTCATCTGACAATGGAAATGAGTGAACCACAACAACAGTTGAAAGTGTAACTGAGAAAAATGGGGGAAACGACGATCGCTTTCCTTTCTCCACAGGGCAGTGGATGGAGAGGAAAGTGTTTTGAAAACTAAGTGGAAAATAAATGTGAATTATGATGATCACAATTATAGGAGACAGCATGCATGCTACAATGACTCAAATTAAAAGCTCTTAGTTCAATCCTCTCTCTGACGTTTATGGGCTATGTGACCTTGGATGAGTCATTGAACTTCCCTGGGCTTTAGTTTCTTTATAAAATGAGGAGCATGGGTTAGCTATCTTTTAATGTCCCTTCCAGCTCAATGTCTATACCCAATGACTCCTTATTCCAGTCTAGGAGAGAAGACTCAGCAAGAGATCAGTGAGTGAATCAACTGTTGGGACTTCTCTTCACTGAAATCAGTTGTCTGATGGAAGGGACTAGGTATTTGGGGGGAGGGAGTGGGTGGAGAACTGACGGCTTGTTATTTTCATTGATTTGATTATCCTAAGGACTAATCAGATCATGTGGATAAGTGGGAGGTGGGAAAGGCCAAGTTCACATCTGCTCTTGCAACATGGATTTGAATGATTTAAATGCATGTGGAAAAAGGAGCATGTAGATTTAATTTCCTAGCAAATTTTTTTTTTGTTTTCAATTCAGGAAAATTTTAAGGGAGATTATGTATGGGACCTAAAACAGTAATTTCTTAGTTTCTTGCCCTGATATTCTCTTGGTGAGCACACAGTGGATAGAGTACTGGGTTTGGAATCAGAAAGACTCATCTTCCTGAATTCAGATATGGTCTGACACTTACTAGCTGTGTGACCCTGAGCAAATCATTTAACACTGTCTGCCTTAGTCTCCCCATTTGTAAAAATGAGTTGGAGAAGGAAATAGTAAACCACTCCAGCATCTTTGCCAAGAAAGTTTCAAATGACTCTCATGAAGAGTTAGACATGACTAAAAAATGACTGAATTTGTAGAATCATGTTTTTAAATTTGGAAGTGATCTCAGGAGTTCAAGAGATATAGAGGTCCTGAGTTCCAAGGGTCAGAAATGACTGATGGAGAAAATACCAAACTTGACTCATTTTACCAAAAGTCATGGACCAGGAACTAGTTTTCTGGATAGCGCAAAGCCAAAGGGACATATAAATGCCTAATCAGCAGTCCTTTTCAGCTAAAAATCTAGAATTCTATTCTTTTTTTTTTGGAGGGCAGTTGGGGTTAAGTGACTTGCCCAAAGTCACACAGCTAGTAAGTGTGTCAAGTGTCTGAGGTCATATTTGAAGTCAGGTCCTCCGGACTCCAGGGCCGGTACTCTATTCACTGTGCCACCTAGCTGCCTCTAAGATTCTATTCTTAAATTAAGGATGCAATGCTAAATCTAAAAGACAGAGGCATAGCAACCCACCCCTTTTCCCTAAATGAGCCCGCTACTCTGGACCCAGGCATGTGGCCTGCAGCCCTTAGGGAATCTAGCCTCCAAGGAGACTAAAGCACTTGACTCCCTTTTCTCATACTCATTGACTCATTAAATCCCAATCCTGGCACCACAGAAAAAAATTATGTAAATCTTAGGTTTGGAATCCCGATTAATTAATTCCCCCAAGGGCAGAGTAGAAAGGTACCCAATGTACAATGTGCATCAGATATGTGACAGATATTCCTACCCACAAAAGAAATGTTAATAGAACCACAAGACTCACAAAGGGCTCATTTGGCCCTATCCTCTCACTTTATGTATGAAGAAACTAAGGCCTGGAGAGGCTAGGTGATTTGCCAAAGGTCACACAGGGAGTAAGTCATACAGGCAGAAACTGAGCCAGGTCCTCTGATTCTAAAGTCAGCATTCTTTACACTGGCCCCCCACCCCCCAAACAAACAAACAAATGAACAAAACAACTGGCCACTTACCCAAAAAACTGTTCTCTCAACTCTTCTCTAATATAGACTATGCTTTTGCCAACGTGGACGAATGGCCATTTTCTGAATATGTTCTTGTATTTTCCTACCTCCACGCTTTTGCTCAAGGCTGTTCTTTCTGCTTGGAATGCCATCTTCTCTCCCCTTCCAGGCACGGAACCTTTCCGATTCCTTCCACACAATATTATTTCTCTCTCCTCCAAATCTCTAGAGTAACTGGTTGGTATCTTTTTCTTTTCTCCTTTTTTATTGTTGTATTCTGTTCTTTTCCTTTTTTCTTTTTATTATATTTTCTTACAACTAAATTATTCATTAATTTTTTAATACCAGATAATATGAAATGTGATATTACAGAATAACAATAATAACATATTTATATTGTGCTTTAAGTTTTCCCCTGTACTTGACATGTTATTGTATAATATAATATAATATAATATATATAACATAATGTAAGGTAATGTAATATAATGTAATGCTATGATATAACATAATATAATACAATACAATACAATATAATATAATATGATATAATGTAATGTAATGTAATATAATGTAATATAATGTAATATGATATAATATAATATAATGTAATATAATATGAAATTGATCCTCATAATATCCCCATTGGCAGGTACTGTTATTAGCCCCATTTTGCAGATTGGGGAACTGAGCCTCAGTGAAATTATTTGCTTTGGATCACAAAACTAGTGTTTGAGGAAGGATCCAAGCTCAGATGGACTTGGGTATCAGAAAAATTGGGCTTGACACCCATTACTGGCACTAAATAGCTATGTTATTTTAGGTAAGTTTAACCTCTGTGGGCCTTAGTTTCCTTCTCTGTAAAAATGAGCAAATTGTATTAGGATATTTGTCCTTTTAACTCTAACATACCAGAATTCCTCAAAAGGCTAAGGACCAAGAACGGATTAAAACCTCCCCTTCTGGTCGCCTTCCACACGACGAAACTGACTGCAAAAATCAAGATACATCCATCAGCTCTCTCTTACTCTCCTTGATATCACCCTGGTTCAAGCCATCATCACCTCATGCCTCCAAGTATCATGTCGGATTCTCAGCACAGCAGTGCTTTCCATTGACTAGGTGCTCAGTAGATATTTCTCGAATTACATCTTAATGTTCCCGGGTTCTTTGCTTTTGATGTGAATCATCATCCTGGTCTATTTTCTTCTTAGGAATAGCACCTGTGCAGAACTCTGGCCAAAAACTGAGAGGAGAGGAAGAAAAGAGACGGGAGGGGAAGCCAAAGAAAGCAGGAGGGAGCGCACACATGGAGAGATGAAGAATGAGTAAGTTTTGTTAGATGTCACATTGACCGCTGTCCAGTGTGTAAGGAGAGTCCAAGAAGCCGAACGCCAAAAAGTAATTTCTATTGAATGGTGTATAGGGTTTCCATGACTGATGAAGTAACAAATGGAGAAACATTGTTTTTTACTGTGCATGAGTATCAAAATTCTCTTTGAAATTACAATTTCTTCCTAAAAATGTGTTTGGCATTCCCAATCAGTTCTCTACGTTTTCCCTAATCCCAATGCTAATATAGTGAGGAGATTAGAAATAGACTGAAAAAGCCGTGTATTTCAAAAACTCTTTCTCCTTACATTGATATGTCATAGAAATAACAATAATAAAAAGATATATTCCTTTACATAGAGAATTTACATGGAGAATTCCTTTACATAGAGAATGCTTCTAGGTACTTTGGATAACAGTCAATCAGCCAGATACTACAAGGATACTACATATAGTAATTTCTACCTTTACTTCTCTCCGATTTAATTCAATTAAGTTCAGTTAAAAAAATACACTTATTAGGCTCCTTCTATAGGTAGGGTACCACTGGATATACAAAGACT
This sequence comes from Pseudochirops cupreus, assembly GCA_028627135.1. Classification (NCBI taxonomy): domain Eukaryota; kingdom Metazoa; phylum Chordata; class Mammalia; order Diprotodontia; family Pseudocheiridae; genus Pseudochirops; species Pseudochirops cupreus. Next base: position 542,862,871 of record CM053582.1, read on the forward strand.
GAGGTAAATATACAAAAATAGCTATGCTACTGGACTGGTAGCAGGAAGAATGAGAAACAACATGATGTTGTGATTAGAAGAGAAGACCTGGTTTGAATCCTGCTTCAGCCACTTGTGACTGATCTTAGAGGCTCTCAGGGCTCCACTTTCCTCGTCTGTGTAGCAGAAGTTTTGGGGAGCAGACCAAGGATGATCATAGTTCTAGGGCTGGCAGGAACCTTAAACGCCATCTACTCTAAGACTCCCTTTTTACAGATGAGGAAACTGTGGTCCAGTGAGGTTAAGGGACCTGTCCAAAATCACACAGGGACTCTTGTCAAGGTCAGGTTCTGTTATCTGTGAAGGAGTGTGTGTCTCCATCAATTGGATCATTCAGTTTATTTTCTCCTTAGCTATTTAGCACCCTTTATTTATTCCTTTTAGCTATGTCTCACTGACTCAACTCTATTGAGGTCACACTTTATAGAATCCTTTGGTTTAAGTGATAAGCTTTAGCATGTTAATATCAGAACAATATTTGCACTGGTCATATTCTGACACATTAATTCAATACTTGCTCTAACTGTCCCAGCAGAAAAAAAATGCCAGTTGCTTTGATAGAGATGGCATTTGAACCCCTCTGACTCAAGAGTTAATGTTTTTGTTCCTTGGACAACCTCTTCTAGAAGACTTTGATGCTGAGTCACCCAGGGGGTGGTGAATGAGTGTGCAAGATGTGACACATCCCTGGGCATGGGAGGAGTTTTCAAGGTGGAGGGCAGAGTTAAAAAGAAAGTACGGATAGTCATTCTCCATGTCCAGGTCTGCCTCTGTGTCCAGTAAAGAAACAAGCAAGCAGGAACAATGAAGTGAGAGGGCTCAGTCATTCAGCCAGCTGATGAAGAAGAGCACAAGCAGGCAGCAAAGCTAGCCCCCAGGCAAGAAGGCTTGGCTTCACTTGTAATGAGAAGCATTGACACTTTCCCCCGTTACAGGATTATTTCTCTAGAATTGGAAGAGCCTTTAGAGGTCATCATGAAAAATGCTCCTTAAACTGTGGATTGCTGCCCCATGTGGGGTGACGACTCAGAGTTTAAGAAATGCTGAAGGGGTTACAAGTGGAAAAAGTTTAAGAAACCCTGGTCTAGTCCAACCCTTTCATTTTATGGATTGAGGAAAGTGAGGTTCAAATAAGTTAAGTGACTTGCCTAAGGAAGCACAACTCACAAGTGGCAGAGGTGGTATTTGGACTGAGGACGAGGGTGTGCTAGTAAATGTTTAACAAGCAGCTCTCTAAACCACCTCCACACCATGCTTTTAAGCTTAACCTGCATAATCAACATTTTCTTCGTCACTTTCTTAAGTCTAGACAGTTCACAAAATAATAAATCGGGTCCTGGTCTGTAGCATTTGCCAATTTTTGAGGTATGAATACTCATGCTGAAAATTTAACAATCTGCTCTTGAGGGAGGTTCCAACTGACTCCAGCAGACTCCTGACTGAGGAACTCTGACTTTGGTGTTCTTCCCACAGTACCCCACTGCCTGATGATCTCATAGAAGTCTTTCAGCTCTTACACTCTGTGTTTCTGAGATAAGTAGGAAGGAGAGATACTAAGTTTGAGGTAGGAGAGATCACTTCAATGGGAGGGGAGAGGAGAGAACGTGGGGAAGTCTTCATGGAAGAGGGGCACCTCAGTTAGGCCTTGAGGGAAAGAAGACACTTCACACAGAGATGAGGAGGGGGCAGAGTCCCTACATGTCAACCCAAGAGACATGATCTCAACTGTCCCCCCAACAGGGCACTTTATGACTACTAGACAAATGGTTCACACTCTGATTTTCACAAGAAGTGTGTCCAAGAAATGCCAGAGAGCCATGGACAAAATTATGAAATTGGCAAAGACTGTCTTTGGTGGTCCCATTCCCCTCTTTTCAGTTGTTGTCTTTCTTCCTTTTCCTTTCTTTCCTTTTCCTATCCTCTTGTCTCAGACGGTTCTTCTCTCTTTTTACGTTCTTTTCTTTCCCCCAAATCCAGATCTGGAAAGGATTTCGTCAAGTCATTTGCACTGAGGTGAAAATGAATGATAAATCTTCATGCATTATTCCCTCCCAAGAGTGTTGGCATTTTAATTGGGATAAGAATCTTAAACTAAGGAAAAGAAACTTTAATGGTAAAATTTTGGCTCACCTGGAAGGAAGTAGGTGATTTCAACTCCTTCCTCCCCCACTCCATGGTGAGGAAACCATAGTAACATCCCTGAAGTCATATACTGATTAAATGTTTAGAAAAGACATATGTGTACTGCTTCATGATTTATGTATAAACTGTGTGGTCTATCCTCTGATGACTTTTAAATTCCAGCCTTGGAAGCTTTTATGTTTAACTTGGAGAAGAGAAGATTTAGGTGGGACCAGGCCACTGTCTTGGAGTGTTTGAAGAACTGTCATGTGGAAGAGAGATCAGACTGGTGGCCCCAGAGGGCAGAACTGGGAGTAATGAGTGGGAATTGTAGATAGACAGTTTTAGACTTGATTTAAGAAAAAAAGTTTTGGACAATGAGAGCTGTCTGGAAGTGAAGCAGTCTGCTTCCATTGGTAGTGAGCTCTTAGGACTTTATGGGAGACAAGACCCCAATTCGTGGAGCAGTATTCCTTTTCATGTAAAGGTTGAGTTAGATAACTTCTGGCGTCCCTTCCCACTCCAAGATTCTGTGGTTTCTTGATTTCTCTCTTTTCTTTCTCATCCATATGTTGTCCTTATTGACCCATAACCCTTATGGTTGCAGTTGGGAAAAGGGAAGACCTATTGAGCTCAAGGGAAAAAATTGAGGATTACAAGGGTGGCCGTTTTTCATCTTTATTAAGCCTCACCTTAGAGAACTGGAGTCCAGAGTAGTGTTAGTTCAGCAAAAGAGCCTGCAGACTTGCTTTCTTGCTTGTTTGCCGCTGTTGATGTAAAAAGTCCACTGATAGATTAAAATGAAATGATGAGAGACTTGAAGTCAATCTTGCCTCTGACATTAACCCTATAACCATGGGGAAGTCACTTTAATCTCTCAGTTTCTTCATCTGTAAGATAAAAATGATAGTGTTTGTAGAACTTAGCTCAGAGAGATATTGTGAGGATCAAATGAGATCATAGGCCAGTGGATTTATTTAGAGCTGGATAGAACCTTAGAAGCTGCTTTGCTCAACCTTCTCACAGTGACAGAGGGCTAACTCAGCAGAATCTCTGGCTGCAGTCCTGGAGCAAATACTGGAGCACACTCTGGGATCTGCACCATTGGGAAGCATCCTTCAAAGAATGATTCCCAGACTCCCAAAGGTGTGACTCCTTTAACCTCTCACCAGATACAGGAGCAGAGCTATTGGCACTTAGATTCCTGACTCAGAACTAGAGCCAAGAGATGGATAATAGACAGTCTGAGATCCTCAGAGCAGGGGAAATGGCATGAGTGACTGTTGGGAGACAGAAGATTTTATAGAGTTCATGTGTCCTTCATAAAAGTCATTTAGTGGGAATAAAGGCAGAGGAGAGATATACAAATACTTCAGCTTAAACTTTGAACTTTGGGTACAGACCTATGATTTTGTTGATGTAGGGTACTTCTGGAGAGAAAACTTTCTTCCCTAAGACAGATCAGCCACTTGTAGGTGCCTTCTAGTTTTAGAGAGCTGCCCAAGGCATTGGGAAGTTAAGTGACTGACCTAGGGTCACACTGCCACACATGTCAGAGGTAGGACTCAATCTTGGATCATTCTGACTCCTGAGGATGGCTCTTAATCCATTCTGGCATGGTGCCTCTCACTCATTTTAGTAATAATTTCATCTTTCTGTGTTTCTTCTATGTGACTGTATTATCTATCTTTTTATCTGTCTTCCATGTCTCCGTATCATCTGTCTTTTTATATGTCTGTCTTGCTGTCTGTATCATCTATATATTGATCTGTATGTCTGTTTATATAATCTATCTATCTACCTATCTATCTGTGTCATCTCTCTCTATCTGTATTATCTATCTATCATCTATTAATCTATTCATTCATCTATCCACCTGTCCATCCATCTATCCATCCATCCATCCTTCTATCCAATCTTTCTATCTTCTATGTTGCTATCATCTATTTATCTGTCTGTAGGTATCATTTATTATCTATCTATTGATCTCTCTCCATCTATATATCTCATCTCATCTCATCTTTATCTATCTATCCATCCATCCATCCATCTCGCTTTGCTTGGCTCTTTCCTTTTGGACTTCTCTCACTCGCCCTTATGCTACAGATATTTGTGTATGTGTGACCTTTATTGTCTCGTAAACCCCTGGAGGACAAAGTTTATTTTACCGCCACCTCCGTATTTCCAGTCTCCATCCTGGAGCCTCACACACAGCAGCCATTTAATAAATGTTTTTTAGAGCTGAGTTGAAATGGTAGTTGCTGAAGTTTTCTGTTCAGTAAGATGCTAAAAACACAAATTTCATTCTTATTGTTTTTATTGTTCTTATTGTTTTATTATAGTAAGTTTGAACACAGTAATGAAAACTTGAGTTTTTCTAAACACCTAGGAGCACAGAGGACCTTTGGACCCAGGGAGAACAACTCTAGTTAGGTTAAATATATTTAGCCTGGTTCCCCCTCCCTCTTGGCAGCCTGCACTAGTGGTTACAATATAAAGGACTCAGGACCAGGAGGCATTCACTGAGGTGCCAGTTCCCCTTAGTCTTCCTGTCCCTGCTTCTCTTATGCCAATTGGAGGGACATTTCCTGGCTTCTCTTTTCAATGATCCCCAACAGATGATAACAGATTGAAGAAGAGAAAAAAAACCCCAAACCAGTATTCATTAAAAATACACTGGGATGCCGGCCAATGCAAATCTTTTCTCCTGGGTCCTGTGATGGGGACACACCTTTCTAGCCACTATTTCCCTGGGTAAAAGGAGGTTGACCAATATGGCACTCGAGAGTCTTTCATTAACATTCTTTGGTATTGCTGGGTCAGATTACAAGCCAGGGAAAGTGACATTTACTGGCATCAAAAACCTGCTGATTATTTGGCTGAAAATGCTCAGGGTCTGTTGAAATGTTGAAGTGTTTTGGGTTTTTGAAGGGGAGAAGGAAAAAAAAAACTTTAGCTTTGATATAATTGATTCAGAATTTCTAGAGTAGCCGGAAGCAAATCTCATATTACAGCATTAAAAAGGTGCTTTCTGGCACATTGATGATGATGGTTAGTATTTATATGTTGTTTTAAGGCTGCAAAATACTGTGCATGTTATCTTATTTGATCTTCACAATAATTCTGTGAGGTGCTATTATTATCCCCATTATAGAGATGATATAACTGAGATTGAGGGAAGTTAAGTGACAATGTAGGATTTGAACTCAGTTCTTACAAATTATAAGACCAAGCCCCTATCCATCACACCATCTAGCTGTCTTCCCTGGCCCCAGATGATCAAAGGTATAGGTTTCCAAAGAGCCCGAGTTGTTATGTGTCTCCCTGTTTTACATCACTTGACAACTATCAGTACTAAGATCATTTATAGATTTCCCCTATAATTTAAAAGGATCTTTCTTTAATTTTCTGTAAAATAATAATCTTTTTATTTTATCCTTTGGTAATTTGTATGTGCAACAAGCGAGCATAAGGAAGATATTGAGGCCTCATAAAGATTGGACTTTGGAAACCATGATTCTTTTGCCTCCCTTGATAAAAATAGGGTCACTGTGAGGATTTAAGATGATAGATTTTAGAACTAGGAAGGAACTTAGAAGGCTATCATCCCCTTATTTTACAGATAAGGAAACTAAGGCACAGAGAGCTTAAGGGGCTTCCTTACTCCAAGTACATCATGTTGCCTCTCTGATCCTCAGCAGCCATCACCCAGCCCCGTGGGTCTTTGATCACCTTGGATTGTTCATTCCCAGATGTCAGGGATTGAGACTTCTAACTGCATTCTACCAAGATCAGAAGAAATAATAACACAATATTACATTGGTTTCAGAGAAACTTGTTAAGACTTGTAGGAAATGATGCAGAGTGAAGGTGAGCAGAACCAGGAGAACAATTTATTACAATAACAATAATGCTGAAAAGACAAACCACTTTGAAAGACTTAGGAATGTTGAGCCACACAATTTAACAAATTACAGTTCTGGAGCACTTATGATTAAAGAGTCTACCCATGTTCTGTTAGAGAGCCGATGGACTCAAAATACAGATTGAAACGTGTGTGTGCATGTGCGCACACACACACACACAAACACAAACACATATTTATTTATTTGGCTATGTCTGATGTGGGATTTTTTTTTCTGTTTAACTATAGGAGTTTGTAACAGGAATTTTGCTTTTCTTTCCTTCTGAGTTGCATGTGGGGCAGAGGGGGAAGAGAGGAGAGAACATGGATGTGCAAATCAAATAAAAACGAAACAAAGCAAAAATATTCCAGGTCTTCAGTGATTGCTGATCTCACCAATGTGGGTACTCCCTTCCAAAATGCAGGTCACGACACATCCGTACCTGCACATCCTATGACATTTTGGTCTATGTGCTCCCACAAATTAACCATAAAGAGTCCTTCTATCACTCTAGGGGATTTCCATGTGTTGTTTTGACATTACACGAACACCAATGGACCATGTGGACAGTGCATCAGTTATTCCTCAGTCTTGATATATGTTTTGCTGATCATTATTTCTGGTCATGCATTTTGTCTCCAGTGATATCCTTCACACCCACTTCTCCCTTATGATTCCCTCTTTAGAGATGTAACAGCCTGCTCGAGGCCATCATACACTTTTTCATTCATAGAGGCAGCTAGATAGAATGCTGCATAGATTGTTGGGTCTGGAATAAAGAAGACCTGAGTTCAAATATGGCCTTAGACACTTACTAACTATGTGTTCCTAGGCAAGTCATTTAACCTCCATTTGCCTCAGTTTCCACAACTGTAAAATGGGAAAAATAACACCTACCTCATAGGGTTGCTGTGAGAATCAAATGAGAAATTATTTGTAAAGTATTTAGCGCAGTGCTCAACATAGTAAACTCTTAAATTCTTGGCTCCTTCTGCCTTCTTCATCGCTGTTTGGGTGGTCTTCAGCTTCAGTTCTGAGTAGTTCATGACTTGCAGCCATCCAACATTACTGGAAGGATATTGTGGTTAAAAAGGTGACGATGAGACAGTAGTATTTTCATTTTGCAGATGAGGAATACTGAAGCTCAGAGTGGTTAAGTGATTTGCCCTGCCCAGAGGCAGTAAGTGTCAGAGCTGGGTCTCCTAGACAGGCCTAATGATGGTTGCAATTCATTTTGCAATTTCCCTTGACAATGCGTTTAAATGGAGGTGATCTTACATTTTCTTCCTTCTTTCCTTCCTTCTTTCCTTCCTTTGTTCCTTCCTTTTTTCCTCGGTTCCTTGGTTCCTTGGTTCCTTCCTTCCTTCCTTCCTTCCTTCCTTCCTTCCTTCCTTCCTTCCTTCCTTCCTTCCTTCCTTTCTCAACTGGAGTTAAGTGACTTGCACAGGGTTACACAGTGATTAAATATCTGAGGCTGCATTTGAACCTAGGTCCTTTATCAATTGAGCCACTTAGCTGCCCTCATTGTGTTTCTTAAGCAGGGAGACAGGTGTCTGGTTCAAAGTTCTCACCATTCAATTCCTTTAGTGTCTGACTTTCATGAAAGATCATCAGTAGAGGTGCGTTATCAGACAGTAGCATTATTAATTAGCTAAAGGTAAAAAAAGGTGGCAAAAATAGATTCTTGACTAATAAAGTGTTTACTTGGTCAGCTCAATATATTTTCGACTGACACTTTTCAGGGACCACAGAGCTAAAGTTGACTGAAAAAGACAATTCTCTGTAGTTCATCTTGGGAAAAACAGGTCATTTCCACAGCCAGAGAAAGTTCAGCCTGTTGTTTTCTTGCTGGCTTAAAACCCTTCAGTTGTGGGGGGGAAAAGCCTTCTTTACTCTTACTTTCCCCCAAATATTTAATAAAATCTGCACATTGTTAGCTTGCTTGCTCTGATGAGGGTCTGGATTGATGTTATACAATCTTGGCTACATGTGTAACATTTTTTTCTGCATTTCCAGGGGGCCAAGCTGTGTTATCCTGCAGCCCAGAGGGGTCTGCCAATATTTGGAGATGAATAAACTTTGGAAATGTCCAGAACTGCTGTTACACTTAGATTTGTTGGGTTTTGAGATGAACCAACAGTGTCTACGTGTATATATTTGTGTGTGTGTGTGTGTGCGTGCGTGTGTGTGTGTGTGTGTGTGTGTGTGTGTGTGTGTGTGTGTGTGTAGCAATAAGACACAGAGGGCACTCTTTGGGTCAGAAGGACTAGCTAATAAGAAACACATTTTGAATCTAACAGCAGAAATACACTGATCGGCACCTTATGAAGCTGAAAATCATGAGCTTGGAATGCGGGCTTTTGGGAGGGCAACTGTTTTTCAGAGTGGACAATTCTGCAGTGAGATGTTTGGCAAGATCAAAGTTTGGGTCTGTGGAAATTAGGGTTTTGTTTTCCTTCTTAAAGCTCCCTTCTCAATTCCCCTTGGGGTTTTGCAAAATTTTATAGGTTAGTCCATGGCACAGGCCAGGAAAAAGGAATTTGGGGGATTTTAGTTTCTCCAGTGGAATATCTCAAAAAGTTACAATGCATCTTTTTCTTAAATTGAAACCCTCAGGATAAAGGCAACCAACTGAAGCATTTTTGAGTTAGACCATAGCACCACTGAGTCCCCACTATATATTTGTGTATGGAAGGAGATGTGATGGTTTTATGTGAAAACAAGGAGATCTGGTCACTGTTCACAGGGACCTTAGTTCAAAAGCTGAGTTGAACTTAGGGGGTGTGATGGAAGATTCCATATTTTTCTCCTATTGGCATTCTTTCCACTGGTTATTCTTGGGTATTGGACCACGTTCACAAATTGCTATGATACCAGGCTATTAGGCAGCGTTTTCTCTGGGTGGCACCAACCTTCCTCACCAAAACATCCTTCCTAATTTCCACTAACCACAAATCTAGCCTTTCTGTTCAAGTTCCTTACCAAATGAAAACATGATATTTCTTTTTAATACTTCATTAGTATGGGTTTATAAGGCCAGCCCTTTAGATTGGAATTATAACTAGGGCAGAGCAATGGGGACTTTGCCTCAGGGTGACCCATTTAGAGGATATTGAATCTGGAGAGTGCTGATGGCACATTTAGTCCTTAACCCTCAGCATAGAAACAACTGAAATTATCACCTAGTTAGTGAGAATAATTTGTTGAAATAGGAAGTTACGGGTTGAGAGTTTTGGTGGGTTCTTCTCTTGAGCTGCTCCTCAACAGTGGTCTCATCCTGATGTCTCCTGGCCCTCTCAATCTCCAATGAACATTCATTTTTGTGCTGCTTTCCCTGGGAGTTTGGGGGTAACTGCCCTACTTACAAAAGTTCCTAGTTATGGCTCAGTAGGGGAAGACCATTTCCCTTAGGTATTAGGTGATTGTTCATCTAAGCTGGCCCCAGCAGGACAGTGATTCAAACAGCTGGACTTTTCCCTCGGTAATTAACTGAGTCAAAGAGAATAGAGCACTTTTCCATTTGATTATGATTTTAAAAAATCAAAATAGAATTGTATTAAACCAGCTAAGCATTAAAAATTTAAAATGAGATACAATTTAGAGCAAGATTTTCAGAAATGTAAACACATATTTCTAGTTATAATTAAGTACTTTTTAATTAATTGTCAACATCAGCTGGACACTATATAGGTTTATCATGATTATCCTCCCAAATCAGAATGAATGAATGAATGAGAAGCACTTTTTTTTTTCTTTAGGACTTTACTGTGTCCCAAATAGTGCCTGGGATCCAAATACTGTGGTGTCTTCCCTTGAGAAGCTTACATTCTCAAGGTATGGAAAAGTGACAACCTATATAAGGAATTAGGGACCAGGGAGACTTATTTAGATTTGCAAAGCAACATTGTCACTTTATAGATAAGGAAAATTGAGGCCTGGATCAGTGAAATGATCTGTCCAAGGTCATATTGCTAGGTGGTGCAAAGGATAGAGTGCTGGACCTGGAATGGGGAAGATCTGAATTTAAATCCACTCTCAGACACTGACCAGCTGTGTGATCCTGGGCAAGTCACTCAATGGCTGCACGCTTCAGTTTCAGCATTTGTAAAAAGGGGATAATGACAGCACCTTCCTCCTTCTTTTCACTGTACTATAATGTCTCCTGAGGCCTCCAGAGGACCTTTTGTGAGGAGAGGGTGGATCAGTGAATTTAGGAAGGTGTTGTACTAATGATTTCCTGGTAACCTAGAAGATTAATGTCTGGGAGGGACTGAGGCATTGGAGGAATCTGACATAATCTTTGCCTCTTCATAAAAAACAGTTAACAAGTCAATCCAGTGTTTCATCCTTGGGTGCCAATAAATCTTTCTTAGCCTTGAGAAATTCTCTTTTAATATTAAATGGAAAAGGACTCAAGAGGATTCTCTTTGGAAGGAGACCTCTCCAACTTTGTGATAATGTTGAATGAGAATGAAACTGATGACTGCATTTTCTTGCATCCAGAAGCCCTCCCATTTTTACCATAAACACCTTCTATTATCTTCAGACTGTGGGGATCTCATAGATAAGCCTGTTTTCCTTCATACTTCTCTGCTTCTCATTATGTTTTTGCTGCATAAATCAATGATCAGTCTGACCTGAAAGCATCCTGTTCTTGGTTGAGTGAAAATGCCCTTGGATCAGGCAGGTCTCTACCATTCAATCTCCATGTCATTCTCTAGAATGACCATTGGGCCTGATGTTCCCTGAGGAGAGGATACAGTATCACTTCCTAACATTTATGGGTTTGATGAGTCAGTGATGGATAGCTCTGGGATATGACCGGGCCCCAAGAGCTGACCCAGCACACTCAAGGACATGTGCCTCTAATCTCCAACAGCCAGTCAAGGGAGGCTGGCTACCATAAACATGTTATCTGTCAGTCTGGGTCAAGCCCTGTGAACATCAGTATATTACAGGTACAGATGAACATGAGGACAAAGTTTTGTGTTGGCAGTGAGATGCCTTTGGGAGTTTACTGGTCTCTATTAATGTAGAGGAATATCAGAGTATAATGAGCCATCGACTGTGTGGACTAACTTCTCCATGTGGGTTGTAGAGGAAGATACTGTGATGCCTACCCCTTGGCAGGATTTCCAGGCATGGGCAAGCTGTTCTGCAAATCAGTTCAATTCAAATGAAATTAACACTCATTTATCAAGCACCTATCCTAGGTCCTGGAAATAAAAAACTAAAACATTTCTTGTGCACCCAAAGCTTACATTCTACTGGAACACACAGATAAGCAAAAAGAAGGAAAATTGAGAAGAGAGTGAATATTAACAATTGTGAGTCTTGGAGAATACTTCAAGGGGGAAGTGCTACCTAAACTGCGTATTGAGGGAAGATCATGTTTCTGAGAATCTGAAATGAAGAGGGGCTGCATGCTAGGTTGGGGTCAGGGGAAGGGTAGGGAAGCTCATGAGAATGCATGGAGGTAATAGAGTCCATGAAAGGGAGTAAAATGATACAGAGTTGGAGAAGTGAACTGGAGCTAGATTGTAGAAGACCTTTAATTCCAGGATGCACAGTGTGTATACTGTCTTTGAGGTAATAGGCAGCCATTGTGGGTTTCGGAGCAGAGGAGTGACACGAATGAATGAAAAAGCATTTATTAATCACCTAAAATGGACAAAGTACTGTGCTAACGATATGGGATACAAATAGAAAGGAGGAGGAGGGGGGCTGCAGCCTCTGCAGAGGTAGTTATAGGTCGTGACCACAAAGGATGCTCCCCTGGATCACGACTTCAGTACCCGGCTGGAAGCAGGACTGGGATTCTGGAGAGAGGCACTTCTACATCTGGGACTCTTGATGCTATAGAGGTCAACTCTCTTAAGTTTAAAGTTCTGTCACATAAAATTTCTCTCCCTTCAAAGAGAGAAGGAATCCTGACCCTGACAAATCAAGTGTAGATGCGCATTTCCCTGATTTCATGTCTGCTTCAGGTCTAGAACTATTTGTATTGTGAAAGAAAACGCAGATGAGTTTTTTTTTTTTCCTGGCTTAGATGGTTTTGCAATGTCCAGAGCTCTGGACTTGGCATTAGAATGAATGAAAAGTGATTTGTGAGCGGGCTCTCCCCTCGCAGACAGAATCACAGGAGCTCCACTCTCTGACTCTTTCCTTAACTTTTTGCAAAGTGACCTCCAACCCTCTCCCTCTGTTAAGCTGCTTTCAGGTGACCAGGGACCTCCTAAATACTGAGACCAGGGACTTTTCTCTAGTTCTCATCCTCCTTGACCTCTCCGTAGTTCTGGACCCTGGTCACCTTCTCTTCATGTTTTATACTTTCTCCTCCCTCAGTTTCAGAAACACCAGGCTTTTCTCCTGCCTCTTGAGTCGTTCCTTCTCTGTTATTATTCAGCCTTTTCAGTTGTGTCTGACCCTTCATGATCCCATTTGGGATTTGCTTGGCAGAGATACTGGAGTGGTTTGCCATTTCCTTCTCCAGCTCATTTTACTGATGAGGAAACTATCCACTGCTCCATCTAGCTTCTCCTTCTCTGAATCTTGTGATAATTTCCCATTCTCCTCCCAACCCCTTAATGTGGTTGTTTCCAAGCATCTACTGTTCTTTTCTTGCTACCCGCTGTCCCCTGATAATCTCATTCATTTCTACAGTTCTGATAACTACCTCTATGAAGATGATTCCTTAGTCTATCCTAATATTGACCTGGTTACCTGGCTCCAGACTTACATCTACAAGTGCCTATAGGTCATCTCAGTCTTGTCGAATTACAGTCCATGGTGTTCTTTGAGTAGAATGGAATCACAGAGTGGACAGGTGTTGTTCTGCAGTTCTAGATGGAGACCCTCTGTGGGCACCTGGTATTTAGTACTAGCAGCTGTGGCCATATAGGTAGTCTAAGATTTCATGTAGGCCAGAACCTGGAGCTGTTCCCAAATCAGTGATGGCACACACATAGAATTATAGAATAAGAGATTGTAAACAGTCTCCAGCTATGCCATTTTCTGAAGGTCTGATAGATTTCTTGTGATTCATCGACATGGCACTGTTTGTGGCAGAGAGACTCGAGTAGCCAGATTTTGCCAGTTGTTTGCCCCTTTCCTGTTTTGGAGTAGACAGGACCTCTCCATCAACCTGATTCTGTTATATTCATGTAGAGACAACCCAAGTTTTAATTGTTTGCAAAGCTTTGCCATTGCAACATTGAATAAAAGGTGTTTCCATTTACACATTTGGATGAATCCAATATAACAGGATTTCATTTTTGGCTGAATAAGAAGCATGGCTCCTGAAGTATTTATTTTCTCAGCAGACTCCATCTGAAATCTTTTATTACATTGGAGAGGAGGGATTTCCAGATCTCTATTTCTCACTGGCACTTACGAAGGTAGGATGACTCAGAGAAGCCAACAAATATTAGATGCATGTAAAAAAAGTGTCTTCAATCAAATGAATCTAAAATGTCCAAATAAAAACTCCTGCCACCCAGAGAAGGCTTCCAGAAATTAGAATTGAACTTGGAGAAAACATATTCTATCTTCTTTCTTTGCCTTTGGATTTCTTCTCCATGGAGGATGATGGAATCTTAGCTATCACTGGTTTCCCTGACAGGTAGTCAAGGTGAAGAACAGCCAGAGATGACAGAGGGCAATGAACTGGTTTAAGACACTCTGACTCTTCCTTGATTGGAAAGCGAGTGTTTATGGGACTGACCATGGGACATGTCAGCTTACATGTAATGAGCACAGAGTGCACTTGGAGTCAGAAAGTTTGTGTTCCTGTATCAGCTGTGTAAAGGCTCTTGACTTTTCTGCCATCCCCTTATGGGCAAGTGGGATGACAGTCAAGTGTGGACACTGGACCATCTGTGCTTCCCTTGGTCTACCATGTGTCAGCATGGGAGGGCAGCTTGTCAAATGGGTCTTTTTTTTTCCTTTCAGAAATTCTTTCAGTTTGTTTCCTGGCCTTTCTCTGCATGGCCACGTCTGCCTCTTAGAAGTCCTAGCTTACTTAAGGCTCAGCTTATGTGCTCCCTTCTACAGGAAGCCTTTCCAGATGCCCCTAATTCTTAATATTCTCTGTTGTGGTACAGTGGAAAGAGCCTTGGCTCTGGAGTCAGGGCAAGTGGGTTCAAATTATATCTTGACACTTGCAAACTGTGTGCCCTTAGGCAAGTCACTGTCTCAGTTTCATTTGTCTCATCTGTATAATGTTGGTGGGGTTGGACTGGTTGGTCCCTGAGGTCCTTTTGAATATTTGATCCATGATTTGTCCCCAAACTACTGTATCTTACATTTCTTCTCTGTTTGTTGTGACTCCTTTTCGACTATAACTTCCTTGAAAGGAGGGGCAATTTTTCACTTTTGCCTTTGTAATCCCAATACCCACCACCATGCCATGCTTGCATGCATTAGGGACTTATTGAATATTTGTGGAATTGAGTTGATTTGATCTGATTTTCCTGGATTTGAACAATGGCTATATTAGAGTTCATTGGAGCTGGTTTGGGTCTAGTCTTAATTTCATTTCCTTAAATTACATTTAAAGGACTGAGAAATGGAAATATCCTGATGGAGAAACTGAAATGGAGAACATTTTGCAGCAATGAAATATTTGGCAAGACATCGAGAAATAGATATCCAAGGAAAGCACTTGATTTGTTTCCTCACCTCCTTGCCTTCCTGTTACATGGGGCCCCTACACTGGGAGGTGGGTGGTGAGTCTGGAGGTGGGTGGGGGTAGGTGGTGAAGAATTAGTCATGTATGACTGTGCAGTGTCATAGCCAGTACATAATTCTATCCAGGAATTGGGAGAAGGGAAGGGAAGGGGGAAAGGATATTCCCTCTATGCATGCATACTTCAATTCTGTGTGGTCCCAGTTTACCCATGAATTCTCTGAGTCAGGAATGAGCTGTAAAGCTTCTGAGAGGACGTGGCAGACCCAGCCTTTCTCCCTCATATTTTCTAATAGAATTGGTGGCCCAGGAATTCATTATTGGTACTAGATTGGACCAGGGGCTACAGGACTAGGGCAAATTCCCTATGACTTCTCTATATTATGCATCATTTTTAATGTTTCTGATTTATTTCCTGAACTACTTATCTCTTCTTCTATATATCTAGGTGGTCTATAATATAATCCCATGACAACATTCCTTCTTTTTCTCCCTCTACTGATTTCTATCCTAATCTTCTTCACTTTGGGTCTTACATGCATATATCTTTTAAATAGATAGTGCTGTTCAATCACAACTTGGATAAAAGATTCTCCACCTTTAATCTACTGATTTGATCTTCCATTAGTTCCATCTCCACAGTATCTCTTGCAGCCAATCTCCTTTCTACACTCACGTGGCCACCACCTCAGTTAAGGCCCTCGTTACCCTTTTTCTTGGACTACTACAAAGCCTACTAATTGGTCTCCCTTCCTCCACTCTCTTCCCTTTCCAATCCATCCTTCATACAGTTGCCAAATTGATATATTCCTGTGACATGGTCTGACTTTTGAGCATTACCCTGATCAAAACTTTCAGTGGCTCCCTATTTCCTTTATTATAAAATACACGTTCCTCTGCTTGGTATTTAAAGCCCTTCATGAACTGGCTCCCATCTGCTTTTCTAGATTTCTCATGAATGATTATTCTCTCTGCTTTCTAGCCAAAGTGGCTCACATAGGTTTGTCTCCTATGCCTGAAATGTTCTCCTTCCTGTTCTCCATCTATTGGAATCCCTGTCTCTGTTGAGAGCTATTACCTCCTAGAGGATGCCCTCCCTTACCTCCCCTATTAAAATAGGCACTTCTGTGCCCAAGTTACTTTGTATTTCCTTATCTTTGCAGATGCTATTTCCTTTTGAAAATATGAGCCCCTTGAGGGTAGGGACTGCTCTCCTGCTCTCACTTTGTCTTTGTATCTCCAGCCTCTATCATGGTATTTGGTACAAAGTAGGTGCTAACTAATGCTTGTTGAATAGAATTCATTTAGATGTTATACCTTTTCATAACCATCTTTAAATCTTGAATCTCATTCTAGTAGGATGTCAGAACTGCTTGTTTGCATTAGGACCTTCAGTTCACATTTAAAAAAATCATTCTTTGTGACTGCATATCAATATCTGAGGTCTTACATTTTCCTTCTAGTACCCTTCTTGGATATAAATCTCTAGCTCATCTCTATTTTTTCTCTACTGAATTCTTCATCCCAGCTTGTGCCTGCCACTCTCAATTGATAAATGGCCTACCAAATGGGTATGGGAAAGTTTCTTCCCTCTTCTCCCACTTATAGTTTCAAGCCTTCTTGTTCAGATTTACAAGACTCCAGAAAAGAATATTGATATTAGGCACACTTCAAAATTGGCTAAGATCCCATTATTCATCTATTTTAAGCCATGGCCCAGAAATCCACATCCCATTTTCAAACATCATATTCTTAACTTCCTGAATCTCATTTCCACCCGAAGTCTTGTCCTTCAAATGACAGCAATAATAAAAGCATGACTCTGTGAATTAAAACTTTTGTGAACTTTGGTGTCACTTTCTAGACCTTAGTGTCTTCTATAAAATGAGAGACTTGAACTAGCTATCTCAATTCTCTTCACACTTTAAATTCTATAATCTCTGATGGGCTCAACCAAATGTGATGCTTATTCCAAACTGTATTTAATTGCCTATGGTTTGCATGCAGTAACTTTCAGAGTAGATACTCAAGCTTATATAAGTGGAAAGAAGTTGTATGTAGAATGATAATTGCCAAGCAAAATCAAAGACTTTGCTCGTGATAGCTTGGATGTCTTCTTCTGAGAACCTCCCATTCATATCCTTTGACTACATATCAATTAAGGAAGGACTTTTTTTTCTTATAAAGTTGCACTGATTTCTTATATAGCATTATGAGTCTTTTATCAGAGAAATTCTCTAAAAGATTTCTCCCAGTTAACCATTTCCCTTCTACTTTTAGCTGTGATGCTTTTGTTTGTGTAGAACTTTTCAGTTGCATGTTATTTGGACATGGCTAACGTGGGAATTTATTTTGTTTGAAAATGCATATTTGGTACAAGAGTTTTGCTTGTCTTTTTTTTTCATTGAGGGAGGATGTGTAAGGGAGAGGAAATACATGTTTGTTAATTTAAAGAATAATTTTAAAAATAAAAAACTTGAGCATCTAAATTGTCTTCAAATGGCACAGTGGAATTGGGGAGAGAGATAAGGAAAGTCCTTAGAAGAGTCTCCAAGTTGTGAAGCTGAGAAAAGAGATCTTATTAAACTCATTGTTCCTGGAATGCCAAAGGCAAATGGTACAAAATTAGAGAAATCAACAATGGACAGTGTGTGTGTGTGTGTGTGTGTGTGTGTGTGTGTGTGTGTGTGTGTGTATGTGAGAGAGAGAGACAGAGAGACAGAGAGACAGAGAGAGAGATAGAGAGAGACAGAGAGAGACAGAAAGAGACAGAGACAGAGAGAGAGAGACAGAGAGAGACAGAGACAGAGACAGAGAGAGAGAGAGTGAGTGTATGTGTAAGTGGCTGCCTACTGAATGGGGCTACATTAGTTGGAGACAGGTCTGTACTCACAAAGAATGCGGAACTTGGACTATCTTTAGGGAACAGTAACTTTAATTGGAAGCAAAGTTATTGTTAGGAGGAGAAGTCAGAATTTTCCCAAACATAAATGGTGCCAGAACATACATAGGGGATTAAAAAAAATAAAAATTAATCCTACTGCCCACTTAGTTATACTGAGGACCTTTTGAAAAGAGGAACTGAGGAATCTAAACTTGTGGGTTGTAATTAGAGCACCTGGTATTTCTACTGCACCTTTTCAGGCACACTGCAGACTTAATTAGTAAACCCTTGTAACAACCCCAGACTTTGCGTTCTACAGGTGGGTAGAAAAGGAGAAGAGAGGTTAAATCGTTTCCCGTAAGTTACACATTATAGGTCAACATCCTGATGCCCAGGTCCCTCTCTCAAGGACTAGGATGTAGGTGCCTGTGTGCAAGACCAATTTAATCCTTCTGACTCAGTGCAGTTGAACAATGGTAGATTCAATCCTCAAGGCAGCCAAGCCAGTTGCGGAACTGAGTCAGCTGCTTACATTAATGACAAGCTATAGGGAAGGTTTGGAATACTAATCCCCCCCCCTCCTTTTAATTTGCTTGATTTGTCTCCTGAGTTGGGTTTACTGTCCTCCTTATGGGTATCCCCTGACACCCCTGAATTGGAACATTCCTTCCTAGTTCTTGCCTCCTAGAAGAAGGAAGTAGATATAGAGACTCTAGGGAAGAATTCTCAGTGTACTGCATAGACATGGTGAATAGACTGGCCACATCAATTCCTGACAAGAAACAGTCAACAGAGTTACCAACAAGAATGACCTATGGGTGAGAATTGTGCTTCCAGCAAGTGTGAAGGGCAAGAGAATTTTGCTATAATATTCTGAGAGTATTCTATGTTTGTGCTCTTGTCAGTAACAAGTAACAGCAATGTATGCACAGAGTACAAGTTGGTCTCTTTCCTAGAAAAGAAGGTTGGAAGGATGTTGTATCCTTTCAATGTTGTGTAATTATTTCATAAATTTGTAAGAAATAGCATTTTAAACAGTTCAATTAAGTTCATTTCAATTATGAAGTACCTACAATGTGCAGGGTGGTGTACTGGGTTCTGGAGTTACAAACATGTTAAACAGTGCAATAGGGGCAGTTAGATGGTGTAGTAGATAGAGTGCCAAGCCTGGAGTCAGGAACACCTGAGTTAAATTCTGTCCTCGGACACATACTAGCTATGTGACCCTGGGTAAGTCACTTAACAGTGTTTACCTCAGTTTCCTCGTTTGTAAATGGACTGGAGAAGGAAATGGCAAGCTACTCCAGTATGTCTGCCAAGAAAACCCCAAATAGGACCATGAAGAGTCAGATACAACTGAAACCACCGTATACACACATAAACAGTTACAATCCTTGCCCTCAAGAAAATCAATATGGTGAGTGTCTTGGAGAAGAAGAAATAATTGCAGTGACTGGAGGGGTTGGTTATATATTCATTTCCCAACATTTAGTAGATGGTTATATGATAAATGATACCTCCATATCATTGGAAAGTAAAAACAGAGCCCAACTCATACCTTTTGACTTTAGCTAGGGTTTATTGAAGGACATGACATGGCTGGTGTAATGTTAATGGGATAAAAGATCTTCCTGTCCCATTAATAAGCCTCATGTGGTGTCCATTATGGGAAGCTTGCTTAGGGGAGGCTTGCTTAGTAAGAAGCCTTTCACACCTCTTGTTAATTTCTAATTAGGCACTGAGTTATGAGGGTTGTGATGCCCTTTGGCTCTAAAAAGGGTATACATACTCTGGGGTTAGCATTTTGCTTTGGGGCTCGCTCATTGGAGGAGTGTTCTTGTGATCTGACCAGATGAGACTCTGAATAGCCATTAAGGAGCCCTCAGGCTTTGAAAAACCCAGATGTTGATGCTTCTCTTTCTGGTAACTATGTATGTATTGCCTTGGTCAGACAGTTGGATCCATCTGTTGATCTGTGCTAATTTCTCAGACAGTTAGAAGCCCTGTCTGTTGGTCTTTATTTCTCTGCTTGTATTTTCTCTATTTTCTTTGTTTGGATTTTCTATCAAGTTCAGGGTGCTGATTTTTCCCCGAACCAATGAATGTAATTTAAAAAGATTGTTGACCCCTTGGACTGCTATGTTTTCTAGTAAAGCAGATCTAAAAACCTGTGCTAGCAGCCATCCTGGGTATGTCAGTGTGGTTGCCACTATAGCTGGCCAGGTCCTAGGAAGATGGAGAAAGGTACTGGAATGTGACTGCCTCTAATTTTCCTCCTGAGCCAGTGATGAGTCTTAATGTCTCATTACCTCCCTCATCTGCAGAATTCAGCATTGAATCCCTTAGCAGCAGTGATTTTCAGTAACAGAGCATCTTCAAAAGAGGAAAATTTGTAGAATTTCTGTGGAGAAAAAAATGCATTTCCATGATCACTTATTAATAAAGTTTCACTTTCTGGCCTTGAAAGTCTGGGGAGCACTGATTGTTCAGGGTATGTGTGACTGAGCTGATAGTCTTTTCTCAACTCATGATTGGTCTTTTGCCAAGGCTGGCCCTGGCACACATTCATACCCTCAGCAATCTTAGACTTTGGTGGCTATTATCTATTTGGGAGGCCTGTCATAGGGTAGTTTCTCATAATTAAGCTAAGGATGACATTCTTGGGAGGTGACTGTTATCTTAGGATGGGAGGCCTACCCAGTACAGGTGCCAATAATGATCTTGAGGGTGTCCTTGGAAAAAAACTACCACGATCTTTGAGGGGTAGGAGGGACAAAATTAAATAAGGCTCTTTGAAAAATTTATAAAAGGTTAAAAAAACAGTTGAGATTTTAAAAGACCAATTAAGAAGTTACAAATAGTTTTGATCTACTTGAAAGAAAGGTATTAAATCAACATTTCAGCAGAAAAGGTAATAATACTTAATGCAAATATTTCTTCAACTCAGGAAGGGATATCTCAAAATCAGGGTTGAACCAGCAGTTTTGTTATGAAATAAGTAATAAATGGATCCAACCCCACTCTGGGGCTTGGCCTGTCACTTAGCAATTCATACATCAGTGTCACCTTAATCTGTGGGGTAGTTTGTAGCTGCCCCAGAGATGTTGGGGTATGCGGTAGTGCTGAATATAGCAAACAGAGAGCTGGCCTCCAGGTCAGGAGAATCCTAGTTCAAGTGCAGACCCTGACATTTCCTGGCTTAATGAATCCAAGATTTTAGCTTACAGATAATCACTGATCCTCATTGGTAAAGGGAGTTTTCTCATTGAAAGTAAGCTGCACTAATGTGATAAGAGGTCTGCATGGAAAAAAAAAATACCCTAAACCCTATCAACACTGAGGGACCTCTCTGAACCCAGACTTGTCTTTGAACATACAGTTTAATTGTTGGCTCTGTACTGTTTACTGGGACTGGCTAGGGCTTCTGCTCTAGAGACAGTGTGGCATTGTGGAAAATGTGCTGCTTCTGGAGTTGGGGGCTTGGGTTCAAATCCTGTCTCTGATGTTCACTACCTATGTGATCTTGGAGTACCTTGGTTCCCTGGCCCTCAGTTTCCTCATCTGTAAGATGAAAGGGTTGGAACAGAAGTAGTCTCTGGGCTCTCTTTTGGCTGTAGAACTCTGCTTCTACATCCTCAGGGCTACCTCTCCACCTAGCTGTTTGACCCAGCTCTGTACTCAGTTCTTAGGAATCTGAAGGAACAGACTGTTACAATAGCATTTCTGTCCCCTCACTACTAGGAGTGTCTTACTCTTTTGTTAATTTGTTCCATGACTCAACAAACTCTTATTACATACTAATTATGTGTATTAAATGATTGTTACTGTGCTCAACACTGGGAGATATAGTGAGGAGGTAGTATATACACACACACACACACATACACACATCCATATAGATACACATTTATACATTGTATTATACACCCACATGTATACAATATGAATCAGTGTAGGCACATGCATATATACAGGCACAGACATCTCTGCGATGCACTCATTAGCATCACAGAAGATGACATGGCCAAAATAAAAATAAGACATTGACTTCTTACTAATATTACATTCCTCTGATTGTTTTTAATCAGAAATGATAATATATGAGTAGCATGATAGAGTACTAAGCCTAGAGCCAGGAAGGGCTGGATTAAAGTCCTACCTTTGAAATTCACCATTGGGAAGTTACATACACTTTGAGACTCAGTTTTCTTATCTTTAAATGAGCATAATAATACTTGTAGTACAACCTCCCAGGTTCTTGTGAGGCTCAAATAAGGTCACTTACATAAAGCATTTTACTTTGCAAGCTTTAAAACACTAAATACAGGATAGATAAGAATTTATAATAAACAAGAAGAGAATAATAATGAGAAAAAATGTGGCATAGAGTGAAAAATACCTAACTCTGAATTATTAAAATGTTATAAAAAATAAAAAATAGGAAATGGAGAAAAGAAATGACATTGATTCCAATTATAATCATTTTTTTTCAGAAGTTAAACCATGTAAATTAATTGATACAACAAGGAAGCTTAAGTACTCAGAAAATGCCTCAGCAAATATTTGACTGACTTGTCGAATGGAGAGAAATGGATGCCAAAGGCAACACTGGATTAAACTATAAACTTTAAATAAAATCTTATGAAGAAAGATGATGGGTGATTAGCAGCATTATACCATAAAGCAGAGAGAAGCAGTAGACCACAAACTTTCAAAAGCTTGGTAAGATATACAAAGTCATTGCATACATAGTATACATTGTATACAGCCAATACAAAGATCAAGGATTTTTAAAAATGTAAACGGAAAGCTTCCACAAATTTAAAGGACCATCTTTTTAATATTAAAGTTTTATATGGCAGCTAGATGTAGAACTCCATTAACTCTTGAAGAACAAAAGATCAGGATTACACACAGGACAATGGAGAGGTGCATGATGGGTAGAAACAGGCTGCATTATGTAATCAGTGAGGAATTCTAATAAAGAATGAGAGTAAATGAAATTATCAAGGGATTATGTGACAGGAAGAGAAGATGAACCAGACATGTAGCAACAGCAAGGGATGACAGGTGGACTGATAAAGTACTACATGGAAACCTTCCTGCTGTCAGAAGAGAGGAAAGCTTCCACAGCATGCTGGTAGAACCCCTTGCTATCAGCTTTAGGGAAATCACAGACAAGAATTTCATGAGACAGACAGTCATGAATGACTTGCAATCTGCGTTACTGGAGGGAGCTTTCAAATCAATGAGATCACAAATTCATTTGCATTTTGAATATGAGTATATCAGTAACTGCACTGGACACAAGTACATGATAAAGCCTTTTTCATGATATTGAAAATCATTTAAAGAGTTTCGTTATTACTTTTTTTATGTCAGTCACTTTCTGAAATGCCTCCTCCTAGCCTCATAACAACAACAAAAAAACCAAAGAAACTAAAGCCTGTAAGGAACTCTTGTTCTATTTGATGGGGATAATTGCTTGTCATCTACCACATATATCAGTTGCAGGTTTCTTTTTGAGGTCAGGGGCAGGCTGGAGAGGAGAGAAGCCAAGGGAGGAGAGAATACTAATGGGTGTCAGAACAATCACTCCTCAGAGACTCAGGGACGTTAGAGCAGTGACTTATCACGTGGACACACCCTCTTTCATTTCACTGTTAATATAACTATATTAGATATATACTGAATATATATAAATATAAATGAAATATAAGGCAGGATGGGGTGGGTGGGTGGTTTTCTACTACATCTCCATCTTGGTCCCTGTGCCCATCATCTGAGGTGTCTCTCCTGTGCAAGTTATACTACCAGCTCCACGTCTGGGTATACGTGGCTGCTGAGCTCTCTCCAAGGGAACTCTGCCATTGCATATGTAGGCTTAGCTGGAAATAACTAACAAAATCCAACACTGATCTGGTGTCTGTCTATCATCTTGGAGGAATAGTCTCTGAGAAACTAAAATCTTATACAAAGTAAAAAAGAATTAACCTCTTCTTGTCACAGTATTTTAAGTATGTTGGGTGACAACTTGGTAAAAAATCATCCAAGGAAAGTTGTCCAACATTTGGCTTCTGTCATCCCATCTCCTTTGGATATTAAAGTATAGGATGGTGGAGTTGGAAGGGACACTGGAGACCATCCAGGCCAAGGCCCTCATTTTTTTTTCATGAAGAAAATGGTCATTGATGACTTGCTACAGGTCACCCAGCTAGGTTCAATGGACTCCTGGGTTCAATGATCTTCCACTAATATCTATATTTTCCATCAAGTCATATTATTGAGTGAATCTTCCTTTTCTTTCTATTTCTGTGGTTAATAAGGCCCATTCAATTGGCCACAGACCAAGAGAAAGAGCTTTAAAAGATAGGCCTGTCTATGTAATTTATCAGTATCTCTTGGTTAATGTGTTTACTGTGTTATATGACCTGGCAAACCTCCATCTACATTATTATCCAGGTCATGTTGTGTTTTGGAGTAGAATTGCTAGGCATCAAGGAGAAGAGTTCATTCCCCTTTAGCTGAGAAAGCTTTCTGACATTGCTCTGACAGGTAAAGCAGTCTGGGAGTACTTAGAGGTCTTTTCTAACTGATAGCTGAGATAGGAGAGGGTATTTAAGGAATGAAGCCTTAAAAGGGTGCCAAGTCCCCATGAGAAATGACTTTTTAGGGAAGAGGAAATCTTTCTCACTTTATAGAAGTAACCGAATAGGAAAAAGTTTTCATGTAGATAAACAGAATCCCAAAGCCTGATGACTATGGGATTAAAAAGGACCAAACTTGGAAACCCTTGAATTATCATAGAAATCATAGTATCAGAGCTGAAAGAGACCTTGGAAACCATCTAGTTCAAATGGTACCCAATCAGGAGTTCCCTTTGTGGCACTGATATTGTATAATCTAAATTCTGACCTGTGGTAGTTACAACATGATGATAATGGAAGACAATACCATAAACAGATTGTAAGACTCTTGGTATGTTTTCCAAAGTATTTGGACTAAAAGTTGGTAGGGTAGTGTGTTCTAATGGCTAGAGGGATGGACCTGGCATCAGGAAAGTAGGTTCAAATCCTGCCTCTGACTGTTCTTAGGTCTGCAGCCATGGACAAGTCACTAAACCATCTCTGAGTCTCTATGTAGACATTCAAGTCCCTTAGTATAAGGGCAAGAATTTGGAAAGAGAGGAGGATAGTGAGCCAGATTATGAACTACATGAGGAAGGAGGGAGAATGGTGTGGGGATTGATAAACCACAGCTATCATAATTTGGATTGGGCAAACTTCAAAGGAAGAAAAGTTGCTGAGCAGAGGTAAGAAAAGAGTCTAAAAGTCTGAGAGCAGAAAGCAAGAGTATTCCAACTCTGTCTCTGAGACCAAGACGTTAGAGCTGCCTGAGAGAGGGAAGGCCAGTGTTGGAGAAGATTAATTGAGGATGCAGAGTTGTCAGAAGAGAATCAGGTCTCAGTGAGAGCTAATAGATGTCAAGAGTGTTGAGAGAAATGCAGGATGAAAGGGAGTTTGTTCACTATGTAATGGGAATTCCAGAGGGCACTGTGGAAGGGGTGGGCAGAATTTGAGTGGGACATCGGTGTGTTAGGGTTGAAGGGGATGGGATTAGAGAATAGGAGGAGGGGTGGGTGGGAATAGTTTTTCAATTCGTAAAGGGATAGGGAGAACAGAAGAAGAAGCCTTAGGAGTAATATATAATGATATAATAATTTATAATCTATGTATATTGTTATTTATAGTAGGTAGTAGATGAATGGAGAGTTGGGCTGGGCCTGGGTTTGGGTTTGGCCAGGACCTGCCTGCTGTGTACATTCTTGCCCCTTCTCAAGAGTACCTTTTTTTGAGTCTGGGTGGTAGGGTGAGTAGTGGATGCTGGTGAAGAAGGATAGGAACAATGGAGGAGTGCCATGATAAGAAAGACTCAGGGGGGAGGGGAACACTGGTATTTCTTTCATTATTTTGTTTTATTTTTAGTATTTGAGAGGCATCCATAGAATAAGAGAAAGCCATGTGACAGGTAGGAATAGGATATGCTCTATTGTTAATAAATGACTTGCACAGACATGGAATAAAAGATATCATTTGGGACATTCCTACCTGGAAAAGGAATTGAGCAGGTTATATGGTAAGAAGGAAGGATAATAGATGGATGGTGCAAATATTGTGCTGACATTTACAAAATTGTATAAGAAACAGAGGAAGGCATCCAATACACCGAGTGAAGCATTCATTAACTTTTTAAAGGTTATGGTTGGACAAGGATCGCTCAGTATGAGAGGACTTGTGATCAGTTCCAGTGGAGGGAATGCCTACGCTTATAGATTCAAGGATCCACAGAATTACTGAAGGAGGATAGCATTCACTTTCTTGGTTGGCACATCACAGAGGCTTAGAATCCTCTGTAAATATATGTAATTGTATTGAAATGGTAGGAACATACTTTATTATGATTCAAAGACCTACATATCATGCTTTTCAAAGTTGAGAATAACATCTACTATGTTAGATGATTTAAAGAAAATACAATTGCCTAGGGTACATGGGACAAATTTAAAAAATGTTTCACAAGAGAAATGCAAAATATTTCATTTTGGTTAAAAAAAATCAGCCACAAAGGTACAGGAAGACTATAATAGTTCACCTAAGACTTGGGGTTCCCATATGTGCAATATGAGCCAACTGTGTGATGAAGCATCCCCAAAGCTGATGCTTTCTTAGGTGGGATTAGTAGAAGTGCAGTGCCCAGATAAACAGTGGTAATATTCACCTTGCTTTCATGACTGGTTAGAAGAGACCTGGAATATTGTATTCAGTTCCAGGGACTGGGGAACAGTACATTTTAGTAGGGTCATTGACGCATTGGAATGTGTCCAGGGGAGGAATAGTGACTAATCTAGAAACCACCTTATATGAATAATTATTGAAGGGACCAGGAATGGTCAGCCTCCAAAAGAGAAGACATAGGACACCCACGAGACTTTTCTTCAACTATTTGAAGGGCCACCATCTGGAAGAGATTAGCTTTGTTCTGAGTTATTCTAGAGAACAGAACTAGGATGAATGTTTAAAAGTTAATTTTGGTAAATTTTGGCTCAATATAAAGAAGCACTTTCTAAAAATGAAGTTGTCCAAAATGTCTTGACAAGAAATTTGAGAACCGTGTTTTGACTTTATGACGTAGAGAACTCTATCTCTAGGTGTATTTAAGTAGGTATTAGAAAATCAACTGCCTGGGATGTTGCACTGGAGACTCCTATATTAGGGAGGAGGTCAGACTAGATGATCTATAAGTCTTTTTCTCCTCCTCCTCCTCCTCCTCCTCCTCTTCCTCCTCCTCCTCCTCCTCTTCATTAGCATTAGCTGAGGGCAATTTCGAAGTGTCTGGAAATTCCCTTTAAGATTTCTTCTAAGATACTGAAAAACTTGAAGAATAAAGAAATTATGATGATGATAGATAACATTTATATGGCACATTAAAGTTTATAAAGAGCTTTACATACATTATCTCATTTGATTGAATGATATAGTTATGCTTCATATCCCTTCATATAATAAAGCAAAGTGACTCATCCAAAGTCATACAGGCAGCAAGTGGTAGGATATGAACTCAAGTCTTTTAATTTAATTTAATTTTAATTTTAAATCTAGTGCTTGATGCAAGTAATCCAGAGGACAGCGAGTGTTGCAAATTTCTTGAACTCTGGATAGCATCTAACCCTTCAGTCTAGTCCCCCAATCACATGTCATACCTCTCATTTCTGTTTGATTATCTAACCTCTGATCCAGAAGCTACTCATTGTATCTCGCCCCTTAGCCTAGTTAAGGGTATCCTCAGCCACCAGCATCAGTCCTGGATGACTGCACCATGCTTTAGGCCCTTTTAATCCATATTTTTCCTTGTTTCTTGTTGACCAACCCAAGAAGCTTCAGTTTGTGCTCTTGGCATTAAGCCAGTGCTCATGCCAGCTTTAGTTTTCCCCAAAGACTTCTTTTTACTCTTTTCTTCACTCTGTCCCATAGCCTCATCTGCGATTCTTCTTTCCCTCTTCTTCCCAATGGAAGCAAGCTAAATTAGGGCAACCTGAGATCTGAAGCTTTCCACCAACATTATAAGGCAAAGTATTTTCTGTATCCTTCCTTTTAGCATCTCTCTCTCCCTCCCTCCCTCTCTCCCTCCCTCTCTCTCTCTCTCTCTCTCTCTCTCTCTCTCTCACCTCCTGGCACTTCTCTCTTGTTTCTTAGATTCTTTCTTAATTTCCACTGATCCTGTGCTGATTCTTGGTTTTGTGGAGCTGTTTCTGCCTCCCAGGTCTACCATCGTGCTCTGAAATATCCCTCCTTTTCTCTCCATCTCAGAGATGTCTTCCTGGAGACCTCAGAGATTTTATTCAGTCTGTTCTTTGGAAGGCATGCTACGGTAAGTGGATGGCATGTTCTTTACTCCTCCCTATCCTTCTTCACTATTGCAAGTGGAGTTCATGCAGGTCAATATAAACACAGGGATGGGTTGAACAGGAAACCTTGAGCATTTGAAACCAGAATTACTAATTCAGGAATGTAGAGGACTCTTTGTGGTAGAGATAGTAGAGTCTGGTAGAAATTGTATTAAATTTTGTTTTCCTCCTGCATACTAGTAATTATATAGCTATATTAATACTCTATAATAAATATTATTATTACTTCTGCTGCTATTAATGATTCTATCTAGCTGTTCTGTGCCTCAAATAGAATGAAGGTAGTGGGGTTATCTACAAAAAGGGGCTAATAGGGTGGCTTGTCTATTTCAAAGGGATGCACTGGAGATGAGTATAAATGATTTATGGCTCTTGGAAGACCCTAAAAAAAGAATGAACTTTACTGATTATAAGAAATGGCTATGGCCCAGTTTTCTGCTGGTTTAGTTCAAGTTCAGAGGGCTGCATTCTTTTTGTTAAGCCCCTTTCTCAAAGGGAACCTTCCTTCCATTTGCAGATGAAATGATATCTCTGGGAAGCTGTTGTTGCCCACTGGGTTGGGGGTGAGCCAGCTGTGCTTGTCTAAAGCCATCCATTTCCTAAGACTTTCTCATTAGTTTGAGTCCTATAGAAAACTGGATTTTTCTGATTTAGAAATAATAAAGAAACTCATCTTGTATGCTGTTGTAGGCACCCATAAATGCCACTCACTGAGCCTCAGGTGTCCTGGAAATTACCAGACATTCTAGCAGTTTGGAAGATGAAAGTGATCCATCTTTACTGTAGATTCTTTGGCCATCAGTTAATTAAGTGGCAGAAGGATCCAGAGGAATGAGGCTGTTAATCGGGAATCAAAGGCAACATGCTTCCCAAAGATAGTTTTATCTGCAGGGTCAGAGAGAAGTTGGAGAGAATTTGCCTCGTAAAAAAAGCTTATGAAATCCGTTGTTTCTCTAGAATTGGCATTTGAACCCTAAGTATTGGGTTCATTGGACTCTTAAGGACTACAGTCCTAGTTTAATAACAACCAAACTCTCCCTCTGCTCCCGTCTATCTCTCTAACCCTAATCCAACCTCTCATTGGCAGAGTATCTTGTTTGCAAACCATGGAAACACAACCATACTTTGATGTAGTAGGATGAGAATGGGGGCCCTAACTGAATCCTCCTTGCTCATGCTCAGATTCAATGCTATTCAAATTGTTGCAGAAAGGATTTACTTTAGATGCAAGGTAAGTCTTACAGACAAAGGTATCACAATCCTGGTACTCAGGGGCTCCCAGTCAATGGATTTAGTAAGTGCTACACTGAATTTTGCTGGGTCAACATGTTTTGGTTACATTGTGAGGGATGAGTCACAGTTGTTCATTGGTGACCTTGTGTTTGGTTACATTTGGCAATTCCTACTTAAAATGAAAAGATGTCTTCATTATTGGCATATGCAATTAACCTTGATGGTTAGTCTCCTTTGCAGAAGGGAAGTTATTCCTTTACAGAAGAGAAGGGAAGGGAGAGAAAGAATGGGGAACTAGGGGAATTTGGCATATGGCTTCAACCTGAAAAGTACAATAGGAATATAGAGAAGGTGACACTTAATGAGCAAAGTGAGGAGATTCCTGGAAAAGTATCTCCATCTTGAATTGAACTCAACTTGGCTTCAATTTTTTTTTTCAAATTAGAATCAGGCGGAATTTGTAGAGCTAAAAGGAATCTCATCAGCCATCCAGCGCTTCTTAAACTGTGGGTTGCTAACCCATAGGGGGTCATGAAAAATTTGGCAACAGTAAAAGGTTTCTGCATGTACAACAACAAAACATGAATTCAAAATCCACTGCTGATGAATCTGAGGTGTTTCTAGTAGCACTTGCCCAGTGTTGCATTGGGCAACTTTGCTGCAGCCTTGGTTCTGAACACAAAGCATGCACACTTTGCACTGTGCATGCCCTCAGGTCATGCAATGCCCAAGAACTCTGCCTAAATGCAATAAGGGGTCATAAGTAGACTAAGTGGAAAAAAGCCCTGAAGACTAATCTGTACCTAACTAGGGATACTCTCTACAATCTACAACTTTTTGATAGCTCTCTAATTAGGGGAAGTTCACTATTTCCCAAAGGAACCCATTCCATTTAGTTGTTTTCTGATCACAATGTTCTTCTTACCTTCTGGTTTCTTTCTTACTTTCCCCCTATCCTGACTGTGCCTACTCCCATTTCAGAGGAATTTTGTCTTAAATGACAATCCATAATATTAATGTTGTTAAAGTATGAATTCTCTGTCGATTGCTAATGCAAATGCATTAAAATCTAGTAAGACCTTGGCAGCATTTTCTTGATCAATCCTCTATCTTCTTTGATAATAACAACAGTTGATATCTGTAAATATCTATAGGTAAGTCCCAATGAATGTGAATAATGAATCTCCTGAAGTGGTTGCATGTATTTAAATTCTTCCTATTCAGTGTAATAATTATGTAAAATATGATTTGTTCCAGCCCAGTGGAAATGTGCAGTGCAAATTCAAATAATGGGACCCCGTCAGGGGGAATTTGTTTTTTGTACTAATAGGTATCTAGTTGTATACAGATGATGCTCACAGTAGGAGGGCCAGAAAGCAGAGGGCTGCTACAGTGGTCCAGAATCCTGGATTTTAAGTCAAAAGATCTTCACCGCTAATTACCATCTATGTCATTTTGGATAAGTAATTTTACCCTCTTTTAATTTCCATTTCCTATGAATTGATTGACCTGGAAAGTAAGTAGATTGGATGAAATAACTTCTAACTTTTCTGTTTCGCTCTAAATTTATAACCCGTTGACTTTAGAGATCATCTAGTTCAATATGGTGTAGTTAAAGGGACCTTTCTTGAAGGCAGGGATTCTCTTACTTTTGTATTTGTATCCCAAGTGTCTATAGCACACTGTCTTGCACATAGTAGGTACTCAATGAAGGCTTTTTGATTGACTGAAAAAATACTGACCTTGGAGTGAAAAAATCTGGGTCTGAGTCTTGGCTCTGCTACTCATGAGCCTGTGACCTTGGGTGAATCACCTACATTTCTGATCCTAAGTTTCCCCAAAGGATAAATGGGGATGCTAGGATGGTACTCTCTCATGAGGCTGTCATGAATAAAATGTTATATAAACTGAAAGCAATACATAAATGGGAGAGATTACTGTTCAAACCCCACCTTGGGCTTTCTTTCACTTCACATCCATGAACTCATTTCAACTCTTAAACCTAACAATTACCCACTCTTCCCCTCCACTAAAGAAAGAATCAGTAATATGAGTTTGCATTTCTCATGAGGCACATAGATCATGGGGTACCATATCAAGAAGAATTTTTAGATTCTCCTGCTCTGAAATTTTAGAACTAGTTGTCCTGTTCACTTAGAGTTGATCTTGCTTGGGGATATGAATATGATTGAGAGGAAAGTAAAACAGAATCACAAAATTTCAGAATTGGAAGGCACCCCAGAGGCCATCTGGTCCAACTTATACTTGGTATAGGAATCCATTCTACCCAAATCACAACAAATGGTCATCCAACCTTCACTTGGAGAATTCTTGTGAGAAAGGGGCATTTGCCACTTCCTAGGATAGCCTGTTCCATTTTGGGACACTTCTATTTGTTAAGAAGCTTTTCTTTACTTGGAGCAAGAATGGACCTTTCTGCTACTTACACCCATTGCTCCTACTTCTGTTTTCTGGCGACAAGAAGAACAAAGAAAATCCTCTCTTTCATGTAACAGCCCTTCAAATAATTGGAGACATTGTTTCCAGCATGACAATTCTATTCCCCAGGCTAAATATCCTTAGGACCCACTGAGCTTTGTAGAGGCTTTTCAGTCCTATGTTGTAATTCACATAAGAGAACTACATCTCTGAGTCAAAACAAGTAGTATTTTTTGCAGAAAATCAATTCTTCAAGCCAGAGCAGAAAATCTGAATCCCACTTTTGAGAATCCTTCTCTTCACATTGGTCCCTTCATTGTGAGAAAGATGCTGGGGAAAAAATAGAGACAGTGGGAAATGATCCCAGTAAAAAGAAATTCATGGTCTGTACTTTTCCGCAACATTTATGGAAGCTTTGGGTCTAGTAGCAGGCCAAATCTATAGAGGACAGCTTCTCTGAGACAAATATGAGGGGCCAGAGGATTCCAGTTCCTTGGCCTTCCTGATTAATTGACTCTTAAGTGATCTTGAACTAGTCACTGAACTGTTGTGGTCTCCAGTTAGACCAGCTGTTCCTTCTGAAAAAGAGCAAGACCTTTTTCCAAACCAGATGCTCCATGTGAGCAGATTTGCTCGAGAAGTGACATGGAAAAAATACACGAAAATAGGAGTTTCCAGTTGAAGTTAATAACAAGTCCTCACCCTACTCATCACTCTTGGTGCTCTGTTCAGATCTGACAGTAAGCGAGCCTAATGAGACAGAAGAATGTGCTCACTTCTGTATAGGATGACATAATGTTGAGGCATAAAAATACTTTATTATTCCAGGAATCAATAATTTTACATGTGCAGGTCCTCCTTTCACTAATTCAGATAATAATTCTATGTCTTAATAATTGCTCTTTTGAATTGCTGAGGTTGATGATGGTGGTGTGACATCATCCTGGTGCCAATGATGATGAAGAGCCTTGATGTACTTAGATAGGCTTGTCCTTGGATGATAGAATAGGCTCCAACCCCAATCCATTATGGAATTTGTCTCTGAAGCCTTTACAACTTCACAAAGAGAGTTTAGTGGTATGATGGAAAAAACACTGGGTCTTGAAGTCTGAAGGCTTAGGCTGGAATCTTGGCTTTGTCCCATAGCCCAGTGACCCTAGAGATCAGATAATCCAATATTGGGTAGTAGAATATACACTTCTTCAGGGTTGGAACTGCATCCCTTTTGTATTTGCATCTGAAGTATTTAGTACACTGTCCCATAATAGATGAGGATGAGGCATTCACTGTTTCCTAGGGCAGCCTATTTCATTTTGGGACAGCTCAATTTGTTAAAAAGTTTTTCCTTATGTGGAGTGGGAATTGGTCTTTCTGCTATAGACATCCTTTGCTTCTAGTTCTGTTCTCTGGGGCTAAGTGGAACAAAGACAATTCTGTGCAATCTTGAGCCAGTCACAACCTCTTTGGTCCTTAGATTTCTCATGTGTACAATAAGTGGGGGGCAGCTAGATGGCACAGTGGATAGAACACCAGCCCTAAAACGGGAAGACCTGTGTTCAAATCTAGCCTCAGACACTTACTAGGCTGTGTGACCCTGGGCAAGTCGCTTAACCTGGGCTGTCTCAAAAAAAAGTGAGAGGGTACAGTGAAAAAAGTACAAGACTTGATGAAGGAAAAAGACTTGCGTTGGAATCTTAGCTCCTCCCCTTACTAACTCATGTGATCTAGGTAATTTTCTTCATCCCTTTGGGTCTCAGTTTCTCATTTATAAAATGGAAGAATTGGATGAAGTGACATCTGAGATCCCTTCCATTTGAAAACCTATGATACTATGACCTATCAGAGCAGGGCCTAACATAGCCTTTGTGAGCTTATGGCTGGTTCCTTTAATCACTTGGTCAATCAATTAATCCATAAGAATTTATTAAGTACCTATTCTATGCCAGGCACTGTGCTAGGTCTGGAGATACAAAGACAGAAGTAAAGTCCTTTGCCTTAAGAAACTTTATGTATGTATGTATGTGTGTATGTATGTACATGTTCTCCTACCCATATAGGTACATAAAGAATATACATGGAATAAACAGAAGGTAATCTTGGGAGGGAGGGCACTGGAAAGGCCTCATGTGGAAGGTGCTGCTTCAGCCAAGTCTGGAAGGAAACCAGGAATTCTAAGGCAGAGGTGAGGAGGGAGGGCATTCTAGGCATGGGGGACAGCCAGTACAAAGGCATAGAGGTGGGAGATGGAGCATTGTTTGTAAGGAGCAGCAGGCATGTCAATATAGTCAGACATGCCGTGATAAGGATTCTGAGCAGAATGTTTGTGGAGGTTTAATAAATATAACCAGTAACAATTCATAGGAATATTTGGAGAGGGAGGGAGCCATGAGGTAGAATCTTGGAGCTAAAAGGGACCCTCTGAGGTCATCTTATTCCATTTGAAGCATAAACCTCCTCTAATGTATCCTTAATAAATGGTAGACATCCAGGCTCTGATTGAAGATACCCAGGACCCTATCATTAGCCAAAGTACTTCCTGAGTAATGGGCATGTTATTTTGGAGTCAATTGGTATTACAATGAATTTCAGGGTTAGAGGCTCTCTCATCAAAGGCCCTTGGCTTTGCTGGTGGAATCATAGAAGAGCTTGGCAAAGCAAAGGCAAAGAATATATCAAGTGCCTTAGGTCCACTTATGCTTTCTGAATGCTACATGGAATGGACATTAGAATGGCTTGGAACAGTCAAGATAGTGAAACTTGGCAAGAGAGTCAAATCCTCAGGAAACATTAACTGCTTTCATCTTATGACTGTTGAGTTGTATTCCTCCTGAAACTATTGCCATCTTTGTCCAAATTATTCACCAGCGTTGAAAGACAACCACTTAAAAAATCCACATTTGGACAAAGTTTTCATTTCTCATCAACCTCAATTAAGGTCAGAGTTCTTGGCAGTGCTATCCAATTGGTTTCTAATAAAGAAAGAAGGAGTCATACACCAAGCAAATACCCATTAAGTGCATGCTGAATTTAATTGAGGTGAACGATAGCTCCACGGAGTTGGAAATGCTCATATGCTCAATTTTTATTCAAGTGATTCAATCTCTAAGTAGTGATTTTTTGTCAAGGAACTGATCTCTTGCTATTTATGCATCTTTCTGACCCATGACCAGAGAAAAAGGACTTTAAAATCAAATAGCAATCTTAACCATCCATTTCTGAGGTTTAGAGATCTTAGAATCATGGAATACCAGAGTAAGAAGGAACCTCAGAACTTTCCTGAATCCTAAATCTTGTCTATGACATCCCCTGTCAGTGACCATTCAGTCTTTGCTTGAAGACATCCAGGAATGGGGAACTCACTATCCTCCGAGTCAGCCCATTCTATTTTTGGATATTACTAATCGAAGATATTAAGTATTTGTCTCAGACTCTTTCTCCTTCTCTCTTTCTGGTATTTATAAGCAACTTGTCAAGTAATTTGGGGCAACGTTGGCACTGTGTTGGCAGAGAAGGTGAAAATTCAACCTGTGAAATTTAACTTGAGGGATGCTGAAGATATTGAGCGTGCTGTTTTTCTGATTCTGCTTTACCAACACAAATCTCTCCATATTTCTCCTATAATGGAAAGAACTAGATTTTGAGACAGAAGACCAAGGTCTAAATCCTTGCTCTTTCACTATCTTGACAGGATCTTGGGAGTCAAACTCTCTGGATCCAACTTTCCTTGTCTGTAAAATGGGGGAATTCTGATATCTCCTCCAACTTTAATCCATCCCTTGTTAAGGTATAATAATATTCCATTACATTCATGTGCCACATTTTGTCCATTCACTAATTGATGGTACCTACCTTGCTTCCATTTTTTTTTGTTTTTTGTTGCCACAAAAAGGGGGCATGATTATTTTAATGTCCGGGTGCACTTTCTTTCCATATTTATAGTCCTTGGAGTGTATGCCCAGAATCCTCGTGGGATCCTACTTTTCCATTAGAAGTTCTTTCTCTTCTGAATAATATGGCCTCTCTCCTATCCACATATCCTTGAGAGCTGCTGAAAAAGACATTCTTGCTTTTTTTCCTCTAGTCTTTTTTAGATGTTCACCAGTCATTAAAATAGCAAAAATAACCTATGTTCTAGGGCACAGGGCCAAAGTCCACTTTGGAGTCCAGGCCTGCATATGTGGGGCAGAAAAATGAATCAGGGAAGTGGATGATCTTTGGACAGACAATGCCATTATCAGATCATTAATGAGCAATTAGCTTTTTATTATTGTTATTATTTTTAGGTAGGGGATAGTTCATTTGTTTTAAAGAGAGAGCTAAATCTTGCCAAAGACTTAAAAAAAAACCTCTTTCACCCTCTGTGCTGATGGAAATATTCTTGGGGAGAGAATTTCCCCTCCCACGAGGCCTTATCGAGAAGCGTGACAGTAGAGAGGGGCTGCAAAGTAAAATGTGCATTGTAAGGACAGTGAAAGCCGAGATAGATCCTAAAGAGGCTGAGGGTGAAAGAGGCTTAAGGCACTGGAAGGAGTCAAGTGGAGAAGCCCAAGTGATAAATGAACACTACTGGAACCTGATAAGAAATGAATAAGCTGTTTGCTATGGAGGGGGACAAGATGTGGGAGAGCTAACTCACTGCCAAGGCTGCCGAAGTAACCCTTTGGTAGGATGTGCTCAGGGAATCACCAGGGATCACAGAGAAGGAAAGCCAGAGGGAACGGCTTACCTGGGCTGTGGATCTGGAAAGGAGGGAGAGTAATCAACATTTATTAAGCACCTACTGTATGTTAGACATGGTGCTGAGACCTTTACAAATAGGATCTCATTCGATCCTTACAACAGCCCTGGGAGATAGGTGCTATTATTACCCCCAGTTTATAATTGAGGAAACTGAGTCAAATGCATTAAGTGTCCTGCCCAGGAGACACAGTAAGTGTCCGAGGCTGGATTTGAACTCAGGTCTTCTTGCATCCAGGCCCAGAGCTCTGTCCACTGCACAGCTTAGCTACCTCAACAGGAATCTCAGAGATCACTGAATCCAAACTCTAATTTTACTGATGTCAAAACTGAGTAGAAATGACTTGTGTAAGATCATACAGGTAGTAAGAGGCAGAGCTGGTCTTCCAATCCAGGTCCTGTGACTTTAAATTTAGTATTCTTTCCACCATCACAGCCTGCCTTCCCAACGGGGATTGAATCTATATACTTGGCTTTCACGAAAAAATTCTAACCAAATGGGTTAACTTGCCATAGTCTGCTCAGTAAGACAGACAGAAAGATGAGCATTTACTAATCACTTCAACTCAATCTTAACTTGTAAGATGATGGAATTCAGGCTTGGGAACATAATTGAGCTGGCTACCCAACACAGTGGCCAATCAGGAAAGTGACCCTTTCATCCTGTATCTTTTTAGCAAGATTTTGTAATCCTACTAAATATATAATCCAGAAATATTATACATATACATTATATATACTATATATAATATATATATGAAACCCAGGAATATAATATATATTTTATTTATATATTATATATAATCCTACTATAAATACATACATATATGTGTATGTATATATAATATATAAATATATAAATAAATATGTATTTATATAAATACATATACTATATATAAATATATAACCCAGGGGTATATAATCTTAAGGAAACTCCCTTTCCCAGTGAAGGTCACAACCTTTGGTCTTAAAGAATTGCCTGGAGGACACTGAGAGGTTTATTGTAAGGCAGGTAGGTATTATCTGCATTTTCCAGATGACAAAATTGAGGCCTAGAGAGGTTAAGTGACTCACCTAGGGTCATACAGCCAGTATGTGTGTAAGAGGCAGGTAAATCCTGTGACATTTTTGTCCGTGTCTTTTGGTAAATCTTCTAAAGGGGATCTCACTAACATGGTGGAGGCTTTTCTCTGGCTCTTTTAGGGCACTCCTGGATTGTCCACTTCATTTCCTTCTTGCTACAGAATTGCCTCACCTCCTTTTCCAGTCTCACAAGCCCTTGTGGATCTAGGCAGCTGGTGGATAAGAACAGTGGATTTGGAGCCAGGGAGATCTGAGTTTGAATCCTGCCTCAGACGCTTAGTATTGCAGGACTGAACAAGTCACTCAATTTCTCTCAGTTTCCTCATCTGTAAAATGGGGCCAATAACAGTACTGACCTCACAGTGTGGTTGTGAGCATCAGATGAAATAATTGATGTAAAATGCCTGGCACATAGTAGGTACTTAATAAAGGTTTATTGACTGGGAGTGCTTTGTAAACCTTGAAGTGCTATGTAAATATTAGATATTTTTATGTGATCTTTTATGCCTTTTCTTGAGTGTAAAGCATGTGGGTCATTCATTCTCTCTTGTTGTTTCTTCTCCTCCCCCTCAGACCCCATGCCCTGCATTTTTTTACAGCCCTTAGAGTGAACTATCATTTTTATTCTAAGAATCCATAGTCAGCAGCCATCTAATATCAATGAGGGAATATAGGTATTAAAAAGATGAGCTTTTGTGGTAGCAAGTCACAAGGGATCATTGAAAGCACATGTTTCTAAAACAAACAGATAAAAATACAAAATAAGCCTGAGTCCCGTGCACTCTCCTGAAGGAGACCTTTCCCCCTCTCTCCTTTCCACTGTCATGCATTCATTCATCAACTCCCCTCAAGAATCAGCCTCAATGTCCCCACTGAGAGATGTCTGTGGTATACAAACCCAATGTGCATGCTAAGAATAGAACGTTTTTCAACAGAGGGCTTCAAGCTAAAAATAGTTCAGAGCTTTCAGACCAAAATTATAGTTACCATAAAATGAGGTTTGATCCCAAAACAAGGCTGGGAGGAAGGAAGAATTTATTAAAGCCCATGGGGAATAACAATTCAGATTTTGGAAATGAAGAGGTAGAATATTTATAGCTACAAATTGCCTGAGCCCCAAAGTCAACTTCAACATACTGTTCCAAGATGTTGTTAGGTAGTTACAGTGACTCACAGTCTTATTACGTCCAAAGTTAACAGACTTTAATGAGTAGGATTATAGGATCACAGATCTAAGGCTGAGGGTTATCTACTCCACCCTTCTCATTTTACAGGTGAGGAAACTGAGGCCCTAGGTCATACAAGTAGTAAGCGCCAGTGGTGAGATTAGAAACTATGTCCTTTCACTTTCCGTCACACCTTACTGCTTGCCCTAGTTGAAAGGGAAGGGCTGTTAGAGATTAGGTCTGTTTCAGTGCCCTCATTTACAAGCAAGGAAAGAGGTTTATAGACATAAAGTAATTTTTATATAATTAGTTAGGGAGGAGTCAGGATGAGAACCCTGGTCTCCTGATTCCAAGACCACTATTCCACTCCATCATCTAAGAGGAGAATTGATTTGTATTAATAGGTAACCCTTCAAAAATGTCCTTGTCTGATTCCTAGCCCTTTTGTGATGCTGAAAGGCTATGCCAGTGGGGCACAAGGTCTGGCAGGTTCTGCCATGTTGGAAAGGCTTCAAGAACAGGGCTGGTAACAGAATAACAGACCCACAGAATCTGAGAGTTGGCTTCTAGTCCAACGCACGCAGGAAAAGCATCCCCCTTATTTCATCCCCAGTAAGTGGTTGCCTGACTCTGAAGACCCCCTCCAATGAGGAAGAACCCACTGCCTCTTGGGGTCCTCAGACTTCCTTTGGCATTTTGCTTTTGGACAGCCCCAGGAGGAAATTTTCCTGACAATTAGGCTAAATTCTCCTCATTTCAACTCCTCCTTCCTCTCCCGTGCCCCCTGCCTTTGTTCCTGGCTTTGTCTTTTGGAGCTAAAGAGTATGAGATGAATCCAGAGGTCAAAGTGACTTACTCAAAGTGATCCAGGTCCTAGGCAACACAGGTGGGATCTGCCTCTAGAGTCACTAATTCTAGAGCTAGTCCCCTTCCACGAGACCACACTGCCTTCCCAACTGCAAGGGAAGGGGATGTGTGTCTGTCACTGGAGAACCAGCCCAGCTAACTTTGGAGAGGCTCCTCACCAGTTTGGGCACAGCGGGAAGAATTTTTCTGTTACAAAAACTCACAAAGGGCATTTCCCCAAGTGTGGAGGGAGAGCTTGGGGTTGGTAGTAGTGGAGGAAATGAGTACCCATACTACGGAAATCACAGAACCCTGAAGTACAAATATACAGTGTTATTCTTAGAGGCAGTGATTTCTACATAGAATTTCAGAATCTCCAGTCTTAGAGGTGTTCTTGTCCAACCTATGTTGAATAGGAAGAAAAATAACACTGATATAATCACAGTAGCTAGCATTTATATGGTGTGTTAAGGCTTGCACAGTGTTTTACCTGTTATCTCATTTGAGCCTCACAACAACCTTATGAAGCTGTTATTATTATTAACCCCATTTTACAGATGAGGGAACT
The DNA here is from genome assembly GCA_028627135.1 of Pseudochirops cupreus. Classification (NCBI taxonomy): domain Eukaryota; kingdom Metazoa; phylum Chordata; class Mammalia; order Diprotodontia; family Pseudocheiridae; genus Pseudochirops; species Pseudochirops cupreus. The sequence continues at coordinate 542,903,043 of CM053582.1, forward strand.
GAGGCTGAGAAAGATTAAGTGACTTACTTGTCCAGGATTACTCATCTAGGAAGTGTCCAAGGTAGGATCTGACTCAAGTTTTTCTGATTCTAATTCCACTGTTCTACTCCCTGATCCACCTTGCCCACCTAGGAGCTTCCTTAGGCAGCATCTATACCCCATCCTCTGAGTAGTGACTTCTCTGGTAAACCAAGGAAGTAGGTTTAGATGACTGACAAGCTTTCTTGTAGCTTTAAATCCTAGAACCTCCAGTGATGGGGACCTCCTTGCTCATTCCACTTTTGGAAAATTCTCAATGTGAGGCAGATTTAATCTTTTTGTTTTTTTTCACTCCCTCATCAGTGATTTTTTACTAAATTTCAGTAAAGATCTGGTTTTCAGACTAATATTTGGTTTGTAGATTTATGTCTAGAAGGAACCTTGGAGGACATCTAATCTGATCCTCCTGTTTTATAGTTGACCAAACTGAGGTCCAAAGAAGTCATGTGACTTATCTAAGGTCACACACAGATTAAAAGTGGCCCAACTGAGTTTTGAGCACTTCTTGTGTCTCTGAGTTCAGCATATTTTCCATTGAACCCCTTAACTGTTTTTCCTTTGCAACTCCATCACAGGTCCTTACTCTTTGGTAATCTATTACCCCAATTCTCTGACCTCAGAAAGAAACAAACTAGAGATTTTTTTCCTCCTTTGTGAAGTTCCTACTTACTTGACTTAAAGCAACTATCCCTCAAAGCCAAAGGGTGGGCACAAAGTCATTAGAATAAGTTAGTGACAGAAGCAGGCTCAGAACCTGATTTCCTCTTTCATAGCCAAGAGTCCTTCCACTCTACCAATGATTGCAAAAGTTCCTTCAAGGTGGGCATTGTGTCTTACTCATCTATGTATTTCCTGCAGTGCTCCCTCACTCAGTATTTGGTACACAGGAGGTGCTTAATAAATGTTTATTATTTCACAAAGAAATAATTGTAAACCATTTCACAAGAAAACATTTTGCATCCAGGTCCTAGACTCTGTCCAATTGCATTCTAATTCTAGAATAATAATTTTAGAGAAAATACAGGATTCAATCATTCCCCCCCCCATCTCCCTCCCTCCTTCTCTCTC